>JAJTWQ010000224.1:0-624838 GCA_029007595.1 Solanum commersonii
TGGGGACGTTGCCATGTGCTACGGTGCGATAGTTATTAGAAAAAGATTTGATGGGTCGACCCAAAAATATAATACACCTTAATTCATTTTTAACGTCTAACTAACGTTTGAAAAATTCCGTCGATGTAATAGTTCGTAAATCACATAGATAATTTTTTGAAGGTGCGTAGCATAATTTTCTTATAATATATTAATAGTTTCTAAATTTAAAAGGAAGATGTCTTTTTAAGATAAATTCGATCGAAAAAACATATAGAAAGTTTTGAACCTAAGATTTCCTTCGTCGTCAATTTGAAAGATCACATGCTCAATCAATTCAACTACTCTTATAGATATGTAATATAATTTAATTATACGTTATGTTTAATAGAACAAGAAACTTTATTCATATTATATAATTTTTAAAACTTGTCGGGAACATCTATTTAGAACATATTTGGATATTTGATATGAGCTGATATTATTTCAAAGTTGAAGTTTTGTCTGGAAATTCCATTTAAACTTTTTTAAGTTGCAAAAACTATCAAATTTTCACTATTCTTATACAAAGAGCATTTAGTCAATAATAATAGTAATTAGTTACTCTTTAATATAATTATTTCACATGATACGGTATGGACAATCTCTTCACACCAAACATGATGGAAAATTTAAAATGAAATCTAAACTTCAAG
This sequence comes from Solanum commersonii, assembly GCA_029007595.1. Taxonomy (NCBI): domain Eukaryota; kingdom Viridiplantae; phylum Streptophyta; class Magnoliopsida; order Solanales; family Solanaceae; genus Solanum; species Solanum commersonii. The sequence goes on from JAJTWQ010000224.1 coordinate 675, forward strand.
TTTTTATATTTTTAAAAGTTTAAATCGTAATTTGAAATCTTAAATCATATATTTATTTTTTTTGGAGCATTATCATAATTCCAAAATGCATATATAAAAACTGATTTGAAATCATGACTTCATATATGTCAAAAGTAAGTTTAGACACTTTCAAACTAAGTCGTATTCTAATTGAACACTTGTTGTAAAGGAACTAACTAAATGTGTACAAGTACCTTGACGACACTAGCTGTAATTGTATTATTATACACACACCATGAATGGAGCAAGTGGGCTTAGCTAGTTAATTAATTAGTTAGTTAGAATGCGTCAGTAAGTTGGTTAGAGGAGGTTAGTTAAGTAAGTTAGTTTGTTAGTTCATAGCATATGGCTATATATATAAGACAATGTATGTAGCATTACAGTTTAATTCAATGAAACAATATTTTCTCTTCCTCATCACAGTTTTATTTCTCTCTCAAATATGCTCTCCAATGGAGTTTTGTTCATGTGATTCATCTTCTTAACATGGTATCGAGGCCGATCGAGCTGGGATCTAAACAATTCTTCATGAGTGAAGAATTTCATTGTTTCTTAGTTCAATTTTTGTGTTTTTGTAAATTTTCTGTTCAATTCCATGAATGTCCAAGGAGTTGCTGCAGAAACTCAATCAGGAACTTCCATGGCTTACTTTTGATCATCTATCATTAACGATGCGTGTGTATTTATGGTACATTGGTATGAAATATATCATATAGTTGTTCTCAGACGAAACATGTAAATTGTTGAGGACAATATGGTCTGTTGAGATTAGTTGTAATAATGTATCTTGCATTGGTTTTTTGGAATGATACATGAAACAGTAGCAAACTTTTAATGTATCTTGTACAATTGCAACAGTGAACAAAGGGAGCATGATGACTTCTAACATCGCAAAATATATCAATAATTAGCTTGTTGAGGCACGACAACTACCAACATTATACTTTTTGAAAGAAGCTAGAATTCTACTTGGTTCTTAAAACTGCAAAAATCGAGAAATAACATCTTTTACAAATGATACATTAGGGAGGATATATAATGTAATGTATCTCTAACTTTTACACAATTTCAGGTTGTTTCATCTTTTTGATATTTTTGTATCAGATCATGATATATGAATCAGATACTTATTTTTGATATTTTGTATCGAGATAATCATATAGTATCAAGTGTTATGATGTGTAAAATACTTATAATAGACAAAATGTAACAAGAAACTAACATTATTGAAAATTACATTAAAAATAAACAATCATTTTTAAAGCAAAACTGTAAAGCTTGAGAAAATGTATCTTCAAAAATAATAAACCCTCCAAAACATTAGTTAATCTATCTTAAAAACAATAAAACATCAAAAGTTGTATGTGAATTGATACATAATTACTAATCTACATGAACCAAGTCATCATGTTGTGGTGGAGTTAAATAACTCTTCGGCTTTGGTGGATCATCTTTATCGTTAACATATCCCGCCTTGGCCTTGTCGATACCATACTTCATAAAAGTGTTGCATATCTTATGTGAAGATTGTCGGCTCGGAAATCATTAGATGGGATGTTGACTTCATGGCTAAAGAATTCAACAAAAGCCACTACAAACATTCCGTAGATACATTATAAAAATGAATTAAATTTGAACTAAAATGTAACCAAAAATGTTAATTACATGATACATTACGTAACTACAAAGTATCTTTTTTGTTTAATTGATACATAATGATAAAAATAGTAAGCGATACTCAATACCAATTGATGATATTGTATTTGATACTAAATGAAACGCCATATATTCATTATATGTTATTTAAGTATCATGTTTAAACTATTTTATAATATCATACATTGTTATGCAAATTACATCACATCAAAATAATTTGTACTATATAATTTGATACATTAATTGCAATTTATTGAAAAACAAAAAAAAAACAAAAAATCAAAATTAGGATTTTATGTATAATTTCAGAAGATTTAAAGCAAGCTACAAAATAGCATGATAATGTATCGACAACAATGTATCAAATAATGTATCATTTTTTTACCCCAACAAATCATATACCATACCACATGATAAAAATAATGTATCAGCTTATTTCGACCCAACACACCATAGACCATATCAAACATAAAAAATCATAAGAAAATTCTGCCACCGTGGATTAAACTGCCAGAAGGTATATAGTATTACATATTGCAGAGGCCACCAAATGCCAATAGAGATATGAAATCTGCACAGAAAGTTTTGCACTATGTGGAGGTGAATATGCAAGGATACTTACATGTGGAGAATAATTTTTTTGTCATTATTTACTTTTATTAGCATTTTTTTAATTTAATTTTTTTAAAATTACAAACTTAAGTTATTTAACTTACAAGTTATAAGTATAACTTAATAACTTATAAACTTCAAAAGATTCAAATCTTTAAAACTTATAACATAACTACATAAGCTCAAAAACTTTTTAAAAAGAACTTTATTAAACTTAACTTACAAATTTATATACGTAAAAATTAAAAAAATATATCTTTAAAATAAACTTAAGTAAAATTATTATAAATTTTAAAACTTAAATACTATAAACTAATATAACTTAGAAAAAAAAATAAAAAAATATTCGTATTTTCGTAATTCAAAATAACTCAAAAAAATAATTATTTTTTGAAATAGCTATATGTGCCGTCCCGTTTATCCCATCCCGTTCCGTTCCGGTCCATTCCGGTCCGTCCGAATTTTATCCCTGTATATAGTGGGACGGGACGGAACTGAGCCTTCATCCCGATAGTTCCGGTCCCGTTCATCCCGGTATCGGTCAACTGTAACACCCCTCAAAATGAAGTAGGATAAAGTAGAGCCTCACATGGGTCCCATGTATTAATAACTTGTTAAAATAATAAAGAATAGCATTTTTAGTCAGTTTTAAAGAGTTTGAAAGTCAAACGTCAAGGGACGACCAAGACGTTCGGAAATTAGTCTTTTACGTGTTGGTGTGTTCTAGTGTGTTGTTCATGTTTTTATGTGTTGTATAGAATCTAAAATCAGTGGAGGTGACCCTAGTGTCTTAATAAATGTTTTTAGGGTCAAAACGTTCGGGTACGACTCTCCAATCATGCGAAAATAAAACTCAAGTTGGACTTGTTTAAAAGGTCCAACTAAGTGAGGGGTAGTTTGGGTACTTTGGGTTATTATTATTTTAAGTGTTTTTAAGTATTTTAAAGGTATTAAAACATTTAAGAGGTGTTTTTGAATTCATTCTTCCAAAATCAAAACCCCAAAGTTCTTTCTCTCTCTAAAGTTCTTTCAAGTTCAAAGAAGAAGAAGGTGGAGAGCTAGGGTTTCAATTGAGAGTTCCCTTTCACCAAATTTCGTTGAGATTTCATCAATTGAGGTATGGTGGCTCTTCATCTAGGACTCATCTTCATCCTAGAGTCAATTTCAAAGGATTTTACAATGTTTTCAAAAAGTGACTAAAAGCTTGTTTTTTGAATTCTATCAAGGGTTCTTGCATGAAAATGATTTGAAACGTTTGGGTATGGATTAATTGATGTTTGTTTGTGGTTTTTGAATGAAATACTCCATGAACCCTTGTCTTCTCCAAAATCCTAAAATTTGCTATGAAGTGGGTCTATTTCTATAAATTCAAAGTTGATGGAATTATGTGTAAAGTGAATTGTATTGATATCTCTTGTGTTGTTTAATGTTTATTTATGATTAATTGTTGATAATGGATGAATTAAGGGTGATAAGCCTTATGGGTGAAGTATTGGTGATTTTGGCTATGGCTTTGGATTATGGTAAGAAGGCTTGAACTCTCTTTATTAAATTGATTGTTGTTGGTAGGTTGGATACACCTTTGGTGGAAGTGTTGTATCTTATTCTCTTATGGTATTATTGTAAATTGTAGCCATGAAGGCATTGGTGAAATTGTTGTATAATGTTGGAATATTATATTATTGTGAATTGAGGGCAGAAGGGCATTATATGAGTGTTATTATATTGTTGTGTTATTATACACATATGAGGCTATATGTAAAGTCCTATATGAAGCTATATGTAAAGTTTGTGTGAAGCTATAATGTGAAGATGTTCTAATGGTATTAATGTGATATTGTATAAAGTGGTATTATGCTAATGTGAAAGCATGTTTCTCTTGAAATGGTGATATGTGGTGATGATGGATTATGATGAGTCTCTATAAGATGATGTTGTGGCTCATATGCTAGACTTGAGTATATTGTCTTGTGTCATGAAAGTTTGATTATGTATACGAGTATATGAATGTTTGGTTGGGCTATGACCTAGTAATGGAGATCTTCCTATAAATACTAAAAGAGGAATTCTAGGCCAAGACTTGAATTGATAAGACTTAAGCATAGTGCCTTTTCATGAGTCTAGTTTACCTAAGTAAATGTATAACCTTGAAGGATGGGCCTTAGGGTGATGTTCCCTTCTTGAGTGAAATGATAGACTTAGAGATGGATGGAGCAGGAACGGCATGAGAATCCTTATCTAAGAAAGTCAAATGAGCTATCCTTATGAACCTAGATTGGCTATGACTAAGAAATGGGGCCTTTCTTGGGAAGTGGTATTACGAGTTGGTTGAACTAGAAAAGGAACCTTCTCTAGTACATATGTGGTTGAATACTCTATGGAAACCAAGGCTAAGCACCAAGTGGATGTGGTTAGGATGGTGGCCTAGTTGAGCATGAGATTAGGCACAATGAACATCCTTGGACGTCTCTTAAACCATGTGCCAACATCGGTTGCTTTTAGTTCTACCCTTGGCAAGTAGAACAACCTCCACGGAGTTGGATAGACTCCGAATTCCATACCTTGCTAGTATGGTCTATGTCGGCTAAGGCCTATTTTCATCATATGGGATGTGCACTCTAATATTGGATAGGTTCTACAACGTGTAGATAGTAATATGGGATGATATCTACACATGGCACGAGTAGGCTTAGAAGATACTAAAGTGAGTTCCCTAAGCCTTAGGGCTATTATGTGATTGTCCCTTATATGCTTGTGTGTCTCCTAAATGGTTTTATAAAGAATGTTGACTTAGTATGTTATAATGTAATGATAAAAACCCTTGTCTATGGTAACTCTTAGGAACACTTAGGTGTATATGAAGAGGTTGTATGGGCAGTCACTTCATTATTCACTTAAGTGTGGCTTAGGGTGACTTGAGATAGAGGCTTAAACAGTAATGAATGGCTTACTTTGCTATCTTTTTTGGGATGCTATCTACACATGGCACGAGTAGGCTTAGAAGATACTAAAGTGAGTTCTCTAAGCCTTAGGGCTATTATGTGATTGTCCCCTATATGCTTGTGTGTCTCTAAATGGTTTTATAAAGAATGTTGACTTAGTATGTTATAATGTAATGATAAAACCCTTGTCTATGGTAACTCTTAGGAACACTTAGGTGTATATGAAGAGGTTGTATGGGCGGTCACTTCATTATTCACTTAAGTGTGGCTTAGTGTGACTTGAGATAGAGGCTTAAATAGTAATGAATGACTTACTTTGCTATCTTTTTTTAGTATTGTACACTTGTGTTAATTGAGTTGTAAATGATGTGAATATGGTCTTATTTGTGAATGGTGACTTGAAATGTGGGTTTATGCTTGTGGTTGTAAAGGTTTGTTAAAAAAGGTCTTAAAAGCATACATTCCTTATAAATGTCCGTTGTGCATGTTTTCTTGCATGGTCATCATACTTAGTACTTATTGTACTAATTCCATATCTCTCTATTGTTACAAGTGTAGGTGGTGGAAAGTGAAGGGATCTTTTGAGGAAGCTTGGGATGGTGACTCTTCTCAAGAAGCTTGGTATGCCCTCATATATTCGAGGACATAGTTGTTACCTTTCTAGTATTTCCACTTAGACATTGTATAAGACTTATATTTTGTTGTAAAGGGCCGTGCCCTAAGATGTTCTATTCGTGTCTAAGATGGTACATGAGACTTAGAAATTCTACTTCATTACATTTGAAAGATTTTATGAGTATTATGAATTTATTTTAAAAAGTTTTTAAATTCCTTACGACTTTTATTACCGAATGCGATGAATGAATGCTAAGAGGCTTGTATTAGACCTCCGAGAGGTCGAGTACGCATGTTATGACTTGGGGGTGCTCTCGGGTCGTTACATCAACAACCCGGTCAAACCGTCCCGTTCCAGTCCGATACCGTTTGTTCTGGTCCGATGGTCCCATTCCGATCCGGTGCCCAGCCTTATGGGTTGGTAACTTCATGTAGTTTGAATATGAGAAGAATCCAAAATACATGATAAACATTCAAAGAACCATTAAAAAGCAGAAACAAATCAATCGCAATCGAAATAAAACGAACCACCGAAACAAAGAGGAGTCCAAGTCGTGCATACTGATGTGAGACTAAAAATACATATTTTTAATTATTATTTCCTCACATTTATTATTTATATTTGTTCTTTTTGAGCATGAATTTTATGAATTGTGCTAAATTGTGTATTTTATTTGTAGAATTAAATTGGTGGAAAAATAAAAATGTTTAAAGCTAAAATGAATTGAAGATTGAAGGTTAAAGAAGAAAATCAAGCAGACAGCTTAATGGAACGATCGTAATATAATATTAATATTTATGCATATGAAATAAATTGGAGGCAGAACAGCGAATTGCACCTGACACGTGTCACAAAGACCATGCATCAGCGGCAGCAATCAAAAATATAAGGCGGTTTAGTGTTTACGCGTACCGTGTGAAATCCAATTCTTTTGGGTTTTGTTTTCTTAATTTGTCTTGAACTTAATTATTTTATTTAAGGTTTCTATATCTATAAATAGGGCATGAAAAATTATTCTTTAGGGAGGAAGCGAGGAACCAAGATACAAGACACAATATAAATTTTCTTCTAACTTAGAAACTTTAGAAGAGCCACCGTGGAGGCCAGAAAATTGTGATTTATTCTTTCTTCTCCTTTATTATTTATTTATATTCGTGATTAATAAAAGATAGTTTAGCTATTGTTCTTAACTTTTTATGATTAACACAAGCATATTTATTTTAATAAATTTTGATTGTGTTTTTGAGATAATGAGTAGCTAACTTTCATAACTAGGGTTGTGGGAACCTTAAGCGATTAACAAAGTATGAATAATGACTAAGTAATTCGTGAATAGTGTTGAAGCATGCATTTATAATTCTTTCGTCTAGAAGTCTGTTTAACGGTGGCCAACGTTAGAACTTGCCTTGTTGCTACTTGCCGGACCAAGGAAGTAATCAACAAGAAAAGAATTATCAACATAGATTTAGTGTGATACTATTTAATAGTCTAGTGTCGATTGGTGTGAAGTAATAACTAAGCCAAACATCGATTATGATGTCTAATATGAGGTAAAGGTAAGGGTTAGTAAATTATACACACGTAGCCGGACCAAGGTGCAGGGTGAGATTCTCTAGATGTCGGACCAAGGATTTAGAGATACCTAACTTATCACTTTGCATGTAATACACTAGAAAAAGATTATTATTATTAGGATTATTGCGTTATGAGCTTATGGGGAACACATTCCTAGTTACTTTTAATAATTTGAATATAAATAAATACTTAGTTCAAAGTTATCTTTTTATTGTTTTTATTTTATTTCAATTTAAATCCCCCCATTTTTATATAACGACTATCAAGTTAAATATTTGCTATTGACAATATTCTTTCATATTCTCTGTGGGATTGACCCCGACTCACTATTGATAAATATATTGCATATGATTGTTTATATTTCTTTTCAAAAAGTATATTTGAACGTTATCACATACCCCACTGATTTATTCGTGACAGCACCAGCAGTCACTTATACTGCAAAGGTGCCAGCATCTTCACATGATGATGTTGAGATGACCCTCCTATATGAACTGGAAAATTTTCCAGGTAATTTTCTTCCTCTTTCTTCTTTATTGGCTCGCTCTGCTCCCTTTCCCCTTTTTCATCTTTTTTTGTTTGTTTTCTCTAAATGTTGTTGAACTGTTTTTCCTTATTAACTGACATGTTTTCTTCGGTGTCATATTTCTTTCTCGGTAAAATATTTTGATTTGTTGCACTTAGATCTCTCTAAAACAGTTTCTCTACCACCTATGTGAGGTAGTTACATTTTAAGCTCCCTAGAACTCACTTTTGGATTACATTGGATATGTTATTATACTTTGTTTAGATGAGAAGTGAGTTCCTCATATTAAAGAAAAAATATTTTTTTACAAGGTAGGAAGTTTGAATTGGTGTAACAAAAATCTAATCTTTAGGTTTCTACTTCTTCCGTATTCAGCTTACTATTATTTTGATATTGGCGTTCAGTTTTAGTTATTGAAGAACCAACCAGCGACTACAAATTGTCTCATTTAATATGTGCTCTCCTAATTCTACAACATTGTTTCAAAATTGGAAATGCAAATTCTTTGAGGTGGTAACAGTGATTATTTGAGTTTGTGATTGGATTTTCAGCTAACCATTTCATCATTATTTATAAGGTAAGAAACCTGCTCCAATTTGCAATTCTATTTCTTTTTCTGTTGGTGTCATTGTAGGTTGTAACCATCAATTGCAACTTCATTTAACGGTATAGAAAGGTATACTATGACTACTGATGATAAGCTTGATCTGTGCTACAAACTGCATCTTCTCATGGATACAAACACAACTACGTACACAATTTAGTTCTTGAAACTGATTTAGAGACGACAACAAATCAATAACTACTCCATATCTAAGGAATTGTACTAGAAGACAATGGTAGACTTGTAGGTACAAATAATTATGAATATTAACATATTGTTCATGAAGCAGGAGTAATAGCCTTAATAATGACATGATAATAAAATTTCCCCCTCCCGTTATTAGTAACTGGTCATGTAAATGCAGAGTGAGGTGGATGGTGGTGGCTTCCCTTTTTTTTTTTTTCTCTTTTTTGGCAGTTGACAAGGAGATGTTTGTCTTCTTTATTTCCACAAATTTGTAGTTCTTTTAAGCACAGTGAAAGAACTTTAGTTGATTGTTCTCATGCTTGCAGGTATCGTGGATATGCTCTATTTCATCTGTCCTATGGGCTAAGTCAGTTCTGTCAGCGTGGACTCAAAAAGAGCGTGCTGCAAATGAATGGGGCAACACCAATATATCGACAGAGCAATTTTGGTCCTTCAGGAATCAGGATATCCTGGTGCTAAAATGCCTTTTGGAGATAGTTCCTGGAGTAACCTTAGTATTTCTACATAGTGATGATTACACTTTGCATTAGGTTAGATGGTTTGTTTTGCTGGCCAACTTGAGTTTACTGTGGTGCCAATTGGCAGAGAAATTAAAACTCATAGAAAGCGTGAAGTTCGTCCTCAACTGCTAACAGTTCCCAATGCCCAAACAGCAAAGAAGAAGTGGTATCTATTATAGATCCAAGGCATTGATCACATACTCCTCATCTCACGTGCTGCATTCTCAGTACATATTTGACTACAGAGGCTCATATTTTATGTATAGTTAGCTATTTACGTTGTTGTGATTGGTGAAACATACATCAAGCTTCATACATGTAACACCTTAATATTTTGGTTGGCTTTCAGATTTTATTATTTGGTTAGCACACTAAATGCAACTTTATTCAGATCTCATGGATAAAGAAAATAAAACTAGAGCCTTGTAAAGGGCAATATTAGTTAATAGTGGCCTGCTTGCCCTTTTCAGTAAAAGGAAAAAACGCAGGTAGTCAGGCCAAAGTGGAAAAAAAATAGGTAGTCATGAGGGTATTCATATATAACATGATGCTAATTCTTCAGTGTTCTCCAAATACTAATAACATATATTTTTTTGGATACCAAAGCACATCGTTGAGCCCGTGCTTGCAGGGCTCAAACCATCTAGTTCTCTCAGAAAGTGTACATAAATGCTACTGTTAATCAACATTGAAGATTAAGCAAGCTATATGGTGTGAGTTAGTTAAGTTGTTAGGAAGGTTCTAGAAGCTTCCATAGTTAATTAAGAAGGTGGTTACAATCCTACCATCTATAAATAGATATTAAGCTACAATGTAAAGTGACCAGATTCAATGTAACAGTAGAATTATTCAGTTCAATAATATTTCTTCCTCTTCACTTCTCTTTTTTCTGATTTCTCTCTATGATTCAGTATGCTTCTAATCTCCATTAATGGAGTTTTCATGGTATCAGAGCAGCTGATCGAAGACTAATTCTGTTGTAGCTTTCACCACTGGATGCTCAGAGTTCATCCCTGTTCAAAGGTGACTCACAAGAAAGCATCAAAGGTTGAATTCAGCTACGACCTAGCTTATACAAATGGCAATTGAATCAACTACTGAAGGCACAAGTACTGGTGTTACACCCATGGCTTCATTTCCAGTGATTGATCACAATCATCCTCTTTTTTTACAACATACAGACACTCCATGTAGCTCTTTGATTTCCCTTCAATTAACTGGATCTGAGAACTATGCACTGTGGGGTAGATCGTTTAGAATTGGACTTGTAGGACGAAGCAAATTAGGATTTGTTGATGGAAGATTTCCTAAATCCATGTTTGAACCGGTATTACATGATCAGTGTGAAAAATGTAATGATGTAGTCTTATCCTGGATCATGAATGTTGTTCGACCTGGACTGCTAAGTTCAGTTGTCTATGCATCTGATGCTTGTAAGGTATGGCTAGATCTGAGAGAAAGGTTTGATACTGTGAATGGATCTAGGATATTTCATTTACACAGGGAAATTCACACTCTCATCCAAGGTACAATGTCAATTGCTGACAACTTCTCCAAATTGAGAGATCTCTGGGATGAATATGATGCTCTCATACCCTGTCCCTCATGTCCTTGTCCAGAATCAAGGAAGTTTGGTGAACATTATGAGTACCAGAGACTTCTTCAGTTTCTTATGGGCCTTAATGAGTCATATTCACCACCTAGAAATCAAATTCTCATGATGAATCTGATTCCTACTTTGAACAAAGCTTATGCTCTCCTCATGGACCAAGAGTGTCATAGAAGCCTAGAAAATACTAGTTTACTTAACTCAGGACCTGGTTCAATTGAAGGCACATCCATGTACAGTAATAGGAATTCAACCTCTCACACAAGTTCCAGCTCATTCAAAGGAGAACTTTCCAGCAATGCATCAGGTGCTAGTGGAGGTTATAGTAGAGGTGCAAGTTCATCTGGTAGTTACAAGAATAGGAGGCACTTATTGCAATGTGATCATTGTGGATGCAAGGGTCACTCCAAGGAACAATTCTACAAAATTGTTGGTTATCCAGTTGACTTCAAGTCAAAGAGGAAAGGCCTGACTACTGGAGCTTATGCTAATAAAGTTGATACACCTCTCAACACTAAGTCAAGAATCAATTCAACTGCAACTCAAACTCCTGGAGGATTCTTCACTCAGGATCAGTATCAGCAAATTCTCCAGCTATTATCCAAGACTGGAGGTGATAGCACATGATAATCTTCTACCAAGGTGGCCTCTGTAGATGCAGGTATACATACTTCTGCTATTTTGTGTTCATATGATGCAGGTGAATGGGTAGTCGATACTGGAGTTACTCATCACATCACCTCACATCTTTACACATTAGACACTAGTATTGTATCTATTACTGATGCACACAATAAGGTTTACTTACCTAATGGTAACACTGTTGTTGTCTCTCACATTGGTAGTACATGTCTGTTGACAAACCAGCCTGTGTCAAATGTCCTATACCTTCATGACTTCAGAGTTAACTTACTCTCAGTGTCCAAGATCACTAAGGAACTTAGTTGCTGTGTGTTTCAGGATCTCTCAAATGGTCAGGTGAAGGGGATTGGTAAAGAACAACATGGACTCTACATACTAAAAGGAGGAGGACCAACTCAAGCTCCAAAGAAGTTGGTGAATAGTAGTAGGATTCCTAGTGACAAAAACTCTGATAAGTCTGTTACAAAGTCTACTGTTGTACCTGTTACTTTTGATTCAGTTGATGTATGGCACAAGAGGTTAGGTCATGCACCTCTTGACATAATAAAGAAACATGAGTCTCTTAGGTCCTTAAATGGAAAGGATTATTCTCATTGTACAGTGTGTCCTGTTGCCAAGCACACAAAAATTCCATTTCCATTAAGCACTATTATGTCCAACACTGTTTTTGAAATATTGCATTGTGATATTTGGGGACCTTACAGAGTGCCTACTTATAATGGAAAACGATTTTTTGTTACAGTTGTAGATGACTATAGCAGATATACTTGGATTTTTTTGATAAACTCCAAAGCTGACTCTATATTTGTACTGAAACAGTTTCTTACTCAAGTTAAAAATGTAATCTTAACCAGTGTTAAAACTTTGAGAACAGACGATGGCTCTGAGTTTTTTAGTCACAACTTTCAGGCTCTATTAAATGAACTTGACATTGCCCATCAATCCTCTTGTGTGTACACACCTTAGCAAAATGGTGTAGTTGAAAGGAAACACATGACCATTTTAAATATAGCTAGGTCCATTAGATTTCAAGTTGATATCCCTCTCAAGTACTTGGGTGTCTTTGTTATGCTACATGTCCTAAAATGTTGGACAAGCTCTCCTCTAGAGCCATCTCAGCTGTATTTATGGGGTACTCTTCAACACAGAAAGGTTATATCTTATTTGATCTCCATGCTAAGTCATTTTTTGTAAGCAAACATGTGATATTTCACGAACACCTCTTCCCTTTCAAACATGTACAAGAATAATCAAATCCTATTTTCCCAGTCCTGGATCTTCTAATACCACCAGATGCCTCTGCAAGTGTCTCCCCGGCTAATGCTTCTATGAATGGTGAGCCTTATCCAATGGCTCCAGTGGCTCATGTCCAATCACCATTTTCTGTTTTACCTGTTTCCACTAGAAAGTCTAGCAGGATCAGCAGGCCTCCTCTCTGGCTACAGGATTTTGTCACTCAGCCCAGAGGAAATACATATTCCTATCCTATAGCTAATCATCTTTCATACACTCATTTATCTCAATCCTCTCAACATGTTCTTCAAGCCTACTCAGCTTTGTGTGAGCCTGTGTCATTTCAACAGGCTGTTGCTGATCCTGCTTGGGTCAAGGCAATGCAGCTGGAGATAGATGCATTAGAAAGCAACAACACATGGAGTATAATGGATCTCCCTCCTGGAAAGAAGACCATTGGCTGTAGGTGGATCTACAAGATCAAATACCTTTCCCAGGGGCTATGAAAAGATTTAAAGCAAGATTGGTTGCACAAGGGTTTAGCTAGAAGCTAAGGAAGAACTTGACTATGGAGAGACTTTCAGTCATGTTGCTAAGATAGTGACTGCTAGATCTATTATGGCTCTTGCTGCATCCAGGGGTTGGTATATCTATCAGATAGATATTTATAATGCCTTCCTCAATGGTGATCTTCTTGAGGAGGTCTATATGGTTATTCCTAGTGGGTTTGCTAGACAGGGGGAGACTCATAAGGTCTGCAAATTACACAAGTCCTTATATGGACTCAAGCAGGCACCAAGACAATGAAATATAAAGCTAATTGAAGCTTTGGTAGATATGGGGTTCAAGCAAAGTCATTATGACTATTCATTGTATACTAAGCACACTGGAAATGATATTGTTGTGGTGTTGGTTTATGTAGATGATTTGCTCATCACTGGAAACAATCAACAGCTCATGTGTGACACTAGACTAGACATTCAGAAGAAGTTCAAGATGAAGGATTTGGGAGAGTTAAAGTTCTTTCTAGGAATTGAGTTCTCCAGGTCTAACAAAGGCATACTCATGTCACAAAGGAAGTATGTATTAGAATTGATATCTGAGTCTAGCCAAGAGGGAGCAAAACCAGCATGCACACCTTTAGAAATGAATCAAAAGCTCACATCAGTTCAATATGATGAGCATGTCAATTAAGGGATAGATGAAGGTGACAACATACTAACAGACACTACAAAGTATCAAAGGCTGGTGGGAAGACTTTTGTATCTGACTATGACAAGACCAGATATTGCATTCTCAGTACAAGTCTTGAGTTAATTCATGCATTGTCCTAAACAGTCACACATGAATACAGCTCTTAGGGTAGTCAGATACATCAAAGAAACACCTGGATTAGGCTTGTTAATGCCTATAGAAGACACTACTAAACTTACAGCTTACTGTGACTCTGACTGGGAGCATGTGTGAAAACTAGAAGATCAGTACTAGTCAGAACTAAACTCCTAACCTTTGAAATTGAGCTTCTCCGGTCCTGGGAGAGTTGCTTCTTTCTTTGACTTGGTTTGCCCACTTCAAAAGGTTTCCAGAAGACCTTATCCCTCAAACCTCATGTGGAAAGAGAGATTCCGCAGGAAAGCGGTTGCTAAGACTTGTAGCTTGCTTCTGTCCTTAGTCAATTTTGGACTGAAGCTGTTCTGACTGCCGTATCTTTTTTGAACCGAATACCTTCCTCTGTAATCTCAGGTCTCTCTCTTTTTGAGAGAAGATTTTCTACCGGATACTTGGTGAAATTTGGAGAAGGTCTAATTTCTTGGAAGTCAATGAAATAGGAGACAGTTTCAAAAAGCTCAGCTGAAGCAGAGTTCAGGAGTATGGCAGCATGTACAGCTGAAATAACTTGGTTGATTGGACTATACAAAGAGCTGGGAGTCAAGGTAACCACACCAGTAAATATGATATATGATAGCAAGGAAGCTAATCAGATTGTAGCTAACCGAATCTTTCATGAGAGAACAAAGCACTTTGACATTGATTGTCACTTTGTTACAGAAAGAATCTGTCAAGGCATGCTGAAGACTTAACACATAAACACTAAAGACCAACTAGCTGATCGACTAACTAAAGGTCTGGGAAAGGTTCAACACACCAGCTTAATGAGTCAACTTGGAATGAAGAATGTGTTTCAACCATAAAGCTTGAGGGGGAGCGTTAATCAACATTGAAGATTAAGCAAACTATATGGTGTGAGTTAGTTAAATTGTTAGGAAGGTTCTAGAAGCTTTCATAGTTAGTTAAGAAGGTGGTTACAATCCTACCATCTATAAATAGATATTAAGCTACAATGTAAAGTGACCAGATTCAATGTAACAGTAGAATCACTCGGTTCAATAATATTTCTTCCTCTTATGTTCTCTTTTTATAGATTTCTCTCTGTAATTCAGTATGCTTCTAACCTCCATTAATGGAGTTTTCAGCTACCAGTGAAGAAAAAAAAAGATGAGGACCTTTTTTGATCGAAATTTTTTTTAAAAAAAAATTAGGTTCGAAGGACATTCTCCATGAAAACATTTAAGTATGTCCTAGAACAAAGTTCGATTTAAAATTAAAGAAGTGTTATTTAAAGTACGACATTCAGGAGAAATAGAAATATCAAACCTAATTCAACTTAAAGAAAAAAATTACTTTTTATTTGATTTGCTTTTGATGTTTAAATTTAAAAATCAACAAATATACATTTGATTTTTATTTTAAACAAAAACTAACCAATTCAAATCGATTACCTAAATACTTTTTTAAAATTGCAATTACGCACACATTCTAGTGTAGATTGTGATCTTTTACATTTTCATTTTCTAGTCTATGACTTTTATAGTAGTTTAGTTCTTTTTCTTTATATTTTATTTTGATTTGTAAACTTTATTTTGACAAGTGCAAATTATGTGTTTAATTGAGTCTTTCATCACAATTATTGACTAATTCAATTTTCCTATAAAGATATTTTGGTGACAACTTTTATTAGAAGAATGATCGGCTTGACATAATATTATGTTTCATATACTAATTAGAATATGTGGATGTCAATATATGCCACATATCTACAAAAAAATCATTTTACTATAAAATAAACAAGAAATAGACCGATGAAAATTTGAATTAATTATTATTTTAAATTTAAATTTATTAATATGATTTCCTTTTAGAGAAAATCATCTGAACCGAATATCCCTAATTTGAACTTAGAGTTTTAACTAATGAGATAATTTCAAAAATTTTGAATTAATCAATATTAGTTAAATAATACTAATTTATTTCATTTTATATATCTTAATTTGAGTGGATAAATAAGACTTTTGAATCTATGGACTTAAATGAAAAATCTCTATAACATATTACACATATTGTTGTAATCTTGTAATTGTCATCTCTATAAAAATGAATATCATTAATGATAAAATTAGAATATTGAAAATAAAAATAATAATTAAACATAACAATACTTTTTGAAAAAATAAATTACAAAATTATAAAATCATAAATTGAATCTACTGAACGAAAATTCAATGAAAAAACGAGGAGAAAATAAAAAAAATTATTGGGGGTTGAAATAAAAGATAAAAAATTATTTATTTATTTTTTTGGAATACACTTCTCAAAAAAAAAGATTTTATCATTTATAGTAAGGAATCTACTCATAAGACTGATAAGAGCAGTTTAAAAAGAATTAGATTTTGATAAGAGCAGTTTAAAAAGAATTAGATTTTGATAATTGAATGCAATGTTTTGAAATTTTTTTAGTTTAAATTGGCATTTAGAAGTTAATGAGATTGTCTTTTAAAACAACCACCTTAAATTTTTTGAGAGACTTCAAATCGAAAAAAAATATATATGAAGAAATCAAGCAATTTATCCAAGGGGAGTTACAAAATTTTGAAATTCCTATGCCTATCACCAAGTGTCCGATCATCCGGCATCACTCTTAACTTTTTTTAAATCTGGTTATCTTCTTTTTATTTTATATATTAAATCTTCTTTCAAAGTTAAAAATTCCTTTCATATGTGATTTGAAATGGTTAAAATGTATCATCAATTATTTTGCTGCGTAGTTATATTATTTAATCATATCATGATACTAAAAGCATGTCCAATCTCACACATATCCAAGTCTTTCTAGCATGTACCACCCCTTCATTAAACACCTACATACACAAATCTTTTTTAAAAAAAAGAAAAAAAAAAAGATAGTTTAATCACTAGGAAAATGTCAATAGGACAATCAATTGACTGTCTAAACTCATCTTATTTATAAGGATTCAATTTCTCACCTTATAATCTCCATTTCCTGCCTCAAATTTTAAAGAGAAAAAGGCACAAACACTAGCATTGAGTCTTCAAATAAGGGAATACACTTTTACTAGTTAGCACCAGCTATAAAAGACACTTAGAAATCGATTGTGCCCGTCGTCTCCTACCAACAATATCCAACATGAACCTCTCAAGTGTGAAGGTACCATTTGTTTCTTCTTGACTTCCTTGATAATGTCAGGGACTCTGCATTATTGCAGCTGTTCTAAGCATGATTCTGGTGTACCGCACAAAGACTCTGTACGCTAATCTGTATGGAAGATCTCATACGTAAGTATCCTCGACGGATACAAATTTAAGTATCCTGAAAAAGGACATCTTCTGTCCATTCATATTTCCAAATATAACCATAATGTGACACTGGAAACCATCTCCAGAATACTTCCAGGTGAGAGCAAACGACAAAGAAAACAATAGCCTGGTTTTGCTGTTGCAAAAGCATTCCTTGGTTGAGTAAAATAATATTTGTATTGCAAGTCATTTCTGTATTTTTGTAATTTTTCAATATTTAAGTTGTCAAATTTTGATTGTCAATCACCATTAGTAACAGCGTTGATTGATTTTTTGCAAATTGGCAAATCCTTTTCTGTCAGAGATTGGTCCAGTGACATTGACAACAATGACAGACAATTAACATACCTAATTTAATTTTAATCCCACAAAGTGAGATCTGGAGAGACTAGGATGTACTTGCACCTCTTCCCCTACCTTGTGAAGGTAGAGAGACTGGCCGCTCAGTTATTTTAAAATAAGTTCTTGATAGCACCAGCTACACAGATGACATCTAACTATACACAATAATGAAGAAAACATGTAGATCAAGTCAAAGCTGAACACCATGAAAAATATCGAGAGATTAGAAGAAAAACAGTCTTGATTGATCTATTACACCAGAAAAAAAAGTCTTTAAAGTTTTCACCAGAAAGTTTTAAAGTTTCAGTAACTAGCTATATGACAGGTATAAAATGCCTAGCGCCCTGTTTATACAAAAGGAAAAACTCTAATAGAGTGTCTTCACCAGTAAAGCTGTATTGTGGGTTTCATTGTGGACGTGGTAGTGGTGGTGGATTGGATTTTGCAAATCCCACCCATGCAACAA
The DNA here is from genome assembly GCA_029007595.1 of Solanum commersonii. Taxonomy (NCBI): domain Eukaryota; kingdom Viridiplantae; phylum Streptophyta; class Magnoliopsida; order Solanales; family Solanaceae; genus Solanum; species Solanum commersonii. The sequence goes on from JAJTWQ010000224.1 coordinate 18,879, forward strand.
TGCCAACGGCAAGTATGACCCATCCGAAAATATCAAAATTGAGATCACTGCTCTTCTTCTTTTTTGAACTCTGCAATGCAAGAGAAGACACATAATGGTGTGAATCAGCAACAATATTGATAGATCGAAAATGAATCTGACAAAACCACCAGATTTTCACAGAGCTTCAGTACCAGTCTTAAGAGGACTTTAACTTTCAAATTTCCAGGGAGGATAAAGTAAAGGTAACATTTAAAGGCGTACAAAATCAAAGAGCAAAAATTAGACTCTGTGAGGAAGGTATCACGACTTATTCTGAACAACAATTTAAATGGAAAAACAAATCAAGACACATCAATTATACTGAACACAGAAGATAAGATATAGCTCCTATCAAGAGATAAGGGGTGAGAACTAAAGACTAAAGAGATACCTTTGTGCTTGTCGATGTTGAAGGTTCTGCTGCCATAGTTTGTTGCATGGGACCATGTCTGTGGATTTCCTTGTGCAATTCTGGAGCCTAAATATAATGTAGAAGAACATAAATCGAGACTCCCAACCATAAAATGGGACATTTCATGAGTATAGATATCACAAATTTGACAAAACAAAACAAACTAAACAATCGAAAATTTCCACAAGATGCACCACCTAGTCAGGACATTTCTCAAGCTTGTTTGCTTCAACATATCAGCATAATTTGACACTCAACCACATTCATTACCAAAGACAAATGCAACTCAATCAAGGAAATGTTGGAACCAAATAGTCGTTGGGAGGAGGGGGGGTTTATACAAAGATTGCCCACCATTCTTTGGAGAACTAAAATCTGTGAGGTTAAGGATAGATATATGCAAACAACGAAAAAAGAAACATCTTTCGTGCAAGCAAGTACCATCGCATGCCAGCACACATTTGCTCGATAAAAGCTAAGCAATCAGAAAGTTAAGAAAAAGTATAGTACATCTCATTACTATGTCCAACAAATATGACAATAAAAGCTACATTTAACTATATTACACTAACATCCATTCACCTTATAAGAAACCAATTTCTATGCTCACATAATCTAATATGGAAACCAAATCCCCCACTTTCAGAGGATTGGTTTGCCATTGGGAACATCCTCAACCAGCCTTTGGCTTGTGCTTTCCAATGAAGCCTTCTAAGGGTTTGGGGAATCTACCAGTAGGGGAGAGAAAAGGAGGGAGGACTCATCGACAGAGACCACAAACAAAAGTCAAAGATCAAAAGGGTGTTAACATGACATCTATATCATAGTAGCGTTTTCAGTGTCATCACTCAACGAGACGACGTTCCACTTGGATGCATAATGCCCCTTCCATATAGCTTACAATAATAAACATACTAAGATACAGGAGAGGAGGAAAAGCTTTTTAAGTCTGAAACCTTACAAATCTCTCATACAGTAAATGTTGAATGATATCCGCATAAAGAAAATTTTCAGCAGAAGAACAAAACAAATTCACTTTGTTCCATTTTTAGTAAAATAGTGAAGGATAGCACATTAGTTGTTCAAGTTGATTAGAACGTGCAGAATAGCTAGAATTGAATGCAAAAAGTATGAAAAAACATCTCGTAATGTATTTAACGTGAAAATATTCCTAGGATAGGGAAAAACTTTTGCGTTGCAACCTTGGTAAATCTCTGATATAGCAACTGCCAAATGCTACCGTCGAGTCCCACATCGTGCGAGGGTTGATTAGGTCTCTTTATATGGTTTTGAAAATCCTCACCTCTTGATCAATCTTTTGGGGTTGAAATATGCACAAACTCCATTTTCTTATCATGGTATCTGAGACGGGTTCATACCAATTCTTTGTTTATCCGATGTTGGCCCCCCAAGTTATATTGTCCACATTCTAAAAGACCAATCCCAGGCGTGTGGAGGTTTTGTTGAGTCTCACATTGAGTGTGGGAGGATTGATGGGTCTTGGGCAACCCCCACCACTCAAGCTAGCTTTTGGGTTTGAGATAGACCCAAGGACCATTTTCTTATCATATCCAGACCCTTGTGAGATCCACTTCTACACCAACGAAACCAAGGAAATACCCAGCCAGCCAAACACCAGACAGCTACCTAATAAACTCCAACGGAACCTAGAATCTCGCACCCCATAATTTTGTGAATGGCAGTAGAATAAAATAAAGGGATACTTGAGAAGATGTACACTTCAGCCATCTAGTTTACCAAACCTAAACCGAAGTACACACTACCTATACACTGTACATATTTTATTAACTAGATGGCCCAAAGGTTTGGGCTGTAATTTTTCCTAAAATAAATATTGATGTGAATTTCTGAGGGCCATCGGACTGGGTAAAACCTGAATTAACCGTGGTGCACTTGCGGGAAACTCCTTGCCGAGGGCCTGTGCACCCCCGGGATTAGTCGGGGCTCAAAGAGACTCGGACACCCGGTGCAAATCAAAAAAAAAATAAAAAAATAAATATTGATGTGGAAAAAGAATTTGCAAAATTTGGAACTTCCCTTTTTCCTGCTGGATAGGTAAATTCTGAAGGATGCAGTCACTTGGTAGTGTAGTGATTGGTGCATCTTTCAGATTTTTTCCCAGTTCTTTCTTAATTTCCTTCCTTATAATGAGTCCTAATTTTATTTTCCTTATCTGTTGCTACTTTTGTGAATTCCTATCGATGTAAGGAATGGAAACCGAAGAGGACGTCAAGAAAACCTTCAGGAACAAAATTAGTATGATGAGCAAATTGATGCACATACTAGCGTCACATATATAATATGTATCACTGCATGAGCACATGTAACGAGGAAAACACATATTTCGATAGAAGTTTCTATTTTTCATTTTTAAAGTAATTGCACTTCTTCATCTCCCTCAATATCAACGATGAATGGCCATCCAACAATTAAGTGTCTTTTGGCATAACAGTAAAGCAATAAACTTAAAGTGATAATCCATCCATCCTTTACCGCAAGATGTTTTCTTATTTATCAGTCTCTAAGATAATACAAAAGATATGTCATATGAAATGACTGTTTCACCTACGTATACCGCACATAAAGACCTACAAAATGGCTAACTATAGCTCAATATTAAACTAACCAAAACTGAACAGACGTTCTAAAGCGATCAGTTTTGAGCGTACATCAAGTCAATCAACATGGACTATATTCAAGCAAGCAACTTTGACTTCTAATCACCCTACCTGAACAGAACTGACAAAAGTTATTGGATTGGACAAGTAGCATGTTATCAAACACAGAGTGAAAAAAGCCATTCAACATTTTATAAATTAACATGATTTAAATTATGTCAAATAATTACAACTCGGTTAAAATCATAAACTGAAAAATATTGGCATTTATATGAATTTGTGAGCATATAATTTCAGTAGTTATAGACAGTAATAGTTTTTTGGGGTATTTATTAGGTTTTAATTTCACGCGTGACATTTCATGGTGCAAGACTTTATGCGAGTTAAACGTGGTGATAAGTTCAGTTTTAGAAGAAGTTAAGGAAAAAAATTAAATGCATTACATGAACCTCAAAAATCATTTTAGATTCTTCATATATAGTTATGCTTAAAAATATTAATCTCGGTTGAACTTACAATTTATAGTAAATTTTGCATAGTTTTAAACATCTAAAAATTTAACTTATTACGTTGATCTAATTCAATCTAGCATCAAGTTTAGTCAAATGGACTCTCGAAAAATGGAGAGTATCACATAAATTGAACCGAGGTAGAGTAATTAGTAATGACATCGAAAATTTGGCTCTAATGTTGACTAAATTTTACATGTGTATAATGACAAATGATGTAAAGGGTGATCTAAGAAGGTGCCACCAAAACTATTGACGACGATATCACACATCGTTTAGGTGCAGGGTGGATGTGGAGGCTTGCCTCCGAAGTCTTGTGTGTTAAGAAGGTGCCACTGAAACTTAAAGGCAAGTTATACATAGTGGTGTTTAGACCAACTATGTTGTATTGGCAGAATGATAGCTAGCCAAGAATTCCCACAATCATAAGATGAAAGTTGCGGTAATGAGGATGTTGAGATAGATGTGTGGGCATACTCGGAGAGATAGTATTAGAAGTGAAGATATTTGGGACAAGGTGGAAATAGCCCCGGTGGAGGATAAGATGCGAGAAGCAAAACTGAGATGATTTGTACATGTGAAGAGAAAAGGAACATATTCCCCAGCGAAGAGGTGTGAGAGGTTGACTATGGATGGATTCAAGGGAGGAACAAATAGTCCGAAGAAGTATAAGGGAGAGGTGATTAGATAGAGCATGAAGAGGTTACAATTACCGAGAAAACAGCCTTAGATAGGAGGTTATGAAGGTCAAGAATTAGGGTAGAAAGTTAATAAATAGTTGGGTGTCATCTTGTTTTTCCTTACATACTAGTTAATTATAGTATTACTCTTGTAGTTTCTTGTCTTTCTATTTCTGCTACTACATGTTTCTTGTACTTCAATTATCATAGTATTTTGTTGTAGTTACTACACCTTTTCAGAGTGTTTTGTCATGCTCTCTACAGTATTTTTCCATGGCTTGTCCACTTTGTCATTTTTTTTCAATCTACTTTAAATTGCTTTTCCATGAGTCAAGGGTCTTATCAAAAACCACCTTTGTACTTCCGAAGATAGGGGTAACGCCTACGTGCAATCTACCCTTTCCACTGAATATTATGTTGTTGTTGGTAATCTAATACTCCCTCCGCTCTATATTTATGGTATTTTAAGCCTGGACACACCCCTTTAAGAAATCACTTACTCATAGAGATAAGAAGTGATTGCACCTTGATTAAATAATTTTACTTTAATATGATTTCTTGGTTAGGTAAAAATTCACTTATTTAAGTGTAAATTTGGAAAAGAACTATTAATAACTTCTTGATTATGTTAAAAACTATCTATTTTGGACTAAATGTAAAAGCTAAAAATACTATAATATGGATAGGAGGAAGTAAGGGGCAAGAAAAGATACACAAAAAATTACTACAATATCGATATACACCAATTACAAAGGACCACGCAGGAATGAACTTGAAAAAAAAAAGAATTGAGTGCAAAAATTGGGAATAAGCGAGAAAAAGGCAATGGCACACAACCACGTGTAGCAGTTTGATATCATTCATTTGGAATACGTAATTACAACATAAAGATGCAAAGCATTAAACATATCGAGACTTAGCTAAAAGAACAACAAAAGTTTCACCTTAGCAGTAAGTTCCAAAGATTTGCGGTAAAGGTCATTAGAGGGATCCTGCATTCAGAGTAACAAAAAACTAAGCTACTTGCAACAGTAAAGCACACATACATTTGGAATGTCTGTTGAGAAAGATATACCGCATCAAGTGCCTGCTGAAAGAACTCAGCTGCTTTTTCAAAGTAAAAAGCAGCTTCATCATTATCAGGAATTAAAAAACCATGTGAAGTATGGGCATTTCCCAAACACCAAAGCACATCATGCTTCTTTTTAGGGTTCAAAGTCAATGCCTCCTCCAACTTTGAGGTTGCATCTGCCAAGTTAATTCCCCAAATAAACGACAACAAATACACACTTCATCAGCCTCTTAGAATTTCAAAAACTCAAAGAACAAGAACAGCAAACAAAAGAAAGAACATTTTTTTGGCACACTATAGGTTAAATTAGAAATTTAACTAACCGATCCTAAAAAAATCTAATTTATAACAAACTATTTAATCAAGTCCCGAAATTCAAGCAACTCAATACCAGAAATCATTTGTTTCGATTCGGCTCCCTGCTGGTACTGTGATAGATCCAGCAATGCACGTGCCCACCTCGTCAAGTTCTGCATGCATCATCACATAACAAAAACAACAAACTCGTTTATTCAACAAAGCATCGAAGATCAAATTAAACGCAAAAACACATCAAAGATCTGAAATCCAATTAGAACGATAAAACAGAAACGATAAATGAAGCGAAAGAGGAGATACGGACATCAGCATCAAGGGGATTCTCAGCATAGGAGGTTTCAGCACTCATCCTAGCGCGTTCGAAAAAGAGGAGACGATCGAATTCCTTTTGCATCTCCATTGCTGAGGTGCTTCGATTCGATTTTAGGGTTCTAGTTAAATTCTATTTTAGGGTTCTAGTTAAAAAATGGTCGGTCCCAGTTTAAGTTGTACTGCTATAACCTTTGTGACACGTCATTAGTTTGAGAAAATATTGTGGGCTTTTGAATTCTGGGCTTTTAGTAAATCGGAATCCATTCTATTGGGCTACGAAGAAATTTAGGCGAAAATGCCATATATAGCCCATTTTAGGACTACTAATTAATAAGAGCTGAAATGTCTCTCTAGGCCACTACTACACTCCTGATGAAATTATATTGACTTTTATCCATTTTTTGGATTTGACTTCATGACATATTATATAGTTTAAGACAAAGACATAATCGCGCGGGGCGGCATATATTATTCATGCATGTTCCGTGAATGGCGGTGCATATTTTCATGCACTAACAACTTCACTAATACTAAGGAGTTGATTGATAATTATTGCACAAAAGAATAAAAATGACAAAAAAAAATTCCACAAATACGTTAAATAATCAAAAAAATTGTCCAATTTGTCTTTCTAGTGGGACATGCAACACATCTTTTCAACCATAAATACTCTTTCGTTCTTGATTAGAGCTTTTAGGGCATCTCCAATCCTATCCTCTATTTTACCCTCCAAATATAGAGTTTTCTATTTTTTCAGACAACTAACTCCAACCCAATTACTCTCTAAAAAAGAATCATTTTCTCTCACCTCAATATTATATTATTATTTCTATTTCATTTTTATTTTCTAATTTCATAATAGAAATCATTCTTCTTTTTTGCAAATAATCACCCTATAATCTATATAATCTTCGTGTAATATAAATTTTATTCTTTTCAAAACTTTCATTAAATATAAAATTATATTTTATTCTAAATTTCTACATAAAATAAATTACAACAAATATTATGTATAATACATACTAACAAACAATTCAAATAAAGGTGGAATCATTGATGAAATATAATTACATAATAAATAATGCATTATCATAAAATTTAGTTTTAAATTTTACATAAATACTCGACTTTCAAGACTATTACATTGCTCCCATAATGCTTTATTAATGCATTACGGAGTTCAAAATGAGTAATGTTTTGTCCGTATTTTTTTATGTGTAGCTAAAAATTGTTTAAATTAACAATTTCATCTTGTATCCAATTATTTTGTGTACTAGTTTACTTCCCCTGTTTCATTTTGAATTATTGTAAAAAGTATTTTCATGTTCATTAAAAAGTGTAGTTTAATAATTTATCACTATAACATAAAAGTAGATTGTTTGAACTATCATGTAGATTTTGTGTATTCTTCATAGTGAAAAATAATTATAATTTTAAATTAAATATTTAAAGTGACAATTTAAAAAAAAATATTGTTAATTCGGGATGAAAATAGTATACTTATCAATAGTATGTTTTTTTAGATGTTATATTACTTAGAAAATAATTCAACTTGGCGGTGGTCCGCCCAGTCATAGATCAAGCAAGTCAATATCCTTAGAGATAGTTTAACTACATAAGAATCGAAATACACAAGAATTTTAACATAGTTTCTCAGACTGCATGGTTTAATTATTTTACCCAAGCAAAGGGCCTGTCAAGAAGCTAATACATACTTTTATTGAGCCCATGTGTCTGATAGTTCTAACCGAGTATGAGGCGCCCTACTTATCAAATTCAATTTCGGGCTAAAAACCACGGCTCATCAGATGGAGTCACAAAGACAAAGCCAATAAAAGTAGTAATAGATCCGACTGTACCTCAATCTCAGAACCAAGTCGAGAAGCCATACTAAAATTCTTCTATATTTAAATAAAACTTAGATCCATTCATCGCCTATATAAAAGAGAAGTTAGTTATCCGGCATAGATATAAATTTTTAGCCGGACATAGTCACAGCTTCCAGATCGGAGATATAAAAAGATTTAAAAATAAAAGAAGAGAATTAAATTACCTTGTAATAATGGCCAACAGGGCCGATGAGAAATATCAACAACTTTACTTACTTCCGGCGAACCTCCGACAAATCGAGAGCTTTACAAACTAAGAGAAACAAACAACTTAAAAAAAACTTTAATGAAGAGAGAGTGTTTTTTCTACGCTCTCCTTCAAACTACAAAAGACCTTATTTATAGAAGAAAAAGGGATCTATCTACAGTGATCTACAGTGACCGATCTACAGTGATTAACAGTGACCATGGGTTCCTTATCAATGGGTCCCAAATGTACAGTAACAGTTTTTCTACTGTGGTTTGACAGTGTATCTATTGTTAATCAATAGTGGTCATCTTGTCTTTCTTTTTCAACTCCCTAAGTTAACCTTCTGCTTTAGACAGCATATTTTCTATCACGGGTTTCGCCGATTCACAAGGCTAGGCCTCTTGAGCATCATCTGCGATATCATCACTTATTTCACTTCTCATTGAAGTGTCTGATTTTTCATAGTGAGTGATATTGAGGAGTAGATTCCTCCTAATTTCATCCAAATACTCTTTTATCATTTCTTCTTTATTTCCATCTTGAATGGAAATTCTTCTGGCAATATGTTTGACGGAGTTGTCAGCAATTATTCATTTGTGAGGAATAGTACCATAATCTTGAATTTTTTGAGAAATAGAGTCCAATAATTCTTGGCCATATAATGATTTAGTCATGGGATCCTTCTTCATTAATTTATCCCAGAAATTATTAAAATAAATCTGATATAAGCATGAAATTTGTTCTTCAGTAAAACCTATTTCCGGGGTCCATTTATGGATCCATGGAATCGAGAATTCTATGAAAAAATAAATTTGTTCAATTTGTTCTATATAACAAATATGATCAGAGTGGTATAAATCATTAAGGTCTGATGAAACCTTAACCCAGTTTTTGTATAACTTTAAAAAGGGATCAGGTAAAATCTTTACCGTCTGTCCGTGGTATGACCACCAGTTCAAGAACCAGTTAGGAATTAGGTCAACAAATATCTTTGCACACACCTTGATAAACCAAGTATGTTTATACTTTTCATTGTTATAATAAAGGACTTTGCTGAAAGCGTTAATATAATTCCAATAAGTGAAATTGGTAAGGATTTTATTGAGGCTGATCTGCCTTTCTTTCATCGAGGATATACCCCAATCTTCAATTGATATAATTTGCTTTATGATCATTTTGAAGAAGTTATAAACGTTCTCGTTGGTGTTATAACCTGAGAAGTGCTTAAATTCAATACTACATGTATTCGTTAAAATGGTCTCGTAATACGGGCGGGTTTTGTATGACTCTCCTAGAAAGTATAATCCGTTAAGTAAATATCGCTGGAATATCTTCCAGGGTTCTTCTTTTCTCTGTATCTCTGAGTTTTCAATAAGAAATATCATTTCTTTTTTACTACCCTTTCATAGGAACTAATATCATCAACCTCTTCTTTCACCACCGATGCAAAAGTATTACTTTGCTTTTGAGATAAATATGCTCTTAGTTGTGCGTATATTGGATTATTTTTCTGGAATATCATCCAAATGTATCGAAGAAGTAGCTTCTTTTGAAGAGCTTGTTAGTTTTACCAAGCGCATTCCTCCCCTTTGTATAATTGGAGAGCTAGATGAGTATCCGTATGACAATCCTGATGTTTTTGAGGAGGATGATCTTCCCGTTCCGCAAGTATAACTGCCCCTTCATCTAGCCTTAGTTACCCAAGGAGGATTCATCCTGCAAACATAACATTTAGTTTTAATCATCTAAAAGGTCATAAACTTCAGAACAATAAAATATTTCATAAAGTTCTTGTTCAATCATGTAATTAGCGACGATATCCATCACCATTCCGTCTATAATTCTCCATAAAATACGTTCCTGTAAATCTCTATTAAGAGGAACTGCCTTCAAAATTGTAACCAAAGTAATATCAGTAAAGAAGTCAAAGAAAACCCATCTTTTAAGAAGAAAGATATTCTTTAGATAAGAAGTCTGGGAGGGAATTATCACTTCCCTTTTTACAATGAATTTTGAAATCAAAAGGGGCTAATTGTGCCTGTCACCTAGCAAATATTAATTTTGATGCATCGTGTTTAAAATGAATGAAACCGAATAAGGTATTCATTTTTATCATGCGGGTTAATCTGTTTTAATATTCCACCATAACCCATATTGGACGCATCTGTCTCAACGATCTTTGGCCAAGCAGGATTAACAAGGGTTAAACAAGGTAAAGATTTAACTCTTTCTTTAATAGTCTTTACAAGATCTGTGAGACTATTAGTCCAAGGCTTCTTATGATCTTTTTTTAGCCTGTCATATAACGGAGCTAAATCTCGAGACAAATTTTGTAGAAGGGGGAAATGTAATTTAAACTTCTCAGAAACCGCTGCAATTGCGTCCTATCTGTAATAATATCAGGGAATTTTGATGCGAATTCAATAGATCGCTGAATATGAGTCATTTTTCCTTGACAAATCAAATGACCCAAAAATCTAACTTCTGTTTGAAAAAGACTCATTTTAGGTTTAGATATGACCAAACCATTTTGAATAACTATTTTCTTAAAAATGTCTAGATACTTACTATGCATTTCAAGAGTCTTTGAGTATACCAAAATATCATCAATATAAACTATGATGAAATCCAAATAAGGATTAAAAATATCATTCATAATCTTTTGAAATTCCATGGGAGCATTTTTTAAACTAAAGGGCATTACATTTCATTCGTATTGTCCAAACGGAACATTAAATGTCGTTCTATAAGAATGGTCTTTAAATATTTGGATTTGCCAATATCCAGATTTTAAATCAAATTTTGAAAAGATATTAGCATCATATAATCTTGATAATAAATCCCTTTTGTTTGGAATAGGATACCTAATCCATTTTAAAAATTTATTTAAAGGTTTATAATTAATTACTAACCTGGGAACACCTCGTTCTTTTTCTGCTGCGTTATTAACATAAAATGCAGTACAAGACTAGGGTGACTTGGAAGGTTTTATTAAACCCTTTTGCAATAAATTATCAATTTCCTTTTTGCAGAATTTGACCAATTCGGTATTCATCTGACAAGGATGTGATTTGGTAGGGATATTTTTTCTTTAGAGAAATCATCTTCATATGGAAGAGTTACAATATGCTTTTTTCGATTCCAAAAGGCACTAGGATGATCAGCACAAATATCAATGGCCATTTTTTCATAAATGAGTTTAATATTTTCCTGTACTTTAGCAGATTTTAAAGTATCGAATATATTCATACTAAATATCTCAAGTTGTAAATAATCAACATGCTTTTGTTTCATTTCAATTAGAGCATTAGTATCTCTAGAAATAGGCTCGGTGATAAAAGTATAACTAATATCTTGATTTTTATAAGTAGCAGAAAATCCTTTAGCATTTATATTAGTAAAAGGATAAATTGCATTTATAAAAGAAGTTCCTAGAATAATATGAGGGTATAACTGATTTTTTACTAAGAAAAAGAAGTGAGGAATACAAACTTTATTCTGGCAAATTCGAGTATTAGATAATTTATACTTTATATCCAAAGCATGACCAGATGCAGATTTAACCATATGAGTTGTTTTTTCAAAATATTTAGTAGGTACTAGACCTTCTTGAATGCAACTCACATCAGCGCCACTATCAATCATAGCAATGTTAGTTATAGAAAAAGTATTATCAATTAATATAGTACATTTAACATACCATTTATGAGCTGTAACAATTTGCATCATTCCTAAAAACATATTTTGTTTCGAATCAATATTCAAAGTGTTGGCAAGAGTATTTTCTTCAGTAGTAGATTCATCAACCTAATTTTTTCCTTTGCTATTAGCAGACTCGATCTGAGTAAGACGGTGATCACAAATAATATGATTTTGTTTAAGAAATTTAATTTCTTCCTTCAAATGTTCAATTTTTCCTTTTAAATCATCAAAATAGGTATCACGAATAATCATGGTTTGTTTAGAAGAGAGTCTATTATGAACTTCAGACAAGGAGTAAAGAGCAGAATAATTAAACTCATCTTTAACCTTTTTATCGTTAGGAATACTAGTTGAAGAGCTAGTTTTACTAGCAGCCAATTGAATGATCTTTTCACGAAGAGTATTATCGGTAACTTCTTTTAGAAGTTCTATCACATTATCTGCAATGATAGTGAACATATTCATATCTTCAAACTGAGATTGTAGCTTGTAAAATTCATCATGTTCGTAGTGACAAATATCACCATGACATTTTGCAAGCATCATTCGAATCTTGATGAACCTTAAAAGGCTCAGGTTGCTCATCCTTTGTTGCATAACTTGCTTCAGAATCATCATAATCTGATTCGAAACCAGAAGTATATAGAAAACTATAAATCTTCTCTTAAATATCATCATCAAGTTCTAGAGTCTTAAGCTTTTCCAGCTTACAATTTGGAGCTATATGCCCAAATTTTCCACATTTATAACACTTAATCTTATTAAGATTTCGCCTTGACCTATTTGTGGTAAATCTATGAGATTTACGATGAGTCCTACGCTTATCTCTTTCTTCTCTAGTCCTTCTTCTAGATCTTCTTTTCTTATGATGAGATCTATGAGATTCTAATTTAGAAGTTTCTCGGTTGGTGCTTTTTGAAGCATCCGGTAAACCGAATTGAGTACAAAAATCTCTTAATTGAAACTTTTCTCTAAGCTTATTCATCTTAAGCTGTCTTGAGAGTTTTAACTCATTGCACAAATTTATGCCTTCTTGCGTACAAGCCCCAATAAGCTTTCCATAAGTAAAATCACTATAGGGAATAATTCCTTGAGGATTTCTAAGAGTCTTTTTTACTCTTTCTGCAAATAAAGAAGGTAAGCCATCAATAAATTTGGCTTTCCAGAATTCTAAATCATTTTCGGGAAGTTCCATGACCCGACTTAAATAAGTGTCTTTATACCATCTAAACTCACCTAAATGTCTACATCTAAGACCATTTAGTAGAGATTTAATGGTTTCATATTGATTGGTAAATCTACCACTAAAATGTTTAAGAATAGTCAAAATAAGTGTATACACAGTGTCTTCTCTATTTTGAACAAGGGCAAAACCTAAATTATCAACTCCTTCATTTACTGCCTTAGTATTAATTATTGTTGCTCTCGCATTAGAGAGCATATAATTATCCCACCATCCTCTTAGTTAACTGGTAAATCCTACAATAATCATCTTGCAAATGGTCTTGTCAGTGTTACTAATAATTTTGCAGATAGTAGCATACATAAGCATCCTATGAACCATAATCGTCAACTGCCTATCAGTTAACCCATCGAGATTCCATTCATAAATCTCACTTCCACTATAAGAAGTGTTAGTTTGATTCCAATCTCTTTCCTCTATTAAAACATCTTGAGGAGTAGGCAAGGGATAGTAATATGTTTGCATGCTAGGTTTTCTAGCATAAGCAGTATTACCACTATTCTTCTTTGGATACCCATGAAGTTTATTAACCTCCATTTCCATTTGAGTTTTGAAATCAAAAATGGCTTCCATCTCATCTGCAAAATCTTCAGCGAGACTTATCGGTTTCGCACTTGCACCAAATTGAGAAAACTTTTAATCAAGAAGATTTCCAAGGTCGTGCAAAGGTCTAAGAATAAAATCCTGAATATCAGGAGGCCTTTGAATATGAACATCAGGCTGTTTTGATGAAGAAGCCTATTTCGAAACTTGTTTCACATATTTCAGCTTATTATCAATTTGAACAATCAGATTAGACAGGCTATCTATTTTTTTGTTTGGAGAACAAATATGTTCACCAATAACTTTGACATATAGACCCAAATAATTATTTTGAGAAATAAGACGATTAATTTCATTTATACTTACTGCGGCGACTTCATTATCAATAAATTTATGAAAAGCAGTAAAAGTATTACTAGTATTTTTTGGTAAAATAAACGGAGCTTGAGGAGAATAAATGGATTGAATAATATTACCTGATTCATCTTTGTAAGATCGCTCAAGAACGTTGATGAATAAAGGCAAATAAGTGGTTATAAACCAAGGCACAAAGAACATAATATGATTATGTAATGCACAAGTTTCATAAAACTCTTGAGAAATATTAATTAAATTTTCTTTACTATAAGTGTCAAAAAACCAAGTTTTAAACCGGTGCCATTTTTCATTTAAAAATTCGTTTTGAATATATTTTCTTGCCAGTGAACCTGGACTAAAATCAATTTGATGTTCACTCATCATTAAGTATCATTAAGATTAAAATCCATCTCGGATACAGAAGGAATATCCTTATTAGAAATATCAGATGCTTTATCATTTGTTTGAACAATGTTTAACCGAAGATCAATTTTAATTTTTTGTTTTTCTGCAGATATAACTGTTGATAAAGTATGTAATGAAGCAGCGCGATTTCTAGCTGGACCATAACAAGGTTCTATCGGAGAAATATGTTGAATAGTCAGTCTTCTATCAGAAGCAAAATAATGTCTACTATAAGGAACACTTTTTTCATCAAAATGCATACAAATTTTTCCATCGGAATTTTGACTAATATGAGAATATTCAGAATTAGTGACAGCATTGGTAATTTGCTCAGGGGATATAACAGAATCTAAAATCCAAGTGGTAGGAAAATTAATTTCTTCCCATTTTATAGGTCTTCTAGTAGTGACCTTAAATCTGGCGAAATTAGTTTCTACTAAAATAGTTTGATCAGATGTATCATATAACTTACATCTAGGATTCAAAGTAGCAAGTAATTTATAATAGATTCTATACGACAAGCAAATTAATTTAGATCCAGGTGCATAGTTATAACCATGCGTTTTAACATTCAAAGTTAAAGCATCTAATATATTAGAATCAGTCAAAGATAACTGCAAATTGGGCTGAGCATTAAAATAAACTAGACCATAAGCCACCGTAGATTCTATTGAACCCATCAAGGATTGACGAAAATTTAAATTCCTCGCATCTCGTAGAGCAGCTAAGAAAGTCTCTGGTAACCCTTTAAGACCCTTTAAGAGTTAAAGGTTTAAAAGCAATTTGAACCATGCCAATATGCAAAAATTTATACTGAGATTTATATAATTCAATATCACGCTTATTTAATAAACGAATAGTTTGTTCGGACAAGTTTAACGCCAAGGATTGTTCAGTTGTTTTAATCAACTGTTTATTAGAAATCTTATCAAACCAACCATAATCATAAATGGTTTTTATATTAACTTTCGGAATAGTCCATTTGTTTAACAAATCAAGGTTTTGAGGTATATCTACCTCTTCTAGTCGTGCTTTTAATATCTTCTTAATCCATAAAAGAGAGAATATATCTATGTCGAAATTCTTTACATCAATTATATATATACCATGAAAGTTCCTAGGCTCTGATACCAACGTTACATTAAAAAAGTAGAATTATTGTAAAAAGTATTTTCATGTTCATTAAAAAGTGTAGTTTAATAATTTATCACTATAACATAAAAGTAGATTGTTTGAACTATCATTTAGATTTTGTGTATTCTTCATAGTGAAAAATAATTATAATTTTAAATTAAATATTTAAAGTGACAATTTAAAAATAAATAAATAAAAATATTGTTAATTCGGGATAAAAATAGTATATTTATCAATAGTATGTTTTTTTAGATGTTATATTACTTAGAAAATAATTCAACTATTAAAGACTTAATTAATAGTCTCATATAATATAATATTAAAATAATTTGAAATTACATATTTAAAGTGACGATTTTTTAACAAATAAAATAGAAAATTATTAATTCGGATAAAAATAGTAACTTGTCAATAATATGTTTTTAGATGTTATATTATATTAGAAAATTAATTACAAATAATAAAGACTTAATTAATGATACAATATAAATAATATTAAAATAATCAAAAAATGAAATAGAGAACTACTATTCACCTCTCTATAAATGGAAGATAGAGAGTAATATGGAGGGGGTTGGAGAGCCCATTCTCTATTTTACTCTCTAAATATAGAGAATAGAGAGTAAAATAGAGGTGGGTTGGAGATGGTCTTAGATTCGACTTTTTCTGAATATAGAGTCACATTTATTAAAGAGCATCTTATCCTTAAATGTGAGACTTTTTGAAGCGAATTAAAATTTAATCTGAATATTAAATACACTTTTCGAAGCAAATTAAAATTTGATCTGAATATCGAATACTGCGTAAGAAAATTTTAAAAAAATATCTTAGACTATTTATGTGGCAATTATGGGTGGAAGTTATTAAAGGAGATATACCACATGTGATACAGACGTGACATATTCTCTTTCGATAATATAAAGCGTGAGGAATAAGAGCCTCTTAAAACTTACCATAGGTGTATGATAGGTATATACATATATTATATAATAGTATAATACTATTAATTAATTAATATATATTTTTATTTTATTAAAATCACTAAATTATGATTATTTGATGTGATTTTGTAGATAATCTTTTTTACCATGAAAGTGCTCATATGATAAATACTTTTTCGGTCCCAATTTATTTGTTTTACTTTTTCTTTTAATTCAATCTATCAATCCTTTAACTTTTTGTGACAAGTCAAGATTATAAAATAAGATACTTTAGCATATTAAAGTCAGAACAGACAAATTGGAACGAAAAAAATAAAAATAAAATCAAGTGTGGTTCAAATAAAGAGGTTATGTATGTAGTGTCAATTTTTCTGTGGGAATTCATAGACACGTGAACACCAAAAACAAAACGGAAGAAAAAAGATCGAAAATGCGTTACAAGACCTTGACCTAAAGGTTTTCATACGGATTTTCAACCTTTTTCACTATAAACATTTTAAAATATCAAAAAGACTTGAAATTGTATCGAATGCTTCTTCAAATTATCAATCACTTTATTTAGTATATTTCTTTTCTTTTTTATTTTTCGGCGTACCTGTTTTCGGGTTTTGACTATCCACTCAATGCGTAAGATTTATTCAAGTCTAGAGGGACATATTTTTTTTATTTTATGTTTATGCTTAAATTCGAAATCTTTGATCAAGCATAGTAGGGGAATCCATTCATCCCATTACATTTTCATTTATTAAGTTTCTCACTCAATATTTGATAATAATTATATTAATCAAATCTTAAACCGAAAAATCTCACTTTGAAGCAAAATATTCTCTATCAAAAAGGCATATCTTATATTTATTAATCGGATATAAATTCTGCATATGTCATACAAATCAGGTTTTACCTTTTATATCTTGATTTATGCACAATAAATAAATCATCTTATGAGTTGTAATTTATCGAATTATTATTAAATTAACGTGTTAATCATTACAAAATGATTAATATTACAACTCTTATAAAAAAATTCCAATATCCTTACAACACCAAAATCATTTGTCAATAATAACCAAACTTAGAGCCATAACTATGATGAATGATCTTGCAAGAATGGATTTTTCATTTAATTAAAAATTTCCATAAATTAATTTTTACACATAAAGTTATATTCGTCTGGGATGATAAAAATATTCCTCTAGTGGGAGAGTTGCAAAATAGTGAAGAGGAATAATATTGTTAGCGCTAAAAACCAAACAAGAATAATACTTGATTTAAAAAATAAAACAAGAATAATATTTTATTTTTCTAAATTAAGGAAAAGAATAATAATAATAGAGTACTCCTTTATTAAAAAAAAGTAGCAAATGGGGACGTTGCCATGTGCTACGGTGCGATGGTTATTAGAAAAAGATTTGATGGGTCGACCCAAAAATATAATACACCTTAATTCATTTTTAACGTCTAACTAACGTTTGAAAAATTCCGTCGATGTAATAGTTCGTAAATCACATAGATAATTTTTTGAAGGTGCGTAGCATAATTTTTCTTATAATATATTAATAGTTTCTAAATTTAAAAGGAAGATGTCTTTTAAGATAAATTCGATCGAAAAAACATATAGAAAGTTTTGAACCTAAGATTTCCTTCGTCCAATTTGAAAGATCACATGCTCAATCAATTCAACTACTCTTATAGATATGTAATATAATTTAATTATACGTTATGTTTAATAGAACAAGAAACTTTATTCATATTATATAATTTTTAAAACTTGTCGGAACATCTATTTAGAACATATTTGGATATTTGATATGAAATCAGATTATTTCAAAGTTGAAGTTTTGTCTGGAAATTCCATTTAAACTTTTTTAAGTTGCAAAAACTATCAAATTTTCACTATTCTTATACAAAGAGCATTTAGTCAATAATAATAGTAATTAGTTACTCTTTAATATAATTATTTCACATGATACGGTATGGACAATCTCTTCACACCAAACATGATGGAAAATTTAAAATGAAATCTAAACTTCAAGTTTTTATATTTTTAAAAGTTTAAATCGTAATTTGAAATCTTAAATCATATATTTATTTTTTTTGGAGCATTATCATAATTCCAAAATGCATATATAAAAACTGATTTGAAATCATGACTTCATATATGTCAAAAGTAAGTTTAGACACTTTCAAACTAAGTCGTATTCTAATTGAACACTTGTTGTAAAGGAACTAACTAAATGTGTACAAGTACCTTGACGACACTAGCTGTAATTGTATTATTATACACACACCATGAATGGAGCAAGTGGGCTTAGCTAGTTAATTAATTAGTTAGTTAGAATGCGTCAGTAAGTTGGTTAGAGGAGGTTAGTTAAGTAAGTTAGTTTGTTAGTTCATAGCATATGGCTATATATATAAGACAATGTATGTAGCATTACAGTTTAATTCAATGAAACAATATTTTCTCTTCCTCATCACAGTTTTATTTCTCTCTCAAATATGCTCTCCAATGGAGTTTTGTTCATGTGATTCATCTTCTTAACATGGTATCAGAGCCGATCGAGCTCAGATCTAAACAATTCTTACGCACGCAGTGAAGAATTTCATTGTTTCTTAGTTCAATTTTGTGTTTTTTGTAAATTTTCTGTTCAATTCCATGGATGTTCAATGAGTTGCTGCAGGAACTCAATCAGGAACTTCCATGGCTTACTTTTGATCATCTATCATTAACGATGCGTGTGTATTTATGGTACATTGGTATGAAATATATCATATAGTTGTTCTGTATCTGAAACATGTAAATTGTTGAGGACAATATGGTCTGTTGAGATTAGTTGTAATAATGTATCTTGCATTGGTTTTTTTTGGAATGATACATGAAACAGTAGCAAACTTTTAATGTATCTTGTACAATTGCAACAGTGAACAAAGGGAGCATGATGACTTCTAACATCGCAAAATATATCAATAATTAGCTTGTTGAGGCACGACAACTACCAACATTATACTTTTTGAAAGAAGCTAGAATTCTACTTGGTTCTTAAAACTGCAAAAATCGAGAAATAACATCTTTTACAAATGATACATTAGGGAGGATATATAATGTAATGTATCTCTAACTTTTACACAATTTCAGGTTGTTTCATCTTTTTGATATTTTTGTATCAGATCATGATATATGAATCAGATACTTATTTTTTGATATTTTGTATCAGATAATCATATAGTATCAAGTGTTATGATGTGTAAAATACTTATAATAGACAAAATGTAACAAGAAACTAACATTATTGAAAATTACATTAAAAATAAACAATCATTTTTTTAAAGCAAAACTGTAAAGCTTGAGAAAATGTATCTTCAAAAATAATAAACCCTCCAAAACATTAGTTAATCTATCTTAAAAACAATAAAACATCAAAAGTTGTATGTGAATTGATACATAATTACTAATCTACATGAACCAAGTCATCATGTTGTGGTGGAGTTAAATAACTCTTCGGCTTTGGTGGATCATCTTTATCGTTAACATATCCCGCCTTGGCCTTGTCGATACCATACTTCATAAAAGTGTTGCATATCTTATGTGAAGATTGTCAGCTCGGAAATCATTAGATGGGATGTTGACTTCATGGCTAAAGAATTCAACAAAAGCCACTACAAACATTCCGTAGATACATTATAAAAATGAATTAAATTTGAACTAAAATGTAACCAAAAATGTTAATTACATGATACATTACAGTAACTACAAAGTATCTTACTGTTTAATTGATACATAATGATAAAAATAGTAACTGATACTCAATACCAATTGATGATATTGTATTTGATACTAAATGAAACGCCATATATTCATTATATGTTATTTAAGTATCATGTTTAAACTATTTTATAATATCATACATTGTTATGCAAATTACATCACATCAAAATAATTTGTACTATATAATTTGATACATTAATTGCAATTTATTGAAAAACAAAAAAAAAACAAAAAATCAAAATTAGGATTTTATGTATAATTTCAGAAGATTTAAAGCAAGCTACAAAATAGCATGATAATGTATCGACAACAATGTATCAAATAATGTATCATTTTTTTACCCCAACAAATCATATACCATACCACATGATAAAAATAATGTATCAGCTTATTTCGACCCAACACACCATAGACCATATCAAACATAAAAAATCATAAGAAAATTCTGCCACCGTGGATTAAACTGCCAGAAGGTATATAGTATTACATATTGCAGAGGCCACCAAATGCCAATAGAGATATGAAATCTGCACAGAAAGTTTTGCACTATGTGGAGGTGAATATGCAAGGATACTTACATGTGGAGAATAATTGATATAGGGATACTTGGATACTCTTAGCAATGTCTTACGACTCAGAGAAAGAGGTAATTTTTGGCTCTTGTTTGTTTTCCTTGTTTTGAATTTTTTAAATTTTCCGTATGCATCAGGAAATAAAGAAGAAAAAATTTTTTGAAAAAGACGATCCTGGAATCTTACCTATGATGAGTAGTTTGAATTTGATTGACTAGAGAGAGAATCCTTTTGAAAATCAAATTGATATGAAAATTGTAACGGATAAAATTATGTGAAGAGAAATTACGGAGAAATTAAAGGAGTGAAAAAAGGAAGGGAAACGTGGGTTAAGGCAGGTATATTTATGTATCCGGTTGATTTGAAAATCAGGTAAAAATAAGGGATTTTGGAAATATTTTGAAATGTTAGAGAATACTAGAAATTATGAAAAATAAAGGTGTGTATATAGGTAATTTATCCAAAAAAAAAAAACCCTCCTTAACTAAAGAAAATGAGGGAGTATTTATAGGTGAAAAATATTTAATTTAAGCGGGATTTTAGAGTGGTTTGAAATTTGAAATCTTGGTCAAAAGTTCTGAAACCGAACGTTTGAGAATGGGATGAAGTCAGTCTTCACGTGGTTGAGACAGAGAAAGCGTGAGATTTACCTGTACTTCCGATTTGGATAATCTTGAAACATGAAATGACATAGAGAAGATGGAGACACGTCTGACATTTTCCAAGTTTGCACGAAAGTGGGGATTAAGGCGTCTGTCAATGGTGAAAACGTTTGAAGTTTTTTGTCTCAAGAGGAAAGAGGGATGAGCGCTGGGAAAGTTAGGGGAAAAGATAAGATTTAGTTTGTCTCTAGGGTTTAAGAAAATGGGCCGATTGATTTGGGCTTATTTTAGCCTATTTTTAATAAATGGGCTGAATATTTGATCAAATTTTCTCATTAAAACGGGTTGAAATTTGGTCTTGTTTGGGGCTTATTTTGTGGGCAAATTCCCTTCTCAAAGTAATTTCTTTCTTATCTTAATAATTTGACCAATACATATATTAACACACTAAAAATACGACGATAAAATATTTGTAAAAGTAATAATATAGTAACAAATATAACAACACCTAAAAGTAGATTATTAATGACTAGGAAGCGCAAAGAAATAAATTAGAGAAGAGGTGGGACAAAATTGGGTGTCAACACCTGTATCTGCATCATAAGACGATGCAAGCCAACTGACATCAGTACATTGAATGTACGAGTATGTGAGTTGGAATGCTAAATACAACATAGGTTTGAAAGAAGTCTGAAGAACTTACCTGGCTCAACTCAACTCAACATAACTGAACTTATTTCAATATAAAGCAGTTTAAAACAAGTGCAATATAAAGAAAAGTTGTTTAAAAACATGATGTCAACTCTGTGTGTATGCAAGGATACAACATAACTCTGAAATGTATGTAAAAATACAAATAGCTGTGTATATAAAAATACAATTACTGTTGTGAGAGTTTCTCTAACTGACAACCATCATGTAAGAGCTATTGTGATGGTACAATGTTTTGCCTCGCACTGCCAGGGCCGTCCTATACCTTGCCATGAGTATAAAACTTGAACTACTAAGTGGATCCACTAGTCTATGCTAAAAAGTACTAAAGGAATCATCTAAAAAGTATGACCATTTTCTACCCATGGAGGCTACATGGTTTATGGGGGCTGTGAGTTGTCTGAACTCTCCCCCATATCAGTGCTCAATACTACTCCCAAAAATATAATATTAGCTCTTATGTTTAAAACATACTTCTTCTGTGATTTCAGATTAGTGGTCAAAACCTTAGCTCAAAGGCTATCTTGGAAATCAAAGTTTCCCCTCTTGCTTCATTTAGAAAGCGAATACTCTTTTCTGAAAACTAGCCCGAAGGCTCTTTGGAAATCGAGGTTTCCTTTCTTGTTTAAATGTGAAACATTTTAAACCCTTTGGGAATACATAGTCCCCATATATTTTTGAAGAAATGAACTTCAACTTTACTCTTTCCTGAACTCAAAACTTAAGTCTTTAAACAAGGTTAAAACGTTTGTAAAAGACTTTTGTAAGACTTTATGAACTTCTCTTAACTTGACTCTTGACTGCTCTTGACTTGACTCTTAACTTTCCTTGAATTGAATTTATGGATTCAAGGATCGTGATTTGTGATTGGAAAGATCTCATGTTGTTTATGAATGATTTTAGATAGCTAAACATG
The DNA here is from genome assembly GCA_029007595.1 of Solanum commersonii. Classification (NCBI taxonomy): domain Eukaryota; kingdom Viridiplantae; phylum Streptophyta; class Magnoliopsida; order Solanales; family Solanaceae; genus Solanum; species Solanum commersonii. The sequence goes on from JAJTWQ010000224.1 coordinate 41,810, forward strand.
AGGAAATACCGAAATATCAATATTTGAGGGTAGGTCCGCGACGCGGAAAAACATTTAAATTTTGGTTTTAAAAATGACTTTTGAGGCAGAACACTCCGTGACTGCTCCGCGACGTGAAACAAATTTCCCAGATCTGGGGAACAAGTTCCACGACGCGCCACCACTACCTAGAATCGTCCGATGAAATTTCTTCTTCGTTTTTCAGCTTTAAACCCCATGGGTTCTTTTCCCAAACACTTAGAATCAATTATATGTTCAAAGTACATCATATTCTACTCAAAATTGAACCTAAAATCATGGATTCAGATCAAACAACTACTCTGTAACATCCGGCAATATGAAATAATTGAAGAGGCTTAGAATTGGAAATTTTCATTTTTGGAAAGAATTTAAAGTTTTGGAAATTTTGGCTAAGTATGGAAAATATGTGAATTTTTGGCCAACTTTGAACAGCCATAAATTCTAGCTCAGGATGATTTAGGTGGAATTCCAGTTATGGTTGCAAAGTTCGTGGAATGATCTTTCCAACGCCATCAAGTTTACTCAATTCCGAGTTTGTATGAGGGAGTTATGCCCTGTAGAAGTTGGGCAGTTGGAAGGGAAATCCGTCCGGAAATTTAAGGGCATTTTGGTCTTTTCCCAAATTCTTTCTCTTGAGGTTACATTGTGTATTAGGCTGATCCTTGGAACATTTTTGTCCCATGTTTTAAAGAGAAAGAGTTAGGGTTCTTGAGAGTGAAGAAGAGAGAAAGGAGAAGAAGAAGAAGAGAAGAAAGAGGAGATCAACAAGATCATTGTGGATTTTCGTCGGGGGTGATCCCTAGCAAGGTATGTGAGCTTTTCGTGTGGGTTGATTATTTCCCCCACACACACCTAGTTTATTATATGATTGAGAAAAGATTGGAATTGTTGTTGAAGTTGTTAAAGTTAGCGAAGTTGTTAGATGTTGTTGATGTTGTGGATTGTGTAGTTGAAACCTATTGTATGTTGAGGGAATTATGGTTCTAAGAGTTATGACCCTTTTGAGTTGATCCTCCATCGAATTGCAGAAGTTCTGGGCTGTCGATCCCCATCCACGGGACTGACCTACGGGCCGTAGATCAATCGACGGTCCGTACTGGTCAACCGTCGATTGGGACAGAAGTTGGGTTTTGGGGCATCGATCTACGGGCCCTACCTACGGTCCGTAGATCGATCCACGGACCGTAAGTCAGGACCGTAGGTCAACACTTACACTTTTTTTCAAAAATTGATTTTTGGGAAAACTCTCTGACGCGATCTACGGACCTGCAGTACGGACCGTAGGTCCATCTACGGTCCGTCGATGGCTTCCGTAGGTGCCGTCTGTGTCAACCAAAATCTGAAGTCTCAGTCAAGTTTCCCCATTCCTTTTCTCACTTTCTCAAGTAAGTTCCAAAGTATTCTACCTATGATTTATAGTTGTGTTCCGACACTCTAAAGTACGTCAAAGCGTTAAAGAATCCCTCCATAGCATGTGATCGAACAACTTGAGTTCATATTCCGATTCAAGGAAGGATAGTCCCTAGTCAAGTGAAGTTAGAAGTCAAGTAAAAGAGTATAGATTTCAAGTCAAGTAGGAGCCTCTAGTTTCAAGTCGAGTAAGAGTCTCAGTTCAAGTTAAGCCAAGAGTCGTAAGTTGAGTTCATTTCAAAAGACTATTAGGGAACTAAGTATTCCCAAAGGAGTTTATAAATGTTGTTACATTTGAGTAAGAGGGGAACCATGCTTTCCAAAAGAGCCTTTGGGCTAAGTTTTGAGTAATTATCTCAACTAAAGAAAGATGCATTTAAAGACTTTTATGAGCCAAAGTATTTTGGGAGTAGTATTGAGCACCGAAGTGGGGACACGAGTTCGAATAACTCAACTCTCCATAAGAACCATGCGCCATCATGGGATTTCTCGGATCATACTTTTAGATGATCACGAAAGTTAAGCTAGTGGATCCACTAAGTAAAGTTAGCTTCCTATATCACGGCAAGGTATAGGATGGTCCTCGGGCAACGCGAGGTAAAGCGTTGTATCATCACTAGGGCTCGTAGTGATGGTTGTCGGTTAAAGAACCTCCCACATAAGTTATGTTATTTTTATATCAGTACAGTTGAGTTGTTATTGTTTTATCTTTAACAAGCTAAGTTGTTTGTACTATTTTACAAGTTTGTATATATTGCATGCGTCTTATTGCTTTATATATTGAGTTCAGTTAATCATGAGTCATACAGAGCCGAGGTAAGTGTTCTCTTGTTTTTCCTTTCAAGCTTAAGTTGTGCTTTGGTTTTCCCGCTCGCATGCTCGTACATTCCAAGTACTGATGCCAGTTGGCCTGCATCGTTTGATGATGCGGGACTCGGTACCCGGATCGCATCCCGCTCGTCGTTGATCCAGTGAGCACTCCAGTCGGTGGTGAGCCTCCCGCATTCAGGAGGACTCATTTATTTTGTGTTCTTAGTTTTTGTTTTATTAGGATGTTGCGGGGTCTGTCCCAACGTCCATCTCAGTATTTTAGAGGCTTCATAGACAGACAGTCAGTCAGCTAGCTTCGAGTCTCTCATCTATATATTTATATGTAAATATTCTATTTTGAGATTCGGGTTGCCTTATGGCCATACTTTTATAAGTTAAGTTGTTTTGAAATATTGCATTGCTTTGAGTCATTCTGTTGAGTTAGGTTTCCGCATTGAGTTAAGAAAGCCGGCCAAGGGTTCGCTTGGGGCCGCAATGGTCTCAGTGCCGGTCCCGCCCGGTGTAGGCTCGGGCGTGACAAACTTGGTATCAGAGCGAAGAGTTCAAGAGTCCTAGGGAGTCTATGAAGCCGTGACTGTAGGGTCCTGGTTATCGGTGTGAAGCGCGCCACATCTATAATTGGGAGGCTGCAACATTTAGAAAGATTTCTCATTTCTTTCACACTCATTTCGTGCGTTAGAGTTGATCTCTAAAAAGTTTCTTTCAAATCCGTGCTTGGGCGTGTTTTCAGATAGTCATGCCTCCGCGAAGAGTTGGCAGAGGGCGTCTTCCTAGACGCTATGTTGATGAGCAAGAGTTACCTGATGCACCTGGAGTGCAAGGTCAAGGGGAAGTTTCTAATGCCGAGTTCAGAGAGGCAATTAGAATTCTGAGTCAAGCTGTAACTAATCAGATTGGTCAGCAAAGGGGAGCTCGACATGAAGGGGCTGACACTTCAAGGATTCGTGAGTTTTTGGGGATGAATCCTCCGAGTTTCACTGGTTCGAGCACTACTGAGGATCCAGAAAACTTCGTTGAAGAATCGAAGAAGATTTTTGATGTGATGCATGTGTTAGATACTGAGCGGGTTGAACTAGTTGCGTATCAGGGTTGAGAATGCACCACTGCGAGTTGGGCTGTTTTGAAGAAGCTTTCTTGGGGCATTTCTTTCCTCGAGAATTGAGAGAGGCCAAAGTACGTGAGTTTCTTACTCTTAAGCAGGAGTCTTTGAGTGTTCAAGAGTACAGTCTGAAGTTTACACAACTATCCCGCTATGCTCCGGAGATGGTTGCGGACATGAGGAATAGAATGAGTTTGTTTGTTGCTGGGCTGTCTCGGTTGTCGAGCAAGGAAGGTAGGGCTGCAATGCTTATCGGGGACATGGACATATCCAGGTTGATGGTTTATGTGCAACAGGTTGAAGAAGAGAAACTAAGGGATAGAGAAAAGTTCAGAAATAAGAGAGCTAAGACCAGGGACGAGTCCGGGCAGCAGAAAGGTATTTTAAACCGTTCTTCCTTTCAGCAAAGGCAGAAGGGACCTGCTACATCATCTGCTAGGGCACCAGCACCTAGATACAGAGGGGAACATAATGGCCGAGTCGAAGGACTTGAGGTTACACCCCGCCACGGTGCAGGTAGTGTGGCACGCGGAGGTAGTTCGTTTCCTGCATGTGCTAAGTGTGGTAGAGTTCATCTAGGGAAGTGTCGTCAAGGCCAGACAGGTTGCTTTAGGTGTGGTCAAGAGGGTCACTTCATGAAGGAGTGCCCTAAGAATAAGCAAAGTAATGAAAATTTGGGCAGCAGGGCCCAACCTTCTTCAGTTGCTCCCTCAGACAGGATGGCATCTAGAGGAGCTACTTCTAGTACCGGCGGAGGAGCAAACCGTCTTTATGCAATCACCAGTCGCCATGAACAAGAGAATTCTCCAAATGTCGTCCTTTGGTATGATCAAAGTCTTTGCTTTTAATGTGTATGCTTTGCTAGACCCCGGAGCAAGTTTATCGTTTGTAACTCCTTATGTTGCAAACCAGTTTGAGGTTCTTCCTGAAAGACTTTGTGAACCTTTTTGTGTTTCTACACCTGTTGGGGAATCTATTCTAGCAGAAAGAGTCTATCGTGATTGTCCTGTTTCCATCAATCACAAGAACACCAAGGTTGATTTGGTTGAGTTAGACATGGTAGATTTTGATGTCATTCTAGGTATGGATTGGCTTCATGCCTGTTATGCATCATTAGACTGTAGGACTCGAATGGTCAAGTTTCAGTTTCCGAATGAGCCAGTCATAGGTGGAGTAGCAGTTCATCAGTGCCCAAGGGTCGTTTTATTTCGTACCTTAAGGCAAGAAAGTTAGTTTCGAAGGGTTGTATCTATCACTTAGTCCGAGTTCATGACTCTAGTGTTGAGATACCTCACTTCCAGTCAGTTCCTATAGTAAAAGAGTTTCCAGAAGTGTTTCCTGATGATCTACCCGGAATTCCTCCTGAGAGAGAGATAGAGTTCGGCATCGATCTCATTCCAGATACTCATCCTATCTCTATTCCGCCATATAGAATGGCACCAAAGCGAGTTGAAAGAGTTGAAAGAGTTGAAAGATCTCTTAGATAAGGGTTTCATTCGACCGAGTGTCTCACCTTGGGGTGCTCCGGTCTTGTTTGTGAGAAAGAAAGATGGTTCCCTTAGAATGTGTATAGACTACCGCCAGTTGAATAAGGTTACCATCAAGAACAAGTACCCTCTTCCGAGGATTGATGATCTTTTCGATCAGCTTCAGGGTGCCACTTGTTTTTCAAAGATTGACCTCCGATCAGGCTATCATCAGTTAAGGGTAAGGGAATGTGATGTCCCAAAGACAGCTTTCAGGACCAGGTATGGTCATTTTGAGTTTTTGGTCATGTCCTTTGGTTTGACCAATGCACCGGCAGCTTTCATGGATTTGATGAATAGAGTCTTCAAACCTTATTTAGATATGTTTGTTATTGTCTTTATTGATGATATACTAATCTATTCAAGGAATGAAGAAGATCATGCTAGTCACCTCAGAACAGTTCTTCAAATTTTGAAGGAGAAGGAGTTGTATGCCAAGTTCTCTAAGTGTGAATTTTGGCTTAAATCTGTGGCGTTCCTAGGCCACATTGTGTCCGGTGATGGAATTAAAGTTGATACCCGGAAAATTGAGGCAGTGCGGGAATTGGCCTAGACCCACATCTCCAACCGAAATTAGGAGTTTCTTGGGATTAGCTGGCTATTATAGAAGGTTTGTTGAAGGATTCTCGACTATTGCATCTCCTTTGACGAAATTGACTCAGAAGACAATGAAATTTCAATGGTCCAAAGCTTGTGAGAAAAGCTTTCAGGAATTGAAAAAGAGATTGACTACAGCTCCAATTTTGACACTACCAAAAGGTACTCAAGGTTTTGTGGTGTATTGTGATGCATCTAAAGTTGGTTTGGGTTGTGTCTTAATGCAGAATGGCAAAGTTATAGCTTATGCCTCCAGACAGCTGAAGATTCATGAGAAGAACTACCCAACCCATGACTTAGAGCTAGCTGCTGTAGTATTTGCTTTGAAGATTTGGCGTCATTACTTGTATGGTGTGCATGTCGACATATTCACTGATCACAAGAGTCTTCAATACGTGTTTACTCAGAAAGAACTTAATCTCAGGCAGAGGAGGTGGTTAGAGTTACTCAAGGATTATGACCTGAGTATTCTTTACCACCCAGGTAAAGCTAATGTTGTTGCTGATTCTTTGAGCAGGCTGTCTATGGGTAGCACCGCCCATATTGAAGAAGGAGAAGTGAAAGAGAAGCAAGATCAAGATCCCATTTTGCTTGAGTTGAAGGCAAATGTTCAGAAGCAAAGAGTATTAGCTTTTGAACAAGGGGGAGATGGCGTATTGAGGTATCAAGGTAGATTGTGTGTACCTATGGTAGATGGACTCCAAGAGAAGATTATGGAGGAAGCTCATAGCTCCAGATATTCAGTTCATCCAGGTTCCACCAAGATGTATCGTGATTTGCGAGAAGTTTATTAGTGGAATGGCATGAAGAAGGGCATTGCTGAGTTTGTTGCTAAATGTCCAAATTGCCAACAAGTGAAAGTTGAACACCAGAGGCCCGGTGGTTTGGCTCAGAGTATAGAACTTCCAGAGTGGAAGTGGGAGGTGATCAATATGGATTTTGGAAATCTTTTCAGAAAGGCTTGGGTTCCAAGGTGAACTTAAGTACTGCCTTTCACCCTCAGACTGATGGGCAAGCAGAGCGCACTATTCAGACATTAGAGGATATGTTGAGGGCTTGTGTAATCAACTTCAAAGGTAGTTGGGATGATCACCTACCTCTCATTGAATTTGCCTACAACAACAGTTATCACTCTAGCATCCAGATGGCTCCATATGAAGCTCTTTATGGGAGAAGATGTAGATCTCCTATTGGATGGTTTGAGGTTGGTGAAGCACAGTTGATAGGACTGATTTAATTAACCAAGCTATGGAGAAAGTGAAGGTGATTCAGGAGAGGTTGAGACCGGCGCAGAGTCGTCAGAAATCCTACACTGATGTTAGGAGAAGGGCATTAGAGTTTGAAGTAGATGATTGGGTGTATTTGAAGGTTTCCCCCATGAAAGGCGTTATGAGGTTTGGTAAGAAAGGGAAACTTAGTCCCCGGTATATTGGACCTTACCGCATAACCAAGAGGATTGGTAATGTTGCGTATGAGTTGGAGTTACCACAGGAACTAGCAGCGGTTCATCCGGTATTTCACATCTCCATGTTGAAGAAGTGCATAGGCGATCCTTCAATGATCCTACTGACTGAGAGTATTAAGATCAATGATAACTTATCTTATGAGGAGGTTCCTGTTCAAATCCTGGATCGTCAAGTTCGTAGGTTGAGAACGAAAGAAGTGGCCTCAGTTAAGGTCCTATGGAGGAACCAATTTGTTGAGGAAGCAACTTGGGAAGCTGAAGAAGACATGAAGAAGAGATACCCATATCTCTTTGAATCCGGAGGGAATGCAGATTAAGGTATTTATTTCCTTCCTAGTGCTCTTTAAATTATAATGAGCAGAGCATGTCGTTATTGTTGTTGTGTCTACATGGTTGCTTGTTGGGTGGTTGAGTTGATGCTACACCCTTAGCCTTATAAGAGTAACCTCATTCGAGGACGAATGTTCCCAAGGGGGAGATATTGTAACATCCGGCAATATGAAATAATTGAAGAGGCTTAGAATTGGAAATTTTCATTTTTGGAAAGAATTTAAAGTTTTGGAAATTTTGGCTAAGTATGGAAAATATGTGAATTTTTGGCCAACTTTGAACAGCCATAAATTCTAGATCAGGATGATTTAGGTGGAATTCCAGTTATGGTTGCAAAGTTCGTGGAATGATCTTTCCAACGCCACCGAGTTTACTCAATTCCGAGTTTGTATGAGGGAGTTATGCCCTGTAGAAGTTGGGCAGTTGGAAGGGAAATCCGTCCGGAAATTTAAGGGCATTTTGGTCTTTTCCCAAATTCTTTCTCTTGAGGTTACATTGTGTATTAGGCTGATCCTTGGAACATTTTTGTCCCATGTTTTAAAGAGAAAGAGTTAGGGTTCTTGAGAGTGAAGAAGAGAGAAAGGTGAAGAAGAAGAAGAGAAGAAAGAGGAGATCAACAAGATCATTGTGGATTTTCGTCGGGGGTGATCCCTAGCAAGGTATGTGAGCTTTTCGTGTGGGTTGATTCTTTCCCCCACACACACCTAGTTTATTATATGATTGAGAAAAGATTGGAATTGTTGTTGAAGTTGTTAAAGTTAGCGAAGTTGTTAGATGTTGTTGATGTTGTGGATTGTGTAATTGAAACCTATTGTATGTTGAGGGAATTGTGGTTCTAAGAGTTATGACCCTTTTGAGTTGATCCTCCATCGAATTGCAGAAGTTCTGGGCTGTCGATCCCCATCCACGGGACTAACCTACGGGCCGTAGATCAATCGACGGTCCGTACTGGTCAACCGTCGATTGGGACAGAAGGTGGGTTTTGGGGCATCGATCTACGGGCCCTACCTACGGTCCGTAGATCGATCCACGGACCGTAAGTCAGGACCGTAGGTCAACACTTACACTTTTTTTCAAAAATTGATTTTTGGGAAAACTCTCTGACGCGATCTACGGACCGTAGGTCCATCTACGGTCCGTCGATGGCTTCCGTAGGTGCCGTCTGTGTCAACCAAAATCTGAAGTCTCAGTCAAGTTTCCCCATTCCTTTTCTCACTTTCTCAAGTAAGTTCCAAAGTATTCTACCTATGATTTATAGTTGTGTTCCGACACTCTAAAGTACGTCAAAGCGTTAAAGAATCCCTCCATAGCATGTGATCGAACAACTTGAGTTCATATTCCGATTCAAGGAAGGATAGTCCCTAGTCAAGTGAAGTTAGAAGTCAAGTAAAAGAGTATAGATTTCAAGTCAAGTAAGAGCCTCTAGTTTCAAGTCGAGTAAGAGTCTCAGTTCAAGTTAAGCCAAGAGTTGTAAGTTGAGTTCATTTCAAAAGACTATTAGGGAACTAAGTATTCCCAAAGGAGTTTATAAATGTTGTTACATTTGAGTAAGAGGGGAACCATGCTTTCCAAAAGAGCCTTTGGGCTAAGTTTTGAGTAATTATCTCAACTAAAGAAAGATGCATTTAAAGACTTTTATGAGCCAAAGTATTTTTGGGAGTAGTATTGAGCACCGGGTGGGGACACGAGTTCTGAATAACTCAACTCTCCATAAGAACCATGCGCCATCATGGGATTTCTCGGATCATACTTTTTAGATGATCACGAAAGTTAAGCTAGTGGATCCACTAAGTAAAGTTAGCTTCCTATATCACGGCAAGGTATAGGATGGTCCTCGGGCAACGTGAGGTAAAGCGTTGTATCATCACTAGGGCTCGTAGTGATGGTTGTCGGTTAAAGAACCTCCCACATAAGTTATGTTATTTTTATATCAGTACAGTTGAGTTGTTATTGTTTTATCTTTAACAAGCTAAGTTGTTTGTACTATTTTACAAGCTGTATATATTGCATGCGTCTTATTGCTTTATATATTGAGTTCAGTTAATCATGAGTCGTACAGAGCCGAGGTAAGTGTTCTCTTGTTTTTCCTTTCAAGCTTAAGTTGTGCTTTGGTTTTCCCGCTCGCATGCTCGTACATTCCATGTACTGATGCCAGTTGGCCTGCATCGTTTGATGATGCAGACTCAGGTACCCCGGATCAGCATCCTGCTCGTCGTTGATCCAGCTGAGCACTCCAGAGTCGGTGGTGAGCCTCCCTGCATTCCGGAGGACTCAATTATTTTGTGTTCTTAGTTTTTGTTTTATTAGGATGTTGCGGGGTCTGTCCCAACGTCCATCTCAGTATTTTAGAGGCTTCATAGACAGACAGTCAGTCAGCTAGCTTCGAGTCTCTCATCTATATATTTATATGTAAATATTCTATTTTGAGATTCGGGTTGCCTTATGGCCATACTTTTATAAGTTAAGTTGTTTTGAAATATTGCATTGCTTTGAGTCATTCTGTTGAGTTAGGTTTCCGCTGAGTTAAGAAAGCCAGGCCAAGGGTTCGCTTGGGGCCAGCAATGGTCTCCGAGTGCCGGTCCCGCCCAGGGTGTAGGCTTGGGGCGTGACATACTCAATGATCAAGAAATTTGTAGAATTGCAACAAACCCATCAAGAACTCAATTTCTAAGCTTTCAAGAACTTAAATTGCTGAAATAAATCATGATTGGCACGTGGGTGAACTGACCCAATGCTATGTGATCTCACATACTTTGTAGGGATCACCCTCGACGAAATCCACAAGCTAATCTCGACGAATCTTGAACGTTTTTCTCCTTTCTCCTCTTTTCTCCTTTCTCCAAGCCCTAGCGTGAAAATCACTTTTCTAAAACTGACTAAAATCTTACTTTACCCCATTAAACTCCTAAAGACGAATTAATTAAGTTGGGTAAGGAAAAGACCAAACTACCCTTCCAAAATCCAGTGAACTTTCCTTATTCGAACAACCCAATTTACGAAAGGTATAGCTTACTCATACGAACTTGGAATCGCGCAAACTTGGTGGCGTTGGAAAGATCATTCCAAGAGATTTCCAATCATATTTGGAATTACACCTAAATCATCTTGAGTTAGGAGTTATGACCGTTTGAAGTTGACCAAAAAACTCACTTTAACACACTTACCAAATTTCCAGATTTTTAAATTCTTCCAAAAATGACTATTTCTAGATTTCAAACTTCCTTCTAGTTCTTTCTAGTTGCGAGATGTTACAATATCTCCCCCTTGGGAAAATTCGTCCTCGAATGAGATTACTCTTACTAGGCTTAGGGTGTAACATCAAGTTAAAACATCCAACAAGCAAATGCAAACAAATAACATGCTCACTCATAATTTAAAGAGTACTAAGAAGAAAATTAGTACCTTGGTCTGCACTTTCTCCGGACTCAAAGAGATGTGGATATCTCTTCTTCATATCTTCCTCAGCTTCCCAAGTAGCTTCCTCAACAAATTGATTTCTCCATAGAACTTTGACTGATGCTACCTCTGTGGTTCTCAACTTGCGAACTTAACTAAGATAGGCTATCCTTGATCCCAATATCTTCAATAGGTATGATCAATGGAGGATCGCACATGCACTTCTTCAACATAGAGATGTGAAACACCAGATGAACCACGGCTAACTCTTGTGGTAGCTCCAACTCATAAGCTACATTGTCAATCATTTTGGATATTCGATAAGGTCCAATATATCGGGGAATAAGTTCCCCCTTCTTACCAAACATCATAACACCCTTCATGGGTGAAACTTTAAGATACACCCAATCATCTACTTCGAACTCTAACTCCCTTCTCCTAACATCAGTGTAGGATTTCTGACGACTCTGTGGCGTTTTCAACCTCTCTTGAATCACTTTCACCTTCTCCATAGCTTGGTGAACTAAATCTGGTCATATCAACCCGTATTCACCAACTTCAAACCATCCAATAGGAGATCTGTATCACCTCCCATAAAGAGCTTCATAAGGAGCCATTTGGATGTTAGAGTGGTAACTATTGTTTTAAGCAACTTAATAAGAGGTAGGTGATCATCTCAATAACCCTTGAAATCAATCACACAATCCACCTTGATACCTCAAAACACTATCTCCCCCTTGTTCAAAAGCCATCACTTTTTGCTTATGGATGTTTGCCTTTAATTCAAGCAATAAAGGATCTTGGTCTTGCTTTTCTTTCACTTCTGACACAAATAATGATTCAGCCCCATTCATCACCACTACTCCTTCTTCTGTGGAATCTATTAGTCGAACTCCTAGCTGTGCAAGTCTATGCATCTCTTTTGCTAACTCTTTCTTATCTTCCTCAAAATGGGCGGTACTACCCATAGATAATCTACTCAAGGCATCATCAACAACATTAGCCTTACCTGGGTGATAAAGAATACTCATGTCACAATCCTTGAGTAATTCTAACCACGTCATTTTTCTGAGATTAATCTCTTTCTGACTAAACACAAACTGAAGACTCTTGTGATCGGTGAACACATCCACATGCACACCATAAAGATAATGGCGCCATATTTCAAAGCAAATACTACTGCAGTCAACTCTAAGTCATGGGTTGAGGTGAATATTGTCTTCACATGTTATCAGTTCAGTTACTTATGTTTCAGCTTCCCCTTACATACTCGTACATTCAATGTGCTGACGTCATTCAACCTGCATCTTATTTATGATGCAGATACAGGTGTTCAGGATCATCAATCGGCACTTCGTTGCACTCTAGCTAACTTCAGCGAGCCTCCTTGCTTTCCGTAATAACTCCTATGGAGGGATCATAAATTTCACATGTATCATTCCTTAACGTGATGACATACCTTTTTTCTAACAGCTAACCAACACTTAATAAACTGCATTTCAATGCAGTAACATAAACACATATTAGATATGATTTCAACATACCCATTTTTTGTTCTAAAATTGATATTACCCTTTCCCATCACATTCACTGTTGAGAGATCACCAAAACTAACTGTCGACCGAAAGTTTTCATTTAGATTAGTAAAAGAAGACTTACTTCTAGTCATATGGTTACTACAACCTGTATCCACATACCAAATAACTTGCTCATCAGGCTCGTTTTCAACATGTAATGCCATTAATAATGTTTCTCCTTCTTTATTCTCAGCAAAATTTAACTTTTCTTCCTTCTCGTTAGGCAGCCTTGTACGACATTTAGAACGATAATGACCAAATTTATGGCAGCGATAACATTCTATCTTGAATTTGTCAAAAGCTCTCCCTCTACTTTTGTCGTAGTCATCATTGGCTCTAAAATTTCTGTTACCATACTTGCTGCCTCCATCTCTATTTCCTTGATCTCCTCTCCCTCTACCTCTACCCCTTCCTCTACAATTGGAAGAAATAAAAGTAGATGCATTCAAGACTTGCTCATCAGAAGTTGAATGTTGATTCATCTTATGCTCGTGCACCAATAAGGGGCTTTGCAATTCGTCAAGCGATAACTCATCTATATCTTTTGACTCATCAATGAAGCAAACAACAAAATCATACTTCGGCATCAAAAAGCGTAATATCTTCTCAACAATTGTGATATTGTTCATCTTCTCACTATGGAATTGCATTTTGTTGCCAATCTGCATTGTTCTAGCGCAATAACTTATTATGGACTCTCTTTCCTTCATCTGCAAGGTCTTGAAATCCCTTCTTAAGGCTTGAAGTTGTGCGCGCTTTACTCTAGCAGTGCCTTGATATTTCTTTTTCATGGAGTCCCATATATCTTTAGAAGTTTCTTTGCAAAGAATAGTTTCTCAGATAGGACATTCAATAGACTGAAAAAGGTAATTTTTTGCCTTCAAATCTTTCAGCTTTCTTGCTTCAAACTCAGTCGTTTGAGCATTCGTTAAGGTTTCGCCTTCCGCCGGAGCGCTGGTACCAACCTCCACAACTGGCCAATATTCCTTTGACCTTAAAATTTTTTCCATCAACATGCTCCAATGGTCATAGTGATCATCAAAACGTGGAATAGTTGCTTGCATGTAATTGCTCTCTGAAGCCATAACTTATGGTTTATTTCTCTATTTTTCTTCTTTTTCTTTTTTTTATAATCTAGTCTGGCGATGATACCACTGATAGAAAAAAAAGAACAGAGAATAGATGGAGTAGAGCAAAGGCAGTATGTGAAAAAGAAATTTTCTGACTATTTTGTTACGCTGCCTGCATCAGTCCTTTTATAAAACAAATACATTGCAGAAAAACTGAAGCTAAAAATTAGGAACTACTACACCAAGATTTTCTCCTAAAAACTTGACAACAGCCCACATTTAAACTTCTTCCTAAAGACTAGGACAAACATAACGGTAGATATTTTATTCCTAACATAACTTATTAAAACTAACACTGCCTCCATCCCGATTTATGTGACACTCTTTCCTTTTTAGTCATTTCCGAAAACAATGACATATTTCCATTTTAGTAACAACCATTTCAATCTTCCTATTTCACCCTTAATGAAATGATTTATAGCCACAAAGTTTCTATGACTTATTTCAAATGACAAGTTTCAAAAGTCTACCTTTTTCTCTTAAACTCCATGCCTAGTCATTAGTCAAACACCTTCACATAAATTGGGGTACATTGGGGTGGAGGGAGTAGTAATTTAACTTTGGATGCACCACATGTTTATCCCATTCTCTTCAAAATCACTTGTTAGTACTCCTCTTCAGGTTGTTTATCTAGTAACCATTCAGTCTGGTTTATGTGTTTATGCTAGGACTCGATGTTGTTCGGACCGACGGGACACTTGTCTTTTATGAGAAACAAGAGAATCTATCCAAGCTTTGGGATATTCTAACTGTTTATGCTTAGTTTGACAAAGATATCAATTATTGTCAAGGTGGGTTGTCATACTATCTTCTTGATATGAAATTTTCTACATTATAGCTTCTCTTTGATCCGATAATTGAACCTTATTTAGCTTCTTTGATCCAGTCAAATGCATATACGCTCTAGTTTTTGGACGACAGGGGCACCAATGTCCCAAAAGTATGACGAAGGGTATCTGCATACCATTTACGATAGTTCAGGAGTATATTTTATCCTTTATCCTATTAGAATATAGAAACTACATATAACAAATTTAGTAGTAGAAGGTACAATAATTGAGGATTTAAAATATTTAGAAGATATATGAAAAAACAGATTTAAAGAGAAACCTTTGACTTTCTAATATATGGAGTAGTAATAATGTGGAACACAATAATTTTTTGACCACATGTCGTAGAGGGGACGGGGATTATTTTAAGACGTTATTTTCTGTCTCAAATTTTTAGTTACATTGTATTATTTTTCAATTAGTGTACTCAGACTGATTATATAGTGTGTAATATATACTCTATATTATTAATTTGACAATTTTTTTAAAACCTGCAGTGGTTGAGCCTGTGCGTCTGGATCTGCTCTTGGCAACTTTGCGGATTTTTGATATCATCCTCCTCCGTCACGGTTGCCATGACGGAGAACGTTGGCATTTGCAAATGCCAACAAACATAACAGAAGAGCAGCAACAAGTGAAATCTTCCCCATGACAACAATATAATTAATCAGATGTGTTTAAATTATTTATTTTTTTGCAAGTGCTTGTGATGGTGAAGTAGTCGATTTTAAAGGTCTATTTATAGCTGATTGAATGGTTTGCATGTTAAATACGTGTTGCATCACTGCAAATTATGTAGATGAAAGAATAAAAGTTATCATCACAAGAGAAAGTAATTAACGTGGGTGGCTTTTACCTTCCGTTACGGGTGTACAAAATCGAACTGAAAATCGAATCAAACTGTAAACCGAGAAAAAAAACTCGACTAGTGGTTAGTTTGACTTGATTTGGTATTAAAAAAAAAACCCGACTATATTTGGGTTGGTTTGGTTTTAACTAAAAAAAATCAACCCGAGACCAAACCAACCCGACATTATATATAAAATTTTAAAATTTTATTTTATACATAAAAATATTTACTTTGATATAATTTTAAAATATTTCTTATACTTTTCATTGTTTTAATCTTTTAATATATTTATTTCATGTTTGAAAGTTAGAATTCTTAATGATCCAATAAAGATTATAATCCATAGATGTTGGTAATTACAATAAAGCTTAAATCAAAATCAAATTAATACTAATGCAAAAAGAAAGTCAATTCAACACTAAGAATGCCAATAATATTGAATATTTATTCTTTGATTTTACATTGGTTTAGACGATTCAAATACATAATCTAATTTTAATTTCCTTTAATATTTAGTCATGTAACTAATACTTATTAAACTTATTTTAGCATGATTTCGTACTTTTAAATTATGATCATTTTCATTATGACTTGTTAATTTGCAATATTTGTTTTACGCGATTTCATTATTATTATTTTTTGTTGGATATTTTAGTGTCATTACTCATATCATATTTTGTGTTATTTTCTTAAGAAACACCTTAGATAGTTGTATTTTGGTAGGACTAAAGAAATATTTGAAGTACAAGTAAATTATATGTCTATATGAATACTTTACCGGAAAAACCCGAAAATCCAAAAATCCCAAAAAAATCCGAGGTTGAAAAACCCGAGTTTAATGGTTTGGTTTGTTTTATAGATTTAAAGATCCGACACAAATGGTTTGATTTGATATTTGAAAAACCCGAACCAACCCAGTCATGTACACCCCTACCTTCCGTGTGTCAATTTTAACATGCAAATGCTGCCGAAAAAGTCTTTGTTTGTGTTAAGAATTCCTACATCGGAAAAGGGACGAGAATTTGGACTTGTTATATGGATTTGGACAATACTCCCTTCATAAGATAGCTTTTAGGGTTGAGTTAGGTTCAAGATCCATCTCTATATGGTATCAAAGTCAATTCCGTTCCAATTCTTTGTTTACTGATGTTGGACCCTATATTATAGTGTCCACTCTCCATTTAACAATTTACCATATTTTAGTGTTCACGTGGGTGTGTGGGAGAGTGTTAAGAAATTATAGTGTCCAAGCTCCCATTAACAAGATAGTATCCATGCTCTTGTTAACGAGGAGTTAACAATTTATCAATTTTTGGGCCCTCATGTTATAAAGTCCATGCTTTAGTTAACGAGGTCTGGGTGTGCGGGAGAGTGTTAGGAAATTATAGTGCTACGCTCCAGTTAACAAGGTCTAGGTATGCAGAGGAGTGTTAAGAATTCTCACATCGAAAAAAAGATGAAAATTTGATCTCCTTATATAGATTTGGACAATCCTTCCACGTCAGCTAATTTTTAACTTAAATTTTATCTTTACAGATTCACAATTAGTAGGACCTTGATTTACTATATGATAGTACTAATTACTATGAGTGGTGACCATTTAGAAAAAAAGCTGTGCATTTTTATTTATTTATTATATTATCTTAAAATGCTCATAAGCAAAACAAGTCTCTTTCATTTCTCATAAGATAAAACTTACACACGATGGTGTGTATTATTATTATAGTACTTTCAACGTAATTTTTATACTGATCGAGCTTCTATATCAATTAGAAGCTACATTGAGTGGGCTGAATGTTACACATACGCGGAATGTAACGAGCTTTCCCTAACATGCGTTGCGCCGCTTCGCCTTGTCTACCGCAATCTTGCATCACCATTTTCTTAAGCGCTGGGCATCGGCATTGAGTGTCCATGTTCCTCAATTCTTGGCAACATTGTTGGAGATGTTCTTGTGCTTGGTTGATCTCATGATCGTCATCTGTTACCATGCTCAACTCGTCGTTAAAGTGTTGGTGGCTTCTTGAAATGTACATCCTGAAATCAGTAACGTACGTAGAATTTTATAATATATAGTATGTGAAAATTTGACTTACTGTTATGAATGGACTTTTAAGAAAATTTGAGTCGATATTATAACTAAGTTATATGTTTGTGTGAAGGCGTTATATATTATGTGTCATTGGTCTATTTTGAAAAACGTGGTATAAATTTTAAAATAAAATTTATATATTTGTAAATTATCTAAAAAGCACTATAAGTCTTAGTAATTGATAATTCAAAATATTTAATAGATATATGAAAATTTACAGTAAAAAATAAACTTGTTTGAATCTCAAAATCTAAAATGTGCACGTAAATTGAGACAAAGAAGTAGCTTGTTTGGTCGATTAGTAACTCTAATAGCAGTACTTATGGAAAAAAGTACTTTTCAAAAGAAACCATTTATATTTAGCTAATCAATTTGACAAAATTTATGAGCAACAATGATATATGAACCAAATTTCTAAAAACTTATTTTTCAAAGATATTTTTCAAAAGAGCACTTTAACTTCTTTAAAAACTATTTTTCTTTTTAACTTTTGAAAACAACGTTTACGTATAGTTAAATAGTTTTTACCTGCAGTGGTTAAGTTTCTGACTCTGAATCTGCTCTTGACAACTTTGTGGATTGTCAATATCGTCCTCCGTCACGGCCACCGTGACGGAGAACGTGTTAGCATTTGCAAATGCTAACAAGCACAGTAGAAGAACAGCAACAAGTGAAATCTTCCCCATGGCTAATTATTTTTGGTAATTAATTGCAATTTGCAAATGCTTGTGATGGTGAAATTAGTGGATTTTAAGGGTGTATTTATAGCTGATTGGATGGTTTGCATGTTAAGTACGTGTTGAGTGAAAGGCTAATTAGGTAGATGAAAAAAATTAATTAATGTTAATCATCAAAAGAAAAAGTAATTAAATGTGGCTGGCTGTAACCTTCCGTGTGTCAATTTTAACATGCAAATGATGCCGAAAAAGCTCTTTGTTCGGATTCGCAATCAATAAGGGTGGGGTTACAATATCAGGTACGCGTTCAGATAAATTTAATAATAATTTATATTTATATTAGTGAATATGTATAAATATTTAATTACAAACGTGTAATAACTATAACGAGCTATATGTTTAATGATAAGTTTAGAAATTCATAATGTAAATTTGGATTCGCGCTTAAAAGTTTCATATTGGAGGGTAAGCTCTCCCTAACAAAGGCCAGTTCGTACATGTACTTATACAATTTCAATAAATACGTAGAAATATTTATTCCGCTTTTGTTTAGCAATGCTTTTGCAAATTGATTTTATTTTTATTTTTGTAAAATTAATGTTCTAAAATAATATAAATTGTGACTCGACTTAAAACAAGTTGAAATTTTTTACTTGGGCTATATATGGAGTATACTATATACTGTATTATTGTTTAATAGGCTATATATTACTAAATACTATGTACTATTGTTTATTATTAATACTGGAATTAGTGATGGATAAAATTTCATAGATAAATATCAAAAATCTCATGCTAATCCTATTTAGCTACGGATTAGCGATAAATTATAAGAAAATTCAATTAGCTAATTAAGAGTTGTTTAACTACTAATTAGCTGGGAATTACTGACAAATTTCATAGCTAATTCCGCATTTTAGAGTAATGATAGTTAGTATAATCAAACTCTAAAGCCTATCATCCACCTTTTGAACTTCCTTTTTTTTTAAAAAAAAAATTGAGTCAACACAAATTAACCAGCTATATCTCATCACCCAAAGTTAATTAATAAACATGAAAAAAGATGGACTTTTCATTTGAATATAAATTTAAAGAGATATAAACAAAGCTATGATCATACAACATTTTTTTCTTTCTTTCTTCCTTTTGCTGTCACAACTTGATTACATTACTCTTCAACTTCAAAGCTCAATGTAATGGTACCTTGTAATAATATATATAGAAATGTGACCATTTTAAAAATATGCCACGTAAAATGTAACAGTGGAGAGTAGTATAAGCTAGTGCACCACAAAATACATTAAAGAAAGAGTTTAAGTTATATATACCGTCAGGTTGAGTGATGATGATCAGTGTAACCAATCCGTCAAAACAAGGAGGGTTAAGAGAGAAAGCAAAACTGCTGGTAAAACACCAAATTTGGATTTGAATGCTGCAGTGTTTTTAGGAAACTCTGGCGGAAGCGCGCATTCTTCACCATTGAAGAATACCTTAGAAGGGAATCCATCACCACCATCGACGTTAATATGTGGTGTATTCTTCTTCAAAAATGAAATAATTGATTGTTGTTTTCCAGGTACTCTTGGATCCTTATTAGGATTAGTCCCATTAACCTCTCCAACCAAGAATTTCAAACCAGGTAAACCTTGCATAAATATAGTGTTGCTCTTTTCTTTAGGTAACTTTGTACCGTTAAATGAGTACACGTTTTCATAGCCATTAGCTACATCTTTCTTCATTTGGATCGCGGAAAACCAGTTTTCAAACGCGTTGTTTCCCCAGTTGAAGAGCGTTATACGCGCAGTCCATCCTGTCTTGTAGTTACTATCAACATGCCAATTGATGCTCACTCCACAATTATCAGGACAAGGTAGTTTCTTAGGCATAGGACCAAGATGTTTGATATTGCTCCAAGCTTTCGCCATTAGGTCCCTATTTTCAAAAGGGACGAGTAGCGCTTCTGGAGGGAGAAGTAGTGGCTTTTTGTTCGCGTCACATTTAGACGTCTGTTCACAGCCACAAGCACAAGTGTTGCAGGGGATAACAGATTCAGCATAATAAGCTGAGAAAGAAACACAACATTTGGCTGCTTTGGGCTTAGGACGAGTAATGTTACAAGTAATTTGCCAGCTAGCAACAGCAGTAGCAATTCCGATTCCTTTAGGATCCGGGAATGCTGATGGATCAATTCTGACTGGCGGTCCACATGTATAAGATGGGTTAATTGTACCCACGATTTTCCAGTTTTGAGGTGGATTTAACGCGGTTCTGTTTAAATCAGGGGGAAGTTTGAAAACTTCCATCTGGAAAATGGACCTTGCTTCTGTTTCATTCATGATAGGTGACAGAAGAGTTCCGTTTCTGCAACAATAAGGCAACTTCCCAATTTTGTCATCGTTTGCTTTCTCCTTAGGTAAATCGGAAATGATTGGTTTCTTTTGGCAATTTATCACAGGAGTGAAATCGAAATCCTTGTAATATTGTCCTTGTGGTCCGTAAATACACTCAGAAGGATCTATTTTGTGAGTATGTGCACCTTTAATAGTGTTAATGAACTCGTTCCTCATCCACTCCCACGTTAAGTTCCAATGATCAAGACGACCCAAAGGATTAAGATTGTCAATTGTGACTTGAGCTTGGTACCTATTCGCGAATGCTGATAGAACATCGTATGTTATGGAGAGGTCTCCATAACGACGAGGCATGAACTTGGTGATCACCTTCTTGGGCTTGAATTTAGGATCCCTCTTGCAGCAAACATGCATGTAAGTTTCTGCAAAAGAGCTAACTATCAGTATAATCTACACATAAACATCGAAATCATTAGTTATGCTCGAACACCAAATTGAACACAAGTATAAATTTGTTAATTTGATGTAAACACCTGATGCAGATAAGTGTTAGACATACGTACTATAGCGCTTAGGAGCAGGGCATTTGTATCCTTCATTGACGAGCTTGATTGTTGTAGGCATTGGATTTGTTTTCTCTTTAAGACCAAATTGCGTCCCCTTAATATTGATTTGAGCTGACATCTGAGTAAAATCACCGGCGGTATCAATCGCCGTTTTCAAATCGGATTGTGGATACCCAGCCAATGTTGTACCATTTTTACCCACTCGTACCGGAAATCCATCGCCGTCAATTGCAACCGCACCGTCCGCCGATACTAAAAGCTCTTTATGCTGAAATCCGACGAAAACTTGCCATGATTTCAGCTCAAAAATCCCTGCATTCAACACCGTTAACATGGACTTAAATGACCATCCCTGTGCAGATACATTCTTCACTAATGGATATATCTTTTCTCGTCCATCGAAATTATAGGTAATGAAGATTCCATCACAAGTCTCTTGCTCCGGTGGCGGTGCTGCCGGTTTTTCCTCTCCGCCGTAATCCTGCCCGTTACATGTTTGACAATTGTACGCAAACAAAACTAATAAGACCCAAGAGATATTCCTCCATGGAATTTGCATTCCTTTAATTATGGAGGAATATATCTGGGCTTTTTTAAAAATGATTTTGTTTGCGTATTTCGGATCACATTCACGGGAATGATGAAAGCAGAAGAGACCCGTGATCAATGACCACCAGCTATTGCCGTTGTGTGAAATGACACAACGGCGTGGGGGTGGTAGGGGAAAAATGGACGAAAATGGAGAGAAGAAAAACAGAGATAATAATAAAGAGAAGATTGTAAGACCTTTTCAACTTTGCTCTCTTCCTCTAATTTTAGCTATTATTGCGGAGAACACATAGAAATGTAATAAAAACTTCTATGGATGCTAAGTTTTATTGGCTATGTTAATCGACAGAAATTGACATGGCAATATATATCTTTGGCATAATACATAAACATGACTATTAACTTGGCGTCAGCTTGCAACTATGACCTTTAACTTTGGATGTACACAAGTAGGCACTTAAACTTGTATAAAATTGCACATTCATCCTACATGGCACATTGCATGGCAATTTTGTATCCTACATGGCATCATACGTATATTATGCCATATAGGACATGTGTGTCTATTTATTCAAATTTTATACAAGTTTAAGTGTCTACTTGTGCACACTCAAAGTTTGAGGGCATAGTTATCAACTGAAGCCAAGTTAAATGTCATATTTACGTATTATGCCTATATCTTTTGTGCAGTGCAGTCAACGGTATTAAATGTCATGTTCGATCATGACTCCGGTCTCCATCTATTTCAGCTTATTTGTCTTAGTTAATTTGTACTAGTTGATCAATCAAATAAAATTTTCTTGGACCATTTTAATTGTACCCACAAACATAAGGGATCATTTTTTGCATTTATTCAATCAAATTATATACATGGAAAAACTAGCCAACCAATCAACCTACTAGCAATGGAATGGGGAAAAAGCATAACATGTCGCAATAAAAGCTTGATCCAAGGCATCAGCAAAACACTATAATCTGTTCTAGCCCCAAGGAGAATACAAGAAAGAACAGGTAGTTATCCACTCCAAATGAAGTAGCTCGTCAGCATCAACTCTATGTCTGTGAATTTCCAAGTACAGGAATTTACTATAACACCATATGTACCTGAATAAATTGGGAAAAATGAGAAGATTAAGAATTTTAGCACTTGTTTTGCATGGAATGTTGATGAATTCATAATCATGAGGAGACATACTCACTGAGTCACACTAAATCAGGCAGCAGCTATTTCCTCAAGGCTAACTCTATCTTCAACCACCTGTGTTTTTGGTTTCAAGTCTATGAATTGATTCGACTTTCCAGCTACGTGTGAGATACTAACCCTACCTACACGCTTGATATATTCAGCCACGGCATTCATTTCTTCCAGTGAAATGTATATGTATTTCCCATGACACCAGATAGTCTCCCTGATGAAAACACATTCACATTGTCATTTTCAGCAACACTTTAGGAAGCAACTAATTAACTTGAATGAAGCTGAACAACAAACATTTACCTACTATATGTAAGTTCCACTCTGAATGTTTTCGATCAAGCAGGGAAACCACTAAACTATCTAGTATTAAACTAAATAACTTACATTTCAGACATTATGCGTTGAGGAGAAACAGGATAATGAAAAGACGTGGGAACTAAAGTTTGAAGTAAATTCTACATGGTAACTATAGCTCCTCAATGGATAAAGAAGTTAAAATTCACTATAGTAAAGTAAAACATGCACTGCCTCGAGATTAGTTTGTCCAGAACTGTGGAAACAAATTCGAGGGAAAAATTCTGGACAAATTCAATAATTTTTGTAATCAAAACAAAAACTAATATGAAATTAAAGAAAATGGGATACGTTTTATATATAAATTTATATTGTCACTTCCTTTCCTTTTATCTCCTTCAAGGATTTTCCTCTTGATCAATATTTTCTCCTCAAGTTATCCATATAATATCTCATAATTTAGGTTTTATAACTCTATTTTTAGATATTTGAATTATTTTTAGCTGAATCCCCGCACCCGTATCCATACAATGGATCCGTATCCCCAAATTTTAAAATTTAGATCATGGAGGATCTGACCTCTAGATTCGCACCCGAGTCCGAGCAATTTAATATTCAGTTTTCAGACTAGGAAATGCTGCAGCTCATTAAATGATTCATCAAAGATGCATATATATATTCACCAGTGCTCGCTATTTAGCTTCACGTTCTTCCTCCTTCCTCCTCCTCCTCATATCATCATAATGGCTTTGTTTTGTCTTCTAGCTCCAAATATGAGAAGTTGGATTAATATTTTACCTCTACACTAAATTAAACATCTAATTAATTAAATAATATTATTTTAATTATTTTTTGAATTGTGAGTTATTTATTTGAAAGGGAATGTGGAAGAACAAGAGTCAATTAAGATTTCTAAAATTTTAAATAAATACATGAATCAAGGCTTTCCCCTTTTTAATCTTAAATTAAAGAATATGAAGAGTTGTAGCTAAATCAATATATACCACTAGCAAATACAAATTTTTCATCTTGAATTCTTCCACTAGCAATTCTACGTACTCCTATGGTAAAGTTTCTTCTTTTTCCATATTCTATTGTTTGTTTGTAAGATTTTTATCATTTATAGATTTTTCAAATTACAAAGGATTGTTTCAATTCTAATTCTTTATTTATGATTGTTTCTCTTTCTAGAATTTCTTGTTACTATTTTCTGTAGAAATGTAAAATCACTATACATATTGTCTTGCAATGTATCCGGTGCTATTTGACTTGGAGTAATTTTGATATTCTCGATTAATTACTACTCCATTATTATACTTATTATGTTCACAACTACAATGTTTTGGAAATACAAATGGACACAAGAGAGGATTTTGTTTTTTAATTTTGTTTTGCTTTTTGCTTAAATTAATCGGTAGTTGAGGTGTCTATATTCATGAATTCAGATGAAGAGAAAAGAGACAAAAACAAAAAAATTTAGGATGGAGTTCTAGGTACAAACAACTACATAATCTATTTGAATGCTATGAAATTATTTGGTGAATTAAAATAAACCTTTTTAACTTAATGCATACTAATTGAACATTTTTTAAAAAAAATTATCTAATACTCTGAACTATTTTATTTTATTCATCCAAATAATTGTTTTGCTTTTAAAATTAATAACGATATTTTTTGCATTTAATTTTTGAAGCTGGTATGTTTTTTTTTTTAAATAAACCAACTAAATTAATTTATGATTTGAGAGTAACAATAAAGTGTATAGCAAGTTAGGCTTCTTAACTTTATTTAAAAACACCTACAATGACTAAGTTTGATTACCTTATATTTACATGAACCAAATTCAATTGATTCAATATTTTCGTGTTTTTTTTTTATAAATTATACCTGCAAGGTTTGGTTCATTGCTTTAAAGTTATGCATAGGATCGATCTAATATTATAATGTTATAATTTCACCCTTATTTTTAAAGGAAGCAAATAGTAAGATGAATTGGTTGAGGTTAAGTTGGTATTACATTTTAAAATATAATATTTATTTAACTTTATAAGAGTTTTTAATTATTGACGTATGAGAGTTGCTGTAACATCCGACAATTTAAAATGAATATGAAGAAGCTTGAAATTGGAAGTAGTCATTTTTTTTTTGGAAATTTGGCTAAGTTAAGAATTTGGAAATTTGGTTAAGTGTGGGAAAAAAGTGAGTTCTTGGCCAACTTTGAGCAGTCATAACTCCTAGTTCAAGATGATTTAGGAGTATTTTCAGTTATGTTTGCGAAGCTCGTGGAATGATCTTTCCAACGCCGCCGAGTTTTCTCAATTCCGAGTTCGTATGAGGGAGTTATGCTCTTTAGAAGTTGGGCAGTTGGCAGGGAAATTAGTCCGGAAATTTTAAGGGCATTTTGGTCTTTTCCCTAATTAATTCTTTTGGTCATATTTTTGTGTTAGACTGATTTTGATCAGTTTGTTCCTTATTTTTTTTAACAAAGAGTGAGAGTGAGAGTTAGGGCTTTTGACTGAAAAGGAGAAGAAGAGAAGAAAGGGAAGATCAAGCAGGGAGATCGTCGTGATTTCGTTGGGGGTGATCCCTATCAAGGTATGTGAGTTCTTAGTGATGGGTTGATCCTTTCCCCCACACACCAACTCGTTTTATTTTGAGAAAAGATTGGTCATGTTGTTGAAGTTGTTTGGGTTGTGTTGTTGGTGGAGTTGGGAAGATAATCCAATTAGCTAGCATAACATAGGTCATGGGGCACCTAATTCCTTTGTACTAAAAGTTATGTCCAATTGAAGTTGATCCATCACAAATTTTTAGCTAATTGACAATTGTTTCCCATCTACGGTCAAGACCTACGGACCGTGGATCGATTGACGGTCCGTGCTGGTCAATCGTCAATCGGCAATCGGGACTGAAGTTGGGTTTTTGGGGCACCGATCTACGGTCCGTAATCTGACCTATGGACCGTAAGTCCGGGTCGTAGGTCAACACTTAGCCAATTTTTCTGACTGAGTTTTGGAAGAGTTTCTGTCATGAACTACAGACTGTAAGTCCATCTACGGTTCGTGGGTGGGTTCCGTAAGTGCCACTGGGGAAGTTTCTGTCCTGAACCACAGACCTGCACGATGGACCGTAAGTCCATCTCCGGTCCGTGGATGGGTTCTGTAGATGCCACTTGTAAGACCAGAACTCTGAAATCTCTATTGTCGAATACGGGGTGTACAAAGATTATAGAGTTTCAAGTCGAGTAAGAGTCTCTAGTTTCAAGTTAAGTCAAGAGTTTAAAGTCGAGTTCATTTCTAAAAAGGCTATTAGGGAACTAAGTATTCCCAAAGGAGTTTATAAAATGTTTTTTTTACATTTGAGCAAGAGGGGAACCATGTTTTTCCAAAAGAGCCTTTGGGCTAAGTTTTGAGTAATTATCTCAACTAAAGAAAGAAGTTTGTGTTTAAAGACACTTATGAGCCAAAGTATTTTTGGGAGTAGTATTGAGCACCGAATTGGAGACACGAGTTCATATTAACTCAACTCTCCATAAGAACCATGCGCCAACATGGAATTTCTCGGGTCATACTTTTTAGATGATCACGAAAGTTAAGCTAGTGGATCCACTTAGTAAAGTTAGCTTCCTATATCACGGCAAGGTATAGGATGGTCCTTGGGCAACGCAAGGTAAAATGTTGTATCACCACTAGGGCTCATAGTGGTGGTTGTCGGTTAAAGAACCTCCCACAAAAGTTATTTTACTTTGATATAAGTAAAGTTGAGTTGTTATTGCTTTAATCATTAACGAACTAAGTTGTTTACAATGTTTTAAAAGCTGTATATATCGCATGTGTCTTATTGCCTTATATATTTTGAGTTCAGTTATTCTTGAGTCGTACAGGGCCAAGGTAAGTGTTTTCTTGTATTCCTTTCAAGCTTAAGTTGTGGTTTAGCTTTCCCGCTCGTATACTCGTACATTTCATGTACTGATGCCAATTGGTCTGCATCTTATTATGATGCAGACGCAGGTACCCAGGATCAGCATCCAGCATGCCGTTGATTCAGCTGAGCACTCCAGAGTCAGTGGTGAGCCTCCTTGCTTTCCGGAGGACTCAGTCATTTTGCGTTATTAGTTTTGTTTTATTAGGATGTCGCGGGGCCTGTACCAACATCCATCTCAGTATTTTAGAGGCTTCATAGACAGACAGTCAGTCAGTCAGTTAGTTTTGAGTCTCTCTTTTGTGTATACTGTTCTTGGGAACGTGCGTTGCACGTTTGTCCCCATTACCATATTAATTTGTACATGCCTAATCTCAAGCTGATAATTATTTATTAGATAATACTTCCTATGTCCCTAATTACTTATCTACTTTTGAATTTACACACCTATTAATAAAACATTTATTAACATAGTGAGTTTACCATTTTACCCCTATTAATTATGTAGTGCATGAATTAAAAACTTAAGATTTTCAAGAAGTTATACCTTTTCCAAAATAATTAATTGAGGGTATAATAGGTAAAAAGAAATTGTCCTTTCTTAATTTGTCAAAATGGACAAGTAATTAGGGACAACTAAAAAATGAAAAGTGGACAAGTAATTAGGGACATGTTTATATATAAAACTTAAATTTTCATCCTAAAAAGTAAAAATAAAAATACTAAATGAAAAAAATATTTGAATGAATATTGTGTTTTTCAATACAAACACAATAATTGTTTTAATGAAATAACAGTCTCTATTTAATAACTACATATAAGTTTTGTTGAGTGAGTAAATTTTGCATAAGTTTTATGAAGATTCGATCAATATGACCTTATGGTAGCTAGTATATAAATCATTGTGGATTCTCGGTAATGTATGGAGAATTTACTATTTAATATTTAATTCGTTAGATATTTTATAACATTATTAATTAGACGTTTTATAAAGATATATATATATTATTAAAAGTGGATAGTAGGGATAAAATAATAATTTCTTTGAACTTTGGAATGTCCTCATTTACTGCTATTTTTGTTGCCTTTAAAAATGGTCCAAGTCCAATGCCTCATCTGGCACTTACAACAATAAATAAATAATTATAGGAGATGACAACACAAGCAAACTATTGAAAAAGATATGATGATATAATAAAATATTACTCTCTCTGTCCCAATTTATGTGACATATTTCATTTTTCGAGAGTCAGACAGTTTAAGTTTGACCGAGATTTGCTGATGAAATCTTCAATTTTTTTAAAATGACATTTATATATTTGTAAACTACATAAAAAGTACTATAAGTCTCAATAATTGATAATTCAAAATATTTAAAAAATATAGGAAAAAATTACGGTCAAAGATAAACTTGTTTGAATCTCGAAATTCGAAATGTGTCACATAAATTGGGACAGAGAGAGTACTATATAACAATTAATTATTTTATTATATTTTAATTGACAACAAAGGCAAAATCGTTATCTAATCCTAAAGTTAAGAACTTCACACTTTTGGTGTAATACAAGAATTCATTAGAAATTGCATTTCCCATGAATATAATAGTGTTTAATCACAATGATCCTACAATTTTGTATCAAGATCAGGATCATTGTGAAACGTTATATTATATCTTGAAAATCAATTAATAAATCAATCAGTGTAAGATATAAATTATGATGCACTAAAGAAAAAAAAGAAGACGAAAACAGATTCATCCATAAAAAATTCCAACACAGAGAATGGCTAGAGTCAACAGAGCAGTACTTCAGTGCACAACCCTCAAGTCTTCAAGATCTCAAGTTCTCAACATACATAGACAAGAAAGTTCAAGAAATGAATGCTAAGGACATCAAAATTCAATTTTGCGCCTTCTTGACAAACTTAAATCCAACACCACAAACAAATATCAAAGACACACACACATATACATATATAATGACACATAGAGATAGACACAAACCTGAATTGAGGGAATTGTTCACATCTTTGTCGCAATGTTTCTGTAAATGTAGCGAAATGGCACAAATAATAAAAATTAATATCACATAATGTTAACTTACATTAAAAATATACTCACTTAAGAGGAAGGATAAAAAAGAGTACAATTTTCATCAAAATCTGAACCAACAGCCATCTCTAGTCATGGATATAATTAGATGAGAATGAGAATAGTGCAATAGAGCTACATAAAGTACTAATTAAATTAGGCAACTGAATAGTCAAGTTTAAAAATTAATATTCAAAGCACCTCATCACATTCTCTAGGAAATTTGTTTATAATGAAGATAAAATTATAGTTATTGTAATTAAGTTTGCTGATGTATATTGCAAGGAAAAAGGTTTGAAATATATTCGAACTTTGATCGAAATTGATGTAACAATCTCAAACTTTGAGCATGACCTATTACCCTTCTGTATTATTTAATAATGTATTTTAAAGATATATATGTGCCCACGTGAACAAGTTACTATTTATAATGATGCAATATTTATGATGTCACGTGGATACATATATACTTATAAAATACACTATTAAATAGTGCAGGGGGGGTAAAAGGTCCTTCCCAAAGTTTGGTATTGTTACAGCAATTTCAGTCAAAGTTCGGATATATTTCAAATATTTTCCCCTATATTGTATATTAAGTACGTTGCATGCATAGTTAATGGATAGTGGAAAAGACTCAACGAAATTATTTTTATTTATTCACAATATTATTGAAATTTTAGATTAGATAGATATGATTTAATTAGATTATCACTTAGTGTAGGGGTAAAATGATAACACGTGCAATCGCACGTGTATCTCATATTGATTGGTACACTCGATTTAAAACGAAATACATAAAATTAAAATATGTGTACCATGAGTTACACCAAATTATAGAGAATAATTAAAGAAAAGAGTGCTTAGAGATGCACTTATTCATCAATAAAATACAAAGAGATCCGGATGGTTTGGTAAAATTGAAGAATCAATATGATGCTAACATCCTCAAATGTATAAACGAAAAATGTCACGACATGAAAACTGGAAAAAGAAGAGAAAATTTTACTTTCATACGTTCATAAAAAGAAGAAAAAAAATGAAAAATTAAGCGATTATCAAATGTTTACCAAGAGTGCGTAATAAGAATTTACAAAAAGAAATAGGGGAAACAACTCGTATATATTACAAAAGGAAATACGGGAAACAACTCGTTAAAAGCCATATAACTCACACTCACAATCTTGTTCTAGCAATCTGTAGAGAGATAAAAAGTATTAAAATTCATAAGATATTGTAAGGCAAAGAAACCAACAAATATTTTTAACAAAAAATGACTACGTAATAAATGTTTGATTTTTGCATTTTGATTTACATGTCTACTGACGGTATAACAATAGATCAATAAAGACATAATCACATATTACAATAATTGAGAATGAGGAAAGATACAAGAAACTTGCACAAATATGAGACACATTAAGCGAGATACCATGAAAACTAAAATCATCTGTCATCTCGACTTCTCTTTCCAAGGAAATCACCAGAATTTCTTTTTTGTAACTCAAGAAATATGTTTATTTCTTTTAAAAAAAAACAATTAATTAAATTGGAGAATTGTATCATAAAATTTATGTAAGAATTTAGGATAATTTGAATGGATTCGAAAAAGAAATAATATGAATTGAAGCTGGCAAGAAATCAAAGGCACTGCATAATTGAGTAAAAGAAAGATATATATTTATAGGATTAACGGGCACCTACTATATGACTCTTCATTATCCTTCTCCTATGTTACAACTCTTGGTTATCAAGTGTACAACTCTTAAGCTAATTTTCAGTTGGAAGATGAAAACATCTACCAATTAATATATAGACATTAAGGTTAATAGATTACGTTAAATGCTTGACAGATATATGGAATCTAACCAACTATATATTTTATAATTAAATTCAATAAGATGTTTTAAAATATTTTAATATAGTATAAGGGTATAATGGTATTTCAACTTTTAACTTTGTGGTTTCCCACTTTTAGTATAATATGATATATAATATTCCATTTTGAGACTTGTGTTGCCTTTTGGCTAGACTTTTATTTGTTGGTTATTTTATAACCTTTCATTGCTTTGAGTTAAGTTGTTAAGTTAAGTTTACACTGAGTTAAGAAAGTCAGGCCAAGGGTTCGCTTGAGGCCATCAATGGTCTCCGAGTGCCGGTCCCGCCCAGGGTGTAGGCTCGGGGCGTGATAGTTGCGCGTGTCCAGAGACTAGTATAATAAAAAGTAGGAAGCATGTATCATATTACAAGTGGAAAGACCTTATAAATCAGTTAATTAGATTACCATTTTGCCCCTACACTAAATTATAATATTATAAATCAGTTAATTAATAATTAAATAATAAAGCATGTATCATATTACAAGTGGAAAGACCTTAAATGAAAAGTTACATTATAATCAATCATAATATCATATTTTTACATTTTTTTCACCATTTTTATAAATAGTTACTGCCTTAATGACTTAATACTCACACCATAAATGTTGAAGTAAATTCCACTAGCAATATGTCTAAGAGAAAAGGCCAAATAACCACTTAATACCACATATAATACTAATTAAATTGGTTTGCATTTAAACACAATTAGGAGTTTTTTTTTTCTTTTGCATTATCTTTTTCAGGTAGACAAACGTGTAAATTATTATAGGTAGACAAATATATCTCAAATCTAATATAAAAATTGTGTGGAGTGTTCTATAAAACAACATTTTAAAGAAATATTGTATTCTTTTACATCATAGAGTAACATGTATGCATGTTTAATATAAAGTAACTATTATAAATAGTATCAAAATTACCTTAATTTATATTTCAACTTTACAAATATTAAATCCATTTTGAATGTAAGTGTAAGGAGATTAAAATATAAGATTAATATTCATTATCTTTAGAAACTTGTATTTTTCAATATACTTTAATATCTATTTTTATCATCTAACATATAAGTTGAAATTGTATAGAAGATTTTGATACCAACTAATACAAATATACGTGCAACGCACGTAACCAAAACTAGTTTGAAATACATAGATACATCACTGTCTACATCAAATAGATCTTTTGCATCTAAAGCAGGAGCAGCATCCTATGGCATCTAAGATCACTTGGAAAATGGAAAAAGTAAGGGAGAGGAGGGGAAGAAAGCGCATCTATTTTTTTTACCAAAAAGAAAACAGCAAGAACGTTTTTTGGTTGAAATTTTTTTTTTTACTTCTTAGTTGATGCAATAAGTTAAGCGTGAAGTTGACACAACAAGGAACACAACAAGAAAGCAGTCTGTCCAATGAGCTATAGCAATTAAGCTCCATGTTAAGAAGCATTTGCTCAAAGGTGAATATGGTAAAAACTCTCTTTTTCTTCCTGCAACTCAATGTCATAATGAACAAACTAAACTGATGTAGACACTATTAACAAATACATGCAAAAGATGTTGATCAACAGTAAAAAACTGGAGCTGGAGATCGAGAAGTATATCATCTACTGCAGCAGTGGCTAAAGAAGTACTAGCAACTGAGGAAGCTAGTCTTCTACACATTCCACGAGCTCCAGTAGCTCTTACTACAGTTTCCCTCCTCTCAACCTAATATTCAAACAATAAAGCAGTATCTACACTACATCAGTTTCTTACTAATTATGCATTGTATCATTCCTTTAGCGCCATCACAATATATAGTAGGTGTAGCTTAATACTCATAGTACATTTGTGATGTCAAATTTTTACAGCCTTCACCATTTAGCTCAGAAAACAAAAAATAATCAGCACAATACAAAGAAACTAGCAATCAGACCTGGGTCTTATCTTCATGTTCTCCAAGAGACTGAGAATTCTGGCGGCGCCTCCACAGATATAGTGGAACTAGAGCAACAATGAGAAGCATTGACATAACAACTACACGTATATCCTCCATACTTGCAGTATGCTATCTGTTAATGCAATATATACAATGACAGATCATAATCTAAACTCATAAAAGCATACGAAAAAATTAGAAATTATGGAGTTTGCTTGTCCTTTCATTTGCAACAAATTTCATAATTCGTATAAGAAGGTTAAAATTCATTCGAAAATAATGAATTAGGGATTAGATATTGCGATCGAAGAAGAAGAGGAATTGGGAGTAGTATGAAGGAAGAGCGAAATAGAAAGAGGGGAATGTACCGTTCAACTTCACCGGAGAAAGAGATGCAGAGAAGCAAGCCGGCCGATGAAGCAATTGGCGGGCCAAAAAGGAAAAACGGATTCGGGTCACTATATTTGGGCTTTCTGAATCCCATTTGAGATCCATCTAGCCCAGTCCTGCATTTCACGAGTAGAAATAGCATTCACTAGCCATTTTCCGCTATATCTTTGAAAAATAGCCACTATCGTAGAATTTCAAATTTCATAGTCCTATCTTCACGAGTAGAAATAGCGTTCACCAGCTATTTCTTCGTCATGTCTATGGAAAGTAGTCACTATCTTAATTAAAATTTCAAATTTTATATAAGGTGAAACTCCATTACATTTAGTCTTTGCCTTCACGAGTAGAAATAACATTCATTCGCACCATGTCTTTAAAAAATAGCCACTATCATAGAATTTCAAATTTCATAGATGTAAATCCGTGACAATCAATTTAAAACATCATGACAATAATTTTTTTTCAATTAAAAGCGTTTAAAAGTAATTATTTGTGACTTTACTTGTTCCATGAACAAAGGCTTTATTCATGAACTCATATAACTTCAGATCCACCGAGGTAGGGGTAAGATCTGCCCACACTCTATTATACTCAAACGCCACTTGTGGATTACGCTAGGTATGTTCTTATTCTTGTTGTTGTTGTATATAACTTTCAAATCTACCAAAGAAACGTCCTTCCTACAAACTAATGTTTGGTTTATGTTTGCTGCAGCCTCAATGTAGCTCAACCAAATGGCCATCCAATATAGGTTATGGCACATTTTTTGTATTAATAAATACTTATTTTGAGCTTTTAGGAATACTGGAACACAAAAATACATAGTTAAAGAGATGTCTTGTTACATAAACAAAGAAAAGAGTAATTTTATAATACTCTAATCATTTAATCCATCCACATACGCAACGCCAGTAGAACTCAACCATGATCCACCCTGAATCAGCTCAGCCACAGTGAACGGCATAGCTTCAGCGGGGTCTGTAATGACATGATAACCAGGCCACTTGACACGCTTACTAGTACCAGCACCAGGTCCATTGTTCATATACTCACCATAATACAAGGTCTTCAACGCAAATTCACCGCTCCACTCTGCCCAACCCGCTGGATCAATGAGACCGCCTAAGTATGATTGCATCACTACAGTTCTTGAATATTCTTTCCATGGCCTACCAAGATATGTTTTGAATTCATTCACGACTGGTTCAAGGTCCGGACTTGCTATTATGTCACAGAACTGAATTGATGTCCCAGTCGCCTGATTTGGGTCCGTCCTGCCTTGTGCAGTCACCATGTTTTTCTGTTTTTTACTCGGTTTTCTAGCTACGAGCTGGCATTTCTGGAATACAACTGCTGCATTACCAAATATGAAATCAATAGTCCCTGCATAGACGGATTCAAGATTTAAACTTAGATGATTCAACCTTCATAATTTGTTATGTTAAAAATACTGAATTCAGTTGAACTGTACCTGACACGTAGGAGTCTCGATAGAATTGCCTTTGAGAATGTGCATATAGGGTGTCTTGATAAGCATCAATACGACAACGATTTATGACAGACATATCACCTCCAACTCGAAGTGCCACCGCTTGGTGTTTCTCTGGTCCTGCTGTGTTCTGTATACATATGTCCTGTAGTATAAATCCTTGCCCAACTGCAGCTGCAATATGATGAAAATGCACTAGTATTAAAGCAAGATGACACGAACACCACAATTATAAGAAATATAGACTGATAAATTGAACACTTACCAAGAGTGGCAGAGCGGAAGGTTGTTGTTCCATCAACAAAATTAAGGCTACCAGTAATGATGGTAGCATTCATGCCATCACCAACAATCATCAAGTTCGTTTTCCTGCTAGTCACCTCAACATTCTCTTTATAAATTCCCATCTTTACATAAATTACATAACGCATCTTACTCTTATCCGGTACTGCAGCAACTGCTTCAGCAAGTGTTTGATAATCCCCTGTTCCATCTTGTGCCACCACTGCATTCGCTATAATGTCCTTACCCGAACTCTCCATCAGCTTCCTATCCCTCAAACTCACCCAAGATGGCATTTTTCCTAAAACCGTCCTGAAAACATCCTCATTCTGAGTTGTTACAGACGTGAGCATCGCCAATGCTACCTTAGCTCTAGCGATCAACTCATCAAGAACTGTTCCATTCTTAGTACTTAACGAATCAAGGCACGTAACATGGTTAGTAAGCACACCACTTAGCCAACTTTGCGCATTGGCATGCTCCAAACGACTTCTTTTATCAATTGCTGCAATTGAATCAGATACTAAATCAACTGACCGATCAAGAAGCTCAAGACAATCAGTTAAAGCCCCTTGTTGACGAATGTCATTGATCTGATTCTTTATTTTGCGAACCACTGGAATTGCACTGTTCATTTGATGAACATATTTAACTAAGAATTTCTTCAGAATACTTGGTCCATCTGAATTTGATGTGACAATTTCATTGGACATTAAATCAGAGACATAACTAAGGCAGAGTTGGGAATCTTGTGCAGCCTTACATAGATTAGAATGTTCAATCTCAACTTGGTATGGAGCAACAAGAAACACAACTAAGAAGAGAGCAACAAAGAAAGTTATGACAAAAGTGAGGATCTTGAAGCTGATTATTGGATTTTGTTTGTGAGTTTTTGTTAACAAAGGTTGGTGAGGAGTAGCCATTTTAGAAGTTTGCAACTATGTGTGTTCAATATTTTGATACACTTTCACTTACTATAATACATTGTTTATATAATAGGTTTAATTTCTATAGAGTGAGATATTTTAGGTAGTTAACTTATCTAAATATTGGATGGCTGAAAACATTGCAAAAATTTTCTCAAAATTTTGAGTCCAAAGTGTCTAGTAGAACATTTTATCATGTGTTCAGAGTCTAAATTGTAACATATCATAGTTTGATTGTCTAAATAAAATTTACTGATAAATTTAAAGCATTGTCAATGTATTTTACCTACGTTAAAAGAAGGCATGATACATAAATGTGCCCCTTCAACTTGGCTTCAACGGTCATCTATGTCCTCAAACTTTAGGTGTGTATAAGTAGACACTTAAACTTATATAAAACTGAACAAATAGACACATTCATCTTACATGGTGTTTTACATGACAAATTTGTATCTTACGTGGAGTCCTACGTGTATTATGCCACGTAGGACGTGTATGTCTACTTGTTCAATTATATACAAGTTTAAGTATCTACTTGTGCACACCAAAAGTTGAAGGGCATAAATGTCAGTTGAAGCCAAGTTAAAGGACATATTTATGTATGTACTAATGAACGCTTGAAAATAATCGCAAAAGTTTTCTCACAATTTTGAGTTGAAAGTATATAATAGGATCACTTTATCATGTGGTCACATTCAATATTGTAACATATCATAATTTGAGTGTCTAAATAAAATTTATAAATTTAAGGAATTGTCAATGTATTTGGCTTATGTTAAAAGAGGGATAATTGCCTATTTAACTTGACATCATTTTATGTTTATGTCCTCCAACTTTGGGTATGCACAAGTAGGTGCTTAAACTTGTATAAAATTGAACAAGTAGACACATGAGTCCTACATGGCACAATACACATAGTGTCACGCCCCGAGCCTACACCCTGGGTGGGACCGGCGCTCGGAGACCATTGCTGGCTCCAAGCGAATCCTTGGCCTGGCTTTCTTAACTCAGCGGAAACTTAACTCAACAGCAAAGAAAGGTTATGAAATAATCAACTGATAAAATTAGCCAAAAAGGCAACTCAAGTCTCAAAATAGCATATTTTATATATATATACAGAAGAGAGACTCAAAAACTAACCGATCGACTGTCTATGAAGCCTCTAAACATACTAAGATGGATGTTGGGACGAGACCCGCAACATCCTAATAAAACAAAAATCGGAAAGCAAAAGAGATCGAGTCCTCGGAATGCAAAGGAGGCTCACCACCGACTCGGAGTGCTCAACCGAATCAACGACGCGCGGGATGCGATCCAGGTACCAGATCCGCATCATAAAACGATGCAGCTAACCGGCATCGGTACATGGAATGTACGAGTATGCGAGCTGGAAAGCTAAACCACAACTTAAGCTTGAAAAGAGTAGAAAGGAACTCTTACCTTGGCTCTAATCAACTCACGAATAACGAACTCCATATATATAAAAAAGAAAAGCGGATGCAATATATATAAGGCTTGTAAAACAGAATAACCAACTCAGCTCGTTAATGATAAAACAATAACAAAAGCAACTTTACTTATATAAAAGTAATATAACTTCAGTGGGAGATTCTTTAACCGACAACCACCACTATGAGCCCTAGTGATGATACAACGCTTTACCTCACGTTGCCAAAGCCATCCTATACCTTGCCGTGATATAGGAAGCTTACTTTACTTAGTGGATCCACTAGCTTAACTTTCGTGATCATCTAAAAAGTATGATCCGAGAACTCCCATGTTGGCGCATGGTTCTTATGGAGAGTTGAGTTAATATGAACTCGTATCTCCAATTCGGTGCTCAATACTACTCCCAAAATACTTTGGCTCATAAATGTTTTAAAAACAATCTTCTTTCTTTAGTTGAGATAATTACTCAAAACTTAGCCCAAAGGCTCACTTTTCTTTTTTGGAAATCATGTTTCCCCTCTTACTCAAATGTAAAAACATTTACAACTTCTTTGGGAATACTTAGTTCCCTAATAGCTTTTGAGAAAAGAACTCAACTTTGAACTCTATACTCTTTCACTTGACGTCTAACTTCACTTGACTTGGAAACTAACTTTCCTTGAATTGGAATTATGAATTCAAGGTATTTGATCGCACGTTAAGGACGGGATTCTTAAATGCTTAGATGTACTTTGAAGTGTCGGAGACAACTAAGAAACATAGGTATAATTCATGGGAACTTGCATGAAAAAAAGGATATAAGAATGGGGGAAACTTGACTGAGATTTCAACTTCTGGTGACCCGAGTGCCACTTACGGATGCCATCGACGGACCGTAGATGGACTTACGGGCCCATCTTGTTGGTCCGTCGTTCGTGTCAGAGAATTTCCCCCCAAGAACTCAGTCTGAAGAATTGGTTAAGTGTTGACCTACGGTCGGGACTTACGGTCCGTAGGTCCACTTACGGACCGTAGGTCGACACACCAAATGACTTAGTTTCTGTCCCAATCGACGGTTGACCAGTACGGACCGTCAGCCGAGCTACGGTTCGTAGGTCGTGACCGTAGATGGGGACGACTGCCAGTTGTTGAAACTTTCTGGTGAATCACTTCAGATGGCCATGGTTTTCGGAATCATAATTCCTTACACATATACTAAATTTCGACCCACAACACATTCATATTATGGACTAAATCAATAAAACTTCCCACAACAAAATCAACAACATCTACAACACAATCGAACAACTCCTCAACAAGACCAATCTTTCTCAAACTAAAACGAGTTGATGTGTGGGGAAAGACCCATCACTAATAGCTTACATACCTTGGTAGGGATCACCCCCGAAGAAAACCACAACGATTTCCTCTTGCTTGATCTTCCCTTTCTCTTCTTCTTCCTTCTTCTTCTCTTCTCTCAAGCCCTAACTCTCTCTTTGAAAAAAAGAATTAAAACTGAACAAAATCAGTCCAACAATACCCAAAATAGCTCAAAGAATTAATTAGGGAAAAAGACCAAAATGCCCTTAAAATTCGGACAAAATCCCTGCCAACTGCCCAACTTCCGACGAGCATAACTCATTCATGCGAACTCGGAATTGAGTAAAATCAGTGGCGTTGGAAAGATCGTTCCCCGAGCTTCGCAATCATAACCCGAACTATTTCTAACTCCTCCTGAGCTATGAGTTATGATTGCTCAAAGTTGGCCAAAAACTCACTTTTTCCATACTTGGCTAAAATTTCCAGATTTTAAAATTTTCCCAAAAAGATTATTTTCGATTTCAAGTCTCTTCATCTTCATTTAAAATTGTCGGATGTTACACATAGGATAAAAAATGATATGTAGGATGTCATGTTAGACATGTGTATCTATTTGTTCAACTTTATACAAATTTAAGTGTCTACTTGTGCACATCCAAAGTTAAAGGGCATAAATGTGATTTGAAGCCAAGTTAAAGGGCATATTTATATATTATGCCTTGTTTGATAGTGATGTTGTTGTCTATATGAGTGTGGATGCATATGTGAGGGAATAATAGAGTACAAGTTGGTCCTTTCTGCAAATTTTTGTTCTTACTTAAAATCAATTGATATTCGTAATTTACTGGCTCGATAAATTTTGAGTCACATAAATAAGGCTTGTTAAGAGGAAAGCATTCTGTTTCATTTCCAAAAGTTGTAGTCAAAATCTTTGATTAAAGTAAAGTGTTTCAATTTATCTCATCATAATTCTTGATAAATTACCGCTCTCCATAAATGGTGGAAGAAAATTGGGTACTTGGGACTAGGGTTGAACATAAAACATCAAAAATTGAATTACTGAACCGAATCAAAATTTTTGGTAATTTGGTCTTCGGCAATTCGGTATTTGGTATGGTATTCGAGAGTAAGATTTTAGAATTATGGTATTTGGGTTTGGGTTTGGGTTTGGTATGAGACATTAGTACCATTTGGTATTCGTTATTTCCCGAATGCCAAATTATTTACTTAATGAAGGTCCAAATGTCAACATATGCATTACTCATTAGTAC
This sequence comes from Solanum commersonii, assembly GCA_029007595.1. NCBI lineage: Eukaryota > Viridiplantae > Streptophyta > Magnoliopsida > Solanales > Solanaceae > Solanum > Solanum commersonii. The sequence goes on from JAJTWQ010000224.1 coordinate 81,505, forward strand.
AAGTCCCAACAGAAAGTTAAAGAATAAGCATGAACAATCCAAATATATATGTCCTTTAGTTGTATCAATTTGCTTTGTTCTGATGTCTTCTTACTTGTTGATCTTCTATCATATCGTGCATCCACATAAAATATAGAAATGATTGGAGAAATAGTATTAACTTTGTAATGCAATTAGCTACAACTTTAATACGGTATTATCGAATATCGTACCAAATCGAAGTTTAATTTACCATTTACCGAATTACCAAATCAAAATTTTAAAAAATGATATTTAGTATCTACTTTTAACTATCAATTACCAAATTACGAAATCCAAAATTTGAAAAATTCAAACCGAATACCGAGCGCCCACCCCAACGTGGACTAAGTACTCAATACTCACAAATATGTCCCATGTGATAAAATTGACAAAAGAGGGAGAATTGATATGACTCAACTACTTTGTCCGAAAGTAGGACCATCTTGAAATTGTGATAGTGTGACATTTTTAAGGTAAGAATTAAGATTATCATGACAGTTGATTCCTTCTTTTTTAATTGGGGAAATACCTGTTTTAATTCATGTATTATTGCATAATTCTAATTTTAAACCTTGTGTTATTTAATTATGTCGATTTAACTTTTAATTATTTGAAGTGTGCAGTTTTAATCGTTAAAGTTAACAATAGTTAACTATTTAACAAAATGATTATTTGAAAATATATAAAATAAAGTAAAGGATTGGTGATTCTAAATTCTTGAAAAATTATATATATATATATATATATATATATATATATATATATATATACACAAGGGCTTTGTCGTATCTTGAAGGAAATTGTTTGAATTTCTCCAATATGTATATGCGCAATATCTCTTTAAGAAAAATGATTATTCACACCTCAAAGCATTTTCTTCTTCAATTTATACTTCCTATTTTTTTTAATAACAAAATCTTGAAGGATGATCAATAAAAATGGATCTTAGAAATATTTAAGTAAGATGAAATCTGCTTCAAATTTCATTACAAAACTATAAAGCAGCAAACAAATTTTCAAACTAGCAAAAAATAGGGGTTAAAAAGAATTCGAAATAGAGACGGATTGTCTACTTGTCATTTAACTTATCAAAGAGGACATAAGACGACAGATATTTATTAAAATTGAACAAATTTACTATCATACGCATTTGAAGGGAGGCAAATCAATATGAGATTTTTGATGACCGAAGATTATAAACATGAAAAAGAAATTGCTAGTTTTAGAAGAAGCGCTCAAGAAAATGAAATTATTTTTCTCCCAAGTTACTATTTTATTAATAAGCGCTCAAGAAAATGGAATTATTTTTCTCCTAAACTTTAAGTCATGTTGCTTACCAAAGAAAGATAGCAAAAGATTATTTAGTTTTTTTCAAAGTACCAAAGAAAATGTGAGTGGTTGCAAAAAACTATCACCTGGAGAAGATATCTTTTTTTAGAAAATGAAAGAGTAGATATGGCACTAAAAAATTCAGTGGAGCACCATAACTCATAGGTCAAAATCAGACCACTCAATTTATAATATTTATAGTGGGGTGAGGGTCCTAACTCTGTACAAAAATATTGATCATATGTCCATTTCATTTAGTAACAACACTATTTATGAAAGTTAAATGATTTTCAATTACAAATTTTAAAATATATTTTCCTATTCTTCAATGTGCAAAATTCTACATATTAACTTTTTTACAATTTCTAAAATAATTCAAAAATTAAAAATTTTGATTAAAATTTAGGTAATTTAATTGACATTCCTAAAACTCTTTTTATGACGAATATGACATTTTATTGACGACAAATGAATTAAAGTACAAACAAAGAACAACAATATAGTTAATGTAATTTCACAAGTGAATTTGAAAAAGATAAAATGTACACAAACTTTATTCATATCTTTGTGGAATAAAAAGATTGTTTTCGTTTAACTCTCGATTCAAAAAGGAGATATAGATTCTCATTCGAACAATTTGTCAAAAATTCAAAATCAACCATTTCTAAGGGCGTTGAGAGTAAATTTCACATTTGTTTTTATCGTTCTACATCTATTGTGTTAATTTTGCCTTTAGAAGTGAATTATTTACAACATATGACCTCTTTTAGGTCACTCATTACATTTTTTTCATGTTTATCAAATGGAGAAACTTTGGCTTTTGAAAGTAATAATTAAATGTATTACTTCCTCTAATTCAAAAAGAATATCCTACTTTTTTTTAGACTCTTTTAAAAAGAATGATCCTTTTGTTTTTTTGACAATACTTTAATTTCAGTTTTCTACATGACATGTTTCAAACCATAAAATTAAATGACATTTTGATACATTTGTCATAACTTTAATTAGGAACCACAAAATTGAAAAGAAAAATTATTTTCTTAAACTACGTATCAAGTCAAATTATTTTTTCCCGATAATAAATACCCACTAGAATAACAGATACAGAATCTTAAATAAGTGACCTCAAAAAAGGTCATTAGTACATCCTTTTACCATTTGAACAAATACTAAATAGATACTAGAAATAAAGATATTGGCCCAATCACAATTTTCCCATGTTCATTCACATGGCTTCTCCCAAGAATACCAAACTACATCAAGTACCAAAATTAAGCCCAAAAGGCCCATAGTATTATTCGAAGACCAAAACAACAATCTTTCACTTTTTTCACATAAATATGTATGTATATTAACTTATGAGCCCCCAAACAAAACTGATTGATAGCTCAATGTTGGAATAGGCCATGGAAATGTTTGTCACACTAGAGTTGTGTGTTCTTTTTTTTCATGCTTTAAGCTCCTAATCCTGGCTCTGCCTTTACTTATGTTGCACATTATATATATTACTAAAACTTATTTTGAGCTTTTTAGAAATGTCTTCTACATAAACGAAGAGTAATTCTATAATTCCCTACTCAACTAATCCTTCCACATACGCAACACTAGTCGAATTCAACCATGATCCGCCCTGAATCAGCTCAGCCACAGTGAACGGCATGGCCGCATCGGGATCAGTAATGACATGATAACCAGGCCACTTGACACGCTTACTAGTACCAGCACCAGGTCCATTGTTCATATACTCACCATAATACAATGTCTTCAACGCAAAATCTCTGCGCCATTCAAACCAACCTGATGGATCAATATGACCACCTAGATACGATTGCATCACTACAGTTCTTGAATATTTTTTCCATGGCCTACCAAGATATGTTTTGTATTCGTTCACGACTGGTTCAAGGTCCGGACTTGCTATTATGTCACAGAACTGAATTGATGTCCCCGTGGCCTGATTTGGGTCCGTCCTGCCTTGTGCAGTCACCATGTTTTTCTGTCTTTTATTCGGTTTTCTAGCTACGAGCTGGCATTTCTGGAATACAACTGCTGCATTACCAAATATGAAATCAACAGTACCTGCAGAGACGGATTCAAGATTTAAATTTTTAATACTGAGTTCAATAGAAAGCATAGCACATTTGGTGTAATCTACTTCACGAGTACCTGTCACGTCGGAGTCTCGATAGAATTGCCTTTGAGAATGTGCATAAAGGGTGTCTTGATAAGCATCGATATGACAACGATTTATGACAGACATATCAGCTCCAACTCGAAGTGCCACCGCTTGGCCTTTCTCTGGTCCTGCTGTGTTCTGTATGCATAAGTCCTGTAGTATAAATCCTTGGCCAACTGCAGCTGCAATAAGATGAAAATGTACTAGTATATGTAACACAATCCTTAATCCTAGCTCATGATGGCGGAGTCAGGATTTTCAGTAAAGGGGTTCGAAATATCAAAAGTATACATACGAAGAGGCCAAAGGATTCAACATCTACTATATATACATAAGTTGTTGAAAACTTACCAAGAGTGGCAGAGCGGAAGGTTGTTGATCCATCGACAACATTAAGGCTACCAGTAATGATGGTAGCATTCATTCCATCACCAACAATCATCAAGTTCATTTTCTTCTTAGTCACCTCAACATTCTCTTTATAAATTCCCATCTTTACATAAATTACGTAACGCGTCTTACTCTTATCCGGTGCTGCAGCAACTGCTTCAGCAAGTGTTTGATAATCCCCTGTTCCATCTTGTGCCACCACTGCATTCGCTATAATGTCCTTACCCGAACTCTCCATCACCTTCCTATCCCTCAAACTCACCCAAGGTGGCATTTTTCCTAAAACCGTCCTGAAAACATCCTCATCGTGAGTTGTTACGGACGCTAGCATCGCCAATGCTACCTTAGCTCTTGAGATCAACTCATCAAGATTTGTACCATTTATCATAGTTTTAGTAAACGAATCAAGCTCATCCAAGCACGTAACGTGGTTAGTAAGCACACCACTTAGCCAACTTTGCGCATTGGCACGCCCAGAGTGACTTCTTTTATCAATTGCTGCAATTGAATCAGATACTAAATCAATTGACAGATCAAGAAGCTCAAGACAATCAGCTAAAGCCCCTTGCTGATGAATGTCGTTGATCTGATTCTTTATTTTACGAACCACTGGAATTGCATTGTTCATTTGATGAACATATTTAACTAAAAATTTCTTCAGAATACTTAGTCCATCTGAATTAGATGTGACAATATCATTGGACATTAAATCAGAGACATAACTAAGGCAGAGTTGGGAATCTTGTGCAGTTTTACATAGATTAGAATGTTTAATCTCAAAGTGATATGGAGAAACAAGAAATACAACTAAGAAGAGAGAAACAAACAAAGTTATGACAAAGGTAAGGATCTTGAAGCTGATTATTGGATTTTGTTTGTGTGTTTTTGTTAACAAAGATTGATGAGGAGTAGCCATTTTCTTAGAAGTTTGTAACTCTGTTATGTGTTGGATGTTTTGAAACACTTTCACTTACTATAATACTTTGTTTATATAATATGTGTCATTCATATACGTTGACGTATTTTAGGTGGTTAAACTTTACATATGTAATAATGATCGCTTGAAAATACTCACAAATATCTCCATTATTATTCAATCTTTAATTTTCATGTATGGAATGGAAGCAATAATAATAAAATATAATGGTCTAGACTCTAGCCAGTAATGTGATAAATTTGACAAAAGAGGGAGAATTGATGTGACTTAACTACTTTGTACAAAGTAGGAAGGAGTTGGGAGTTAGGACCATCTTGAAATTGTGTTAGTAGAACTTTCTTGAGCTGAGATTATTAGAACATCTAATTTTTTATTCTTAATCAAAGATCAAAAATTTGAGTTTTGAAATAAAGAATTTTTTAATAAGAAATATTTATTTCTTTACTAGATTTGAACTCGAACTAATCAGGCTAATAAATATCGAATACCTAATAACTATAAATAATCTCTCTTAAAAAAACTATAGCTTGAGAATGCAGGAAAGCGGATGTTGAGATATTCAAGTAAGATGAAATATGTTTAAAGTCTCATCATGGAACTATGAAGCATAAAACAAAGTTTCAAAAATAGTAAAAATACGGTGTTAAAAAGAATTTGAAGTAGAGAAGAATTGTCTACCGATTATCTAGCTTATCAAAGAGGAGGACATATAGTGTCATCTTCTTAGAATTATTATTTAAGACAAATGAATATTAACTGAAACATACATGCAAATCATTACGAAATTTTAGATATGTTACTTTAAGAAGACGCGTGAAGTTTATTTTCCTTCCAAACTTAAGTCAGGTAGCTTATCAAAGAAAATATTTAAAAATTTATTTAGTTTTCAATGTAGCAAAATACGTTGTGATTGGTTGCAGAAAAAGATCAGTAATTATCATCTAGATAAGGTATCTTTTCAAGAAGAAATGGCACTGCCCATAACTCATAAGGTCAATTTGATTACAAAAAAATGGCCAAATTTTTCTCCACCTTCGTTATCATCGTCGTGTCAGTTCTTCTTCCAGTTGTTTCGAGCACTCGAAACAGCAAGAGAATTTCATATCTAAAAGTTGGAACTGTTTAAAGGTGTTTTTGAGTTGATCGAAATTAAATAATCGGTATATATCTCATGTATACTCAGTGTATATTCAGAAATAACAAACATAATAAACATAATAAGGCTCTATATTTATAGTTTCGATAATTGCGCTCCATAACTATATTGCAATTGCAATATTGCTTAGTTCAGATATGTTGCTTAGAATTGTTAAAGAATGACAAAAGTCTCACATTGGTGGTTAAAGAGATGGTGAAGTACTTATAAGGCTTGGACAATCTTCCTCCCTTTGAGCTAGCTTTTGGGGTGTGACTTATGCCCAAGACCTAATTTCACGTGATATCAAAGTCGGGTCTATCTCACTCAATGTTGAGTCCCCTAAAATAAAAATTGTCTATACACTAGATATGTTAGGCACCGGGTGTGAGGCGGAGTAGTTAAAGAATGACAAAAGTTTCATATTGATTTAAGCTAATTTTTGGGGTGTGAGTTAAGCCCTAAACCTCGAAGTTAATTATGTATTAATTCTTTGTTATGTAATTGTATTTGTATGGCAATAAACTTAAGCCAAAATATATTCATATTTTCTTAAATTTGCTAATATTCAAATTATCATCAACTTTCATTGAATACTTGAACAAAAAATTAGAAAAGATTTATAGCCACTCAAAAATTAAGAATTTTCACATATTGCCACTCAAAAATTAAGAATTTTCACATATAGCCACTCAAAAATAACTTAATTGTGCTTCATAGCTCTGATATATTAATTACGATTCGTAGCTACATGTTAGAGGGAGGAGAGAGACGTGCGAGATTGAGAAAGGGAGGAGAGAGACGAGCGAAAGAGAGGAATGTAATTATAACTTGAAGTAAGTTCCGAATTATAATTAATACAAATTGTAGCCATGCTAGCTAATTAACTAGTATATGTTTTCTTAACCGCATAATTCCCCAACTACGAAATCGAAATAAATCAAAAGAAAAAGAAGAATAGACATGAAACAGCCAAAAGGTAACACAATGACTTTCATCTTGCAGATTTTTATTCATTACCCCTTGCTAATTTCATCATAACCACCACCACAACCATACTCGTCTAGGAAAAATTAATATTACTCATATACTTTTTTAGAAAACTATAATTACATTCCACCAGTTTCAGCTTCATCGCTAACATAAGCTCATTATATAAATATATATGTATATAAACTTATGAACCCCTTAACTAAACTGATTGACACCTCAGTAGTAAGGTATGAGCCATGTAAATGCTTGTCACACTAGAGTTGTGTGTTCTTTATTTTCATGCTTTAAACTCTTAATCCTGGCTCTGCCCTGCTCATGTGGCACATCATATATATAGTAATTTTATAATTCCTTACTCAACTAATCCATCCACATACGCCACGCCAGTAGAACTCAACCATGATCCGCCCTGAATCAGCTCAGCCACAGTGAACGGCATAGCTTCAGCGGGTTCAGTAATGACATGATAACCAGGCCACTTGACACGCTTACTAGTACCAGCACCAGGTCCATTGTTCATATACTCACCATAGTACAATGTCTTCAACGCAAAATCTCCGTTCCACTCAGCCCAACCCGCTGGATCAATGAGACCACCTAAGTATGATTGCATCACTACAGTTCTTGAATATTCTTTCCATGGCCTACCAAGATATGTTTTGAATTCATTCACAACTGGTTCAAGGTCCGGACTTGCTATTATGTCACAGAACTGAATTGATGTCCCCGTGGCCTGATTTGGGTCCGTCCTGCCTCGTGCAGTCACCATGTTTTGTTGATTTTTATTCGGTTTTCTAGCTACGAGCTGACATTTCTGGAATACAACTGCTGCATTACCAAATATGAAATCAACAGTACCTGTCACGTAGGAGTCTCGATAGAATTGCCTTAGAGAAAATGCATAAAGGGTATCTTGATAAGCATCGATAAGACAACGGTTTATGACAGACATATCAGCTCCAACTCGAAGTGCAACAGCTTGGTGTTTATCTGGTCCTGCTGTGTTCTGTGTACATATGTCCTGTAGTATAAATCCTTGGCCAACTACAGCTGCAATATGATGAAAATGCACTAGTGTATGTTACACTTGTTCATTAAAACTAGCTCACGATGGTAGAGACAGAATTTTCAATAAGGGGTTCGAAATATCAAAAGTATACATACGAAGAGGCTAAAGGGGTTCAACATCTACTAAATATACATAAAATATATCTTAACCATGTATAAACAATGTAATTTTCCACCAAATGAACTCCCTTGATCCTTGCTAGCTCTGCCCCATGTGAAGATGTTTAAGATCTACTACATGGGCAAATAAACTACATCCCAATATAAGATGGAGGACCATTATCTGTAAATCATGAAGGGGTCTAAGTTTTAGTCTGATTGATAATATATGTACACTAGGTGAGTACAAGCTGACACGAACACAACAGTTATACGAATAAACTGATAAGTTAAAAACTTACCAAGAGTGGCAGAGCGGAAGGTTGTTGATCCATCGACAACATTAAGGCTACCAGTAATGATGGTAGCATTCATTCCATCACCAACAATCATCAAGTTCATTTTCTTCTTAGTCACCTCAACATTCTCTTTATAAATTCCCATCTTTACATAAATTACATAACGCGTCTTACTCTTATCCGGTGCTGCAGCAACTGCTTCAGCAAGTGTTTGATAATCCCCTGTCCCATCTTGTGCCACCACTGCATTCGCTATAATGTCCTTACCCGAACTCTCCATCACCTTCCTATCCCTCAAACTCACCCAAGGTGGCATTTTTCCTAAAACCGTCCTGAAAACATCCTCATCGTGAGTTGTTACGGACGCTAGCATCGCCAATGCTACCTTAGCTCTCGAGATCAACTCATCAAGATTTGCTCCATTTATCATAATTTTAGTAAACGAATCAAGCTCATCCAAGCACGTAACGTGGTTAGTAAGCACACCACTTAGCCAACTTTGCGCATTGGCATGCCCCGTGCCACTTCTTTTATCAATTGCTACAATTGAATCAGATACTAAATCAACTGACAGATCAAGAAGCTCAAGACAATCAGTTAAAGCCCTTTGTTGATGAATGTCATTGATCTGATTCTTCATTTTGCGAACCACTGGAATTGCATTGTTCATTTGATGAACATATTTAACTAAAAACTTTTTCAGAATACTAAGTCCATCTGAATCTGATGTGAAAATTCCATTGGACATTAAATCAAAGACATAACTGAGACAGAGTTGGGAATCTTGTGCAGTTTTACATAGATTAGAATGTTTAATCTCAACTTGATGTGGAGCAACAAGAAACACAAATAAGAAGAGAGCAACAAAGAAAGTTATGACAAAAGTGAGGATCTTCAAACTGATTATGGGATTTTGTTTGTGTGTTTTTGTTAACAAAGGTTGACGAGGAGTAGCCATTTTTTTAGAAGTTTGTAACTCTGTTATGTGCTTACTATAATACTTTGTTTATATAATATGTTGTTGAAAAGCGACGGAAGCATACCAGAATCTTTACTGCTTACATGATTAATAGATAACCAAATTCATTTATGCTAGAACACATAATCATGCTAGAACACATAAACTTGTTAGAATTTAATTTGATAAATACCTTTTGAAGCGTGAACAGATACATTCACGCGAATCCACGAGTTAGACAGCAACTATGGTCTTCTACAGTGATCCCAAATTCAAGTACGAACTCTCCAATACTTGGGTGGACAAGTATAAATAGAAAACATTCATCTTCTTCTTAGGTTAGGAGAATCTCTACTTATAGAGATTTCTTCCCAATTCAAAGAGGAGAACAAAACGCACTCTGTTTTTTTTTTCTCAAAAGAACACACCTGTTTTCTTTTAAAAGTAAAAACACACGCCTGACTCCCCTTTTCCCCTTAGAAATAAGATTCTGATATTTAGTTCAACATGGGCACTGTACGAATCACATAATTAATTATTGAGGCTTCTTATTATGGAAATAATTTCAAATAATTAATTTGAATTTATTCTTACCATAATAAATTACAAATCATTCCACTAGAAATTCGTAATTGCACTCTTCTATTTATATTTCGAAATTCCCCATCAAACACTTATGTGATTCCCCATGATAATAATACAGATACTAATCAATAAATTAAATTTGTAACGAATTTAATTCAATGATTAATTTCCTTAAGGGCACTACTTAACTTATTTCATGTGTCGAATTCATAAATCCACTTGCAAGGTTTGACACGATGAAAACTTATAAGTTTCTCAAAAAGGAATATCAATTAATCTCTATAACGAGACATGGATTCCATCAACCAACTTATTATTTCACCAATATATATTATTATCATCCAATCTACCAGGCATATTGACTCATCTCAGAATTTCACCTTTTAATAAATCAAAACTATAATTAATATATACAGATCATAATAGTTATATTAGGATTAAAAATATAAGTATATTCAATAGTTTAGAGCTAGAATATGTTTTTGTTAGCTAGTCTAAAACAACTATCTCTACTCGGTCCCATTCAATACATACAAAATGTAATAGCACAAGAAGTTGGAACTATACCGTTCCCATAATCAAGATAAATTACATATAATCTTGTGCTACAATCGTACCGATGGCATGTCCAATTTTCATCCTAGATTGTGAACAAAAAACTTTATGCTTGTAAGAACCGATGATTTAATCCTCTTTGTATAAGCTAAAACTCTACACACTAAATCATCTACTATATAAGTAAACAGACACCATAAACGAATATATGATCTATTAAAACTGAGCAAATATTTTTTCCATATTAAATATTATAACTTAACATATGGTTAATAGTATATATCCCAACATATGTGTCATTCATATACGCGGACGTATTCTAGATGGTTAAACTTTAACTTATGTAATAATGGACGCTTGAAAATACTCGTAAAATTTTTCTCAAAGTTTGAGTCGAAAGTGTATAATAGGACCACTTTATCATGTGGCCACATTCAAATTTGTAACATATCATAATTCGAGTGTCTAAATGAAATTTATTGATAAATTTAAGGGATGTCAATGTATTTGGCCTATGTTAAAAGAGGGATAATTGTTTGGTAATGATCATGTGTGAGGGAATAATAGAGTACATATTAGTCATGCAAATTTTTCTGTTTACTTAAATCAATTGATATTCTTAATTTACAGATTTGATAAATTTTGAGTCGCACAAACAAGGTGTATTAAGAGGAAAGTATTTTCTATTAGAAACTTTTTCAATACTAAAATTTATTTTTAAAATCTTTAATTAAAGTTAAAGTGATTCAATTCATCTAATTATATTCATGGATGATTTACCGCTCCCATGAATGGTGGAAGAAAATTGGGTGCTTGGTGTGACTAATGACCAATCTTCAAGTACTCAATACTCACAAATATCTCCACTATTATTCTATCTTGGGAAAAAGGTCAAAAATGTTCTTAAACTATGTGAAAGGAACAAAAATGTCCTTCGTTTATAGTTTGGCTCAAAAATGTTCTTACCGTCAATAATTTGGTCTAAAAATGTCCTTGCAGTTAATACTTTCGTCCAGAAATGCCCCGATAGTTACAAAATGGGTCAAAAATACCCTTTTCCGAATAAATATATTATTTTTTTTCTTTTTAAACACATCTTCTTCCTAATTAAAATATTATTAAAGAGCACTACTCTTGTTTTCTTTCTTCTAAAATCACTTTAACAAATAAAAATGTAGGAAATATTTTTTTTTCTTCTTAATCTCATTTTATCAATTAAAATAGAATAACTTCATGTACCTTTTCGACAAATAATATATGTCATATATTTAAATCAGAGTATATCCATCATTAATTTATATTTATATAACGATAAAAAATAATGAAAATAAAATAAGAAATATTTTCATTTTTTATTTTTTCTTAATTGAAGCAAGATAAACATTTGCTAATTTTTTTTAAAAAATTATTAGGAAAAGAATGTGTTAAAAAGAAAATAATAATATATTTATTTGGAAAATGAGCATTTTTTATCTATTAAATAACAATAAGGGCATTTTTTAACCAAACTACAAATGGAGGGCCTTTTTTGTTCCTTTCGCATATTTTAAGGGCATTTTTGAATCAAAGTATTGACGGTAAGGATATTTTTGTGCCAAACTATAAACTGAGAGCATTTTTATTCCTTTCATATAATTTAAGGACATTTTTAGCTCATTGGAAGCAATAATTATATAATACACTGGTCTAGACTCTAGCCAGTAATGTGATAAATTTGGCAAAAGAGGGAGAATTGACGTGACTTAACTACTTTGTCCAAATTAAAGTAGGTAGGGTTGTAAATTTTAATTTTAAAATAAAGAAAAATTTAACATACTAGATTTGAACTCGAATTAATCAGACTAATAAGTATCGAATACCTAAAACCGAAGGATAATCTCTTGTGTTAATAATATATAGTTTGAGTATGCAGAAAAGTGAATGTTGAGATATTCAAGTAAGATGAAATTTGTTTCTAGTCTCATCGTGGAACTATGAAGTATCAAACAAAGTTTTAAAATAGTAAAAATAAGGTGTTAAAAAGAATTTAAAGTAGAAACGAATTGTCTATCGGTTATCTAGCTTATCAAAGAGGAGGGCATACATTGTCATCTTCTTGGAATATACTCTTCTACTATTTAAGATGATAAATATTTATTGAAACAGACATACAAATCATTATGAAATTTTAGATATATGTTAATTTGAGAAGACGAGTGAATTTATTTTCCTCCTAAACTTAAGTCAGGTAGCTTATCAAAGAGGAGGACATATAGTGTCATCTTCTTAGAATTATTATTTAAGACGATAAATATTTACTGAAACATACAAGCAAATCATTACGAAATTTAGATATGTTAATTTGAGAAGACGTGTGAAATTTATTTTCTCCTAAACTTAAGTCAAGTAGCTTATCAAAAGAGGAGGACATATAGTGTCATTTTCTTAAAATTATTATTTAAGATGATAAATATTTACTGAAACATACACATCCAAGGGAATCAAATCATTATGAAATTTTAGATATGTTAATTTGAGAACACGTATGAAATTTATTTTCCTCCTAAACTTAAGTCAGGTAGCTTATCAAAGAAAAATATTAAAAAATTTATTTAGTTTTCAATGTACCAAAAAATATTGTGATTGGTTGCAGAAAAAGATCATGAGTAATTATCACCTAGACAAAGTGATAATTTTTTGGGAAAATTTTCAAAACAACAATATTTTAGCCTTGAGTGGGACTCCTTAGCAATAGTTTAACTATTTATTAAAAATAGCAATATTTTAATTTGTTAAATGATTAGTTATGTATTTATTTTATTTTGATTAATTTAAAAGAATACAAATACTTAAAAACAATAAAGAGAAAATCATGGAACCGAAAGTTTTAAAAAAGTAGAAAACGATTTTAAAACTATTTCAGTTACTTTTTGAAAAGTTGGGATGTTGCCATTTTTTATGTCAAGCGTTTTTTTTTCTCTTCCCTTCTTCATAATTCCAAAAAAATAATTGTGTTGTAATAGTTTTGTCTTCCGAATTAAACAATTGATAATATTCATAGTTTCTTCGAATCGAATTCGGCATATTCTTTAAACGGATGTTTTCGAAATTCATGAAAATAATTACGTCAGTTCTATTAGATTCAACAAATTTCGTCAGTTCCATTGGATTGAATAAATTTCGAAATCAGGTTATTCTTTGAAGTACTTGTGGGTTTAAGGGGCACAATAGGCAGTCGTGTAGGAATGGATCGCGTATTATTTAGTTAATGATGCTTGAATTTTATATCTTATTAGAGTGGAATGTTTCCCAATTTCTAATTCCCTCTGTTTTATATAATTGTATTCCCTTCTAATGCCCTCTGTTTTATATATTAAAGTGGAATATTTCCCAATTTCTAATTTCCTAGAATTCTTTGAATATGTTTTCATTCGAAATGTATTCATTTCCTTGTTATGTATATATTTTATTTTATTGTATTTATGCGTGATTACTTGAAATTGTAATTGAAAAAATTGTATCAGTCATAAAAAAAATACAAATTAGTAGTAAAACTAATAAAATAATACTGAAAATACGTTTTTTGGTGAAATACATATTTTGTGAATACATAACAAATATATTGAGCTGTATTCAAACTAAATTGTATTTATATTTCAATATCAAGTGTTATTTTATTATTATTTTTTTACTTTAAAATTGTACTTACTATTTCTCTTGATAAGTTATATTACAAAAATTCATAATGTATTTCAATATCAATTAGTATTCCAAAACATCAAGATGTATTTCAATATCATTTTGTATTCCCTTCTTATAATGTATTCATCACAATTTTATATATTGTGTATCATCAAACTTATCTTGCTAATACTACTATGATTAAAACTGACAGAGAATATACACATGAATACCAAAAAATGTATTCTTACTAATAAATACAAAACATTAAAATTATGAATAAGAAAGTTCAAGAGTTTTTACAGTAATAAAAACTCAACTTTATAAATTTAGAAAAGCAACCATAAATCATCTGGTCAAATGTCTTTTACCTTACTATAACACGGTTGCCACATTGACTATAAAACTTGTACAATATGCACATGAATATAAGACCAAAGTTTCAAAACATTAAAATTATCAAGAAAAAAAAAGTTAAAGAGTTTTTACATTAATAAAATCAGAACTTGATAACTTTAGAAGGGTTCCATAGCAATACAAAAACTAATGTATATTAACTAAGAATATTGAAAACACACCAAAAATATAATAATGACTAATCTACAAAATCTGAAAAATTAAAAGAAAATCACAAAAAAAATTGAAAATCACAAATATTTGATGAATAACTAAATAAAATCACATAAAATTGAAAAATTCGATTGGAAATTCGTAATATATAGAATCGGTGATTTAAACATCAAATCAAAATAAATCAAAATGGATAATGAAAATTACCTTGCTAATCGAGAAATCTGTTTGAATTACTAAATAGATTTCATTTAACAATAAAGAAGATTTCTTGATGAACAACAATTTAGTACCTTTAAAAATGATAAACGTGAAAGGTGGGGAAGAAACGTGAATGGTGATATGAAAAAAGGTTAATGTGTATTAGTTAATTTTTTTTTCTTGTAACCGTTATTGGTATACAATTTGGTCCAATAAATGACTCTTTCCCTAAATAAAATTAATTTTATTTACTAAAATCTGAATACATATTATTTTATAAAAATATTGTCATTCTGTCATTTTAAATAAATATTTTAAAGTGTTGTTATTATGACTAATTATGTTAGTTATTATGACTTAATTGCTAATTTCCCCTAATTTTTTCAAAGAAGAAATGACACTAAAGCTTTTAGTGGAGGCCCATAACTCATAAGGTCAATTTGATTACATAAAAATAGCCAATTTTTTCTCCATCTCCGTTATCGTCGTGTCAGTTTCTTCTTTCAGTTTTTTCGAGCGAATTATAGATCACAAGACTTGAAACATCAAGAGAATTTCATATCTAAATTTTGGGACTGTTAAGAGATAATTTTGAGTTGATTGAAATTAAATAGTCGACGTATACTTTCATGTATATTTCATAAATAGTTAAACTATATTCAACTTTTCGAGTGTATGATAATATATAGCTCATGTACATGTAAACTATATTGTATAGTCAATGTATACTTTCTATTACTTTAGGCAAGTTATATTGTATTAGTCCCTCCATATTTTCTATGATTTTTTAAATTATTTTTTTATATAAATTAAACATTATTATATTTATTATAAACTAATGAAAAAAGACATAAAATCACCATTGAAGTTGTCACGAATTTTCAAAAAGACATCTTAACTTTGAGGGCGTCTTATAACCCCACAACAATATTGAATGTTTTTGTAAAAGGACCATTTTGACCCGTTTTCTCCTTATGTTTGTGAACACGCACATGATCGATGCACGTGAAAGTCTGTTTTTATTGTCAAAAACCAATTAAAAAGTGTACATTTAAGTTATTTTCTTTATTAATTATTTACTCCATTCACATTCATCATCTTCCCCAACAAAAGAGTTGTAGGTACACTCTGATGAACTGATGAAGTCAACTTAATAAGGTAGGAATTCGTTTTAATTTCCAATCGAAAAAGCTAATTAAAAGTTGTTCAAGGTTTCATTTATTCTTAATTTCATTTAGTTTAGAGAATCCAAAAATCAAACCAAACTCTCAAATCAATTGTTTTTTCGGAAGGATCAACATTGACATGAGACTTGCCAACTTCTGAACTTTGATCGGCGATGTCATCGTCAGAATCGCAAGTTGTTTCAGAGACTTGTCCATTGAAGATCGGGTTTTATCAAGTCATGGTTTAAAAACAAACTCAATCGCCAGCCACTCAAAAGACATGGCTCTGAATACCACTACTGTAGATTTCAATGAGTTAGTCTTTGTCATTGAAACCACAAGCAACTTTTTCGATATACATGCTGATGAGGATTTTAGTTTGTAGCTGAAACGATTTGCTATTGTTACTATTCTAACTTGTTAATCTTCAATTCATTGTTTACTCAGTCAGTCCTCCAAGAAAATTGACCAACAAACGTCGAAATAATAGGAGATGATCTTCAACAATTCCTATGATTGAAGAAAATGATGAGAGAAACTAAGAAATGAAAAATTGAAACCAAGAGTTCTCTTTTTTTGAAACCTTGGGCTCGGGGTCGGGTTTGAAGAAATTAATTTAAATTAAAGTAATTAAAAGAGTGAGCACCAGGCGCATGTTCACAGTCGGAAGAATGGGTCAAAATGGTCCTTTTACAAAGATATTTAATATTTTTGTGGGGTAATAAGACGCCCTCTAAGTTAAGATATCTTTATAAAAATTCGGGACAACTTTAGTGATGACATTATGTCTTTTCTGATTTCTCTAAACTAATTATTTTATAGTATATATTTGTAGCTTAAAAGGTTACTAAGGATATACAATAATATCCTAATAACAATTCTACTAGCATTTGTCCATTTCATATAACATCATTATTTATGAAGATAAATGATCTTCGATTACAATTTCATTATTAACTTTTCCTATTATTCAATGTGCAAGTTCTACATATAATTGTCTTTAAAAGTGAATTATTTACAACGTATGACCTCTTTTAGATTACTTTATGAAATATTTCCTGTAAATCAGTTGGACTATTTCGTTGTTGTGCGTATTTGGCGGTACACTGCTTCTCTTATTAGTTATTATATTTTCGTCATTATTTTCTCTTTCTTCATATCTGAAAATCTCTACGAAATAGTGATAAAATCTGCATAAACTCTACCATACTCATATCCCGAGGTCCCACTTGTAAAGTTCCACTATGTTGTGGAAAACAAATGGGGTAAAATTCCACTATGTTGTAGAAAACAAATGGACTAAATTTTGTATTTGAAAGTAATTGGATGTAAATGACCTCAAAAGGCCATTAGTGCAAAAACATCTTTAAAAGCAATTGGCCCAATCACAATGTTCATTCATATGGCTTCTCCAATGAGGGCCCAAACCAGATCAAGTACCAAAACGAAGCCCAAAAGGCCCATAAGATTATTCAACGACCAAAACTAAAATCTACCACTTTTTTCACATAAAAAGTTTCGAAATCGAAATAAATCAAAAGAAAATAGCCAAAGTTAACACAGTGACTTTCATCTTAAAGACTCTTATTCATCATCCCCTTGCCAATTTATCATTCACCACCACAACCATACTCACTTATCTAGGAAAAACTAATATTTCTCATAATCCTTACTTAGAAAACTATAATTACATTCAAGCATCAGCAATTTCAGCTTCATCAGCTGCAGCCAACATAAGCTCCGGGAGGATGCTTGTTTCTGCAGTTCCGTCAAGGGCGTTGGGCAATCCTAACGCCCGTAGCGCGAGGTGAGCTGCCTTCTGTCCTGATATCATCATAGCTCCAAAAGTTGGACCCTGAACAATATAAAACATCTCCAATTAGTTATATGAGCTTTTCCCAACTTGTTTGAAACTGAAGCGCAGGCAAATTATGAGTTTATACAATATAGACGTTCAAGTACTTTATACTTACCATTCGTGGTGCTCCATCAATTTCAGCAACTTCCATTCCTGTAACAATCATACCAGGTACAACCTCTCTGGTAAGTCTAACAATCGCGTCCTCAGCAGCGTTCATGTCCAAAGCTTTCATTCCAGGAACACTGTTGATCATGCCAATGCTCCTAAGCCTCTTAACACCAGTGGCGCCCATGGGGCCATCGTGACCACAAGAGCTGACCACAACCTTAGCCTCCATAACATTGGGGTCCATGCAGGATTGTGTGTCATGGTTCTGGGAAACCAAAGACCAGTTAGTGACAACACCACCAACTCTTCCGTTCTTCACGATAAGGTCCTCTGTTGCAACAGCATTGAAGAGCTTCACATTTGGCCTGGCCAAAAGCTTGCTCATGATGGTTGAGGTGAACAAGGCAGCGTGTTTGATGACCACGTAGTGGTCTTGCTCGTCGTAGTCAATGCCTAGCTCGTTCAGGAAAAGATGTGCTGGCTTACGCACAACCATAGCAGAGAAGAGTTGTCCGCCTAGCCAAGCACCTCCACCAGGGCTCACAGATTGCTCAAGAATGGCCACCTATACAAATAAAGTCAATTCACATAAACAACTTACAAGTACAAATTGAAGAACATAGATATTGTAACGACAATTATAGCAATTAGAATATCAAATCACTTCATTGTGATTGTGAATGCGTGTACAGATCTAGGACGGGTTAGGTATATTCAATTAAACTCATGTTATCGGCTCAAATTCAGCTTAAGACTATCACAAAAGCAATATCATTGGTTCACAAGCATACAAAAACAACTTTCCCAATAAATATATGATCTGTGTCTTGAATGGTCCCACTCAAATAATAACTAGCAAATAAGGCTAAGGACAAAAGTTTCACATGATTTATGAGTGCGAGTAAAGTTGTAAAATACTTTTAACAGGAAACCTGTGTTTCTTTTGAGCTTATCAGAAACAATTTATTTATCAGGTCTCTTTATGTATCAATTTATGTGATCCCTATTCTTTTTAGTCCAGCCCAAAAAAGGTCACATTATATAACAAATTTCAATAATTGTCCCACGAGTCATGTCAAATCAAACAGTAGCACATGAATTTGCAGCGGAAGGAGTACAATCGAGGCCATAACAAGTCTACTGAGCCTTGATTTATGATGTATCAAATCTAGATCGAATTCCTGTTGCAGATAAAAGTCTGATATCTATAATGAAATCGCGATAGAACTCATAAACTTCAAATCCTGAATACGTCAACTTAAATTCCGTTATCTATGTATTTTTTATAAAAAAAAAGTTATACCTGAACATCAGGGTTCTTGCTGAGTTCATAAGCACAAGATAAACCAGCAGATCCAGCACCAACAATAACAACATCAGTATCAGCATAAGTGATCATATCCGTCATGTACCTCCGTGTCATTTCCCGAGCAACAATCGATTCCTTAATCGGATTAAAACTGAAACTTCCGAGATCGTAAGGAGGAGGAGAAGCATCAGCAGACATGGAAACAGCCATGTTTTGTGGAGTCGATTTAACGATTTTCAATCGAGCTTGTGATGAAATTGGAACGCCATAGAAGGATGATTTGTGTGTGTCAATGAAATTAGTCTTTGAAATAACAGAGGAAGCCAAGGTGGAAGCCATTGATAGAGAAGAATTGAGATTTTTGGGATTTAGGGCGGAGAAGTTTGAGTTTTGAGTGTGGAAATTGAAGGGGAAGAGGAAGGATTTATATAGGGGACTGACAAGTGTAGAGCTGAGTGATGAGAAAAATATCTGGCATTATTGCAGTGTACGCCTATCTGGCTAAGTAACACTTGTAAAGCATGCACTACTCTGTACTTAAAATTTATCCCGACATTTTATTTAGATATTAAATTATATTATATTTTAATAAAATATTTCAAATTTTATGAAATATTAGTCACAATTTTTCGAAATTTTTTATAAAAACATACGAAATATTAGTCACAAATAGGTATTTAAACTTCTATAAAATTGAACAAATTGATACATTCTTCCTACATCACATCGTACATGTATTATATTATGTAGAACATGTGTGTCTACTTGTTCAATTTTATACAAGCTTAAGTGTCTACTTGTGCACATTCAAAATTGGAGGGCGTGATTGTTCGTTGAAATCAAGTTAAAGATCATGTTTGTGTATTATGTCTTTTATGTGTGTTCTCAGGTACATATTAGGTAAATGAATAAACAAGTATATATATATCATCTACTTTGATTATATCATTAATCATAGTAAGCTCTAAAATTAACTATAAATTTAAAGCTATATATTTCACCTAATTTTTTTAAAATATATTATTTTGAGCCTGTAGTAATATATATGTGATTATAAGAATTTCTTTTCAATGATAATTTAATGTTTTAAACTAATATTTTTAGAAAGAAAACTAGTGTCACACAAAATATAACAAAAGAATAATTATTGTGTTCAGAGTTTTAAAATGTAGATTAAGTTATTTTCATAACCACAGTAAGAAATATGATTAACATTCCTCCAATAAAAGTTTTAAACCTTTTTTAATGTTCTAAAGTTCAGAAATAATTTAAATCTCCAATTTTGTTAAGAAAACAATTGAACTTCCTGCAAAATAAATTAAAATTTCACCCAAATATAAAACGCAATATTCTTTTATAAATAAATTGTTTTTTTAGTAAGTACCTAAACTAAGATGAGAGGAAATATACATCATCCATGTATACGTGGTTAAGATTGATAATTTTTATACCAAAGTTATTGTTTTTTTTTCTTTTTCAAAATCTATTTCCTTTAGTTAGAATAAATAAATTTAATTTGGATCCTAAAAATTTATTTATATATAAAACAAGAATCACTCATTCAGATATATAAATGGAAGGAAGTAATAATTGATAGAAACCCAATTAGTGGACACGTAGATAAGCATACAAATTTTTCTTTATTTCGAAAGGGATATTACGATATAGTGATGCATTTGATTTATATCTTGTTATTTTACTGTCTCTTTTTTATAATTTTGTATCGAATACTCTATCTTTTAGCCAAGAGAACATTGGAATCAATCTCTACATCTCAAGCATAAGAGTTAGGTCTGCATACATTCAAAATTAAGAAGTGGTGTATAGTTGAATATATGCTCATAATATATAACATTTCACTTCTATATATCACATAGTTTTCCAACAAAAGATGTGCACCGAACCACACTTCGTCTAAGGTTGCTCCGCCCATACATACATCTTACCCTCGTAGACCACAACAGTAGAATTACACTAGATATGTTTCTTTTTCTTTTTTTAAAAACTTTAATTTTGAGAAGGATAGGATTTGAAGGGCCTTAATCGATGATACAGTAAGGTTGGCCCACTTGTTCAGCAAGTGGTTTTGAAATATTGGGCCTTTTGATGTATTAAAGTGGAGGGCCCAGTTTTAAATGGACTATTTATCTTGATTTTTAACAATTTCTTGTCCTAGGAATACCCAATATATATTACTATCTATAATTCCATATATTATAAATAAATAAAAAATTACTAGTCCTAGAATACAAATGTTATTATATTTTATTTTTGAAAAAAAAAAACCAACAATTTATTTTTGATAGGTTTAAAAGTAGTTTAAAATATTGAAGACTGTATAAAAGCAAAGAGGAGTATAACAATTAATTTAAACTATCTTTGATCTTATTATATATGTCCACAATGATCTTATTATGCGATGCTCGCGATCGACCATCGATGATTTATTTGAGGTATTAAGAGGTTGTCTCGATTAGTAAGAGTTCCAAAACGAACTTCATCTAAACATGCAAATTGATGCAGTAGTATACGTTTCCTATTATAAGTGACACGAGCAGAGTAAAAAGGGATCGAAGGAGTTCATTTGAATCCCATCTTTGGAAAATCACATCATTATATAATAAATATTAAACTTCAGCTTGGTAAAAAATTTGTCCCTTGTCGTTGATAATTAATGATGAAAACAAATATTATAACCTATTTAATTTGGCTGTTATATTTTTATGGTTTAACTATTATAATAAGTAGGTTATTTCAATTTCCATTCAACATTGCTGAATATCCTCTCATGCAAGGACAAGGTGCTTATCATGTCAAAAAGGTTATGCTAGAATATCACTACTAGTTCAATTAAATTCTTATTCAACTATCGTACTTATTTTAAATCCTTGAAAGATGTACAAGCTATTAGTTTATAACTCGAAACTAAAATTTATAAATTTCAAATTTTAATTTCGATTTAAAAAATGATATCATGGATTTGATTTATAGACATGTTGAATGGTCCAAAATAAGCTTCATTACTTTTTAGGTGCCATTGTGTTGTCCTTTCTAGTCTTTTCATGCTTTTTGGGTTGGCCCTTCTTTGATCATCATTTTGTGAGGTTGTTATGAGTGAAAAAGACACTTGCTATTTTAGAAATAAAATATCTCCCCCCACCACATTAACAAGATCTATTGGGGGCAAATACTATTTGTTTTTTTGTCATAATCAGACACAAATTTAAAATGTATGCAATTTCAAGAAAGTTCATGATTTATGGAGAAAAAAAATTGACCTCAAAAGATAGAGATAAAATTTATGTACATATCACTTTTTCAGACCTTAACTAAGATTCACATTGAATTTATTGTTGTGTTGTGGCAATATCAAGATTATGTTATCACTACAAGGATCATTTGATCGCTAGTTAGAGCTATACATGCATTAATAATACAATAAGTAGTTATGAGTAAATCAATGTATTAGTTCATGTAAAATTAGTTGTGTAAATTTCTAAACTGCAAATCATAATCCATCCTTTATACATGAATAATTCACCTCTTAACCATCTACTAAACGAGTACTACTTATATATGTAATTTATACATATACAACTCATCTTCATATCAGCTACCAAACAATTCCTCACAGTAATCAAATTCACAATCAAATATTTATTAAGATAATTTTTGCAAATATATTAAACTAGTAAATTTGGCCGCGCGAAGCGCGGTCATATAAAGTTATTTAAATTTATTATACCATCTTTTTATGAAAATAAAATTACTTTTAAACAATATATATTTGAGTAATTGACAAATGTAAATTATATAAAAGATGGTGTCAAATTTTTAAAAAAAATGTAAGTTACAGTAATAAAAAAACAACGAAAAAAGTGAAAAGAATGAATTGAAGATAAAATTACCAATAAAATAAAGTAATCATTTTTCTTTTGGCTATAGAAGGTACTACCATCACTCCTCCACAAATCAATTTTATACAAATTACAAAAATCAATGAGTTTACCAAATAAAATTCATACGATATCAAAATGAATTCATTCATCAAATTATCTAAGAATGACAAATAAAAGTATTTTTATTTATAATTTCTTTGTTATATGATATACCAACACATAGTTGATAGAGTTGTGAAGTAAAATGTCTACAAATTTTAGTCTTGAAGTATTTATTAATATTTTTAATGTATTCAATTAAATATTTTTTTATTATATAATATTGTATACAAAGTACTTATCAAGTTTGTGAAGTATACTTTTTATAAATTTAATCGTCATTAATATATTTATATGCATCTGACCCTAGGTTCTTTTATTTGAGTTTTATATTATAAAACATGAAATAAACTAAAAAAAGAAATAAATGATATAATCTAATTTCTTTTTCATTTTAGTTTTTTTTTTCTTTTTCCTAACACGTTAATTATGCGCCTTTCTTATTTATAACTTTTATTTTCAAAGTTTTCTCTCAAAATAGAAGTCATTTTCTTTCATATTCTACTTTATTTCTTATTATTTTTATACAAAAATAATTGTGTCAATTACTACTCCTTCATTTATTTATATACTTCAATATAAAAATTAACTTATATTTATTTCACAACTCTCATGACTTTTGATGATCTCATAACTTCTAAATTATATATATAATACATTAGATATTCATATATTGTCTTATAAATAAAAGCATTACAAAATTTTGTTACAATATATTTTTTAAATTATTTTTATATTATTATTATTATTATATTATTATTATTATTGTTATTATTTTTATTGTTATATTATTTTGTTACAGTATATATATATACTCCAACATAGTTTTTCTTTTTTCTCCATTCCTTTGGTACTTTTTTTTTAATTTCTCCTCTATATGTACTAACTAATTAAATTAATAAATGTTTTATTCTTTTGTAAGAACCAATCCACGTATATTAGAGAAGTGATCTTCTAATTCTGCCCATCACTATGAATTGAATTTGTATGACAACTTTGAAGTCATTTCCTTTCTTATTCTACATATAATGAATTAAAATTAAAATACCATCTTTTTTTGTTTTAAATAATATTTCTTGTCATTTAAATAATTTATTATTATTCTCTATAAATTTAGGGAGAATATATATGAAACAAACTAAGACTTATATATGGAATAAAATAAATGGATCATTCTTTAAATATCAAATTTTAATTTGCTAATATTATATATATGGAACACTGTGAGACTTATATATGGAACAAAATAAATGAATCATTCTTTGAATTTAAATTTTAGTTTGACAATATTATATATATGGAACAATGTAAGATTTATATATGGAACAAAATAAGACTTATATATGGAACAATATAAATGAATCATTCTTTGTATATTAAATTTTAATTTGACAATATTATATATATGGAGCCTTTTATTTTTCTTCTTTTTCTTGACATCTTTATTTTTCTTATCCCTCTTTATTTGTTTTCATTTTTCTTTCTCTGCCATAGTACTTATATATTTCCTTTTTGTCTTCTCTTAATGTTAAACAAGATCCCTCAATATCAATTTTTTCTTGAAATATTGTCACTTTTTTGTCATACAAATTCTAAGTATTCCAATGAAAAAAGAAGAGGACAAAAGAAGAAAAATAACAATATTCATACAAGGGTTTGAGTTGAAAATTATACCTATCAAATTAGTCGTAGATTCAGACTAAAACTTTTTCAAAAGTTTCAATTGTTGCATCTTTTCTTCTTCTTGCTTTACTCTTGGATGTCAGTCAAATTTCAAATGCTTAGCAGTAGCCCGGTGATGCCTTTTGTCATATCATGTAAATGGTGTTAGGTATCTTGAAAAGTGATCAATGAAGAATTATTTTGATTCAACAATACTACAAAAATGCAAGATAGTAGTAGTGATCATGCATTAAGATGGTGAATATATTTTGTTTATAACTTTATATAGTTGTTTTCTCATTTAATGGTGTATAGAAACCTTTCAAATTCTATAATTAAATAATGCGAAATTATTATGTTGTAACTGAAAAAATAAAAATAAAGAGTTTTTTCTTATTATAATGGTAAAGATTGATTTTAATTGATATCTTTTTGTAAAGGTTTTTAATAAGTAAAAACGTTTGGACAATTGTCTACAATAATGTTCTTTTATTATTTAGTCTTTATTGATGAATTAAGAGATGTCATAAATCATTCTTGATTACTACATGACTTGATTATGTATTTATTGGACGAGTCTTTTATTAGTCTATTCTATTAATAAATTGGGTATAAAAATGAATTAAAAATGTTTAAAAAAGAAAGAAAAAAAGATAAATAAGAATGGTGACCATTGAGACTACCACATAAACGGGCTGAAGATCCTCCTTTATATATATATATTGATTTCTATGAACCCGTATACAAACCTCCAAATCCGCCCCGAATAATAAGTGCCCCTTCAAGATCTCTAAACGAAATATTTTAATCGTATCGTTGAAATGGTTGCTTTCTAAAAGTATTTGACTACACAACAATTTTTGAGTGTCTATTTTTAAATCCTGATGCAAGCGTTAAACTTCACTATCACTCTCTCTCATATAAAGATAGTGGTTAGCACTATTATTATTTTTAGAATTACGAGCCTCAATATTTTTATTTTTTTGTTCTAGCAATAATCGAACATTTTAAAGTTATGAACAAATTGGTGGTCGACAAAAATTTAGAGAGGCTCTTTAGGGGATATTTCCCATTTAATCAATCTATTTATATGATGTTGATAGGGAGGGAAAGGAAAATCCACTTGACCGAAGGAACACATAATTAGGTGTACACCCGAAAAATCCGAGTTGAAAAATTAAGTTTTTATTTAATTTATAAATTTAAAAATTCGGCAAATAATTTAATTTAATATTTGAAAATTCTGAACCAACCCGACCATGCAACTTTTCATCGCGTTGAAAATAAATTTTACGGTAAAAATTGTACTGTAGTGGCTAAAAATGGCAAGCACATGTACTTGTGGCAAGAAAGAAGATTTCATGATGGAACTTCAAATCTAGAGACCAACAGTCACAGTGCATCTCTCAAAATCCTATTCTTATGTGACTACAAATAGTTAAAAAGTGAAATCTTATGTGACTACTAATAGTTAAAAAGTGAAATAAATCTCAATCAGTAGATGTCCAGCCCTCGACTCGTCTCCACTTAAATATAGTATGTGAACGACGATGTGCCTAATCTGCACTAGATCATAGAAACGGATCTAACCAAGTTAGAAGATCAAATTACCCCTACCCTTTAATACTGAAGTCCAAGAACCAGCAAATCGAGAATGATTCCAACAATATGGATTGGTATTTAAGCACACTGCAGCAAATTCTAAGCAGCACTAAAATGATCAGCAACAAGGATCGCGTCTTTTGAGCACTCAGTTATATCATCATTGGTTTGTGAAGTACTTGAAAATATAACACGATTCATATTCAGACTGAACATAGAGAAGCAAATACAGTGTTTATATCAAACCAGCAGAAATGAAACACTAGCAAGTTTAGTAGAACTGAGTTTGGATAGAGCATATCTCTGGCACTGACATAACAAGTATGATAAACTGTGCAGATGAGAGCAATCAGAAACCATGAATTTTGATGTGCTCTTTCTTCACAATTCCAGCCTGCTTCCACGAATCCAAAAAAAGAAGAAAATTAGCAATGAAGTACATGCTATAACAACGTAACAGAGAGAGTCCTGCAAGATATCTACTAAGTTAAGCTACAGAATTAGTAGTGCTGTTAGTTCTGTCATTCGCTGTTCAAGTGACACCAGTACATAAAGACCGAATATCGGAGGAACACTTGACCAAAAAACTTTTTGTTAATGAGCAGCTCAACCTAATAATAACCCACTTCAGTTCACAAGACACAATTCAGGAGTTACAGAAGAAGTTAGTGCAAAAAAGTAAAATTCACAAATGCTTGTTAATGCATGACATCAAAAAAATTTAAGCATCTAAGTATCACAGAAAGATAACTTAGTATTGTACTAGCAAAAAAGACATGCTCAATCGGCACCACACTCACCTGGACAAGAAATGTAGAAACGTTCTTCCGCTGGTCACCCTGAAGTTGAATAACCTTCATAACAATAAAATACATAGATTAGTGAAACTTGCAAGTACAGAGACAAACACTAGAACGTAAAGTTACAAACCTGGCCTAGTTCAGGATCCTGAACGACAGTACCATTGCAGCAGAACTCTTTCTTGAGATCCTTCAGTATCTTGTTATAGCTGAATTCTTTCTTCAACCCCTGCACAGTTGTCAGGCTTTTCCTACCATTCCTTTGTTGTATACGGATGTGCACGTAATCTTTTGACCCAGCACCAGAGTTATCAGCATTTGCCTCAGCAAAGGGATCTACATAGCATAACAAAGCACCAAGACTGGTCAGGTATGGAAGATAAGAAGATATAATTCATATCCTCTGAATTAGCATGCTTTCTTCACAATCCTTTTCTTTCTTTGCATCTAGAGTATTACATCTATAAAACATGAACCCAAACTTTTTAACATTTAACTGAAACTGATTTACTGATCTGATAAGACAGGAAATATACGAAATTGCACTAAAAAGAGAATATGATTCAAGGATGCTCATACCAAAAGCGGTAGGAATTTGGACGTCGAGATCAGACATGAAACTTGGCTGAGAGTAGAAGACAACAGGAGCACACAGATCTCGAAACTTGGATGCTCAGACCTAGGCAGATGAAAAAGATTCAGCAGCTATTACAAAAAAAAGAATAAACAAGAAATCAAAATTCCACGTCTCAAGTAGTGACAACCATCAACATAGACTCTTATCATTTTGCATACATACAATAACAAGGAATGATCTAAATATCCTATATAGTAGACAAACAGTTATACCAGATTATCAATACAAACCAGCACACCCTACCTAAAAAACAGGAAAATCAAAAGCTAAATAGGACATAAACTTGAACAGATGAAAGAAGCCTTTATTAGCAAACAGAGTTGGAAAACAAAAACCACAACAAAAGGTTGGCTACACATCAGATACTGACAGCTTTAGCAGTAAAGTGCCAATATAGTAGCAGTCTTGCAGAAAATCCGATATTTATCACCAAACAATACACAAGACAGATTCAGACAGATTCCATTATCATCTCGCATGTCGTATGTACAATAGAAAGAGGCAATCCATTATCATCTCGCATGCTGTATGTACAATAGAAAGAGGCGACCCACATATGTTTTACTATAAAGAGCAACAGGAGGCAAAAGAACTACTGGTAAAAGCTCATCCAATATCCAACCAAAAACAGAAAGAAAGAAAAAAGCTAGAGAATCAAATACAGAAACTTATTCATCAGAAAAAGAAATCCTTCACCACAAACAGGGTTGGAAAAGGTAGTCTTACAACATCTTTGTTCCCCCAACAACCATACTAGGCCATTCAACAGATAAACTATAATAAGCATAAAAATAGTATAAAATTCCAAAGTGATATCAAAATCCTTCGAGAACACAACTAGAATTCAGCAAGAGAACACATACCCAAACAATAAAAAAACTGGACAACTCTACTAAAAAACTCCTAAATAATTCCTATTCTTGCCGAAATACAACCAAACAATCACAACAGGAAACAACCCAAAAGAAAAAGGCCCTAAACTTGCATCAGAAAAAGTTCATAGCTCTAGAGAAACTTCTTAAAAAACAATACCGATCCTTAAACAACAATACAACCACAATCAGGTAAAAAAGATAAAACAACCCAATACAAAAGCTTCATGAGATACCAAAACCTCACAACTTCGATGTAAAATTTCATAAAATATGAATACATAACCAGATCATTCAACAAGCATAACAACACCAAGCAGAGAAAACAACCAGAACAACATTAGATGATTCTTCCCATCTATCCAGTAACAAGTATCCCCTGAAATCAATCAAGCTATGCAAAACCAACACAAGAAACCCACAAACCATCATAAATCAACATCTCTATCCCAAAATCCCCAATTCTTGAAATAAAAATCCAATCTTTATCACAAAAACAGCTTCTAGACAAACAAAACAAACCTAATTCACCGGATCTGAAGCTTATCAACCAAAAGAAAGAAATGGGTATTGAAGATATACCTGATCCGAAGGTTAGGGTTTGTAAAGATTGAAGACGATAGCAATACAGCAGACCCCAAAATCCGGATAAGTCTTTTGAGCAATACACCAAAGTCAGTACACAGAAGAAAAAAAGGAAATTGTAATGTGAAATCAGCTAATACAGATATGCTTTTGCCCCTTTTTGTTAGGTCGGTCTAAAAAAGTAAGGAGGGAGACACGATACCCTGTGTGATGGACCAGCGTAGGCCCGTGGGACTGTTAAATTACTGTCTGGTCCTTGAACCTTTCAGTTAGTCTAGTTTTGCCCATTAAGATAGATTCGTCTCGAAATTAGTCCTCATGTTTTACCTTTTTCTCTATAATGAAGTCGAACTCAATCGACTCTTAAAACATGAAAAATGTGTAATTGAGTTCGACTTCATTAGTAGGATGGTTTAAAATCGAATTGAAATTAATAACAAGAATTAAATTTTTTTTATTGATTTATCGGTAATGAATTATTAGTTTAGCTATTTTGATAACGGTTTTGATTTTTTTTTATATCGTGTAATTGGTTCTTAACAATTTGAGATTTACTTAACGGATTGATTGAAAATCCAATAGTAAATTAGTAAATTATATTCATACTATTCGATATATAGAATCCTTGACTTGAAATTTCATTTTTCACTGTCTTTTCTCACTCTCAAACTCTTGATTATTCTACAAGATGCTAGTGATTACTTTTGAGCAAAATACAATAGGTCATTTGTCAACTAATTTGGTTAATTCATTTAATTTGTCACATTGTTTCTAAGTAATTTATCAAAAAACACTAGTTGACATGTGTAGGAATTGAGCAAAAACACCACAATTATGAGTTGAATCACATTTTGCAAGTTTCATACTCAACAGTTCACAAATAAATGACAACTCTTTTTATATTAAAAACACATATATTTAAGTATGTGATAAAATGATGGATAGTTCGTTAGCAAGGTTATCATATATATTAACGAGCTCAATAATGCATTTATGTTAAGAAATTCATTAAATATATATAAATACTAAATTTAGAACTCAGTTATTAACACTTGAAGTAGCTAGTTCAAAAATTCAGAGAACTCATAAGATTAAAATCTTGGTTCCGCCCCTCTATATTTATAGAAAAGTATCACAACATCTAGCAGGGATTGAAGTTACAATTCATCAACTATGAGCTAATAAAACCCAATATAGAACATGTAATAGAAAGGTTGAGATCACAACTTGTCGAAAATGATAAACATTTACTGAAAGGTTTCACAATATTCAACATGAATTGGACTTGGGATTCATCAATCATGAATTGAGCACTTTAAACTGAGACAAAAGATGTCTGATCAATAGTGTAGCTCTTTGTTTCTCCGGTCTCATTCTGGACAAGCCTTCACATTCCTAATCCGATAGTTGGACGACTTGTATCACCATTGCAGGTGTAAAACAAACTAGGATGTCTGCAAGAGACATACAATTATAGATGAGAATCAGCATAGAAAAAAATGTGTTGAGAGCAATGTCAGATAGAAAACTAGTCTTGAAAGAAAAAGAAGACAGGAAGAGAATGATAAACTATTGATTTTGCGCAGCAATGTATATCTCATTATACTACTGTATGTGGTTTCTTGAAACTAGTTTTTCAAGGATAAGAGAAAAAGACCAATCCAAAGTCATGCCTTTGACAACTAGTAATGTTAGCAGTGAACCAGTTGTCTCTAAATTGTTAACAGAGAGATATTATATAGAGCTTAAGTTCATGCGATCCAATATGTATGCCTCTTTTTGAACGAAAAGAGATAGGGAAAGACTTGAGTGGTGTACATACCATGAATAGTTGCTAAATAGTATCTCTTTCCCTAGCTGGATCAAGGGCATCAGCTTCATACTGGGATAAGTACCATCAGAGCTTCATTCTGCTCAAATACCTCGTCAAGATCCAGAAATTTTGATTTACACTCCCATTCTGATCAAATTGTCTGAAATGCAAGCAGTTCTCGTTATCAAATAGACTTCAAACTGTCACTGGAAGACTAGTGAGTTTGTTGTGCTTTTCTCTTGTCAGGCTTTCAGTCAGTAAAGTCTGCCTCAACGCGATTGATTATAGATTCATGTAAAACTACATACTGCTGAGATTACAAAATATCCTAAACAGGAAAATAGATCAAAGATTTGAATAGTTGAGAGTGTGAAGATGCAACATGGGAGGCTCCACAACATTACTTAATCAAATCTTAAGATGGTCCTCTCTCGTTACTCCGAGAGTCTCTCTCCATTTTTTACAGTTCTCTGCTCTCCTGATTGAAAGCCAACTAAAAAAAAGGAGGGCCAATCATACAACATGATTTGACTGAGTCGAAGGACGCACCATTGCCTTGTTTGAATAACTGTAACAGGAGTAAAACAGTCCAGATGAGGTCTTCTGCAAGAAATACACTTTCTGATAAATTAAAATTAGAGGAAAATATATGAAATTGCAGCATAAGACAGAGAGCAAGTTCTGAAAGGAAAAGCTATGGGAAGAGAATGTGTTGGATGCAGCCATGTATATCTATCCCATCACACTCCCGTATGTCATTCATGAAGCTTTAGTGTAGAAATATAAGAGAAAAAGGAACAACCCAAAGTTCTACCCTGAAAAATAGCACTGCATAAGCAGTTTAACCAGTCATCTCCAAATGTTAAGACATTGTTATATAGCTTAACTCCTGCCAAAAAGATACTGACATCCATAAAACATGTCAACCTCAGTCTGAATGAAGAGAGATGGGGAAGACTCGATGGTACCTCAATAGACTGAAAAGCATCCTATGGAAGTCACTATGTAGTGTTTCACCTAGTTGGATCAAACAGTTTTAGCAGGCTCCAATCCCTGGTAAACTGTTAGCATGGCATCATCTTCTTATCAAGTTAGCTATTAGCCTCGTTCACTTCAAATTCCTCGTAATGATTCAGAAATTTTGCTTTGTGATTCCCATGCAGATCAAAGTTCTCTGAAATGTATGCAGCATCAACTATCTCAAAAGAGTGTTGATTACAGTATAAAATGGTCTTGTACTTCTTGCTAGAAGGCCAGTAAGTTAGTAATGCTTCTCTTTATTGTATTTCCAGTCCCTAAAGTCTGCCTTGAGGCAATTGATCACAAATTAAATTCATGCAAACTCCATGTACTTGAAGACGTGATATATCTTAAGTGAAAAAATAGATCAATGATTTGAATAGTTGACTTGACGACTTGAAGAAGCTGGGATCTCCACGATATTATTGAATCTATAACAAAGCCAGGAATGTACCAAACACAATTACCAGAAGCCAAGTAGAGTTGATACCAAAGAAGAAAATAGACGTACATACTGTTTGTCCTCTTTATTCCGATTTTCTCATCATTGTCAACAGTCTTCTGCTCTCCTGAGTCCTGAGTGAGGAAAAAAAAGAGGCATCCATACAAGAACGGGTTGAGTTGAGTTCTCAGATTGCCATTGCATTGTTCGAGTATCCATGACAGGGAAAACAATCTAGACAATGTCTTCTGCTAATGCAACACAAAATGAAATTTTAGCATAGAGAAAAATGTATAGACTGTCAAGATACTATATAGCTGCAAATTCCTGCCAATAAAATACTGACATTCATAAAGAACCTGAACCACTACATACTTGAAGGTAGAGATACAGGGAAAATCATGGGGACAATATCAATAGACTATAAGAAATTAAGCACTCCATGAATAGATGTTAATTAGCGTCTCTCTAGTTGGATCCAGCAGTATTAGTACGCTCCAATTGGGGGCCAACTGTCCAACATCTTCATACTGGGATAAGTACCATCAGAGCTTCATTCTGCTCAAATACCTCGTCAAGATCCAGAAATTTTGATTTACACTCCCATTCTGATCAAGGTTGTCTGAAATGCAAGCAGTTCTCGCTATCAAATAGACTTCAAACTGTCACTGGAAGACTAGTGAGTTTGT
This sequence comes from Solanum commersonii, assembly GCA_029007595.1. Taxonomy (NCBI): domain Eukaryota; kingdom Viridiplantae; phylum Streptophyta; class Magnoliopsida; order Solanales; family Solanaceae; genus Solanum; species Solanum commersonii. Next base: position 115,045 of record JAJTWQ010000224.1, read on the forward strand.
TGTGCTTTTCTCCTGTCAGGCTTTCAGTCAGTAAAGTCTGCCTCAACCCGATTGATTATAGATTCATGTAAAACTACATACTGCCGAGATTACAAAATATCCTAAACAGGAAAATAGATCAAAGATTTGAATAGTTGAGAGTGTGAAGATGCAACATGGGAGGCTCCACAACATTACTTAATCAAATCTTAAGATGGTCCTCTCTCGTTACTCCGAGAGTCTCTCTCCATTTTTTACAGTTCTGTGTTCTCCTGATTGAAAGCCAACTAAAAAAAAAGGAGGGCCAAGCATACAACATGATTTGACTGAGTCGAAGGACGCACCATTGCCTTGTTTGAATAACTGTAACAGGAGTAAAACAGTCCAGATGAGGTCTTCTGCAAGAAATACACTTTCTGATAAATTAAAATTAGAGGAAAATATATGAAATTGCAGCATAAGACAGAGAGCAAGTTCTGACAGGAAAAGATATGGGAAGAGAATGTGTTGGATGCAGCCATGTATATCTATCCCATCACACTCCCGTATGTCATTCATGAAGCTTTAGTGTAGAAATATAAGAGAAAAAGGAACAACCCAAAGTTCTACCCTGAAAAATAGCACTGCATAAGCAGTTTAACCAGTCATCTCCAAATGTTAAGACATTGTTATATAGCTTAACTCCTGCCAAAAAGATACTGACATCCATAAAACATGTCAACCTCAGTCTGAATGAAGAGAGATGGGGAAGACTCGATGGTACCTCAATAGACTGAAAAGCATCCTATGGAAGTCACTATGTAGTGTTTCACCTAGTTGGATCAAACAGTTTTAGCAGGCTCCAATCCCTGGTAAACTGTCAGCATGGCATCATCTTCTTATTAAGTTAGCTATTAGCCTCGTTCACTTCAAATTCCTCGTCATGATTCAGAAATTTTGCTTTGTGATTCCCATGCAGATCAAAGTTCTCTGAAATGTATGCAGCATCAACTATCTCAAAAGAGTGTTGATTACAGTATAAAATGGTCTTGTACTTCTTGCTAGAAGGCCAGTAAGTTAGTAATGCTTCTCTTTATTGTATTTCCAGTCCCTAAAGTCTGACTTGAGGCAATTGATCACAAATTAAATTCATGCAAACTCCATGTACTTGAAGACGTGATATATCTTAAGTGAAAAAATAGATCAATGATTTGAATAGTTGACTTGACGACTTGAAGAAGCTGGGATCTCCACGATATTATTGAATCTATAACAAAGCCAGGAATGTACCAAACACAATTACCAGAAGCCAAGTAGAGTTGATACCAAAGAAGAAAATAGACGTACATACTGTTTGTCCTCTTTATTCCGATTTTCTCATCATTGTCAACAGTCTTCTGCTCTCCTGAGTCCTGAGTGAGGAAAAAAAAAGAGGCATCCATACAAGAACGGGTTGAGTTGAGTTCTCAGATTGCCATTGCATTGTTCGAGTATCCATGACAGGTGAAAACAATCTAGACAATGCCTTCTGCTAATGCAACACAAAATGAAATTTTAGCATAGAGAAAAATGTATAGACTTGTCAAGATACTATATAGCTGCAAATTCCTGCCAATAAAATACTGACATTCATAAAGAATCTGAACCACTACCTAATTGAAGGTAGAGATACAGGGAAAACCATGGGGACAATATCAATAGACTATAAGAAATTAAGCACTCCATGAATAGATGTTAATTAGCGTTTCTCTAGTTGGATCCAGCAGTATTAGTACGCTCCAATTGGGGGCCAACTGTCCAACATCTTCATACTGGGCTAACTACCTCTGCCTCAGTCTGCTCAAATATATTCAGAACTTTCTTATTTGGTAATTTCCATTCCTTCAAAGTTGCCAGAAATGTACCAAAAGAAAATTGCATGAGGTGTTCATAACTGAATAGTCACTAGAAGACCATTAAGTTTCTTATGCTTCTCTTGTTGCACTCCTAGTCAGTAGTCTGCCTGAGTTCACGAAATATCATACATAGTGCTGTCCTAGTTATTCCAATTGTCTCATCATTGTCAATAGTCTTCTTCTCTCCTAAATGAAGAAAAAAAACATAAGAGGAATCGTTGAGTGAGTATTAGGAGACTCATTGCCTCGTTTGAATAATCCTAACAAGTGTGAAACAATGTAGCAATGCCTGCAAATAAAAGATGAGGGATCAGCATAGAGATAAGTACACTGAATAGCGACATCAGACAGAAAACGAGACTTGAAAGGAAAAATACGGAAAGAGCGTGGTAGTCTGGAGTTTGTTTCACTTGTCCATGGAACTTAACTTAGAAGGATAGGGAAAAAGGACGGTCCAAAGTTCTACCTCGAAAAGTAGCACTCCATTAACAGATGTCTCCAACTGTTGGGGAAGACCCTGGTATGCTGCACCTCAACAGATTAGTCAACATTCCATGAATAATTGCAGAGAACTGTGCTTCCTAGCAAGATCCAAAAGTATCAGCAGAGTCCAATCATCAGTAACAGAGTGGCATCAACTTCATACTGGGATAACTGCCCTCAGCCATCCTCTGCTAAAACTTTCTTGTCACGATTCAGAAATTTTGATTTGGTACGTAGTTCTCATTGATCAAGGTTCTCCAAAATGTACCTGGCATTAACCCCTATATTCCAAGAAAAATTGCATCTGTAATCATCTTCTGCTTCACTGATTGAACACCCACCCCACACACACACACCAAAAACAAAAACAAGAGCAGTCACACAAATAAATATACCAGGAGTGACTAGCAACTTCTTTCTGACAATAACAGAACTGACCAGATATGCATCTGTTTTCTAGGTGGCATCATAGGTTATGTAGATTTACGGCAACAGTAGGGAAAGGAGGGAGCCAGATAAATTCACCATCAGCAAAAGAACAAAGATATCTGGCATTAAAGATATGCATCCTCTTGCTTGTCCACAACACAGAATCACTCAAGCCGTAATGAACAGAACCATGAGAAAATTCATTCTAGGTTCCTACTGGACAGAGCACATCATGAAAAGCAACACACAATCAGATGGACAGAAACGACTGACACAAGAAGACAATGACATCCAGTAACAGTTTAAAAAACCACCATGGAGACAGCAGCCAAGATACAGAGTTGATATCTCCTGGAGGTATGCCGGCAAAGGTCTTCTTCCATGAAAAAGATCCTTCCATTCTCAGCTGCTTCACTGCAAAGACAAACTTCCCCTGATCTGGAGGAATTTAGAAGGAAGGTCTCAGATGCACCTTCGGCATGTATGAGGTATTCTTTCCTCTGTGGATTGTATCAATCTCTCCACTTCATATACAATGTATATCCTCAAAAAAATCACATTCCATCATGGAGATGAAGGGTGGTCATTCTACTCCACAGGGATGCTGTCATCCTCAGCTGCTTGCCAACACAGATCATGGTCTGGGAGATTCCCACCTTGTGCTGAATCTCCAAATGTTGAGACATTATGTAGCTCAAGTTCCTGCCAAAAAGATACTGACATCCATAAAATAGGCCAACCTCAATCTGAAGGAAGAGAGATGGGGAACACTCGATGACACCTCAATAGACTGAAAAGCACCCTATGGGAGTTGCTACATACTGCGGAGGTTGCAAAGTATCCTAAATGGGGAAATAGATTAAAGATTTGAATAGTTGAAGTCTTGTAGATACAACATTGGAGCTCCACAACATTACTGAATAAAATCTGAAGATGGCCCTCTCTCGTTACTCTGAGAGTCTTTCTCCATTGTCAACAGTTCTCTGCTCTCCTGATTGAAAGCAAACGGGCATAGCGTACAACATGATTTGACTGAGTTAAAAGGAGGCACCGTTGCCTTGTTTGAGTAACCATAACAGGCGTAAAACAGTCCAGATGAGGCCTTCTGCAAGAAATACACATTCTGAGAAATTAAAATTAGAGGAAAATATATAAAATTGCAGCATAAGACAGAGAGCAAGTTCTGAAAGGAAAAGATATGGGAAGAGAATATGTTGGTTCCACTCCAGGCAGCCATGTATATCCATCACACTCCTGTATGTCGTTCTTGAAACTGTAGTGTATAAATATAAGAGAAAAATGAACAACCCAAAGTCCTACATTGAAAAATAGCACTGCATAAGCAGTTTAACCAGTCATCTCCAAATGTTGAGACATTATGTAGCTCAAGTTCCAGCCAAAAAGATACCGACATCCATAAATAGGCCAACCTCAATCTGAAGGAAGAGAGATGGGGAAGACTTGATGGCACCTCAATAGACTGAAAAGCACCCTATGGGAGTTGCTACGTAGTGCTTCACCTAGTTGGATCCAACAGTACTAGCAGGCTCCAATTCCTGGTTAACTGTCAGCATGGCATCATCTTCTTTTTGAGTTAGCTATCAGCCTCGTTCTCATCAAATTCCTCGTCATGATTCAGAATTTTTTCTTTGTTATTCCCATGCAGATCAAAGTTGTCTGAAACGTATGCACCATCAACTATCTCAAAAGAAAATTGCAAGCAGTGCTGATTACAGTATAAAATGGTCTTGTACTTCTCATCAGAAGACCAGTAAGTTAATAATGCTTCTCTTATTGCACTTCCGGTCCCTAAAGTCCGTCTTGTGACAATTGATCACAAATTCATGCAAACTTCACGTACTTTAAGTGTGAAATATCCTATGTGAAATAATAGATCAACGATTTGAACAGTTGATGACTTGAATACAAGCTTTGAGTCCCACAACATTATTGAGTCAATAACAAAGCCAGGAATGTACTAAGCACGATTACCGGAAGCCCAATAGAGTTGGTACCAAAGAAGAAAATGGACGTACATAGTGTTGCTCTCCGAATGAGGAAAACAGAGGCATCCATACAGGAATGGTTTGAGTGAGTTCTCGGGATGGTCATTGTGTTGTTTGAGTAGCCATAACAAGTGAAAACAATCTAGACAATGTCTTCTGCAAATGCAACTTAAAATGAGATTTTAGCATAGAGAAACATATAGACTGTCAAGATATTATATAGCTGCAAAGTCGTGCCAATAAAATACTGATATTCATGAAGTACGTGAACCTCTACTTGAAGGTAGATAGACAGGGAAGACAATAGGGACAACCTCAATAGACTATAAGCAATTAAGCACTCCATGAATAGATGCTAATTAGTATGCTCCAATGGGGGGCCAATGGTCCATCATCTGCATACTGGGATAGCTACCTCTGCCTCGCTCTGCTCAAATTCCTTGTTGATAGTCAGAATATATTTATTTGGTAATTCCCATTCCATCAATTGCCTGAAATGTATGCCATCTCGACTCTCAACCAAAAGAAAATTGCATGAGGTATTTCATTATTAAGTTTGTTATGCTCTCTTGTTGCACTTCATGTACTGCTGAGTTCACGAGATATCTTAAGCTCAGGAGTTAAGCACGGGAGTTGATACCAAAGAAGAGAGCAGAGGTACATAGTGATGTCCTTGTTATTCCAATTGACTCCTCATTGTCAACATAGTCTTCTTCTCTCCTAAATGAAAAAAAAAATATTAGAGGAATCGTTGTGTGAGTATTAGGAGACTCATTGCCCCGTTTGAATAATTCTAACAGGTGTGCAACAATCTAGCAATGCCTGCAACTAAAAGATGAGAGATCAGCATAGAGATAACTATACTGAATATTGATGTCAAACAGAAAACAAGACTTGAAAGGAGAAATACGGGAAGAGAATAGTAATCTGGAGTTGGTTTCAATTCACACAGCCATTGTTTCATGGAACTTACTTTAGAAGGATAGGGAAAAAAAAAAGGGTCCAAAGTTCTACCTCAAAAAGTAGCACTCTGTTAACAGTTCAACCGTACGTCTCCGACTGTTAGGGAAGACCCTGGTATGCTGCACCTCAACAGGTTGATAAATACAACATGAATAATTGCAAAGAACTGTGCTTCCTAGCAAGATCCAAAAGTATCAGCAGGGTTCAATCCAATCATGGATAACAGTGTGGCATCAACTTCATACTGAGATAACTACCATCAGTCATGCTCTTCTAAGAATTTCTCGTCACGATTCAGAAATTTTGATTTGGTAGTTCTCATTGATCAACGTTGTCCGAAATGTAACTGGCGTTAACCCCTATATCCCAAGAAAAAATTGTCTGGTAATAGTCTTCTGCTTCCCTGATTGAAACCCCACACACACACACCAAAAAAAAAAGAGCAATCATGCAAACAAAAATACCAGGGGTGACTTACAACTTCTACTAGGTTCCCATTGGACAGAGCACATCATGAAAAGCAACATACAACCAGATGGACAGAAACGACTGACACAAGAAGACAGCGTCATCCAGTAACAGTTTTAAAAACCACCATGGCAACGGCAGCCAAGATACAGAGTTGATATCTCCTGGATGGTATGCCGGCAAAGGTCTGCTTCCATGTTAGAGATCCTTCCACTCTCAGCTACTTCACTGCAAAGACAAACTTCCCCTGATTTGGCGGAATTTAGAAGGAAGGTCTCAGATGTACCTTCTGGCATGTATGAGATGTATATCCTCAAGAAAATCACATTCCATCATGGAGACATGGGTGAAGGGTGGGCTCCTTCTGGGTATTCTACTCCACACGGATGCTGTCATCCTCAGCTGCTTGCCAACAAAGATCATCATGGTCTGGGAGGTTCCCACCTTGTGCTGAATCTCGTTGTTGCCATCGATAGTGTTGGAACTTTCAACCAGCTTCAACCTTCAGTGTTATGGACTACTCAGTTAGGGACTACACAAATCAAAACGTCACCAGAGTCCACAGAGATGGAGCACCAGGTGCTGGGTTGACTCCTTCCAAATGCTGCAGGCTAGAGAGTGGAGCCTTTCAACTGTAATCACAAAGTACTCTGATCCGCACCACGATGCTATAAGCCTATAACTAGAGAAGACTACCTAGCATTGTGGTTTAATTGTAGCAGTATGAGCCACATAAATTAGTGGTTACAGGAGGTGACTGCCCACTGTTCTCATCGATTACCCACCTACAAAACAAATCGTGTACAAATATGACCAATATGAACTGCAAACCACAGATAAAATTAGAACATCCCAAGATCCAATACTACACAATTCACATCATAATTGTCCACAAAGTACAATGGGCACATAATGGATCAATCAGAACAAGAAGTCAGTCAAGCAAATACTAGAACTCTCTAAAGCATTAAACTGTAGATATCCAACAGCCACAATACTCCAGAACATGTTGGCAATCTTACCTCTAAAAAGCTTCTATACATTACCTTTCCTTATTTGATGCAAAAGGAGGAGCATGTGATAAATTTTGAGCTCGCATAAGCAAAATCCTACCACAATAAGCTAAACATATCAAACAAAACTCTACTAGCAAGATAAATACTCTTTAAAGAGCAATGGACTGACGCACACAGCGCAACAACTCGAGTGCCCCTCAGACAAAGTCGAAACCGTGACCAATGACGTGTTCTGCAACAAAAATACAACTACTATTTGAGTAAATGAGCATTCTCAATCATGTAGAACAGCAAAATCAGACAAGGGAAAACTGCTTCAAGGGAACACATTAGAATGAACCGTCATCTGAACTTCTTCAGGGTCCCTTCTCACATGCCACGTATATCTATCTAGAACACCTGCATTTGGTTGGTTCTTGAAAGTTACATAAAAGGATAGAGCGAAGAACTACCCAAAAGCCACCTATAAAAGACATCATAACAGTTAAACCAGTAAAGATCTGTTGTTAAGACAATAGTATTTGCAGCTCTCTTTGTCACCGAGTTCAATTCTGTAATTAATGTCATATGCTCAATCTGTTGGATCAGTGTCTTCCATTTAGTTCTCAGTTCCAGATTCATATATTCTTATTCATGGTCTCTCCATCCAAAGTACGATCACCTCAAGACTAGGTCCAAATTCAGATGTTTTGATTCACAAGCTCCTTCCTTAATCCAAGATCATTTGACATGTACAATTGCTAATCTACAAAAACATGTGACTATAGTCATTGTTGGAGGACTTCCCGTACATTTTATTATGTTTCCTCCTGTTATCTCTTGTTACTTATGAGTCCGTCTGTCATCAAAGTCTATCAGATACACAGATTGCATCATGGTTTTTCTTATGTTTATTAAGATAGAGTTGCTCATGAAAACAAACAGGCAATGGAACAGAAACTCTCCACTAACTTTATGCTTCACTTGGGTATGAGTTAAATAAATACCATTCGAATCATCAAACAGAAGATGGATCGAAGGCTTTAGTATATCAACACTGCACAAGTGATATAGTAATTGCAAAGTGGTGTAGTAGACGGAAGCAAAAGCAAAAACAAATATTCAAACTGCAATCAGAAAAGAAACCAGAAACTGGATGTTCATAAAGACACCATTATTATTCACAAATGAGAAAACAGAAAGCGAAAACACATTGATGATCCTTCAAGACCATAATGCAAACACATAACCACCACAATGGGCAACAGACACAGCCAGACAACACGACAACCAACAACAGGCAACTTAAAAACCACCACGGAGACGGAGGACAAGGTGCAGAGTGGACTCCTTCTGGATATTGTAGTCAGCAAGGGTGCGTCCATCTTCAAGCTGCTTACCAGCAAAGATCAGCCTCTGCTGGTCTGGTGGGATCCCCTCCTTGTCCTGAATTTTAGCTTTCACATTGTCGATGGTGTCAGAACTCTCCACCTCCAAGGTGATGGTCTTCCCGGTTAAGGTCTTCACAAAGATCTGCATTCCTCCCCTCAGCCTCAGCACCAAGTGAAGGGTGGACTCCTTCTGAATGTTGTAGTCCGCAAGGGTGCGGCCATCCTCGAGCTGTTTACCAGCGAAGATCAACCTCTGCTGGTCTGGGGGAATACCCTCCTTGTCTTGGATCTTGGCCTTGACATTGTCAATGGTGTCGGAGCTCTCAACCTCCAGGGTTATGGTCTTCCCGGTAAGGGTCTTAACAAAAATCTGCATACCACCACGGAGACGGAGGACAAGGTGAAGGGTGGACTCCTTCTGGATGTTGTAGTCAGCTAGGGTGCGGCCATCCTCCAATTGCTTTCCAGCGAAGATCAACCTTTGTTGGTCTGGGGGAATTCCCTCCTTGTCCTGGATCTTAGCTTTGACATTATCAATGGTGTCGGAGCTTTCAACCTCCAAAGTGATGGTCTTTCCGGTGAGGGTCTTAACAAAAATCTGCATACCACCACGGAGACGGAGGACAAGATGGAGGGTAGACTCCTTCTGGATGTTGTAGTCAGCTAGGGTGCGGCCGTCCTCCAATTGCTTTCCAGCGAAGATCAACCTCTGCTGGTCTGGGGGGATTCCTTCCTTATCCTGGATCTTAGCCTTCACGTTGTCAATGGTGTCGGAGCTTTCCACCTCCAAAGTGATGGTCTTTCCGGTAAGAGTCTTAACGAAGATCTGCATACCACCACGGAGACGGAGCACCAAATGTAGGGTAGACTCCTTCTGGATGTTGTAGTCAGCTAGGGTGCGGCCATCTTCCAACTGTTTTCCAGCGAAGATCAACCGCTGCTGGTCTGGGGGGATTCCTTCCTTATCCTGGATCTTAGCCTTAACGTTGTCAATGGTGTCTGAGCTTTCGACCTCAAGGGTAATCGTCTTACCCGTAAGTGTCTTAACGAAGATCTGCATACCTCCACGTAGACGGAGCACCAAATGGAGGGTAGACTCCTTCTGTATGTTGTAATCAGCTAGAGTACGTCCGTCCTCCAACTGCTTTCCGGCGAAGATAAGCCTTTGCTGATCCGGGGGAATTCCTTCCTTATCCTGGATCTTGGCTTTAACGTTGTCGATTGTATCAGAACTTTCCACCTCTAGGGTGATAGTCTTTCCGGTGAGAGTTTTCACAAAGATCTGCATCTGCAAATTCATAAAAACAACAATCAGAACAACGAAAAAAAACTCAAATTTGAGGGCTTTTCACATTCCCTGATTAGCTGATTCGAGAATTAAAACCAAACAATCTAAATCACGGGGAAAAAACTCAAATTTAGGGCTTTTTCATCAAAACAGCCGGAAAAACTCAAATTTAAGGCCTTTTTCATCAAACAAACGTAAAAACTCTAATTTTAAACCTTTAGAATCAAATCGACGAAAAAAAATCTCAAACTAGGGGCTTTTTCATCAAAACAACGGGAAAAACTCCAATTGTAGGCCTTTTCCATCAAATCAACGTAAAAAAAACTCAAATTTTAGGCCTTTTCCATCAAAACAACCGAAAACACTCAAAATTGGGCTATAACAGCACCTGATTAGCTAAACCAAGAATCGAAACAGACAAGAACCAAAAAATTGAGAAGATTTCTAACCTTGAAAGAGAAATTTGAAGGCAATTGAGAGAAATTATAATAGAAATCAGATAGAAGATGAAAAAATGAGGTGCAGAAAGCTTCGTTTTATAGATGGCATGGCCGACTCTAGACGAAACCGCCTCATGGGTTAACCAATTATACGAAGACACGTGTAATAATGAGGTGTAGTATACCAAAACAACACGCAAAAGCTACCTTTCCTTTTTGTTTATGTGGTGGAGAAAATTAGGAGAATGAGGTTTACACTTACACGCTCCTTTAGAAAAAACCTAGAAAAATGTAGGTCATGTAAAAAAATATATACTAAAAATAACTTAATTTTATTTTAGGTATTTTTTTTATTTAATATATGCTCTAATATAGCGCATTTTAAGTAGGCGTTTGACCATGCGATATCATATCACGATATGGTATCGTGAGATGGAATCAGAATTTGGACATGCGATTTTACGCTGATTTCATCTCATGATTTCATATCATGAGAGGTGATACCATATTCTTCAAAAATCATGATATGGAATTACATGGTGATTTCATATCATGATTTGAGATATTTTAATACAATAATTGATCTATTAGTTTATATTTTGTTAAAACAATCCCACATTTATAATTACTAACCATTTGTTTCATATGTAAATAAAATTTATAATCACGTCATTACTTTTTTAAATTTATTATTCTCAACGACATAAAATTTATTATTTTCACCAACATATAGTTACTTTAACTCACACCTCACGATTTTGAAACTTTTCAACATTCACTTGAAACAATTAACCGGCATATTAAAATAGTTGCCGAGGCAATTAGTAAGATAGCACCAACATTTATACAACCAAAAAATATGACTGGTGTACATTCCAAAATTCAACATAATACTCGATTTTGGCCTTGATTTAAGGTAAAATTTCAATCACATTAATAAATTTATTTTATAGCCTTAATAAGTGCACATTTATATTTTATGTATAAGTTATTAGTATTTAGTTACATATTTCCGCCACATGGTAACTTTAAATTACATTCTTAGAATAAATATTATTTATTTACACAAAACTGTCTCATTTACGTCACATATGCTTTTAGTAATTCTTTATAAAATGTTTTTGGTAGATAAATATTATGTTGTTGATGCTGGTTTCTGAAACACAAAAGGATTTTTAGTTCCATACAAAGGACTACGCTATCATTTGCAAGATTATTGAGGAAGTGAAAGAGAGCCTCAAAATGCCAAAGAACTATTTAATTATAGGCATTCATCTCTGTGCAATGTGATTGAACGGACTTTTGGAGCTTGGAAAAATAGATTTAGAATACTGAAACAAGGCATGAACCATTATAATATTGATACACAAATGAAAATTGTCATAGCTTGTGCAGTGTTACATAATTATTTGCGAAAATATCAAAGTAGTGATGAAATATTTATGGTTTATGAACATGAAGATATAGTTGTGGAGGATATTGACCAACAAATGGCTCAAAGTAACAATGTTGGTTCGTTTTCTCGGTCACATAATCGAGAAATACAAGTTCAACGTGAGAAAATTGTTTGTACTATGTGGGATGATTATATTAAAGACTAGTACACTACAATTTATGTTCAATTTTTTTTATTAAATTAAAGTTAGATAAAACAATTACTTAAGTAGAGAACAAATAACTTTGTAATAATTATTATGTGATTTTATAATTTTTTATTTATTTGATAAGATTGAATAAAAAATTTGGGCTATTTTAATAGTTTTACAACTTATGAGATTTTTTTGTTTATAAGAAAATATACGACACAAAAATTTCATATCGCATGTCCAAACAAACCTTCAATTTCATCTCATGATTCCATATCATTATACCATATCATGATTTCATAACATGATATCATATCGCATGGTCAAACGGGCCCTAAATATATTGTGAACATGACCTTAAATATAAGAGTTTAAATATTAGCAAATTAGGTATAATACTCGTTGATAGTCTCACTTAAATCTTTTTTCTTATATTATGTATTGCTTTTTTTTTTAAACATTATTTTGTTATTGTTATTGACCTCATATTGATAAGTATTTGTTATCTAAATTTGATTGAAAATATTTTATTTAAATTGAGTATATATTAGAAACACTTTTTCTTTTTTATATGGGATAAGAGTCTGAAAAATATCTTAACTTTGGTTGAATTTGTTGTTGCGATACTAAACTTTCACGAGGACCTATTACCTCCCTAAACTATTTAATACCGTATTTTTTACCCCTTGAACTATTTAATAGTGTATTTTAAAGGTATATATGTGCCCACGTGGACACATTACTATTTATAATTTTATATTATTTTTTATGTCCACGTGGGCAAATATATATGTTTAAAATACGGTATTAAATAATCTAGGGAGGTAATAGGTCTTCATGAAAGTTTAGTATCGTAATAGCAAATTCGACCAAAGTTGAGGTATTTTTCAAACTCTTTATCCCTTTTTATATAAGAGATAAGTACTAGATTTCATTCATGAAATTATATTAGTGTTTTATTAGGTTAAAGTTAATAATTTATTTTCTTATGATAAAAAAAAAAGTCACTCGACTTCACCTTTTTTATTTCTAATTTATTTAAGTATTACAAAATTTATTTTATGTCTTCTTAATAACTTTTTTCTTATTGGATAAATTTAGTAATTTGGTTATAGAAATAGTTTATTTCATGATATTTAAGTAAGATTGAATTGTTTTACATTATCAAATAAAATTTAGTGACGTTGGTATAATAATAAAAATTAAATTGACCTCTTGCTTTATAAGAAATATTATTATTATTATTATATTGCATATAAAAATCAATCAATGTGAATAATGAATTATTTTTTTGTGTCTGTCGTTATCCTTATGAGAAAAAAAAATCGAGTTGCTTACTATTTCAATCTGGGTATATGTAATTGATGACCAAAATCTTGTCATCCTCATCAACAAAATTAATGTAAATATTAATAAAGCTTTTTAAGCTGAAATTGTCTTGGATATAAAGTGAATTTAAAAAATCATAAAATTGAGATTTCAAATATTAGTTTCATGTAGAATTATTAAACAATTTATATTTATTTATATATTCAAACCTGATTGATAAAATTACTCGATACTTATATTCAATAAAACCTTGTAAAATTTGATATAAATGTAAAATCAAATTGGGGTACTTGATTCTGTATAAAGTTGATCAATGATTACTCCCTCCCCCTTTTATCTTTAACATTTTTATTCGAAAATTTCTTTCCTCCTTTTTCATTATTTAATTATTTATTAATCATCACTTTCCTCTTTTTTAAAAGCAAAAAAAAAAAAAAAGGATTAGTTGAACCAAAATTGTATTATTTTTGTCCTTTTTTTTTTTTTACATCCACGGTATTTAGTTCCTCAAAATGAAGTTTAGAATAAATAGAATATACAAAAATTTATTTTTGATAAACAAGATTTAACAAAGAAAGCCCAAATCTACTATTCATATTATTTATCTGTCATTATTTTTCATTTAATATTTGATATCTATACAACTATTTGATTTACGTTATATATGACTCAATTAAAAAAAAATCATTTTTTTATTAATTAACCGCATCCAGTGCATCATATTCTTTGGCGATTACTACTCCTATTATTGTGGGTAGTAGATGTTTTACGTGCAAACGGCTTCTTCGTGGATCGTTACGTTAAAAGCGGCATAATTGACCTCTTCTTCAAAACTAGGGGCACTTATTATGCATCCACTTGACACTTGCTTTTGTTTGGTTTTTTTCTTTTGCTTTTTTGTCAACTACCCCAATTTGAATTTACTTGATTAAGATATTTTTATGGACCTACTTAATATTATATTGTATTTAATACTTTTTTTTAAAATGAAAGATTCTTTTTTTGTTGTAAGTGGTGTCTTTTGAAAAGCTAGAAAAATGCATATCCGTTCAAGGTGGGCACGGATTTTAAGTAAAGTAGTTGTGAATTGTGGTGATAAAGCAACGACGTCGATAACTTTGAGATTATACAAATTAATATGACTTAGTTGTTATATTAAATTACTCATAAATCACTTTGGCTTGTTATAATTTCAACGACATAAACAAGAACATGAGGAGCGGATATCAAAATTATTTTTCGAGTTTTTATTATATTATATTCAATTAAGTTGATGAATTATTCATAAATTATGTCATGATACAAAGTTACAAATAAAAATATGTCTACAAGAGTTATGTTAATCAATTTATTTTATGTTATATTTAAGGGAAAATACATAAAATTCCCCTCAAACTTGTCACCAAAACTTATTTTAATATAACTTTATGTGCATTTAAATACCCCTTTTAACTACTTGTAAGTGAATTTAATATCACCTTAGTGGCTGATGTGGCAAATTACAAAGTTTTAGGCACATATAAAGAAAAAATTACAAAGAAGAATAATTGGGTCCCACTTTGTTGTTGTTCAACTACCCCTGTTTCATATCATCTTTCTCTCAAATTGTTTCAACTCTCTCTAAAATTCTTGATGGCAATTATGGGCCAACAAATTCAATGTTGCTCAATCATGAAAGACATCACCGCCACCCCTTTTTTCCTCGTTCATCACTGCTCCATAAGAGACTAGGTGCCGTGAAATCATCCGATCTCGTCAAAAAATTTCACCACGCTGGTGACCTGAACAAAATGCCGGCCATACTCGTTTCCTTGGCTTTTTTTCTTCATTTTGGGTGTGTTTGTTATGAAGGGAAAATGCTTTTCAATTTTCTCATGTTTGGTTGGGTTAAATGTTTTGGAAAATGTTTTCCAAATCAACTCATTTTCCTCAAATTTAAGGAAAATGACTTCCCTTCAAAATTTAAGGAAAACATTTTCCAAAACTCTCTTCCGACTTCTAATTAAAAAAAATTGTTGAAAAAATCAATTTATTTGATCTCTACCTTCAAACCAGCCCCCCAACCACCCCTCCAAAAATAAAATAATTTAAAATTTGTTTTTAAATTCAATATTTTTATCCCACCCTCACTCCTACCCCCACCCCTCCCAAAAAAATATTAAAAGTTGTTTTTAAAAGATATTTCTAATTTCAATTTTTTATTTTTTTACACCCCTACCTCCTACCCTCGCCCCTCTCCCCCAGCCCCCTGTCAGCCCCCCACCCCCTTCAAAAAGAAAAAAATTTAAGTTTATTTTTAAACAATATTATTTCATTTTTTCACCCTTACCCTTGACCCCCCCTACCCAACCCCCAGCACCCCCACTCCCAAAAAAAAAAAATTATGTTTGTTTTTTTAAAAATATTTTCGACTTCAAAATTTCATTTTTTCACCCCTACCCTCGACCCCCCGCCCTACCAGCCCCCTCCCCCCACCCCCCAAAAAAAATTTTAAGTTTGTTTTTAAAAAATATTTTTAACTTCAAAATTTCAATTTTTCTCCCCTACCCTCGACCCTCCCCCCCTAACCCCCCACCCCCCAAAAAAAATTAAGTTTGTTTTTAAAAAATATTTCCAATTTCAACAATTATTTTCTACTCTAGTAAAAATAAATGAAATTTTTCAAAAGCATTTTTCATTCATAAATCAAACACAAAATCTTTTTCGAAAAATATTTTCTACTCACCAACCAAACATGAGAAAATAAGTCAAAAATCAATTTGTTTTCCAAGAAAACATTTTCCTTCATACCAAACACACCCTTTATGTGTTCTCGTTTTTCCGGCAACCAAGGTAAACGGTCTGAAAACCTTCAAATATGTCAATTTTGAGCCTAATATAACATAAATGACTTTGACAATTATCGTTGAAGCAGTCACCGACAGTTGCCGTTGAAGCTCTAGCAACTCTAGCTTCAATGATGATAATATATTATATATATATATTGCTCTGTTTCTCTGTTTGACACATAATATTCATCAAATTATTAGAAATATTGTGAGTGTTTGTTTTCTATCCTAGGCTTGTAATGGAGAATGGAGCGAAGAAGAAGACGAGTACACAGTGAAAATGAGAACAAAAATATATATGGAAGAACAAAAAAAAAAAACTAAAAACAAAAAATGACATGGAAAAAGAAAAAAGAAATGAAAACTAATTTTTTTACCCTATGACGTGTTGTCAATGTGTCACTGAGGTGGTGCTGATGTGGTGCGCGTGTATATCACCTCCCAATCATGAAATTGGTATTGTATATATAAGGTGTTATTTAATTCACCTGAAAGTTCTTTAAGGGGGTGTTTAAACACTCGTAAAGTTACAATGCTAAAGTGAGTTTTGTGGACAAGTTTGAGGGGGATTTGATGTATTTTCCCTATATTTAAATATATTTGTCACAATGAATTACTTACTTATCATAAAAGATCGTCTTGAGTTTGAAACTACACGCAAAGAAGAGGAGTAAATATATCAAAAGGTCACTCAAGTATGTGAATTTATTTGAGAAAGTCACTCAACTTAGTTTTGTATCAATAAAAGTCACTCAATTTATGGATTTTCCTTTATAAAGTCATTCAAGTAACTAATTATTCTACAATTATTATAACCAAGAGGTAAAAGAGATAATTGCACAAACTACCCTTCAAGTTTAGTTTCCTAATACTTACTTCCATGGTAGTTTATAATATATTATGTTTACCTCTCTTATTTTAATTTTTTAATAATAATTGTCTTAACTTAAATATTAACTCAACTGTCCAAGCATTAAGCATTAATGCAACTTGGTGTATATTGTAAACGTTGCTTTTTTGTAAGATGAAAAATGTCTTTTTTTTATATAACAAAGATTTGGTGTGATTTTCGTTACCTTTTATTGTTTTGCATTGTTGCCTTATTCATTATTTAATAATTTTATTTTATCGATTTTCCTACCCTCTTTATTAGAATTCTACCTTGTATTTGACTTTTTGTTTGTAATCTTATAAGCTTATTTTTTTGTATTGTTGATACGTAACATTATGAAACGAACTGAAACTATATACCATCTATTCAAATGCTATATACATCCGAAATTTTCTTGTTTAATTTTTCTGTTCTTCAAGAATTTTTCCTACTACAGAATACGTCTCCATGGTCAAAAGTAAATACTAAGTAGCATTTACAACAATAATATATTCAGTGCGTTTAAAGAGAGTTATGACATATGTATATCTTATCCCTAACTTTGTGGCGACTAAAGAGGTAGTTTCTGATAGACTCACGGATCAAGAAAATTTACTACTCGCATTTATAAAAAAAATACATGAAATGTGATCAGAATATTCAATACTATAGCATATCTCAATTTACAAAAATGATGGCAAATGTAGCACAAGACAAGTTATTTTTCCAAGTTTACCTGTAAGGAGAGTTTCCCCCTTGTAACTTGACCAAAGAATAATATGAACCATATTTTCCTATAGAAAGTAGATCAGAATGTGAGCCTTGTTCTGCAACTACTCCATCCTTTATAACAGCAATGGAACTAGCTTTCTGTATTGTTGATAGACGATGAGCTACGACAATGCATGTTCGTCCAACCATCATTTTCTCTAGTGCTTCTTGGACCGCGCTTTCAGATACAGTGTCAAGAGCACTAGTTGCTTCATCTAACAACAGGATTTTCGGGCTCTTGAGTATTGCTCGGGCAATGGCTATTCGTTGTTTCTGACCTCCTGATAGTTGCACTCCCCTTTGTCCACATTGTGTTTCATATCCATCATTCATTCCACTGCATCACAGAAGTAAATGAGTTATTAGTTGTTACAGAATGTATATGAACTTTATTCTTAGTATTGTACATAAGACATAGTTAGGTAGCAGACTCGTAGTGATCCTTCTTTATTTCTTTCCTAAGTTAGCACTAATGTACTGTATTTATACATTGCTTACCTATTGGAATAAGACAACAACTAACTCCATTCGATTACATGGTATCAGAGCCAGGTCAGGTCCATCCTGATCACGCTCTAGTTGGGCTTGGGCGTGAAGAGGGTGTTAGAGTGTCACATTGGTGGGGAATGGACTGGTGATTTGTTTATATGAACTTGGGAAATTCTCGCTCATGAACTAACTTTTGGGGTTGAGTTAGGCTTAGGTGTCATATTATGGTAAATTTAAAGTTCGTGCAACAGTTTTCTTTAGCAAATGACATTTATTATGGAAGAACTTCAAATAAATTGGTGATGAATGTATATCTGACCTTATAAATTCATGAGCATTAGCAAGCACAGCAGCCTTTATTATCTCAGATTCGCTGGCGTTCTCTTTTCCATATGCAATGTTCTCATAGATAGTTCCTGCAAAGAGAGTTGGTTCTTGGCTAACTAATGCAATACTTTGCCTCAGGGATCTCAAGTTGTAGTCTTTTACATCCCTTTCGTCGATATAGACTGATCCTTTATCTGGATCATAAAATCTTTCAATAAGCCCAATGATCGTTGATTTTCCACAACCACTTTGTCCAACTAATGCTACTGTGGTTCCTGCACTTATCTTGAGGCTTAATCCTCTGAAAATCAGCTGATCTGGTCTTGATGGATAAGCAAAGAATACTCTTTTCAGCTCCACACGTCCCCTTATTTGTGTTCTCGTTGCATCTATTGCTGATGAATTATCTGGATTGATCTCGGTGTTTCTATCGAGGATTGCAAAGACTGAACCCACAGCATTATTTCCTCTAGATATATCTTTAGTCATGCTTCCTGCCTCAGCAATGGTATAAGCAGTGAAAAGCAATGCTAGAAATGCTTGAAAAAGTTTCTCAGGAGATATGTCCCCTTGTGACAATAGTTTTCCGCCATACCAGTAAGCTAAAGCTGTAGAAGCTGCAGCTAGGAATTGAGAGCTACATAGACCTATACCGGCATACCAAGATTGTCGTATGCTTTCCTTTCTAGGACCTTCTAATGAGTCTCTAAAGAGCCCTACTATCCTTTTTTGAGATGAGAAAGCAGTTATTGTTCTATGATTAATAACAGCTTCACTTGCTAATTGGCTTCCCTCTCTTTGAGCTTTCTGTGCTTTTACAGACATACTCTTCATCAGTACAGTCCTTGCGTAAAAACTTCCAATGAGCAAAGGCTGAGCTGCCATCATCACTAAGGACAGCTTCCATGTTAGGAAAAGTCCTAATGTATAAGCAAATGTAGCAGCAAAGAATGCTTGAGCTAGCAATGACATACGGTCTCCCACAAGGGAACGAACCATGTTTGCTTCAGTTGATAGCCGAGCACATATGGCTGCACTCGTGTTCTCGTCTTGATCAAACCATTTGATCTCAAACGTCATGAGTTTGGCAAGCAGCATTTCCCTTATCCTTCTGGTTAGCCTTTCCCCCATGACAGAAAAATTGTAGTGTTGGATAACATTCGTGAAAAAGTTGAAAACAGCAAGACCTATGAATATGAAAGAATAGATCCTCGCGTGGGATTGGATGGAGGATTTATCAGGCCGGAAGTAAACAGATATAACTGCCCCCACGCAGTAGGCATTTATTGGCTGAACAGCTCCCGAGCCTATCGCTCCTATGCATCCGAGCAAAGCTCTACCCCATTCAGGAGCATTCATTTGGAGTAAACGCAATTGTGAAGGTGCTGGATGAGCCTCTTTTGTGAAATGGTTATCATAACTTTCATATGATTCTTCGTACTGGACGGAGTAAGGAACTGACAATGGTGTACTTCTAGAAAATGCTGGACTGAACGAGTACAAAACCGGTGTGGCTGCTGCACTAGACATCATGTTGAATGGACTTTGAGGGGTATTACTACCTTTTCGATAGCTACTTCTTCCACCAGTCTTTTGATTAGGGGTATTGGCAACATCATTTAATGTGGCTAGTTGCTGCAGCTGCACCATTTTGTAATACTCTCCACCTTCACCATCAGTCATTTGCATAAGCTCTTCGTGTGTTCCAGACTCGATTACTCTCCCTTGTTGAAGAACTACTATCCTATTCGCCATTCTAATGGTGGACAGACGGTGAGCTATGATGATTGCAGTTCTTCCCATAGATGCATGATCAAGGGCCTCTTGTACAACTCTTTCAGATTGTGAATCCAATGCACTTGTAGCTTCATCAAGCAGCAGGACTTTTGGATCTCTTATCAAAGCCCTCGCTATGGCTATTCGCTGCTTTTGTCCTCCAGATAACTGCAGACCAAATTGCCCAACCTGCAACATTTGAAGGTACAATTATAACAAGGACTTAGAACACAGTAAGACTTGTAGTGATGTGGTTTTCTTTTTACTCCCTCCGTTTTAATTTGTTTGTCTTACTTTCCTTTTTAGTCCATTTAAAAAAGAATGCCGCTTTCCTTTTTTGGCAACTCATTAGTTCTAACTTTCCAGATGGAATGTTTAAGACCACGCGATTAAATGACATTTTGATACATTCTACATATCTTTAATTTAAGATCATAAGATTCAAAAGTATTCTTTACTTTCTTAAACTAAGGGCCAAGTCAAAACCAGACAAACAAATTGAAACGGAGGGAGTATTATGAAACTGAGACTATGTACCTGAGTTTCGTATGCATCTGGTAACTTTACAATGAAATCATGAGCATTTGCAGCTTTTGTTGCCTTCTCCACTTCTTCCATAGTTGCTCCCTCTTTGCCAAATAGTATGTTCTCTTTTATGGTTGTTGCAAAGAGAATTGGTTCTTGATTAACCAGACCTATTTGGGACCTCAGCCACTTTATATGGAGTTTCTTTATCTTGTGACCATCCAACGAAATATCGCCTTCAATGGGATCGTAGAATCTCTGCAGCAATGAAATGATTGTGGACTTTCCTGAACCACTGCCCCCAACAAGTCCTGTAGTTTTTCCAGGTGAAATTCTAAGATTCAGACCTTGCAAGATAGGCGTATCGGGCCTTGAGGGGTAACTGAAGTATACACCATTGAATTCGATTTCTCCTCTTACATATGACAATGCTTTCCCCTTCTTATCGTCAGTGTCAATTGCTGGTTGTCGATCAATCATCTCAGTGATCCGAATTGCAGCAGACTTTGCCTCCGTGATTGCTGTAAGATTTGGAAGAGCCGACAGAATGTTTCTGCAAGAACATGAACAGCTTAATCAACATCATTTCTAGCAACATATAGAGAGAGACTAAAAACATGAGTATTAAGGTAAGAACTATATTGCTCGGATCCTCCAAAATGCACTACTTTTGGAGGATTTGACACCTACCTAGTGACATTTTTGAAGAGTCCGAGCAACATAGGGTGTAAGAAAACTTACAATCCTCCCATAAGAACATTGAAACCTGCTACAAATACATCACCTCCTTTTTCTCCATGTTTGCTAACTAGAATCGATCCGAGCCATGCTTGAAAAGCCCAACTAATATAAACCATTCCTAAGCTTCCCAACAACAGCCCTCTAGCAAAGCCTTGTTTAATTCCTAGATCCATAACTTTCTGCAACGATTGACTGAACTTTTCGAGGGTTTGGTTCTCAGCCACATAAGAATATAGTGTTCTTATTGAAGAAATAGCTTGTTCTGCTATTCCTCCTGCAACTCCATATGACTCTATCATCTGCATTCCCACATTCATCATCATTGTACCAAATCCAAGTCCAGGAATGATGAACATTAAGGTGAATGGTATCGCAGCCAACGTGATCTTCCATGAGAGTAGAAAGGCAAAGATATGACAGAACAGGAAGGATGACATGTAAGCCAGGCAATCAGGTATCTGTATCAAAGCACAAAATAAAGATTAGAGGCTATAAAATGTAAAACTTGAGAACAAAGAGTGGCTATTACATTTTTTTTCTATTAACTGAAAATAATTCTATAGTTATACTACATTATTTGAAACAAAAGTATTACTACTACTATAAATCTTCTGGTTAAGTATTGCAGCATATCAATACATCATGTTTGCTACTCTTCAGAGATCACCTTGCAGTGGCAGAACTCCACTGAGACAAGGGTGGTCACTTGAACATCTCTCGCGAGAAAATTATACTATGTATATAAGTTAAATATTACTCTAGTACCTTTTATACATGTATACCAAATCTTGGCTCCCTTGACGAGTATATTGTTGTTGTTATAACTATTTACAACAAAAGAAAATATTCACAACACAAATGGAAGAGAATATATACATACCTTCTCGCCTATGGTGATTTGGATGGTAGTTGAATCAGCTGATACAGTCGAAATTACTTGATAAATAGTGGAAGATTCAGCTGCCTGTGTGTCGAAAAATCCAACTTCTTGCCTCAGAACAGATTTTAGGTACTCTAATCTCATTCTAGATGTTTGTCTTTCTGCAGTTCTTGCCCAACATAATCCTTCTGCACTCACAAATGTTTCAATATGTCATCTTTTTTTACGATCAAACGAAAAAAAGAAAAAAAAAGACGATCCAGGATTTGAAGTTTTCAGGTTTTTATAACAATCTCAAGTTAATATATAATACTAATGATCAAGCTCACAGTCAAATAATCCAAGGATTAATAGTGTTACTATTTACCCTTCAGCGTGAGGTGCTCAACCACTTGAACAAGCCTCACTTGTCGTTGATCCGCCTTTTTGTGTTAAATTAAGAGAGAAATCCTACATAATGAACCTTAGCTTCACTTACCAACAAAAGCAGCCAGTCCAACTCCAATTGCAACATAGAGTAACCTGAGAGAATACTGCAATAAAATGAAAACAAAACACACTCTTAACTAATGTTTACCACTAATTAACATGCAAATTAAAGCTAATTAATCATTGTGTCACCTTGTTGACAGTCTTCATAGAAACAGAGTTACTTAGATTTCCATAATCATTAATTACATCACTAAGCACAAACATCATTAGAGGAATCTGAAGACCATCTCCCATACTTCCTAATGTCCCAAAGAACATTAACAACTTATCTTTTTTATCAGCAAATCTAAACATGCCTTGTTTATTATTACCTCCCATTATAGAAACAATACACAAAAACTCTATAATTATTCTTGTTTTTATAACATGCTTGTTGCAGGCCACAGGGCAAATTATTAGCTAAATGGGAATATGCAATAAGTATATAATTGCCGGCTTTGTTTGTTGGTAGACTTAAAACTTTACAAATTTGTTGGTTTTGTCAATTCCTGCAGGACAGTGATAGCTTGTTTGGTCTCCTTGTTTTTAATTATTTCTTAGTTCCTATCGTGAGCCGATACAAAATTTAAAGTTATTAGCACTAAATTGGTCAATTCGATATTTGTATTGAATCTCGATTAATTAATTTGGATTTGCGCTGAGTAGGTCCATTTGGGGATAGCACTTCCTGCTTAAGGAATTAGTAGTCATAATCTAGTGCATCAGATTCCTCGATGGTGTTGAGGGATTTAAAGTACATAATAATATATAATGTATATCAACGTATTATAATAAGTAATATGCTTTGTTTTCTAGGTTATTTATTATACTTTTTACTAAAGTTGTAGTTATTATCTATTAAAAATGACATAATAGTGTATAATTTTTTTTTATTTGAAGTGTCTTTTTTAGATTCTTGAGACTTGGCCGGACTAGTTTAAGGTAACTTTAGAATCATACTCCACACGTTATTTTTAATAAAATCTTATCTAGGCGATAAAATAATTTTCCATCATTGTCAATGTATTGTATTGTGTTGTATTATATTGTATTGTTTTAATGAATACAATGGTTGGATAAATTATATTGTTCTCCGTCGTTACATAATATCACATATTCATAATTTGAATGAAAAACCTAAAAAATTGTAGTCTTTGGGGTAGAGATACAATGAAATGACATAGTAAATGATAAAATAGAATTATTGAATATAAGTAGAGATAAAACAAGAATAAAATATTAAGGTAATGATGCGATTGCACCAAATCGTTCATTACATAAAATTAGTCCTTTTGTCGTTACCTTACGATGGATTTAAACGATACGATACAATAAAATTTAAGTAACAATCAAAACAAATATTATATTTAGACTAACAATACAATACAACATATAACAACCCTCCAAACAAGGTATCGGTGGTAAGGTGTTAGTGGTAAGGATATTTAAAATGAGTAAAACTGACTCATTTTAAATAATTCAAAGATATATGTAACCCTAAACTATTTCACTTATCAAGAAAGGAAGGAAAACAAAGTTCTTTCTAGTATTTCAAAATTAATTGTCTGCCAATACAAGTAAAAAGGAAAGGAACTCACATGTGTTTCCTAAAGAGAATAAACTTTTTCTCCCTTTCCTTGGTAGAATTCCTCCATTGATATTTCAGTAACAAGGAATACAAGAATAACTATTAATTATGTATCTTACTTTTTATATTTAATAAAATATTTTTTTTAATTTCAATATCTCATAACATATTTAAAATCATATGATCACATTAAGACGACAAAATTCAAAAATATTTATTTTCACCAATCAAATTAAACACATACTTAAAAAGTAACAAAGAATATAGTCAAAAAAAAGAGAGGAGTAACTAAAAATATAGAGTAGAAAGAATCTTGTGAGCAATAAAATGCATCATCTACAAAGTACAACCTTGAGGCTTGTTTGGTACCAGTAATAATAAATAACTAATTTTAAAATAAATTTATTTCATACGTGATTAAGATAAAATCAGAAAATAATTTTTCTCGAGATTAATTATCGCGGGATTATATATATTTTTTAAGAGCAACTTTCACATATAACAAACAAAAAAATCATATTTGTATGCTATAACAAAGTTTGCATAATTGCGCTCCATAACAAACATATATATGTATAATTCGCTATACATATACAATTGAAAGTTGTCTATTTCGCTATACATATATACAAAAAGAAACAATTGTATAATTCGTTGGCTCCTCTTCAGATTTGTATAATTTCGCTGATAGGCCATTTGTATAAATTGTTGTTAACCTCTCGTTTGTATAAATCGTTGACAAAAATATTTGTATATCAAAAATCGCCCTCTCTTTCGCTTTATACAAACATAAATTATACCTTATACAAACATAAAACTGGGCAGGAGAATATTTTTATTGTATAATTATAAGTGAATAGGACGAATATATATGTATTTGCATGTGTATATACAATTTCTCACATTTTATACAAACAAAAATGCAATTTATACAATTCTGTTGTATAAAACGAGAAAGAGAGAAAGGCAAAAGAGAACTGGGCAAGGGAATATTTTTATTGTATAATTATAAGTGTATAGGACAAATATATATGTATTTGCATGTGTATATACAATTTTCTCTCCCTTTATACAAACAGAAACGCAATTTATACAATTCTGTTGTATAAAGCGAGAGAGGCGAGCACAGAGGGAGTGAGCGAGAGAGGAGAGAGGCGAGCACAGAGGGAGTGAGCGAGAGAGGAGAGTGGCGAGCGAGAGAGGAGAGAGGCGAGCACAGAGGGAGTGAGCGAGAGAGGAGAGTGGCGAGCGAGAGAGGAGAGAGGCAAGCACAGAGGGAGTGAGCGAGAGAGGAGAGAGGCGAGCGAGAGTTTGAGGGAGAGAGGCAGCTGACAAACAATTTGCTACATGATACAATTAAATTAAAGTATGGTTATACTATTTAATTTGAATTAATATTTTGCCATTACTTACAATTTTCCCTTTTTTTAATCCTATGTTGAGGATCTAACAGTACTTGTGCAAATTTCATAATCAGTATTGTAAAAAACATTGTTGGCTCCTTTCATAATCAGTTCCTTAATTTCTTCATTCACCAAATTCCTTTCTTGGATTAGACAGTGTCAATTTAACTAATCCAATTTTTAGATCAAATTATCAAAATTAAACACTGATTTAACTCTACATAACCAAACCTGACTGTTGTAATTGAGTGTCTCTGTAAAAAGATTCAATCTTTTTTGTTTCATCTGTGCTGTGTTGTACCTTTGAGTTGACAGAGAAGCAAGAATCCAATCGGGTCATTGCTCATGCCCGGTTCCAAATCCAAAACCCTAACATCTTTGTTCCGTGCGGCTACTAAATTATCAAAGCAATGGAAATCTGTTTCCCTTTCAACTTCAGCCAAAGATGTTCCCCTAAAACAATATGTATCTCCATCTTCTAAACCCTCTAATGATTCTTCTAAGTCTCTCAGTGAAATAGCTGCTGAAAGTTTCAACTTTAAGTCTGCTGCTGACTATGGTAAGCACATTTTCCCAATTCTTATTTGCTCTAACTTTATTGATTTCTTAGTTAGTGGTAAGGTATGCGTATACACTACATTGCCAAACCCCACTTGTGGAATTATGCTTCATATGTTGTTGTAATAGTTATTATTTCTGAAAGTTTTTTTTTGTTAGATTTCAATTTTCTTTGATAAAAAAAGTGAACTTTTTATGAGATATAATAACGGTTAGTTGAGTGACTATCTGAGAAATTTAACTCATTGTTATAAAGGCAAAAGGAGGAACATTTAAAGGTGTTTAATTAGTTTATGTTTTTTGGGTTTGTTTGTTTGTGTAGGAGAATCATCAAAACTGCTGTCAAGTGAGCTATCGTCGATACTCTGTGGTATGTTTTTCTTTTCTTTTTTGGGTTGTGTTAATTTGATTAATTAGGTGTATTCTTTATAGTTTGTATTGTAGGGGTTGTTTGGTTCAAAGCAAGGTTAAATCCTGAGATTGATTATAACCAGGATAGATAGTCCCACTTATTCTCATGATTTTGGTATAAATTTTATCCTAGTTTTAGCTTATACCGACAAGGCCACAACTGAACATCAAATGCATTTATAAGTGAAGAGTTGATGACCTTAAACCCCCTAATACCAGTAATCAAATGGACCCTAAGTCTTAGATAAGTTAAAATCTGAGGAGGACAGCTAACTTTCGTTTTTAAAAAAATAATATTTCCTTCTCTTTGTTTATTCTTTTGTTGACTGTTCGTATTGTTTTTTTTTACTTTGGTATATTGCGTGGACTCAGTTGTTCAAATTAGAGACGAGCTGTTAAATATGAATGCACCTTATGATAGATACCATCATATTGGTACAACAACATGTTTTGTTTATTGTACTTGGGACAATATTAGTGTGTTAGAGTAATAGTGAAGAAGCTCTCCAGCTTTCCTGCGAGTTGTACTTTTCCTGTACTGACTAAATTTAATTCTTCCTTTGGCTCGGATTTGGGGAACTTTCGCTATGTACGCAGCTTTCCTAACTCCTACCACGAGCTAGAAGGTGTTATTACCTTTCTCTGCTAAATGTACATTGAAATGGTAAATATATCTGTCAATGTCTTGTTTCCTTCCTTCACGAGTTAAGATTTTTGGAGTGTGGGGTATCTTGGAGCTTCAATAATTCATGCTGTGACCTTTGAAGTCTTAAATAATAGTTTGAGAACTCCTAAATGAGTCACCACAATTTTTCAATTGCCAAATTGGAAAATTCTGCCACAAATGTCTAAAATGTCATTCCCCAGTTTAGGATTTGAATCTATCTGAATCTGTTGTAGTTCTCTGTCTTGGGAATTCTTGTAATTATAATGATATTTGATAGCCAGAGGTTGAACAAACATGTAAACTATGATGTTTGTCCAGCTACTCTTATCCTTGTATTGATATTTATGCATTATCCTGGGGGCTTAAGAGATATTAAGAAAGTAATATGTGTGGTTGTATTATTATCTTTTATTTTTTTGATGAAGTAAGTAGTTAATTTTAATCAAAGAATAAAGAAGATGCATAGTTACAGAAGGTCCAAAAGGTTACCTCCGGTACAATGCTAAGATCAAGGAGCTAAGAAAATCCAAAAATATATCAATGCTATTTACAGCGGTATGAAATTCCAACTCAACAAACTAGCTAAGCATTTGAGGTAGTACCTTTTTTTTTAAAAAAAATTATTGTTATTTCTAGAGCATTCCAAGATGGTGCTTTGAGATCTTTTCTCATGTCTGCTTAGTGGCTTGGAAACTGCATATTCTTTTTACTAGATTTCTTGTGATGTAACTAGATGTGGACAAAGAATGCACAACTTAGAATATCTATGTATCTTTTCATATGTTGTCTGTATGCAATTGTCTTACATCCCATTTTACCTACATATTCTTCTGATTATCTTTATAGGTGATTTAGATTCTTATTTGAGTGATCCAGAAGAGAGTAGTAATGGAAGTTGCTTGGAAAATGTATTGGATGTACCATGGTTATCAAATGTAGAAAAATGCAACATGTCATTGCGGCGGAAAGAAATAGCACGAGAAAGGAAGGAAAAGTGGACCTTCAAGAGTACTCAGATAGGTCGTTTCCACCAGTTGGTTAAACAATGTGCCTGTAAATTGGGGACTGATACTACCATTAAAGTGTTTGGTAAATTGGGACGAGAAACTGGCCTAAAAGAATATAATGCGCTAATAAGACTTTGTATAGAGAAGGCCAGAGAAAGTAATGATGAAGAGGTGTCGTTGAAGCAGCTTTCAAAGGCTTATCAACTTCTTAAATCAATGAAGGAACAGGGTTTCCAAGTAGAAGAGGAGAGCTATGGTTCAATTCTTATGTATTTTATTGATTTTGGCATGGTACAAGAGTTTGATTTTTACTGTGAGCTCATTATGGATGGAAATGCTTATTCACTTGCAAGATTAACTTACTATGAGATGTTGCTTTGGACTAAAGTGGAAAATGAAGATAAAATAGAAGAACTCCTCTACCATCTTTCTCTTTATGATGGTGCTGATAAATCTGCCTTTCAAGGTTTGCAATTTACTGTACATATACCCCTATTACTATTTTAGTTTTTATACTCTGGTTGTTTGATCCTGCTGATCAGAAATTACTTGTGGTACCTTGCACTTAATGATTAGTGATAAAAATGATTGAGTTGCATGTCTCTTTTATCATGTTGACTGTACATGATGTTTATAATGCATTTGCAAATTGTTGATGAATTTAGAGTCTGTCTTTGCAATGTGGTAAAATCTTAGAATCTGACGAATCATTCTTAAATGCATCTCATGATGAGTTTTGGCAGATGCTTTCCTGTACTATTGCCATATTTTAGACTTTCACAATGCTAACATGTTGCAGAAAACTATCTCTTAGCACTGTGCGAAAGTGACCGAGTTGAGGATTTTGTGAGGCTTCTACGAACTATTGACATAACAAAAGTTTCATCTACTGATTTTGTCACAAATATCTTCAAGTTCTTGGGGAAGTTGCTATTGGAGTCCTTCGCTAAGATGTTTCTTCAGGAGTTGGTAACAATAGGTAAACTCGTCACCTTATTTTTCTTTAGAGGCACCTATATAGCTGATTCAACAATCAAGGGCCTCATGTTTAGCCAAATTGTTTCTAATTGCATTGGGTACTTTAAGGTGAAAGTTACCATTATTGTTTAACTCATAGTGTGACCTCTATGCCGGTATCTTGTCCCAATACATCTTAGAAAGGATTATTATCTGATTCTGCGAACTGATATTGCTATACGGTTAAAAAATAAATAAAAATTACTGTATAGGGAAAATGTTGTGAGTATTGGCATCAGTTTTAAGGAAACTGAAGATTTTCCTTTCTGTTGCTGTTAGAAGATCTTTTACTTCTATGGTAATCTTGTTGATTAACAAAGTGTCCTTATCTCTTCAACTTATTTTCCATTCAGGCATCCTAATGTAGTCTCTCTCAAAGCAGGTATTGGAGCAAAAGACATCTCAAAATTCATTTGTAATTATACAAGTAGCATGCCAAGTGCGGTGAGGAACTTCTCATTAATTCCAATTGTAATCTCCCTTGGTATACATTCACATGATCCTTGCATAAGTTAGAGAATTTTAAATGCTGAATCAAAAGATTATTGGATAAAATATCTAGGGGGCTGTTTGTTTGCGCAAATCACAAGTTAAATTAGCACCTTAAGTTCTGTGTTCAGTCAAACAGTGTCAACTGATGTCACATGTACTGGAATAATGGAAGTTAAAGGGAGCATAGCGTGTTGTTGTATTTTGCACTTCTAATTATTTTTTTCTCCTGGATTGCGATAAGCATTTCTTTTCTCTGCTAACAGAATTGGTTGGAAATTTGTAAGTAAACTATTGCAGTTGCCAAGCTGATCTGTAGTTATGCTAGTACTCAATATCTGTCCATCAGTGAAATATTACTCTGATTGCTCTGTTATTGATGGCAGGTTGAAGATGTCATCCTTGAATTCAAAAATTTACATGCGGAGTTGGAGATTTGGCCAACATCGTCCCAGTATCAGAAGCTTATTATGTACTGTTGTGAGTTATTTAAGGTATGAACTGATTATCTAGAGATATTCTATTCAGTGCTTGGAGACTTCTTTGTGCAAAATTAGAGTCATTACATGTTCTGGTTAATATGTGAAGTTCTCTAATGAATGTACTGATAGTTGCAACTTTGTAAATAGGTACATGCTGCATTAGATATGGTTGATCAAATGTTTGAAGCAGGTTTGCCATTATCGTTGGAGACATTTAATTCCATACTAGAAGCTTGCGATAAAAGCTGTGAGTATAATTTGGTAGGTTAGTTTGAATCCCTTATATTTTTGATGTTTTAGTTCATTAGCTTAATCTACTTTAATTGTATAGTTTGGGCTAGGACACATAAATAATATGAGATTTAACTGTCACAAATGTTCCTTGGTTCTCATAAATTTGCTATCATGTATAGCACTCAAGAGTGTGGCCTACTGGTCAATGAATGGGTTGAGAATCCTGAGGTCTCAGGTTTAAAACTCTGGGGAGACAAAAAACACTAGGTGATTCTTCCCATCTAGACTTGCCTTGGTGGGCAGAGTTACTTGGTACTGGTGGCAGGTATCCCGTGGAATTAGTCGAGGTGCGCGAAAGTTGGCCTGGATACCACGGTCATAAAAAACATAAAAAACAAAAAATTGCTAACATGTATATGTAGTTAGAATACAGTTTTGATGCTCATTACCGAATGTACATTAGTCTTAGACCATCCTGGGCAGCATGTTTTATTCGAAACACTAATGTACTAAGTAGTTAGTGATGGTCTTAAGACCCTTGGGGTCTTTGCACTTTAGCACTGGCCATGACATTTGAAAATTATAGGAATCAACGACCAGATGGTTGCTAAAGTGCATAGACAAGGATATTTTTTCACTCAAGGAATGGCCTCTTATCCATTATTTCTCTTTACTAGATTAGGTGTCGTTCATAGAAAAGCATATCCTTTTTTAAGGTTTCTATTTTGTTGGTATAATTCTTGTATATGGGTGGTTTTTGCCCTGCATTAATTAGTTTTTTTGTGATTGCCTACTGTGCGCTAAGAAGTTATTTTATGCGGTTAATGTTGATCTTTAGATCAACTTTGTGGGACTACACTATGTATGTTGTTGTAATGTGAATGTCAATCTTTAGGGGAAAAAGGAAAGAAATAGTTCTCCTTATCAAAAGAGAAAGGACTTATTTCCCACGATCTGCTCAGTTGGAGCTTTTAACCCTTATGAGCAACAAAGTTGGAGTCTCCAAATAGGTTATGTATTAAATAGCAAATGGACTTCACAATTATTAATCCATGTCTTATCAGTGCATGAATAAGTACTAAGTTCATGATGTCAAATCAAGTAAAAGGTAAAATCACGGCAATGATAGATTTTTCAGTTGAATTTAACCTGTGGATGTTCTCTTCTTCCTTCATTGTCAACTGGATTACTGGTTGGCTAATTCTTTGAATTGAAAATTACGTTAGGAGTTTTTCCCATGAGCGGCTAGTACCCGAGTGATTATATTTCAAATTGTCCATTGTGTATCTCTTGTATCTTTGATCCATATATTGTTGGCATAAATCATGTTTTAATGTTTATCCTCATGAATCTTAGGTTCATCGAATGTATCCAATGATACTTCGTCATGATATCAAGCCAAATAGTGAGACCTTCAGGATTATGATAAATATGACTGTGAGAATAAAGGATGTAAGTTTCCTCTTCTTATCAGGGGATAATATTTGTATATAAATATTGAATGAGTCGCTTAACTAGCCAAGCTCTATGTTCTCTATGTTCCTAACTGCAGTTTGAAGGTGCATATGGCATGCTCAAGGATTTGGAGAAGTTTAACATGATGCCTACCACAAACATGTACAATGCCATAATGGGAGGATATTTCCGAGAGGTGCGTTCCCCTTTTATCGTGTTATCTTCTATGCTTGAGTTGTCATACACTATCTATGTGCAGAACAACTAAATTTGCTCTCAAACCCATTTGTTGCATCTTGTGGTCTTCATTCGACCGGGCCTCTTTCAGAGTACCTATAGAACATCTTTTTGAGTGAAAGGAAACAATACATTGAAGAATATTGCATAATTTTAGGTTGTATCATTTGGGCAGTAAGGTTTAACTTTTTTAGTGGATCTATAAGAATTCTAGCAAGTTTATGTTAATAATTTCACTAAATTATGTGGCAGAAGTTGATTGTATCTCTACAAGAGTTGTACAACTAGAGCTAAGGGTCATCTGGTTCGTGTTTTTGAAAATAATTCCGGTTTCATATTCTGCATCAAATGTTATCTTCTTGGTTTCCATATTTGTTTCCGTATTAAAACCCACTTGGGTTATGTGCATATCGAATGTGAAATGCACATATTAGTGGTATGTGCCCACACACATCTAAATGCATAAAAATGCTATTTATATTACTATGTGTTTAATTGATTATACTTTTTGTATTGATTTAATTTTAAGTAATGCTTTTCTATTTAAAAATTGGAAAAAGATGTTTAAAAATGTTTTTTCATGATTCTAAGAGTAATTCAATGCTAAAAATTCATCATCTCATACTTTAGGATACATGATCTTTAGATTTCCTCTTAAAATTGTTCATTATTTTGAGAGAATTTAAAATTTATTATTAAGAATTAATTATTTTAATCCTTTGTCAAAAAAAAAAGAATTAATTATTATAATCTTTAGCTTTTTTATACTAACATAAATCATGTAGTCGATAAATATATATATGATGGCAAGCACCCAAGGGTGTGTGACCTAGTGGTCAATAAAGTGGGAGGAGAATCATGAGATCTCAGGTTCAAATCCCATTGAACCTAACAGAGATAAAAACACTAGGTGATATCTTTCAATTTGTCTAATCTTTGGTGAACAGAGTACATGGTGTCTATTTTTGGTGGGTAGGTAACAAGTATTTCATAAAATTAGTCGAGGTGCGCATAAGTTGGCACATACACCACAATTATTTTAAAAAAGCATTTACGTGATGGCAATTAATTGGGATCAAAGTAGTTATCCAGGTCAGGGCTTACGAGATTTAGAGAGCTCCTACTATCCTTGAATTATCTAGTATTGCAATAAAACTAACCTGAATGGACCTGACTAGAAATAGATAATTCATATGTTCAAACCCAACTACAGTATCAGTAAGGTTGCTGGGAATAGTATGGAGATCACACACCTATAGTATGTTGATGATACACTAATTTTTTGTGGGGCTGAGGAGGAGCAGTTGCTGATTTTGAGACTCATACTAGTCTACTTTGAAGGCATATCTGGACTACATATAAACCGGAACAAAAGCCATTTGTATCCAATTAATGTGGTTCCGGATATGGAACACCTCTCACAAACCTTGGGAGGAGTGACAGGTACTCTGCCATCAGTATACTTGGGCATGCCTTTGGGGGCAAAGTCTGGAGCCATAGACATTTGGAACCCATTAATGGAGAAATGTGAAAAGAAACTAGCCAGATGGAGACCACAGTACCTCTCTTTGGGAGGTAGATTAACCCTGATAAACTCTGTTCTAGATGCTCTCCCTACATATATGCTATCTATCTTCCATATTCCCCAATCAGTAGTTCAGAGTTTGGACAAAATTAGAAGAAACTTCTTGTGGCAAGGAAATAAGGAAAGAAAAGGCTTTCACTTAGTCAAGTGGAAGAACATCATCAGAAGTAAGATGCAAGGTGGATTAGGTATCAAGAATCTCAAAAACCATAGCAAAGCTCTGAAGGTGAAATGGCTATGGAGGTACCATCAGGAGGACCAAGCACTATGGTATAGGGTGATCAACAACAAGTATGAGGAGCTAAATAAATAGGTAACCAAAGAGGTAAATACCCCCAATGGGATTAGCCTTTGGAAATCCATCAGAATATTTTGGCCTTTTCTCAGTAATCAGTCTACTGTCAAGGTACAAAATGGAAGAAAAACTAGTTTTTGGTTTGATAAATGGTTGGGTGGTAAGAGCCTCAAAGATCGTTTTCCTGACATCTTTACATTGGCTCAACACCAACAGAAGACCTGTTTGAAATGTGGACACAACAAGGCAGGATCGATCCTCGAAGAAATCGAATGATTGGGAAATTCCGAGAATACTTGAATTGTTTAAGGTTCCGAGAATTTTCAAGGTATACAAACGGGCGAGGATTATTTATGGTGGCAAGGGCACAACAAAGGCAGTTACAAAGTGAAAGAAGGATACAAACAGATAAGTTCTGGTGGCATTCAAGACTTCAAGTGGCCTTGGAAGCAAATCTGGAGGACCAAAGTGCCACACAAAGTGGCATGCTTTACATGGCTATTAGCCAATAAAGCAGTTTTGACATTGGATAATGTGGCCAAGAGAGGAATCTCTCTATGTAACAGATGTTCCTTATGTGGTAAGGCTAATGAGACAGTGAGACATCTCTTCTTACATTGCAACTTTACTGAGCAGCTGTGGCAGATTTTCCTTAATCTCAGAGGCATATCTTGGTGTATGCCTAGCAAGATTGATGAGACTCTATTCAGTTGGGAGATGGCTGGAGTTGGGGCTACAAACAGAGAAAGATGGAGGATGATCCCTGCTAGTATTTGGTGGACTATATGGAGGGAGAGAAACGAGAGATGTTTTGAGAATAGGAACAACAACTTGTAGGAAGTAAAGCTTAAGTGTGTTTTGTTGTTCTGCTTTTGGTGTACTTGTCTACTCCAATGAAACTGAGTCAATCATAGATGTTTTAGGATCCATTTAGATTTGGTTCAGTTTTTGGATAGATTATACTTCCTTTCTACTTTTGTAAATATGGTTTTTCAGTACTAACTAAGTACTAAATGAAATACAAATGTTACTAGTTTCAAAAAAAAATGTTCAAACCCAACTCATTAGTGTGAACTGGAGCACGCCAGTACACACCGCAGACTTCCTTAGCTGCTGGATGAGGAGAGGTGGAACATGGAAGTAAAAATCAGAAGAGATGGTGGAGAATAGTTCCAACTTGCATTTGGTGGATTATATGTTAGGAGAGAAATCAGAGGATTTTTGAAGGGAAAGAATGTTCATTACAGAAGATCAAAAGAAAAGTTATTACTATTTTAGGCTTTTGGTGTAACGAAAAAAATATAGAAGAAGAAATCCAACTAGTGGATTTTATAGGATCCTTGTAAGTATGTGTGTCTTTTCTTGTAAATTTTTCGAGGTGGACAGCATAGCCAAAATGCTGATGAATACAAATTTTTAAAAAGTAATATCTTGTGCATGCATTTTAGATACGGAAAACTGCCTTTTTGTGTGTGTGAAAGGCTGTCCAATCCATGCGAACCATAGTGGTTGCTTGATGGTTTTTATTACTTCTATTTTGGAATTTTGTTGCTTGTATTTCCCTATCTATGGATGTGATGATGGTTGGGTGGTGCTTATTACTTTTTTTTTTTTTTTTAGACTTTTGACCTTTTTTTGCTGAACATTCTGGCAGAAAGACACTCGTGCTGCATTAGGGGTTCTCAAACGAATGGAAGATGCTAATGTGAAGTCAGACTCTCAGACTTTCAGCTATCTGATAAGCAATTGCACGACTGAGGATAACATATCTAAGGTCCTTGGGTTTACATATCTGTTTTGTGATCTTGATAAAGAACATTTGTTCTGACTTGGCAAAACTATTTTTTGGGAATATGACTGTAGATCATTCTTGCTTTTCTCATTTCTCTGGTGTAACTAAGTTTTATAATCTAAGTGGATGCATTATTTTCATTTACTACCTTGTTCTAGATTATTTTTTCTTTCATATTTCTCGTTCTTATGAGATGGTGGTTCAATAATTGTTTAGTAAAAGTTAAAATGGAGATATAATGTGCTTGATTATAGAAGGAAAGCTAGCTTATATTGAGCGTATTAAGATTATAAGAATGAAAGCTAGCTTATATTGAGCTTATTAAGATTACAAGACTAGTTCAGCTCATACACTATCAAAAGTCAGGCAAGCATCTTGCAAATCCCCCATTCCTATGGAGACAAGTGTGGAAGGGAAACTTTTGAACTCCTGGGTAGGATGGAGAGTTTGGGGGTTGGAGTTAACCATATAAAAGAAGTTGAAAACCTTCATATTTTATGTAGATAGTGCTTTGGAAGAAAATAGTGGCTAAAACAAGAAGTTGATAACCGGTTCATTGAGTGGGATAGAATCCGTGTATTGCAAATTAACTAGTGAAGGCATAAGAAATTCTACTTTTAACCCTCATATCAAAAGAGAGGAAATCTATTGAATGATGTATAATTAGCATACAAATTTTAACTGTGTTTCATCAATACATCCATCAACATGGTGCTAGTCTTTCCATTTAATGTAAAAATTGTCCTTTATGTGAATGCAATTCTCTTAAAGCGATCTACACAAAATTTTCATAAAATATTTTTCAGTGGTAACTGGTTCCGTGAATCTGCTTCCTTTATCTGATTCATTCGGGCATAGGCTCTTTTGCTCTTTGTTTTCCTTCTTTGTTTATAAAATATCTGCCTTTTCTTTTCATATTAGTAGATAGATGCTTATCTTGTTGACATTGGCTACAAATGTGGAACTATAATAGTTGGTAATTTGAAAATTTGTAGTTTCTCGATGAGATGAAAGATTCTGGAGTTCAACCCACAAAGCATGTATATATGGCCCTAATAAATGGATATGCAGCTTCTGGACAGTTTGAAAAGGCTAAACAGGTACACAATGAGTATTTTCGGTTCTATAAATCTTTCATGGCCATATTTTTTCCTTTTTTTCATGCTAAATCCTTTGTTAGATCCATAGATTCTTAATAGCTGGTTTCCCCCTGATTTCAATTGTCTACTTCACTATATTTATTTAATTTTCTTGAAGTTTCTTCTGCCACATGTTTGGTGGGTGCATACGTGAATATTAAGAGATAAATTTATAAGCTTCTTTGAAGCTATGCTACATGTAGTGTAAATTCTAACGTGGTGCTTGTTATCTTCTCAAATCGGAAGCTTTCATGTGCAATATACTCCTTGGAGAAAAAAATTGAACTGCTCTAAAACTGATAACCGCAGTGTAGAACATCTGTGCGAAAGTATATTCTTTTCCTTGTAAGAGGCATGATCTTGCCAGAAGAAAATATGAGTTCTCCTGATGATTTAGAAGCATCAACGGATGTGCAGGTAATCTGTGATCGAAGAGTACCTGCAAAGGGTTTCAATGAAATTAGAAGTGTGCTTGTTTCTGCTCTTGCTTCACATGGGCAAATATCAGATGCCCTTGATATATATAAGGAAATGGAAGAAGCCCAATGCAAGTTGGAGCCAAAAGCGGTTATCTGTCTCATTGTAAGTGCTTTTTTGCATATGTGCTCTTTCCCAGGATCTTTTCCTTGACACCTTTACCTTTTAAATTATAATCTTGCAGGAAAACCTTCAAACTGAAGGAGATTTGCATAGATTGCTCCACCTACTTGAGCAATTAAATGGCCTCGATCAATGGGTGGATGCCTCCTATAGGGTCATAACATATTGTATTCGGAAAAATCATTTCAGGTCTAATTTCATTATTGTTTCTTGAGAATATTGCTGAAATTTGGAGTTGCTTTAATTTGTCCCTCTTTTGTAATAGATCTATTGCCGACTTGCTTAAAAGGCTGGTAGATGCATACAAGTCTGATGAAGTGGCTAAGGAAGTTCTATTCGATGAGGTTTTGCACTTCTTCATTTTCTCTGCTTTATATTGGAAAATATAATTATATTTCGTAGAAACTCAGTTCTTTTTGGGTTCCTGTGATTCATATACTCTCTCATCAGTTCTTGTGTGCAAGATGAAGCTCCCCAATGCATATGATACTTTTACTTGACAAAATTATTCTCATTAATAATGAAGCCTTTATTTAGCTCTGATGTGTTTTATTGCTTGGTATTCATATTTGGTAATCATGGAGCAGGTTTTCTGCCAGATTGCGGAACAAGACCCAATAAATTTACAGTTAGGCTTGGATCTCCTTCAGGCTATTAAGAAAGAGATTGGTCTCCTCCCTTCACGACAAAGTCTTGATTTCCTCCTCAGTGCTTGTGTCAATGCCAAAGATTTACAAGCTTGTTATCTCATTTGGAAGGAGTACAAAATAGCTGGTCTTCCTTACAATATTTTAAGTTATGTGAGGTAATTTCGAATAACTAGTGTTTTTTAGTCTTGTTTGCTTGCCTGAAAATTCTGTTCCTAGGAAATTCATGATAGTTACTCATATCTTTTTATTTTGATTTCTCTACAAGTGCATCTGTTGAGAAATCACTTAATTAATCATTCAACACAGAGATTTGATTAAGCTAGATCAAAAGCATTTGGTGCATCTGTTGAGAAACCACTTAATTAATCAACACTAAGATATAATTAAGCTAGACCAATGCATTTTCATATATTTGTTGGTTTGTATCCTTGGTTTTGAGTGAAATGAAAAAGAAAACATTTGTCATTTAAAACTAGGTCAACGATATCTACAATCTAACATAAAGTTGAAGTTGAAAAAAAATAAGAAGAATAAAGTCATCGAACTAACAATGCTTCTCGACTGCTTTATGTCTTCTCTCTTCTGTGTTCCATCGTCTAAGGTTCTAGACCCATGAGAGACATTGGGAGCTTTATGGAGTTTTTACTTGTGGTGATGGTAGGTAGGTCTTCTTGTTGCATGCTAAAAGGTTCTTGTTAAGATATCTTGTTCTCCTATGACATGTGTGCCAACAGTCAAATCATTCCTTTTCTTTTCTTTTCAAGTTATATATCAGTTTTCTTTTCTCCAATCTTATTCAAGCAGAACACCGTTGGAGTTTCCAGTCTCCTTCTAATTAAAGGAAAAAGCACTGCCAAAAATCTGCAATCTTTTCGCTCAATTGCAAAGTAACATGGTGTTATGTGACTATTGGGATCAACATGCTATTGATAACACAACAAATATGAAGCAACTACACTTCAAGACTAGCCGTATTATAACCTTATTAGGTTTGGGATACTTGTGATGTCACGAATGTGATTTGTCCTTTTATGTTTTCCTTCTTTGCTCAAAATCATTGTTTGATGCAGGATGTATCGAGCCTTGTTGGCATTAGGGGACTACAAATCTGCAGCAAATATTCTCAAGAATATACCAAGGGATGATATTCATGTTTGCAGTGTAGTCAAAGCTTGTCAAACAGCTCATGGAAT
This sequence comes from Solanum commersonii, assembly GCA_029007595.1. Taxonomy (NCBI): domain Eukaryota; kingdom Viridiplantae; phylum Streptophyta; class Magnoliopsida; order Solanales; family Solanaceae; genus Solanum; species Solanum commersonii. The sequence goes on from JAJTWQ010000224.1 coordinate 154,757, forward strand.
GTCTGCCCCCGCAAAAGGGAAAAAGAAAAAAAGGAAGACTGGGAAGAATGTGAGCTATAAGATGTGAAAAGTGGAGTTCGTAGGGGATTTAGAAAATTCTTCGGTATGTGTTAGTTCTGAACATGCCGGTCTCTGTTCCTGCTACTTTTTTTTTCCCTTCCTCTTTGTGCTCACTCTTCTTCGTCCTTTTTCTTTTGGGTGCAGCAGTTGTTTGAGATCAACATTTTGCAGTTCATGTAGATGTACAACATTTAGTGTTGAGAACTCGTTCGTTTTCATGCACCTTGTAAGAGCTCTATATAAGTCCTGCTTTAAAGTTAACCTGAGATTAACAAGTTGGAAGTTGATCAAGAGAAGACACTTCTTTTGACTTCTGGTATCATGCCTAAAAAGGTTGGTGTTCCTTCTGACCTTGAAAGAGAAACATATACTCTCTATGGCATAGAAAGAGACAAACTGCAGCGCAGAGATGTTTAACAAGCTTTTCGCATACATGCTTCAAAAAATGCTTCGTGGTGTTCGAATAATCTATCAGGGAGAACAACAAGGAAGAAATTGATAATCCTTTTCTTTATTGCTCAAAGATGTTGCCTCTTGGAACAAATTTTACTATATTTAGAAAGTACATTTCAATTGTACTCCTTGATAGTAAAGATGATCTGAACCAATATGTAATGACTATTGATGATTTTTTGTAATACAATAGGAAAAATTTCAGCTTTTGGCCAAAATAAAATCTACAATCCTTCGGGGTGGCCTAGTGATTTGGGCTCGACACTTCCATGTTGGAGGTCTCAAGTTTGAAACCCCTTGCCAGCGAAAGCAAGGGGTTTGCCTTCTGGGTCAAGCTCGTCGCACCGGGCTTACTTAGTGTGGGTTACCTCTCTTATGTGGTTTGCGACCTATTGCATAAGAGTGAGAATTTTACGTTGTTACTACCCAAAACTGTGGGTTTCTTGACAATGACCATGTCTACATTTAAAAAGGTCAGATATAGAAATGAAGTAGGGTAGCACTCACATTTGAGTTTTGCTACTAAGAGGTGGTAAAGGTTATTTATGAAAAGTTAGATTCGACTAATTTGATGAATTTGCATTTAGAACTCAAGATACACTTTTATTTACGCCAAGTGTTTAGTAACTCGAACTCGAGATCTTCTAATAAAGATGGAAGGATCAACAATCATTCTACACAACCCAAGTCGATAACGAAATACGCACTTAAATACAATACAAGTGTAAAAAGATTCTACCTTTTCCACAAGGAAAAATTTCTCAAAAAGAATTAGCAACAAGAATGGCTTGCCTACAACGTGCTTTAGCTTGTTCAAGTCTTTCATTCAATGTCTCTTCTTTCACAGCAGCACTCACCATAGCTAAATCCATTTCCATAAGCTTCAAAACTCTGTACAATTCCGTCACCATTCTCTCCTCCACTTTCCCTTCTTCTTTCAACACTTCCGCTTCTTCCCTAGCTCTTTCCGCAACTATTTCTCCCACTTTCGCTAACAATGCCGTCGACCCAAAATCCCTAGCCATTAGCTCTTCCAATTTCTCCAAAAAATCCATTATCACATACCCAATTGGCTTATCTAATGGAATTGGCTTTGTTCTCTTCCACCCAATTTCGAAATTTGGTGGGTCTTGCTTTATGAGCTCACTTCTTGATTTTCTCTCACGGATTATCTCGGATTTTCGACGTTTTTCTATTGGGAATTTTTCTGGGCTAATTGTTGTTTCTGAATTTGGGGTCAGGAATTCTGGGTCTGAAGAAGATTCAGGTAATGAATTGGAAGTGCATTTGATAGTGAACTGCTTTATGGAAGAAATTGGATGAATTGAAGGAAGAAGATGGACATGGTGGAGTTGAAGAATATTTGAAGAAGAGGCCATTGTTTTAAATTCTCCAACAAAGTTGATAAGGTCTATATTGTAGTACTATTTACTTTTTGTTGTCAATAATAATATTTGATATTTGATATAAGTGAATATCTAGATTGAGCTAAATATCTTGACGAGGCTACTTGAACTGGGATTCTGTCTCAAAATACTTGTCATGTTTAGTTTTGATATTGAAAAAAGGTACGACTAATACTATTTCTTGTGTAATTTTGGCAAATAGTAAACAACAACAACAATATATGTAGTGAAATCTCACAAGTAGAGTCTGAGGGGATAGATTATGCATATATTTTATCACTATCTTGTGGAGGTAAAGAAATTGTTATTGAAAGACCCTCATCTCAGCAAATTCAAATATAAAGAAGAAAAAAGCAATGTAGAAGTAACTAACAAAGAAAACAGTGCGAAGTCGATAAGAAAGGAATGACGATACATATTAAACAACAAATGATGATAGATGATATAAGCAAGAATAATACAACTAGTACAACAACAAACCTACACCTTCGAAAAGTAAAAATAACTCTCTAGTACCTCCTAATCAACTATCCTTGGTACGCGATCTTCAACCCCTCCTATCTAAGGTCATGTCTTCGATAAACTGAAGATGCGTCATGTCCTGCCTAATGAGCTCTCCCATATACTTGTTCAACCTACCTTTAATTAAAACTAATATTTTATTAAATTAACTCTTGAAAAAATAAAATATGACAAGTATTTTAATATAGACGGAATACAACATCTGTTTTGTCCCATTTTATGTGATACTATTTTCTTTTTAGTTCACTATAGAAGAATATCACCTACTCTAATTAAAAATAATTTAACTTCAAAAACCTCTTTATTCTCCTACTTAAATAGTGTCACATAAAATAAATAGAGGGAGTATTATATTTCATCCATTCTAGTTTACGTGAGACGCTTTCTTTTTTAGGGCCCGTTTGATCATGTGATATGAAATCATGAGATGAAGTGGAAGTTTTGTTTTGACATGCAATTTGGACTTTTTTATATTATGTGTTTTCTCATAAACACACAATTTCATAAGTTGTAAAACTATTAAAATTATCTTAATTTCTTATACAATCTTACCAAATAAACAAAAAATTATAAAATTGCATATACACTATCACAAAACTATTTTTTAAAAATACAATATTTATTGATGAAACATTAATAGTATTCAAGTTGTTAGTAAAGAAAATTGTTTTTTCAATTAATGTCACAATGATTTGTTAATGATGGTAAATTATTTTTTATCAAACATTGATTTGAATGAAATAGTTAAACTTGATAAAAATAATGAATTTGGTAATATAAATTGTAAAGTAAGAATTAATTTAAAATAAAATAAATTTTATATTGATGAAAATAATCATATGAGATATAAATGGTTTAAATAGTAATGATATGAATTATAATTTATTTTTTTACATATAAAATAAAGTGGATTTTTTAGCAAGATATAAAATCATTAGTCAATTTTGTATTTAAAAAATCCAAATCATGATTTAAAATTCTCAAATCATGCTTTCTGTAGAATTTGGATCAGGTCACAAACGTTAATTTCATCTCATAATATGAAATCATATGTCCAAACGTCTACTTTAGTATTCCAAAAAAAGAAAAATGTCACGTACGTTTTTTGTTTAACAAATATTTTAGGGACACTGTAAATATGTAGAGTTTTTCGTTCCTCTCTAAGCTCTGGCAGAGTGATAGCAATGGCGGCGAGAGTACCTCTAGGATGTGAACCTGTTGTTGGATCATTAACGCCGTCAAGAAAAAAGGAGTATAGAGTGACGAACAGACTCCAAGAAGGCAAACGCCCATTATATGGCGTCGTCTTCAACTTCATTGATTCGCGCTACTTCAATGTCTTTGCTACTGTGGGCGGAAATCGAGTGAGTTTTTTCATTTGGGGTTCGTCAAAATTGTATTTAGTTTGTTGTGCTGACTCGAATTTGTGGAATATAACACTTTTCTTTTACTAATTTGAGCTCTGCAATGAAACGGGTAAACGGGTACGGGTATGAACGACCCAATTGTATGAGGTTGATGGGTTGCTGTTGTTGTTGTTATTGTGGTTGTTGGCTTCATGTATTAGTATGAAAGTTCGAAATTTTCATTCTTTTAGGATTTGTCTTGAGTTCTAGAATGAAACGGGTTGACGGGTATGGGTGTAACTGTCCCAATTGTTTGAGGCTGACGGGTTGCTCTTTTTTTTTGTTTTTGTTTTGTTGTTGTTCTTGTGATTATTGGCTTCATGTATTGGTATGGAAGTTCAATTTTTTCATTCATTTGTCTTGAGTTCTGAAATGAAACGGGTTAATGGGTACGGGTATAAACGACCCAGGTTTTAGAGGTTGAAGGGTTGTTCTTGTTGTTGTTGTGATTGTTGGGTTCATGTATTAGTATGGAAGTTCAAAATTTGTACAATTTAGGTAGGAAGTATCAATCTTTTTTTTTTTTCATCTTGGTCCGTCTTATTTTTTTAAATGCCTCGGGGTCAATATTAGCTGAGCTGCTGCTTGTTTCAGATGAAATGTGCTAAAATTGGACTTGCAAGTTGCTTTAATGTTGATTGATGGTTCAAGGACCCTTTTTGTTTCCTACAATTGCTCTTATGCTTATCTTGGTAGATTCATTGATGCATCACAAACTAAAATGTCTTTATGTAGTTAGGACATAGGATGGGTGAGCCAGCTTTGTACAAACTTATGTTATATGGTGTAATGATTGACAGTTTCTGTATGTTTCTCCACACTTGCGGAGTGCCACATATTTAACAGATTGATAGTAATTACCTAATGGTTTACCTTACTATTATAAATTGTTCATGTCAAAGGTTATGATTCTCGGAATTGGGTATGGATTGTAATCTTGTATAATCTCTTAAGCAGTGCGGAGTTATGCTATTATATATCTTGTTGTATTTCTTATCTAAGTTGAGAGTTAAGGATGATGTAAAAATAAATTTAGAATTTAGAAAAGTGCATGCTCTTGTAAATGATGTGTCTTTTATTGGTCTAGATATGTCATCTGAGAGTTGTTTCAGAAAACCGACCTGAAAGAAGATAACTACAGAAGAATAGTGCTAGCCTCAGGAAGTTAGGATATGTTTTTACGGTATGCCAATTGTCGATACCCTGACTAGTGTCTTTATTTTCTGGTTGTTTGTCAGGTGACTGTATATCAGTGTCTCGAAGGTGGTGTTATTGCTGTGCTGCAGTCTTATATTGATGAAGATGTAAGAAGTTGCAAGCACACAGTTGTTTCATCTGTTCCGTACATATGTTATCTCATATACTTAAAAAACTTTTGGTTTTTCCATGTGCTGTGTAAATCAGAAAGATGAATCCTTTTACACTGTAAGTTGGGCCTGCAATATTGATGGGAGTCCATTCTTAGTGGCTGGTGGAATAAATGGAGTTATTCGTGTTATTGATGCTGGGAAAGAGAAGATACACAAGGTCTTGACATGAAATCTTTGATTCACATTTTACATGGTCAAACAAAAGTAGTTGCTCTTTTACTTATAAAAAATGAATATCTGCATATGAGTTTTTAACAGCCAACTAATTAATCTTTATCTGAAAACTAAAGTATTTCCTTTTTCCATGATTCAATCCATCTTATTCATCATGATATTAACAAGTTAAGTATTCCTTCATGATTCGTTCCATGTTAAGTTGTATTAACAATACAAACTTGAAAGAGAAAGGTTCTCTTAAAAGTTGAAGCTAGTTACGTGTTAACTTAATATCATATGTCTATTAATCTATTTTAATCTACTTGCTTATGATTGAACAGAGCTTTGTGGGGCACGGAGACTCAGTAAATGAAATTAGGACTCAACCCTTGAAACCATCTCTTGTATTATCTGCCAGCAAAGTATGTACCTTACGTATTCCTCTATTGCCTTCCCCCGCAAGGAAAATTATATTTGATCCTCTTTATTGAAAAAAAAAACATTTGCACAGTTCCAAGATGTATGTGGAGTATCAATCAATTTTGCAACTATTTCACATGGCATATTTTGATTATCACGAGTGTTACAGGATGAATCTGTTCGCTTGTGGAATGTTCATACTGGAATATGCATTTTGGTATTTGCTGGTGCTGGAGGTCATCGGAATGAAGTACTTAGTGTGGTAAGTTTCCCTGTTAATTGCAGTTCCACTCCAAGGATGGAGTTGGTGGCAAAGTAATGTCTTTCACATCTGTTACTAATACTGGGAACCAGTATTTAAGCATATCAGCTGGTTTGTGATGTTTGTAGGACTTCCATCCTACTGATATATATCGGATTGCTAGTTGTGGAATGGATAACACTGTTAAGATCTGGTCAATGAAAGGTAAAACCTGTAACCCTTTTCAGTTTCACATATATTATTGAAAAATGACATATGATATACAACTAAGTATCATCACAGGCTAAAACTTTGAAACAGAGAAAAACGGAGGGTGATCTTTAGAGGAGCAACTTGCTATTGGTTGTATTCACAAGGCTTTTTCAGAACCTTTAGGATGATGATGTTGTGCTATGCCTGTACTTTTCTGGATTTGGTGATTTTGTCACCTATATATCCTGAATCTCACACGACTACCTGGACGTGTTGAACTAATGACTTGCACACAATCTTCATTGTGGAATACATTAATTTATTAGCACATATTTCTACAAGGATATCTTTGTCTTCGGTTACAAGTGTAAAAATGATGTCAATATTTTCAAAGATCCAACCGTAGTTATCAATGTACCAACTACCTAGAAGGAATATTAGGCAGCATGCAGTTATCCTAGACATTTATGTATTCTGGTGTTCACAATGCTTTTTATCTAAACTACTTTACTTCCCTAGTTATAGTCACACCTATCAGCAATTGCCTTACTGTTGTCCCTGGTAGTGTTGGCTATGAGTCAGATTAAGTATTGTGTTGTCTGTTCCATTGGTGCTCTGTTGTTACACAAGTTTGAAAAAATAAAATGAAGTAACATCAATTTGAGTAATGTTACCAGTATATATAAAAAAAGTAACATCAATATGAGCTGATATTTCTTTTCTGATGAACTGCTTGTGCTACAGAATTCTGGACATATGTGGAGAAATCGTTTACTTGGACGGATCTTCCTTCCAAGTTTCCCACTAAATATGTACAGTTTCCAGTGAGTAACTCTTGTTCATTCTCTCCTTCCCTGCCTTCTTTCTTCTGAAAGTTTGATTGGAGAATTTTTTCTTGCTGTGACCTTCTTTTTATCCTTTCAGTTGTTAATAGCTTCTGTCCATAACAACTACGTTGACTGTAACAGATGGCTTGGTGATTTTATCTTGTCCAAGGTGAATAGATTGACCTGCTTTCTACCTGAGTTCTTTCTTTTCTGACTGTTCTTCTATATGAGCTTATTAGAAAAGAACTGTTCTGTTGTATAAATTATTGGTTGGCTTTATCTTCCTTACCGGGAGATATTTCCTCTTCTGATTTCATCGAGGGGAAATCAGAGCAAATCTGGGAACCTCTGGAAAAGCAAAGAATAGCTTTCTTTCTTAACCATGAGTTGTCTACCTCAAGTTGAAAATTACATGTTAATGGATTGAGGATATCTTCTTGTCTTTTACATGGTCTTCTCATATTTTACTTGTACTGATCCATAAATTTTGTTGGAAATACTGAAGAGTGTTGACAATGAAATTCTATTATGGGAACCAAAGATGAAAGAACAATCTGCTGGAGAGGTTAGTTTGGTCATGTTTGAACCATTTTTTTGATAATTATTTTCTAAAATTGGAAAATTTCCTAATGTATATTGCTCTACGTTTAGGGCACTGGTGACGTCCTCCAAAAGTATCCTGTGCCGGAGTGTGATATATGGTTCATCAAGCTTTCATTTGATTATCACTACAAAACAGCAGCTATAGGTAATTCTAAGTGTTAAATCAAAATCTTGTATGTGCTTACTGAGTTTTCTCAACAGTTTTTCTGTTAGTGGACTGTTCACTAGATAATGCTCAAATTTGGAATCAAATGTTACTGCTTGTGTAACCCCCCCCCCCCCCCCCCCCCCCAAATCTGGTGTTGTTGAGTGTGGCATGAAGTCATTTGTAACCCAGAGGCTGTTGAGATTATCTAATAATATCCCAAGTAAAATATAAACGGAAAGTTTTTAGGTCCATTCGTTGCATGCATGTTAGGTTACTCATAGTATGTTTCGACTCAAGCTTGTACTGGAATTCACCCGTTGACCTTATGTCTAACAGGAAATAGAGAAGGCAAGATCTTTGTCTGGGAAGTACAAACAAGCCCGCCAACTTTGATTGCAAAGTTAATCTCTATCCATCCCCCCTCCCTAGTTTTTGATCCTCCTCATTAATGTTTTGGATTTAAAGTGTTTGTGCTTAACTTTTGCAGGCTGTCTCATGTTCAATCTAAACAACCAATTAGACAGACTGCCATGTCTTTTGATGGAAGGTTAAGATCCAAAATCACTTTTTTTACTGCTTCTTGTGTATGTTTTTGCAATCTTTGCATTAACCGATTGTCTTTATTCTTCAGCACCATACTTAGCTGCTGTGAAGATGGGACTATATGGCGCTGGGATGTGGTAGCAACAACTTCTTGAGTTTGAATGTACTATTATGAAGGATCCAAAGTATATCTAAACATGCAAGCACACCTGTAAATTCTGCTTAACTTTATCTCTGACCTCTTTCTCGTGAGACTATCTCGATGTGCCAGTGAATTAAACTGGTACTATTAGTGCTGGACATATGGAGGTCGATGATCAGGGAAGATGGGAAGGTTAATAGGATGTCAAACTTGTCTAGTTTTCTTTATGAGTACTATTATTATGACTCCCCTTTTATCTTAATCTTCGTATTATTTCAATTGACTAAAATACCTTGTAAAAGTAAGGAGGAAAAACAATCACTCTGTATTTGGGAATATTCTTTTGCAACAGTTATTTTGAGAATTAGAAAAATTATTGATGATTTTGGGTTGTACGTACTTAGCTTATTAATACTTTGATGTTTACCAAATTTGTACATAAGTTAAAAAGTGCCTTATAAACCAGTTTGACTAGTTTATAACCATAGCCAAACGCCCTCTAAATGTGACTAATTGTATCTCATTAAGGCAGTGGTTGTGCCAAAAATGATGCTCAATTTGGCCAACATAATGATTTTCCATATACTGAAAGCAGAACAGCAAAATACTCCATACAGGGATCAAGAAACGCAGAGGTTGCGCTAAAAATCAATGATGTTCAATTTGGCCAACATAATGATCTTCCAAAATGATGGCAAATACAATACAATATCAAGAAACCCTAACATAATTGGGTGATGAAATTCGACCATACATCGATACAAAATTTGCTATGCAACTGAGGTTTCTTCTTCTACTACATTTTCTCGCTGTGCTACATGCTCAACATATTTTGGGTAGTACATATGTACAAAAAGAATGGAAAGCCTGTATGATTCTTTAACTATAATAACATACTACCAAAAATGACTTCCGGGGGAGGACAAACAAATTAAACTTGAGTCCGCAATTGCATCAATAATATCTGCATGTTCTCCAGTTTCTGACTCAGCTCTTTAACGTCATCGAGAGAAGATGTCGAATTAGCTAGTTCAACACTTAAAGCAGAACATTTGGTCTGTGATTCCTTGATCATGTCCTCAAGAGAAGCTACTGTTGACTCAAGATATGGGTTTCGGCTTCCACCAGTGACATTTGACGATGGACTTAGTCCCATACTACTGCTGCTATTATCTCTGCTGAGTTTTTCAGGAGTAAATATTCTATCAAAGCTTTCACTTCCTGCAAGTATTCATGAGTACAAATCACTAAATCATCAACCAGCAAACAATGCATTAGCACAATATAATGGTCAAGAGTGGAAAAAGCCAAGAGATGGCACCATATGCTAAATGTTCAATGTGTAATATCCTACAAATATGGCATTGCTCTTTGTTGAGGGGAATATTTTGGAGCCGAGCTCAGCTACCTTAGGGCAGAAACTTCTATTTTAGTAATTAGAAGTGCTACTGATTCAGTAAGCTTGTTTATGTATAGAATCTCGAGACTACAAAACGAAGAAATATATTGTGAAAATGAAGTTCCAAATAAGATGCCAAAATTACCTAAGTTACTTAGTTGACTGATTGCTCCTGCACCAATTTTACTTTCTAACTTAAGTACCCGTAGAATTCCAGCAGCGATCCGACCCATGGAGTCAACCTCAGACTTGCACAAGAAAGCAAGATACTTGAGCTCAGCCTTAGTCACTATTGCCTCAATCTGCCAAATACACAAACTTCTTTATTATACAAAGCAGGGAGATAGAAATCAAAGGACAAACTTGCAAAATCTTTGTACCGGCTGTTTGACAGAAAATTTCAAATTTTCGACAATCCACTTTCCCAATCCATCATCAATATCGTCTTCGCAATTCACTATGTCTACTTCAATGTTCATACCACCAAATCTCTCAGCAGTCTCTTTAAGAGGTCCTTCAGGACCATCTTGCCTGATACTATGTGGAGAACGTGGTTTTAAGATCTGCAGACCTTCCATACCAACCTGCAGCAGCTCCTAGTTAGGTTACTTGTCTTAAAAATCTTCATGAAGAGAAAAATGGTTACAAGTAAGTGACCAAATATGACAATAACTACTACGCCTCAATCCCAATCAAGTTGGGATCGACTATATGAATACTAACCATGTTGCTCCATTTAAACACATCTCAGGCCAGTATTAAAACAAGAGAACAAAAGCAATTAGTTATTTGCATAAAGACTAAGGTTAGTGCATAGTTATCTGTTTTAAGCTATAAAGATAGGTGGAAAAACTACAAAACAATCATTGCCATGTTTCTCGGAAAAAAACCCATATGCAAGATATAAAGTATTTTCTAACATGAGTCAAGTTTATCGTCTCCACCAAGGCAAATATATTGCACAGTAAGAATAAAGTGCTTACAGTAATCAACTCGAGGGGGTATTTTTTTTTGCCAGGAGATTTTCCGCTGTCATTTGTTACATGCTTAGAACTGCTTGCTTTGACACAAATGTTTTGGAAAGTTGTGTGCCAACACCGCTCTTCTCTGACAGAATCTTCATGATCACAGAACCACCACCTTTCTGCTTCTTCTTGTGCACCTTCCAGAGCAAATAACCAATCTTTGAATTCTATGGTTAGGTCCACGTCATCAGGTGTTTCCAACTGTAATCTACCAGTGTCCTTTCCATCTAAAAAGAAGGAAAACCAGAAAGAAATGAGAAGACCATTGATCAAGATCACAAGCAAAGTTAATCACTGAAATCATAGATGGCAAAGAAAATGAATACTCTCTCCATCTCGAAATGCCTGTACCTAATTTCCCTTTTAAGTTGTTACAAAATGCAGCCCACTTTCCTTAAAGGGTAAGTTTTAACACGTTCAAAATAAGATAGCTTTGCAGACCATCTATCCTCTTTTTTATATCATTTTATCGTCTAATTATTCTTTTCAGCGAAAAAGGTATACTGTGGCTCCACTATATTTACTCACAACTATTAAACGGCCCATATATTCAACTATTCTCTTAGCGAAAGTGCCAAAGAAAAAGTGCACAGCCAAAAAAGGATGGCAGAAGTATATAGCATCATCATAAGTTGAAGAGTCTAACCATCTTGATGTTCATCAAGGGTAAGAGGTGTTGCTTTCAAAAGTTTAGACAAAGGCCCAGCAGACAGATGCTTCAATCCTTTAGTAAGCCCTTCCCCAGGACCACCATCTGGCCCAAGAATTCCAAACTTATGAAGTAAGGCTTCTGTGTAATTCATTCCTCCCCCAAGGCGGACGCCAGCAATACAAGCTGAAACATTTAGACTGTGACACTCCATGTCCTGTGTTTTATAAGGGATCACCTGTACCATTTTTACGTCCAAGAAGGGAACTGAAACAAAATTGCCATTTGATTGATAGATCTTCCTGTTTTGCACCCAAAAGACAGATCTAAGTTGACGTCCATTCTCCACAAATTGGCCATTTTGGTTTGAAGTCCACGCCAAGCTGTCCTCACGTGGCAAGCTACTCAGAGTGTCTGCACAATCAACTTCAACACCTTCCCAAAGGAAACTCGACGAAATGGCTATAGCACCCCCCAAGGTTCTATGAGTAACTTTGATGGACAGCCCTTTGCCTATAAATTGAACCAACGGCATTCCTGAAATGTCAGCGGCAGAAGATTCCAAAAATCTTAGGTGCAGATCATTTACTGATAAACATACAGCAGCATCACCGGGAACCTTTTTGCTTAATGATCGACCTAAAGATTTATGACTTACTTCCTCCTGCGAATTGAACCTCCCAGCAGCCGCTATCTTTTCGCTTACTCTCCCAAAATATGTGTAAAAATCTAGGACAAAAAATAATTGCTCAACTGAAGTGTTGGACAAATACTGCTGACAGGCAACTCCCACTCTAACAATTCCTCCCGGAGGTGGGACATTTGTTAAAGGGCCTCCATCTGCAGTAGCCATTGCTACTTCAAGGCAAGCACCTTTCAGCTCAACACATCTCCATGAATTTGAAGGTAATGCAAGAGAATTTTGGAGTCCAGTTGAATCGTTACATGTTTGTAGAGAGAGACTAATGACTGAAGCACCAGCAGTCCATTTCTTCTGGCTACCATCAATTGGTTGATCTTCCCACAGACTGAAGCATGCCGGATCCTTATCGAGGTTTAGTAGCCCCAGCTTAAGAGTAGGTGACTCAGAAAGGATGAAATCTTCTATATGAAGGCTTGCCCCACCAAAAAAACTATGAAAAACATCATCTCCACCTGGAACAGTATGATTTCCTGTTCCCGTGTCTAATGGGACAATGATATCTAACCCCTTAAGATTGAATGTGAGGGAGTTTATCGAAAAATCTGATAGAACTACACCACCAGGATTAACTACAATCCCATCAGCTAAAAAGGAACATATCCTCAAACATGATTCTTCCTGAAGATGAATCTGGCAAACAAACAAGAAGAGCAGCATAGTTCATCATCAGATAGCCAAAAGAAAAAGACAATATGAGGTTGTATCTAGTAGTACATGAATACCATAAGGGGCTGACAATTGATAACTGTGGTAGAAGCAAAAATTGGTGGAGATGGCGAAGGCTTCAGCTGAAGAGAATGAAGAGAGATCAGGGGGACCCCAGCTCTGAAGTTCCCCTGCTGGTCCCCTAGAGGATAAATGGGAGGACAAAAATCCTTACCTGAATTAAGAAAAATGAGAAATACATTCAATTTCAACCATAAATTCTAGATTAAGCAATCTATCAACAGAACAAATGTCCCCCAAAATTGATGTTAGTACCAAAGTCTGGAATGTTCAAAACATCATCAGAATCCGTCAACTCAGATGGCTGCACCAAGGTGCACGGAGGGCGTGAAAATGTATCCCTGCATTTAAATCATTTGGTGCACTTAGAACGTGCAATAGAAACTCAACTCTCAAATTCAGCAAAAGAGTTTTTCAGGGAGGACTTTGTATCAACTTAATCAGATTGTTATCAAGTAACGGACCCTATGAGACTAAATTAGAGTTTACTTTTGCCGACATAAGTTGTTTTTGAGATCTTTGGCTCCATATTCCTCTTGCCAAAAGGGCAAAGTAAGAATTGTTAAAGCTAACTGCATGAACTCCAGCAAATAGATATAGTTTAGAAGTAGAACAAAGGGAAACTCCATTTACTCCTTTTAATGAGGATCAAACCCAAAAGTATTTGATGACACAAATGCTCCAAGTACAAGAACATATACTCACAAGCAGTTTGTCAGAGAACAATTGATATGAGCAGTACGCTGCAGAAACTACTGCAGATTGAGTCAGCCCTCTATGAGATACAAAACATAATAATGAAATAGTTTAGTGAACTGAGCTCTGAGACAGTCATTCACTGTTTCACAGGTTAAAACGGTTCATATTTGAAAACTTGCATAATTCAAGATATAGTTACAGTGACAACAGAATTAGTTCATCTCTTGCATGACTGTGAAGGTAAAGATTTTGTGATGATATCTCTGAGACTCATAAACTGAGGTTAAGCTTACATAACAGAGTTACCAGAGCCAGATATATAGAATGCAGAAAATTCTAAGCAAACATGGTTATTTGGTTGCAACTAGTGATAAACAATAAAAATATTTTTGCTCAAATAATCTCAATTTGCAGTCAATGCATTCTTTGCAGTTTATGTAGTATGCGACTTTGTGCTAATGATAACATAATCACAGAAACTTGCCTTAAAAAGGCTCCTCCTATCATAAGACGAGTCAAGCATTTGGCACTTTCTCCACCTGCAATACTTCCCTGCAGAAGGGAAAATCCAATATAAAGGCCCTAATGAAAAACAAACAAAATAACCGCTGGTTCCACCAGCATATAATGCGCTGCATCTCAGTTCTTGAATCAACATAAGAAGATAAAATAGAAGCCTTTTTGGATCAATAAGAAATTGTACCCGAGAAAAGAATAAAGACTGCATCAAAAGTTCAAGCTGAAATTCTGCAAAGCAAACCGACACTATTAGTGAAACTTTTGAAAGAAACTAATGTGATGTAAGAAACCTTACAGTATGGATTACAGTATCCTCCATTTAAATCAAAGACTTTGCAGAGAAGGCAAGCAAAACATCCACTCATAGATCCTCAATAAAAACATAATATATCCAGATCACTTTGGATGTTATAGATTGCTCAAGGGGTAGCAGACAGTCCATGCATTGAACTACATCGAAGCATTGTTTGCTTCAGCTGTCTTCAAGCAAAAAAAAAAAAAAGGAAACCAGCTAAGTGACCCAACAATTCTTAAAGTGGACTCCTCCATGAGATGCAACAATCTGATCTTCCATAAAACGAAGTTCAGTGCTGTCAAAGGCAAAAAGTTGAAAATTCCAGATATTTGTCTGGGGCTTTGAGCAGTCAAATGGTACAGGTTCACACTTCCCATTAGTGTTTGGAGCGGCATAATTATAGTTAGGCAATGATGGGAAACTATTTAGGAACAGATAGTTACAGAGTCACTTGGGATATTGTTTCTGTAGAAGGCCACTGAGGACTGGGAGTGGAGGATATTGAAGAATTTATACACAAATCAATGATGTAAAATCACCTTAATTTGAAACTATCTGGACGGTAACTAGGAAGCAGATGATGGTAATTTTGTCTCCTTGTGTGAGGAGTTCAAAGGGGAAATCGGTCATCTTCACGTGCATCGTAGGTTTGTCAACATCTTTTTCAAATCTACATTCTCAATGTTCAACATAGCACAAGTGTTACCTAGGACTATCACAAAGGAACTCGCAAGTTTGGATTTTAAGAGAAGAAAGGCAATATAAAAACACTTTTTGTGCATTTTTCTCCTACTCAAATGAAAGAATTGGAATGTCTTACAAAAGAGTGCAAGGGATGTAAAATGTACTAGAATCTCTTTCTCGTTGCTTCCTTATCTTTTGTGTAAAATGTATACAAATAACTATTAGAGTGAGGACACATTTATTTTGCAGTAGCATCCTTACATGTGGGCTTGATTCATTTCTTGAGCCAAGCACAGGGTGATATGACGCTCGAAGTCAAGACTTTTGCCTGCTCAGTCGAGTTACCAAATCTAAAAGCTTAAGCTATTAGAGGGGGAGTACTTTTTGTTTTAAGGTTTCATGAAGACTAAAGTTTACTTGAAGTTGAACAAAAGCAAACATTAAAGATAAAAAGAAGTAACTATAACAAAGTTGTTTAGAAATACAATTCTTTACAAAAGATTAAGCTGGAATATATTTTGTCTCCTGAGATTGAAACAGAACCAATACTACACTTTTTAGTGTCCTTGTAAGTAGAGAAGGACAGTTTGAACTTGTTGATCATTTTTGTTAACGTGCTACCAGCACAGAGATGAATATCCTATTACCTTTGGAAAAAAAAAAAACTCGAAGTGTTAAATTTCACCTCTTTTTTTTTGGTTTAATAGGTTTAATTCAGATAGATATATAGTTAGCTTTTGGTAGTTATGAATCCTCTCACCGCCTGTCCCCTACAAGGGGAAAATAATACATTTATTAGAGGTGGCCAACCTAACCTGTGTCCTTCAAACGTAGAAAAATGTGATCCACAACAACGGAGACCAAAGACCGCCCAGCTGCTTCTGTATGCTGTCACAGTTAACAATCCATTGTAAAAGTCAGAAAGGTGAAGTACAATAAGATTATATCAACATTTAGGCTCCATTTTAATAAGTCAATGACAATGGAGTCATTCATACTTGCTGGTTTGGCTTGACATCTCCTCTGTTTATACAGACGTACAATCCTGTCATGAAGCGAAGAAGCGCTCGTAATCCTGCAGAATCAAAATAGTAATAAGCAAATTGTAAAGAACAAGACACGAAAAGATCCACAAAATGCACATTTTTTTCTACATGCCTGGTTCACTAAGAGCTGGACAAACAGTTTCTGTGATGTGCAATTGAACTTCAAGTCCTAGTGGACTATTTAGTTCAGTCCTCTGAATCGTTATCTGATAGCAATGTGAAGGCAAGAAATCCATTAATATCAATGGTCTGTATGCCTCAAATCATAACCTATGTTCATATCCAAAATTCATAGAAAGAAAATTGTGTGCCAATTACATGAGCTTCTCCAGATATTCCTTCAATGAATCTCTCCCCGCCAAAAAATACTCGCTTTGCTCCATCTTTATCTCTCTTGTTATTCCCCCCTTGAGAGCTTCCAAAATTTGCATCCGCGAACATATCGGGATGAGGTAACAGGTCAATAGATAGATGTTCCCACTCAAGTTTCTGTTATTAAAAGAAAAGTAGATGATGCAACATGACACAACGATGCAAACATGAGTAATTAAGGATTTAGGACACTGCATAAAAGAATAAGGTACTCAGAACAATCTTGTAGATATTACCTCGAGAAGAATAAAATATCATTCATGTAAATAAATTGGGAAAAATTTCTAAATAGTAGAAAAAGAAATGTAATTACTTTGAACACATATATGAACTCCTTGCCACTAGAGAAATCCCTAGCTTCCTTTAGATTTACAACCTGCAATAGCATATTGTTTGAGTCATTCTTAAGCAACAACTACACAAGTCATCTCATCTAAAATAAATGCAACTTACCTCCCAGTTCTCATTTGTAGTATAGAGAAGAAGATTGTGTATAGTGATTGATGCCATAGGTGATGCCCTGGTGAAATAGTCAAACAAGAAAGAGAGAACATTATCTAACATAGAAAACTAAAATCACATGACTGCTTGAAGCCAAACCTAACAGGTAAATAAAAATGCTCACAAGTTTTTGCTAAGAGCCTCCCAAAAGATGCAAGGGAATCTAAGACTTACTTGTTTCAAATAAATTCAAACCATGTAGAAAAAGTCTCCCAGACATGAATCCCAATGTAATCTTTAAATCATCTCCCAACCTTAAACCCCACCGGCGATCCTTCTGATCACCGGAATCCTCCCTCCCTCTTCCTTTTCTGACAATCTCTTTCCACCAAAGCACCTACCAGCCACCCGTGACTCAACCCCAAAAAGACCCATCCACAGAAAGTCTCCCATGCTCTCGCACGCGCCACCTCTTCTTCTAAGACTTTGACCTCACGCGCGGCACGCGCCGGCGCGTGAGTCGACAAATCTCAGAATTTCAACCTTTTCGCGGTCTGATCCAGGCCACAAGGATCTTCAACCCCCATTCCGTCTTCGTTTAAAGCATTTTTTTTCTTCTTTTCATCAGTTTTTAGGAGAGAGATGGATAACAGAATCTTTTTCAAATTAGGGGGGAAGTCTTATGACTTAACTCATACCAATCTAGCCTCAAATTCTAGGTTTGAATGGGTGGAGAGTGTTGGACGGTATGTGAGAAGAATGAAGTTGAGTAGAGCAGCTCTACAGTGGCTATGCGGAAGATTTAATGAAGCTTCAGAAATCAAAGGAAAATCCTTCAAAACTTGGAGATGCAGAGATTTAACTACTCTTATTTATTGCTCTTTAAAGTACAATAAATATGGTAGCTTTGTGTCTGTTATTACAGTTAAAGGAGAGCTGAGATCTATTATTATTCTCCCTGAAATCTCATTCAATGCTGGCCGGTCTGATCTCTCTAAGAAAATTGAGGTCTTTATTAATAAGGCTGAAATTTCACAGAGAGACTCTAAATGCAAGGGAAATAACCAGGAATGGACAAAAAGGAAAAGGAAGTTATAAGGAAGCTCTTCAAAAAAGCAGATGGCTCCCTAATGAACTTCAATCAGCACCAGAGAGCAGCACCAATGGAGATAAGGATCCTTTGAGGAGAAGTCTGGTTGGCAGCTTCCCAGATTGCGATGAGATACCTTCCCGTAACGATGTTAGGAAATGGGCGCAAAACACATGGAGAGGCATCCATAATATACAAGTATTTGATTTGAACGGGATCCAATTCCTTTTTGAATTTCAGTCGAGAAGGGATGCTGAGAATGTGCTTGCAGGGAGATGGAGTAGGAGCAACCATCTATTGGAGCTGGAGTGGTGGTCCCCGACGACGGGAGCTATTCAAGCCCAACAACAATTTGATTGGTTTTGGGTTCGAATTTTGGGACTACCGTTACATCTATGGTCTGATAAAGTGATGAAGGAGATGGGGGATCAGTGTGGCGGATGGATTGAAGCAGAAGAAGAAACCCAACTCAAGAATCACTTGAGATGGGCCCGTATTCGAGTCAAAGGACCTCTGAAGGAAATTCCGGCATACGTAGAAGTGAGTGATGGAGAATTCAATTTTTCATTGCCGGTATGGTGTGAAGCTCCGGCGAGATTCAGACGGAATTCAGATCTAATGCACGTCGAGCAATTAGAAGGCGCAACACAATTTGTATCTGGAAGGGAGCTCTCACAGCAAAACTCTTTGCTGACCTCTATTCCAAAGGAGGTGGAACACACCTTTTTGGGTAATGATACGCAGTTAATTTGCAAAAAAAAGGGGGAAGAGGAACACGTGGGTTTGAATGAAAGACATGTGAGGGAAATAATTAAAAATTTGGGCCCAGGAATTGTATTAGAAGTGTCGGACCAAATGGGGATAAAAGGCAGTGGGTCACATGAAGCCCAATTACCTAAGAAAGGCCCCATTCAGTTAGAAAAAGAACCTTCTGTTGACGGCCTCTTTTCGACAGAGAACAGTTTCTTTCGGAGCTCGAACATAACAGAGATGGAGATGGGGACTGGAGTGAGAATTGAAATATCTTTTGCTAAGGATGATGTGGCAATTTACTTTGGGTCGAAAGTTTTGGGGGGTGAAGATGACAACATGTCCATGGTTATTTATGATACCGAAGGGGCAAGAATTAATTCAGCAGAAACTGATAAGATAGTTCTTCAGCAAGGCATTTGCTCTACTGAGCAAATTACTTTATTTGTAGATCCTCTTCCTCTTCAAATTAATGATAGTCTCCAGAACAAGAAATTGAAGACAAAGCTTCACTTTGGGTACATTCAAATGTACTTAAACTCAGTCAAATTTTTGGGGTTGCTTTTGAAGGATGTGATAAGGCGGCTTTTGATCTATTTCTGAGAATTGATCAAAAGAGAGGAGATTTGAGGCAGAAGAAGGTGGAGACAACACCAATCAAAGCAAAGAACACAATTCCAAAGGAGATAAGAAATTTGGAATTTCACGTTAAGTTTAAAGAAGGGGAATCAAGAAACAAGAGGAGAATTTCAAACACAAATTTCCGATGAAAGTCAAAATCCTTTCTTGGGATGTAAGGGGGGTAAATGGAGAAGGAAAAAAGGGGTTAGTTAGGAAATTATTTCAACATTGGGGGGCTGATATTTATGTTCTGGTTGAGACAAAATTGGGAGGATCAGAGGTGAATGTATTCAAACAATTATGGCAAAATAGATGGATGGGGGAATTTCATTTGGATGCTATAGGCAGAAGTGGTGGCATCGTAGTGATGTGGGATAAAAGGGTGTGGAGAGGAGAGCTGGTAATAGCAGCAAACCAAATGGTGACCTGCAAGTTTGAAGGTATTAATCAGGCACTCACATGGTTCCTTTCAGCTGTGTATGCCTCATGCGATCCAATAACTAGAAGAGAACTTTGGCAAGAATTCATCAACATCAAGGAACTGTGTAAAGGGCCTTGGGTAGCTTGTGGAGATTTTAATGCTACAAGATATCCAAACAAAAGATCAGAAGGGCACGGAATTACTACGCCAATGACTAAATTCTCTGAATGGATAAATGAGATGGAGTTCATCGACCCTCCTTTAGTTGAGGGGTCTTTCACATGGAGAAGGGGGGGCAATCACATGTCTGCTTCCAGAATTGATAGGTTTTTATTCTCTTCTCAGTGGGATGGGACCTTTACAGGGATAAAACAGAGCATACTTCCCAGAATAGGTTCTGACCACAGTCCAATTTTGCTTGAATGTGGAGACTTAAATTTGAAGAAGTCTTACTTCAAGTTTGAACAATGGTGGTCAAGGGTGGAGGGTTTCTCAGACAAAATTAAAGATTGGTGGAAATCTTTCAATATCACTGGTACGGGCTTTTATGTCCTAGCCTCCAAGTTGAGGATGCTAAAGGGGAAGCTAAAAGAATGGAAACGGGAAAATAGGAACAATTGGAATCAAAGAAAAGAGGAAATCTTAAATCAGCTGTCAATTTTAGAAAAGACTCAGGAGTTGAGATTGCTATCAGAGGATGAGTTACTTCAGAAAGTACATCTTTCAATGGAGTTTGAAGATGTTGCAAAAAATGAGGAAATAGCTTGGAAGCAGAGGTCTAGAGTACATTGGCTTAAACATGGAGACAAAAATACCAAGTTTGTTCGCAGGATGGCTACAACACATAAAAGATTCAACACCATTGACAAGTTGATGGTTGAAGGGGTTACAGAAACAGATTTTGAAGAAATTAAAGGAGCCATAATTAATTTCTATCAAAATCTTTACAGAGAAATTGAACAATGGAGGCCAGAATTTAATGTACAGGGAGCGGAAAGCATTACGCAAGAGGAAAATGTATGGTTGCAGAGGCAATTCGAGGAAGATGAAGTTTTTAATTGCATAAAATCATGTGCTAGTGATAAGGCCCCCGGACCAGATGGCTTTCCGATGAGTTTTTTCCAAACCTTCTGGGAGATACTGAAGACAGACTTCATGAATGCAGTGAGACAATTTCATGAAAGACATGAGATAGAGAAGAGCCTCAACGCCACCTATGTGGCTCTAATTCCAAAGAAGATAGGAGCTATGGAACTTAGGGATTTTAGACCCATCAGTCTCATTAGTAGTGTGTACAAGGTCTTTGGTAAGTTGTTGGTAGAGAGATTAAAGAAAGTGATAAGCAAATTAGTGAACAATCATCAAATGGCCTTCATTCAAGGAAGACAAATTATGGATGCCGCATTAATAGCAAGTGAGTGTGTAGATCCAAGGATTAAAGGAGAGATCCCAGGAATTATGTGCAAGCTTGATATAGAAAAGGCATATGATCATGTCAATTGGGAGTTTCTACTTAATATTCTGAGGCAGATGGGGTTTGGAGACAAATGGCTTAAATGGATAAGTTTTTGCATCAAAACTGTCAGGTTCTCCATACTTGTTAATGGAGAACCTGCTGGTTTTTTTCCTTCTGAGAGAGGACTACGACAATGAGATCCTCTCTCCCCTTTCCTATTTATTTTAGCTATGGAGGGTCTTAACAGTATGATTAGAGTGGCCAATCGAACAACTTGGATAAAGGGCTTCAACATTGGTAATCGATCGGGTCAATTTGAAAATATGTCACCTTTTATATGCAGATGACACACTAATATTTTGCGATGCAAAGGTAGAACAAGTTAGTTACATTAGAGTTGTTTTGGTGATTTTTGAGGCTATCTCCGGACTGGCTGTGAACTGGGGGAAAAGCAGGATCTTCCAAATCAAGGAAGTGGCAAATATTCAGCTATTGGCAAGCATCTTGCAATGCAAGATAGAGCACTTACCAACTACTTATCTGGGAATGCCTTTAGGGAATAATCACAAGGAGCTTGAGATTTGGGATGGAATCATTGAGAAGACAGAGAAGAGGTTGGCTAATTGGAAGGCAAACTATCTATCTCTCGGGAGGAAGAGTCACTACGATCAATTCAGTTCTGGATGCGTTGCCTACATATGTTATATCACTTTTCCCTTTACCAGCAAAGGTAGAAGAGAGGCTGGATAAATTGAGGTGTGATTTTCTATGGTCAGGGAACAAAGAAGGTAAAAAAATACACTTAGTTAAATGGCAGACAACCTTACTATGCAAGAAGACAGGAGGTCTTGGCATAAAAAATCTGAGGGTCCAGAACAAAAGTTTACTTTCTAAATGGCTTTGGAGATTTGCTGTTGAAGATCAGGCATTATGGAGAAAAGCAATTCTCAACAAGTATGGGCGAGGCCAGAGGAGTGGGTGTCTAATGTAGTAGATAGCACGTATGGGGTATCAGTTTGGAGATCAATCAGAAATTTATGGGATAGTCTAAAGGAGAATTTGGTGGTCAAGGTGGGAGAGGGTAACAAAATATTTTTTTGGAAGGACAAGTGGATTGGACAAGAGTGTTTAAACTCGGTCTTCCCCGATCTTTTTTCTTTTTGTACCAATCCTGAGGCTAAAATTGTTGAGATCTGGTCCCTTCAGGGATGGAACCTCACTTTCAGGAGAAATCTAAATGATTGGGAAGTGGATAGAATTGCTGAACTGCTACTCAAATTGGGTGAATTCACAGGCCCTACTACAGAAGCAGATGGTATAAGATGGAAACATAACTCGATGGTAAACTCTCGTGCGTAGGCGTATATAAGAGAGGTCATGACTCACTCGGGGGAATTCTTGGCCCATGGAAACAAATATGGAAGGGCAACACCCCAACCAAGGTGAAATGCTTCACCTGGTTGGTCATCGAAAAGGGCATGTCTCACTCGGGAAAAACTCAAGAAAAGAGGCTTCCAGATTGTCTCCGGATGTTTTTTTTGTCATGAGAAGGAAGAAACTAACAGCCACTTATTCCTACCTTTGTAGGGTTCTTGTACGGAGTGTGGCGCATGGTTCTCGGCATTTCTCAAGAGCCACGGGTGATGCCGGAACATACCGGCGATCTTTTGAGTTTCTTTGGATAAGGAGGGGGGGGAGCAAGACCCAAAAAAGATGGTGGTCTATAGTACCTACTTGTGTCTGGTGGGCTATTTGGAGAGAAAGAAACCTTAGGTGTCATGAGAATATTACTAACTCTATTCAGAAAGTTAAAGAAATTGCATTAACATGTTGTTTTTTTGGTGTAAAGAAGATGGTATAGAAGAAGTAGAACAGTTGGTAGATTTCCTAGGATCTATGTAATTATGGTTTCAGCTTGTAACTTTTTGGAGGTAGCCAGCATACCCTTAATGCTAAAGAATACAACTTTAACTTTTATCAAAAAAAAAGATGCAAGGGAATCTGAGCATAAACAATAGAATGTGATTTATAAGTTTGGAGCCTTTCGACGTACCATTTTGCACTCAATGTCTAAATGCTCTCAAAATAGAGTGCAGTGATATATTGGTGTAGAAAGGCAATATGCAAATAATAATGGTAAATCGTGAATTGTTATATTGCCATTTCTCAGGTTTAGATGACCCAACCAACCAATCTATGATATTCAAGAACTACTTATCTGACATATTTGACAGTCTTCTAAGCATCTACATGCTTTTCTTTCTTCTCTTTTCTTTTGGACATAGAATTGAGTATCAAAAAGATCAAACTAGGATAATACGTGATTTTGATCTGGACATAAATAGAAAAAAGAACAACTTTTTGTTTTATATGGAGCAATATGCCAATATCTAAACCATGTCCAGTGATTTATTTATGCTTTGCTTTGACTTTTACTGCTATTGGCTTCTGGAACATTTTTTGTTGTTATATCAAGCTATAATTCTATAAAATCTCAACCCTAGGAGTCACTACCTTGTTCTTTTCCAAGTTCAAAGGGACTTCAAACCATATGTTTTTCTTTTCTGTGAAGCCACTCTAAATCCAAATCCATATTTATTTTTTTAATTTTATGACCATGGTGTCCGGGCCTAAATCCAAATCCATACTATTAACATGCTTTCACTCCTAGCATCAGAAGTGGTCTCTTCATTAAGCTTCTTCACCTATTGCTCCTATTACTATTTGTAAAATTTTGTTCTGCCTGAAATCTTTAATTTTACTTTGAATGTCAGCAGCTCAATAGTTCTCAGTCATTCATTAAAAGAATCTGCAGAAATATTACCAGGCTCACTGAGTGTACTAAATTTCTAGTTATGTTCTTAAAGTCTAAATTCTGCAGTTAAGGAAGAATGGTTTCAAATTGGATTTAAAGCGCAAGTGAAATGTGATGGGCTAGAGTTACTTGTTTCTTGCTTGAGGATCTGATAATAGAATAGAGAATCAGAAAACATTGACGGGTAAGGATATCCAGTCCAATTTTGAAACAGGTGGAGAGTGTAGAATTGGTTCTCGTAAGCAAAAGAAACAGGAAAAATAGGATATAAAGAATCAGGAATGAAGTTATTGAACACTTACCAGCTTGCTCCTTCTCGGCGTCGAGCACCTCCGTGAGTTTCAAGTAGAAGATTAACTGTATGGACTTGTAATGTCATGCCATCTGCAATCTGACAATAAAAGACCAATATACATGATCACTCATCCTGAAAGGTCACCCAAACCCAATCTCTTTACAAGTATATGATCTTTCCAGAACTTGAGAATTTAAACACAAAGACAAAGGAAAATAAGAAGAGTAGTGATGAATGTAGTACACAGAGAAATCAGTTAGCATAGAATAGTCAGGGCACTTGACCAAAGTAGAGTTACTTTCATGTAACAAAATATCTATTACAACTCAGTTCTGCTTAGAGTTTTCTGCCAAAGAAAAAATGGAAAACAAAGAAACACAGTTACATTGATTTCTTAAAAGAAAAGAGGCATATTGCAATTACCAAATTGATGCATGTTGATGTTGGATATCATATGATTTCAACAGTAGAAGAGCCCTATGTACCGCCTTCCCTTTTCAGTTTGGTGATGGATAATATGAAGCAAAATAATAATTACAACACCATGACCAAGAGCTTAAATCAAAAACTTGATGCTTTAATTACCCACTTATTTGGAAAGATATGACCATCTGCAGACCTTTAAAAAGTTTAAGCTGATTAAACAATACTAAGGGTCTACTGAATCCATTGAATTATGCTTTACATCAGCAATCTTAAAATTTTAAGCATTTTTAAGTATTTCATCCTTCTCTTTATCTCAATAAAAGTATTTCATCCTTCTCTTGAAATACCTGTGTGATGATGGATATCATAATTGCAACTTGCTAGTTCGTAATCAACTTTATATTATCACATTCAAAATTGTGTATGAAATCATCAAATCTAAACAAATTATGTACACACAATTCCCATTGGCCCGTAAGGAATTAACTCAAACACTCTTACATAACATCAAAAACCAAGTGAGCTGATACTATTATGTTGCTAACCTTGTCAGCAAATCCATATCCACTTCCCTTCGAGGAGCTACCAGATGACACCGGACTGATGTAAAGCAGTACGATACCAAGTGAGACAACAATAATCAAACCAAGCTCAAGCTAGTATTTGGCCATAGATTTTGGATCAACTTTTGAAAATTTCACCTTCAAATCTCTGTTTTGCAGAAATTTGAACTTCCATTCAAAAAGCTTCAAATATTTTCCAAATAAAATGCATGTCCAAACACAACTTTAAAAAAATCAATTTTTCAAGTTTTAACTTCAAAATCTATGGCCAAACGCGTGAGCTACTATCCAAAAAGGTAATCAATCACGTTGAGCCTCTATAATACCTGCTAGAGCTCTTAGGTGTATCAAGATCATCTCTTTCTTCCAGAACTAAATCAAGTCTATCAATTTGCACAACTATTGGCTCTGTTTGTACATTACTCACTGACGGAAGCTTGAGTTGAAAAACCAAAGTTAAACAAAAAAAGGACAATTATAACAATAGACAATTAGACTTCAATTTTTTTTTAAAAAAATGGGGCAGAGGGATTACAAATCGGAAAATCAAACCCTCACCAAAAAGATGAAAGTTTAGATTGCCAACCAACTGAGCTATAAAGATCATTTTTTTGTATTTTCATTCATAAAATAATGAATCTAGCAATCCAAACATCACTAAAGAGAGAAAAACCACTAACAATGATCTCCAATTTCCCAACTTTCGCCGTTGTAACATTCAATGCCGGTGGTAATCCCGTGCTCGCATGTAAAGCATCTCCATTTATATCTACGACAAATCAATCAACAATTTTTCAGCTGTATAATTAAGTACCAAGCTTCAAATAACATACTATCTCTGTCCTAATTAATGAGGCCAGCTCGAATTTCCAGAGAATTTTACATATTTAGAAACTACAAGTTTATAATTGACGATTCAAAATATACTATGTTGAATCTCGAAACTCGAAAAGCAATAAGAAGAAAAAATCGACCTAAATTGGAAAGTTGCGCCGTACGTCCCTGCAATTTGAACTGATCTCGGGAAAATGACTTTAACCAATACTTCAATGTATACTCCAATGCTCTAGCCAGTATCGACTCCATCTCTCACCAGATCTAACACAACGGAGAAGTTCACCGGCACCGGAAAACGACTGCGGCGGCCGGGTAGTGTGAATGTGATCTCTTTCTTCAGACAGAGAAATGGATATATGGATTGGTGAAGGGAGGAGTCGGCAGCACGTAGGAATCACGTGCGATAGAGATTCGGTGGGGCCTGGAGCAGTATTATTAGCTTTCGGTGATGGTGTTGAAGTAATTACTACAATTATAAGTAGTGAATTGATTGATGATGAATTTATTTTCTGGGGAATGATGAAGATTTGAAGATTGTGGGCAGATGGATGAATGTATTGGATCTGGGAAAAATGAGTGGTGTTTTTGTCAGGTAGAGGACAATGGATGCTACGGTGGACGGAAATGTCAGTATTGATCATCACAGATGTTTTGTTTTCTTCATCTTGTAATTAATATGCTTGCATTAAATAAAACTCGTATTAGTTATACTGATATTATTTCTTATACACAATTTAGTTTAATGCATTAAAAATAACAAGTATTGCATAATTTCTATTAATTACCAAAATATCCTCTATTTTTTAGCTTAGTTATGTCGTTAATCAATCTAATGCATGTGTTGAAATTCTTTGAATTACGGTAATACACATATCAATACACAATATAGTGTATGACTAATATATAGGCTTAAAAAATGCATCAAATAATAATGCAAAATAGGGTGCATTAGTAATGCTTGCATTAGTAGTGCTTGCATTAGTTATGTAAGCATTATTTCTTACATTATTTGATTTGATGTATTCAAAATAACAAATCTTGCATAATTTCTATTAAAAAAATATATGTTTACAAAAATACCCTTCACACTTTATTTATTTGTACACTTCCTTTGCAAAAACATCAAAAAAAAAAAATTCTTTGCTAAAACATCATTAATTCTTCATTCTTCTTTTTCTTTTATTTTTCAAAAATAATATTAAATAGTTATACTATTGAGTCAAAATACTTTTGTAAAAAATTGGCAAAGAATTTTTTTTTGTCCACATTGAAAACAATTCATTTAGGTTGTCATCAAATACTAATAAAATACAGAAAAGTAATGCAATCAACTCAAGAAAAAGATAGTAATTTACTTGTTCACATCTAATTATTACTTGGCTATTCAGATAAATCAACTAAGATCAGATTCTTTTACAACAAAAAAAATTCTACCTTCATTTTTTTTAATCATATTTTAAGGATGAATTTATGTACTACTAATTAAGAAAAGCATAACGGATGTAAAAAAAGAATAAGTTTTGTTTTTTTGAGTTAATAAGTTGGGGTGAAGCAGTGGGCTGCTTAAAATTTATCGTCACAATAGTAAAAAATTTGATTAAATTATATTGAAATTAGATTTTTTTTTTTTTTAAAGATACTTAAGAGGCCATAAAGCCTATTAAGACACCAATAAATTAAAAGACACTAAAAAATAAATCAACATAAAAATAAAAACTTATGACAACAAAGAAATGAAAAGACTTTAAGGATAGTTTTGTAATTATTTAATCTAATGCAAGTGTTAAAATGCTATGTATTACTAATACCTAGAATTCCTTGATATTAGTAATACACAACTTATGTATAACTAATGATTATACATGGCATGAAAAAGTGTACCAAACAAAGTATTGCTAATACACACATCTAATGCATGCATTATATTCCTAATACACTCTACCAAACGACCCCTTAATGTATGCATTATTTTTTCTAATACATTCTACAAACGATCCCTAATAAGATACCCAGTCAGGTAGTATTCCATAATGCAATAGGAGTGATGAATTCATAATTTTCACTAAAGAGTTCGAAATATGAATAAGTAAACACAAGAAAAAAATGAAAAAAGTTTAACATCTATCATATATTCGTAAAAAAATAATTTCAACCATTTATAACTGTCAGGATCATACCCTTGTCAATGTCTTTCAGTTGAGTTTCTTACCTAAAGCAATTTACATTGTTTGTGTGATTTGTCAATTATTGTATATGAATAAAATTACGTTTACAACTTTCTATAAGTCTTCAAAAAGAGAACCAAAAGTACTTGATATGATTCTATAAGTCGGTTTATAATATATATATATATATATATATAGCCTTGTAATTTCATAAATAAATCTGAAACGAATAAAATATACGTAGAGCTTACTCTTTCTTAAAACAAAGATCGTTTATGACATATAATTGATTGAAGAACCTTTTTGAGAGAGCATGTTTGAAACAATTGGAAGAATAAATAAGTAATGATGAAAACATTATTTAATGAATAATATTAAAAGTAAAAATAATAATAATAATAATAATACTAATTTAAAAATAAAAAGGTAGGGGAGAGCGTATGATAAGAATTATAAAATTGATTTTGCTACGTCTTAGCTGTTACCACTTTACCATTCCACTAATCAAGCTTCCTGAGTCTAATCTGTAATTGTTTGCCTTTTACTCCTTTTTTCATTTTGATAATCATTTTCTTTCATTATGAATTTATTTCCATGTTAATATAATCTGATTGGCTGTAAATTGTAATACTTTATTTATTCTGGTTTTAGAAGTTATCATTCCATGCGTTTAGTGCAATATACTTGCCTGCAGTAGATTTTTGCAACTTTATTTTGTAGATATGTACACTAATTTTTGCCACCAGATTTTGTAGACATTTGTACACTTAAAATTGGACTAGGTGGAATTTGCCTGTGGAATCTCAGTTCGATTATCTATGTTGGTTATGTTAAGTTCGGTACAAAACACAGGAGAACTTTACCCTTTTACTAGCTGCGAAACTATACAAAGCTATAATCAATAGTCTATACTTCTTGCTTTAATGACAATTGTTGGCAAGTGGTGTATAAACTTCAATTCATTTGAACTGTGCATATATGATATGTTTTTTTAGATATTTTTATAATCATAGTGTGTGGTATTTCTATCTACGATAAATACAAAAGCAAATATCTTCTTCCTTCTCCTTTTACCTTATGTTTACTTGGCACCAGTAACAATTGATCTATCCAACATAAATAAAAACAAAAGAAATGTCCACTAGGACCCCTACCATCACAGCACCA
Organism: Solanum commersonii; assembly: GCA_029007595.1. Classification (NCBI taxonomy): domain Eukaryota; kingdom Viridiplantae; phylum Streptophyta; class Magnoliopsida; order Solanales; family Solanaceae; genus Solanum; species Solanum commersonii. Next base: position 184,431 of record JAJTWQ010000224.1, read on the forward strand.
AATCACCTTTTATATGCTCGTAGGCTAAAGAGACCTTTCTTTCCTTCTATTGACGGGATCAGCTGTGTGTAAGGCCCTTTCCTGAGTCAAGTGGTTTGAACTCACATGCACATAACATCAAAGAAAGGAATGCGAGATAGAAAAATTGGTCACCTCATCAAGATCATAATCAGGTGCGATACCATCCTCACATAATCAAAGGAACATTGCTCCCAGGGATAAACTCATCAATCTGTTTCTTTTTGAAGCTAGAAAGCTAACAGAACATCTCGAAATTGACCAAACAACTAAAATCAGGAATCAAATAGCATTATGATCGGATTGAATGTGAAAAGATAAAACTGGAAAACTAGTACTATTAGATGTTAAAACAGTATTTCACAGTAAACATAAAGCTATAAAGTAACTCATTGCTAGTTTTAGTTATAGGCTAATGTCAACAACATTGTCTACCAAATGAAATATGATTGAACTTGCAATATTCAAACACCAAAAAGGGACTTTTGTCTCTTAATCATCGAATATGTTCATGTCTCAGAGAAATAGGTGCTTTGAGTTCCTCCCCAATATGCCTGAAGGATTCGATAGCTCAATCCCTTGTACTGGTGTGAAGGCAAAACTCGAACTCATCAGGCCTGATGTGGCTGCTGCACCACTGCTTCCATAACAGTATATGTTGCTAAAAACATTTTTTCATGCCCTTTTGTATATCATTGACATTATAATGTCCTAGAAGCATAGGTAGACCCATGTGCGAGCATGGATGCATGTGGCTGTTAACTTCATAAAAAAAATATGTAAATACAAAAATGAGTTTAACACACAATGTGATTATGAGCTAGTCGAGCCATTGATTTTAGATACCAAAATTTAGTTAATATATATTATGACAATATATTTTATCCGTCACAAAATACTTATCATATTTCGCTTTTCAATAGTTAAACTAGTGAACTTATACCAACATTTAAGATCCATTTTTCATCAATTTGCTATGAGAAGAACAACAACTTATAATATTTTTCGTATAGTATTAAGTTAATAATGACAATGGAGTCAGTCATACTTGCTGATTTGGCTTAACATCTCCTCTGTTTATAGAGGTAAAATCCTGCCATGAAGTTAAGAAGCGCTCGTAATCCTGCAGAATCAAAATAGTAATAAGCAGATTGTAAAGACCAAAACATGACAAGATCTACAAAATGCATGATTTTTTCTACATGCCTGGACGAGCACCTTCTGTGATGTGCAATTTAGCGTTAAACTCTAGTGGACCATTTAGCTGATCAGTCCTCTGAATCGTAATCTGATAACAATGTGAATCCAAGAAATCCATTAATATCTATCATCTGTATGCCTCAAATCATAACCTACGATCATAGAAAGAAAATTGTGAGCCCAATTTCAATTATATCAGCCTCTCCAGATAATCCTTCAATGAATCTCTCCCCGCCAAAAAATACTCGTCTTTCTCCATTTTCATCTCTCTTGTTACTCCACCCTTGAGAGCTTCCAAATTTTGCATCCACAAACATATCGGGATGAGGTGACAGGTCAATAGATAGATGTTCCCACTTAACTTTTTGTTATTAAAAGAAAAGTAGATGATGCAACACCACACAATGATGCAAACATGAGAAGAATAAATTGAGAAATTTTCTAAATAGTAGAAAAGGAAATGTAATTACTTTGAACACATATATGTTCTCCTTGCCTCTAGAGTAATTCCTAGCTTCCTTTAGATTTACAACCTAGTACATTAGCATATTGTTTGAGTCATTCTTAAGCAACAACTACATAAGTCATCTCATCTAAAATAAATGCAACTTACCTCCCATTTCTCATTTGTAGTATATAGAAGAAGATTGCGTATAGTGATTGATGCCATAGGTGCCCTGGTGAAATAATCAAACAAGAGAGCGAGAAAACCAAATCACGTGACTGTCTGAAGCCAAACCTAACAGGTAAATAAAAATGCTCACAAGTTTTTGCTAAGAGCCTGCCAAAAGATGCAAGGGAATCTGAGCATAAACAATAGAATGTGATTTATAAGTTTGGAGCCTTTAGACTTACCATTTTGCACTCAATGTTTGAATGTTGTCAAATAGAGTGAAGTGATATATTGGTGTAGAAAGGAAATTATTCAAATAGTAATGGTAAATTGTTATATCGCCATTTCTCAGGTTTAGATGACCCAACCGACCAATCAATGATGTTCAAAAACTACTTGTCTGATGTATTTGACAGACTTGTAAGCATCTACAGGTGGAGAGTGCAGAACTGGTTCCCGTAAGCAAAAGAAACAGGAAAAATAGGATATACTATAAAGAATTAGGAATGAAGGTATTTAACACTTACCAGCTAGCGCTTGCTTCTCCTACGCGTTGAGCACCTCCGTGAGTTTCAAATAGAAGATTAACCGTATGGACTTGTAAGGTCATGCCATCTGCAATCTAACAATAAAAAACCAACATACAAGATCACTCATCCTGAAAGGTCACCCAAACCTAATCTATTTCATTTAAACACAAAAACAAATGAAATAAGAAGAGTAGTGATGAATGTAGTACATAGAGAAATCAGTTAAATAGTATCTATTAACTCAAACACTCTTACATAACATCAAAAACCAAGTGAGCTGATACTATTATGTTGCTCACCTTGTCAGCAAATCCATATCCACTTCCCTTCGAGGAGCTACCAGATGACACCGGACTGATGGAAAGCAGTACAATACCAAGTGAGAATAACAATAATCAAATCAAGCTTGGCCATAAATTTTATCTTCAAATATATGCTTAAACTTTCATTCTAAAAACTTCAAACAATGTTGAGCCTCTATAATACCTGCTGGGACTCTTAGGTTTATCAATATCATCTCTTTCTTCCAGAACTAAATCGAGCCTATCAATTTGCACAACTATTGGCTCTGTTTGCACATTGATTACTGACGGAACCTTGAGTTGAAAAACCAAAAAAAAAAAAAAAAGGGCAATTAGAACATAATAAAGATCAAATTTCTGATTTTTCATTCCGTAAATTATGAATCTAGCAATTCAAACATCAATAAAGCGAAAAACCACTAACAACGATCTTCAATTTTCCAACTTTTGCCGTTGTAACATTCAATCTCCGCGGTAATCCCGTGCACGCATGTATAGCATCCCCATTTATATCTACCAAACAAATCAATCACCAATTTTTCAGCTCTATAATTAACCAACAACCTTCAAATAACATACTCTCTCTGTCCAGCTCGAATTTTACACATGGATAGCATGATTTGAAATCATAAATTGAAGTTTTATTTGGTTATCTTACATATTTTCTCTCTACAATAATACAAAATAAAGCAAATATATTATCACAAAGTTATTCTAATAAAATAAAATATTTATTTATCAAACTTTAATTCAATGAAAAAGAAATTGAACATAATTTTTAATATAATCCTCCCATAAAATACCTACAGTCTTTCACATTGAATTTGCATATCTCGATCATATGATTGATAAGGCAAACCAACATTGTTACTTAGGACTATTTGTTGCAAAATAATGAATTTGGTGAATATAAATAGAAAATTAAGAATTAATTTGAATAATAACAAATTTTATATATGTTGGTGGAAATAATAGTTACATAATAAATAAATGGTTAGTATTTTTTTTTTACAAAATATAACTTGTGCATCAATTTTTATATTTAAAATTTCCAAATCATGTTTTTTAGAAAATTTGAAATTTAATGTCATGATTTTATATATGACATGTCGAAACGCCTACTTAGTAACTACAAGTTATATAATTGAGAATTGAAACATGTTAAATCTCGAAATTGGAAGGGAATGAGTATCAATTAGAAGAAAAATTCAACCTAAATTGAAAAGTTGCGCCGTATGTCCCTTCAATTTGAACTGATCTCGGGTAAATGACTTTAACCAGTAGTTCAATGTATACTCGAACGCTCTAGCCAGTATCGACTCCATCTCTCACCAGATCTAACACACCTTTAACAGAACGGGGAAGTTCACCGGCACCGGAAAAAGACGGCGGCGTCCGGGTGGTGTGAATGTGATCTCTCTCTCTCTCTCTCTCTCTCTCTCTCTCTTCAGACGGAGAAATGGATATATGAATTAGTGAACGGAGGAGTCGGTGGCACGTAGGAATCACATGCGATAGAGATTCGGAGGGAGGAAACGTGACTGTAGTATTATTCCTTCCCGTTCCTATTTATATATTGTCTAGATAAATATATTTGTCATTTTATAAAATTCAAAGTATTCTTTCTGTCTAAAGTTATTAGCTTTCAGAATATGAATTTAAGGAAAACTAAATGATTTCAATTTAATTAATTAAAATAAATTAATTTTGTACATTTATTAAAAACTTGACGCAAAGATGAACATCACCTTTTAGAAAGCTTAGTAAATGCAACTTGCAAGACTATAAAGCTATAGTCTATAGTCTATACTTCTTGCTTTGATAACAATGGTCGGTTGCTAATTGCTTGTTAGTATATAAACTTGAGTTCATTTTAACTATGCATATATGATAAGTATGTTTTTTTGGATATTTTTTTTTATAATTGTGGTGTGTGGTAATTTTCTATCTACAAAAGGCAAATATCGTCTTCCTTCTCATTTTACCTTATGTTTACTTGCACCAGTAACAATTGATATAACATCAATTAAAAGAAAAGAAATGTCCACTAGGACCCCTATCATCACCATTTACATGCTCGTAGGCAAAAGAGACCTTTATTTGCTCTAATTGGCGAGATCAGCCAGTGTCTCTGTATGTAAGACCATTTTCTGAAAGATGTCAAATAGGTCAAGTGGTTTGAATCCACATCAACATAACATCAAAGGAGGAAATGCGGTATAAGAAAGTTGATCACCTCATCAGGCTAATAATGAACCTGAAGATTGCAGGTTCGATACTATACTCACATAATCAAAGGAACATTGCTCTCTGGGATAAACTCGTCAATCTACTTTTTTACTCTAGAGAGCAACATCTAACAGAATATCTCTGAATTGGCCAAATAATCAAAGTCAGGAATCAAATAGTGTGTAATCGGATTGAACGTGAGAAGATAAAACTGGAAAAACAGTAATTTCACAGTAAACATAAAGCTATAAAGTAACTCATTGCTAGTTTTAATTATAAGTTAATGTCAATAACATTGTCTACCAAATGAAACATGATTGAACTTGCAATCTCAAACACCAAAAAGGGACTTTTGTCTCTTAATCTTCGAAAATGTTCCTGTCTCAGAAAAATAGGTGCTTTGAGTTCCGTCTGAATATGCCTGAGGATTCGATAGCTCAATCCCTTGTACTGGTGTGAAGGCAAAACTTGAACTCATCAGGCCTGATATGGCTGCTGCACCACTGCTTCCATAACTCTTCACCTTGGAAATCTTCGCTATTTTCTTGTTCCGACGAGCTGATACACGCAACTTGCCACTTCCAGTCTGACCAAGCATACCATAGCCCACCCCTAATCCATCCCCTAACGAGCTTTCTTCAGGTACCCCGAACTTCACCCTATTCCTCAGCTTCTGCGCGTCTGTAACCTGATATCTATCTTTCCTCTTACTATGCCGGATACCACCTCTCTGCTTCTTAGACCTAAAATCAGGAACTGGAAGAGGCTTTGGCAGCCTTGCAGGAGGTAGCTCTTGCAATTTCTCTACCGTTTTACAAATCTCTTCCTTAAAATTGAATATTCCTGCTTTGTTCAAGTCCATACGTGCTGCTAGAATAGCTTTATTCGCCAGCATTCTACAAACTTTCACCCTTAACGAAGGAGGTGTACTCTGAAATATATCTGTTTCCTCAATATAACAAAATCGCGAAGCACTAGCTGTGGAAAACCCTGCTAAATTCTTCCTTTTACCACCCAGATTCCTCACATTATCAGCAGGCATATTCGCCAACAACGATAAACCACCAGCAGAACACATAAGTTTCGCAGCAACTGCACTCCCAACAACACCAGACATATTAGGAGCAATATCATTCATTCGACTCTCAACAAAATCAACAACCTTCTTCTTCGACGAATCAAGAGCTAGGGTTCTATCACATGCTTCCAATGTCCTCTGTAAAACATCCTCCGGCAACGGCTTGCCACTAGTAGTTGACGCCGTAACAGAAACAACCATGATAATAGCTGAAGGTAACAATTCCTGCAAATCAACAAGAGTCAGATCCGTTTCGTTCCCAATTTTTTTAACAACCCTAGCATAATCAATTGGATGATTAACAAGTGAATCTAACTCAGGAAACTTCAACCGATACTTATCACGTATAAAATTGTGGATTAAAGCAATTTCATCCTCAATTTCAACAGATAATGCATTACAATCTACTATCAACTTATATTCGTGATCATCTTCTTCAACAATAACATCACCTTTATTCGCTGAGATTATAGCATCTTCAACTTTCTGCATTATATCAACGTATTTACGTGACTTTTGCAGCATCGAAACATTATCTAGATCGTAATTGAACGCCTTTGCATGAACATCATGCGTATTATCGGACAATTCGTCTAATTCCGCCAAATCTGCCATGAACGAATCAGCAAGAGTTGTCATTATTCGATTTGTTACTTCAAATTAAACACAATCTGTTCTGATTATCACGCAAAATCGCAAAAAAATTAAACCTAAAAGCTATTGATTAATTTTGGTTATTGGGCTTTTTATAAGAATATTTTGTTTCCGAGTTTGTATAGGAATAGTGTTTTTTCCGAATTTAGTTAGGATTTTAGAATAATTTTGTGTATCTTGTTTGTAATCTTAATTAGCCTCTTTTAAGTATTATGTTAGCAGTTTGGTCCTTTAAGTTTGTCAAAATTTAGCATTTTTGATCCCTGTCAAACATTTACCAAAAGTTAATAACATTAGCCAGAATTGTGGGGGAATATAAACACTAGAAATCTCCGTCAAAAGTCTCAAAAACTACATCAGTCACAAAAAATAACATACTCAATATATATTTTTTATATGTCTTAATTAGTGAGTAATTATTTTCAATTGATCGATTAAATATGTAACTTATCTGGGTGAGAACTCTTTGAAAATTTACATCATCAGATGATTACCTAATAATTGATAGTACATCATTAAAGATTGAACTAAACGGATAAGACAAGTTTACAAAGACGTATGGAAATAAATGTTACGTATACTTAATTTCAAACTAGAAATTTATAGAGCATTGACATCTATATGTTGCTAAAAACATTTTTTCATGCCCTTTTGTATATCATTGACATTATGAATGTCCTAGATAGAAGTAGTTTCACGTGAAAACATGTGGTGCACGTGTATTTATTAGCTTCAAGAAAAAATATGTATATATAAAATAAAGTATATACAACGTGATGAGCTAGTTGAATCAGTAATTTTAGATACCAAATACTTAATATATACTATGACAAGATACTTCATTTGTGACCGTCATAAAAAACTTATCATATTTCGTTTCTCAATAGTTAAACTACATGCTAAGAGCAATTTTTTAAGATGCATTTTTCACCCTATTAATATGAGAAGAATCATAACTTATAGTAATACTTTTCGCATAGTTTTGAAAATAAAATTAAAAAAAAAATATATAAAAAATAAAAATAAAAATAAATATATATATATATATATATATATTATGAGTAATAGTCATAGTATATCTAATTTGGGTAAAAATCTATTTCATTGTCCTTGATAGTTGAAAGTTGGAACTAGTTAATTACTAGGTACAAAAATAAATTATGTTAGTTAGGTCATGGGTACTAGAAAACTCAATTTGATATTTGCATATATTTAGACTATAAAATATAATGGAATTATTACATTTTTTATGAGTTGATGTGTAGACATGCAGTCATTAAATTAATACAAATTACTTGTATAATTTGACAACCACGTGTGAGTCAAAGTAGTTTTGCTTTGAACAAAGTCTTAAATCTCCCTCTTTGTTTGAAATTTCAAAAATATGCATCCAATTGATTAACAATATACTCCAATAGATCACTTATTTTGGTTTGCACCAATTTATTCCATGCAAAAAAGAAGTAGAGTAGTTGTAGCGGTATAACTTTTTTTTTTTTATTTGTTATTCTATGTTTGAGATCTACATTGAGGTTTGACTAAATTCAAATTTTCGCGATCAATTTTTTAGAAGCTACACTCCCAACATAATATTTTTCTTTATCAAAAAGTTGAAACCTGCTAATTAGAGTACTGATTTATACAAAATACTATAACCAATATTTATTGAATTACCAACTTTATCCCAATTACCACTTAAGGTTTATTTAGGAATAATCCAGCATATTCTTATGAGTATTAAATCTAGATCCCGATCTTGCACATTATTTGTAACACATTTTTTTTATTTTACCAAAAAGATGATTTTACATTAGAATATATTAGTATTGAACTTTATGGCACATGCACCCGGAAAAATGACAGATTTACAGATCCAAATTAAATTACTTTAAAACTTAATTTTGAATATTTTAATAATATACCAATAATAATAATAATACAAGTTACTTCTTTTAATATTAATATATGATTAAAAAAAAGTACATTTTAAAATATTAATCTAGAAGGACTATGCTTTTTTTTAAAAAAAATCCTATGTTTGACATTTATTTTAAATCGAAATACATTTTAAAATATTAATTTAGAAGGAATATGTTTTCTGTTTTTAATTCTATGTTTGGTATCTATTTTAAAACATAATGACGTTATTTTAAGTGATTTCTATTATAAATAAAGAGATATTTACCATCCATCACAACATTGCCTTTAAGGGCAAAAATAAATATATTTACTTCACTTATCTTATTATCATTGGTATTATATATATATTATTATTATTTTCTTTTATATTTTTCTTTATTTTTATGTTTAACATATATTTTAAAATCTAATAACGTCATATTGAATAAGAATATTTTTTTATGATAAATGAAAAGATACTTACTACCACAGCGATGGCCTTTTAAATGTATGTGTAAATATATTTACTTCTCTTGTTTTATTATCATTGGCATTATGTAATTAATTTGGATGACTTTGGGTAAAAATGCTTTCCCTCAAGGTCAAGGATGGTAAGATATTTATTTTCAAGACAATCACTTTCCTCAAGGATGGTAGGATATTTATTTGATGGTGCTGGTAAATATTTACCTTTCTTGTCTTATTATTATGTTATTATAATATATTAATTTTATTATTTTTTATCAGTCCACTTTAATATATTAAAAGATTATTTTTAATCTTTTATTTTTTATATTAACTACCAATTTTCTAAATCATTTTCCAGTTCTATTAAAATGTTAATATCATGAATATTACAATGAAATGTGCTCTTCAATGCTAATTAATCTCTTTATTTTAATTTAATATATAATTTTAATAAATAAATAATCTTAAACTAAAACTATGTAAATATATTAAAGTGTATTTTGTAACCTCATGATCTAAACATATCATGTGAAAAAAATGAATTTAAAAGTTGTAAAAAATAATTTTTCTTCTTTTATTTTTTAAATAATTTTAAAAATAAATAAATTGAAAGAAGAGAAGTAATAACTTTTTCATGTTTAAACTGATATTCATAATTGTGGTTAGTGGCGAAGTCATGATTTTCAATAAGAGGTTCAAAATCTGAAGAAATAGACATACAAAGTAACCAAAAGGGATTCAACATCTATTATATATACCTAAAAAATTATTTTAACTGTGCATAAATAATATAATTTTCCCCGAAGGGGCCTAGCAATAAGGTGGCTCCGCCACTGCTTGTGGCAACTAAATGAAAGGAAAACATTGATATAACTGATAAGTGACTAATATATCCAAATTCAAGCTATGAAAATAATCTCTTTATCAAACTATCGAATAAAGCTAATACAATAAACTTTGTAATTTGTTTCTTCTTTGAATTCTGTATGATAAAATCTTAGTACATTAAACTGTCTCTTCAATCAATGACTTATATTATCTCGAGCCAAGTCAAACCAAGGAAATTGGAAGGACTTTCTGCAAATTTACGTTCTCCCCAAGTCACCGTCTCCGTTATCTTTTTCTAAACGGAGTTTAACTTTTTACTGTTTACAGCGGCCACCGGCGGTGAAAAGACCGACGGACGAAACGTGAAGGGAGGTTCCTTCTGTTGAACAACAAATAAAGAAGGAAATATAATAATTAAAATAAATAAATAGCATTTATTAGTAAATAAAATAAAATATATGTAAATCTGTATATATAAATTTTATAGAGAGAGAAAGAGAGACGTATTATTTCTTCAATCATCTTTGTTCATTATCCGATCCTTCAAAAATCATTTCTTCATTCTCCAGAAAAAATTACTATTATTATTAGCTTAATTTGTTTTTAATTTTAAAAAAAATTAATTTGGGAATCTTTTTCTCTTTCTGTTGAAGTATTGAAAACCCTTTACGATTCAATTTTTTCAGAATCATTTGATCTAGATTTGTACATATTCTTTGTGAATTCTTTATACCCTTTGTAAAAAATAAACAAAAATAAAGTTTATTTGATTGATGAATTTGATGTACAGGTAGATAAAGATTGCAACAAAAGAGGTTTTTGATAAATTTGTTGTGTTTTGAAGTTAAAGTTTGGATTTTTACTTGTGGGGTTTGGTAGTTGTGTTGATAGTGGAAGCTTTGGAAGAAGACAGATTTGGGTTTCAATTACTGTTTTGCTATTCTGTTGTGATTTGGAAGGAGAAGAAGCGGTGTGTTTTATGCAGCTTTGGGTTTTAGATTTTTGCGATGTTGGAAGCAAAAGGTATGGACATGTGTGAGATGTAACGTTTTCTTATACCTAGGGGTTATCAAGAACGGTGATATATAGGTGTGAAGAAAGCTAAGGTTATGATCAGAAGAGTAGAGAATAGGAGTTTTAAGAATCAGAAAATGAGGAATGATGAGCAAAAACCACCTCTTGAAGGTGGGAATGTTGCGTTAGGAAGGAGCAAAAATGGTGTTTTTCCGGCTTCGTTTCGAGCTTTATCAAAGATTGTGTCATCTGGTGCTTCTACTGTTGCTTCCACAGTTAAATCAGCTGCCTCAGCTATTGCGGAGAGGGATAACGAGTCGAGCCATGATCAGGTGCTGTTTTGATGTTCTTTTTGCCTTTATGTAGTTGCTGGTGTTAGATATCAGGGTTTATAGCTTTTTTTGTAGAGAAAGATTGAAGCTTTATACTTGTTAAGATGGGTTTGCTACTTGTATATTTATAGTTGAATGTCATGAATAGAAATGCAATTGGTTTATGCAGTTTTGAGTTCAAATCCTTAATGCTGTGAATGTTATGCTAGTTCTACCCTAGACAAGTAACTGGTGAGAATAACTAGATCCAGTATATACCTGTTGTGGTGTCTTCCTACTCTTTTTAACTTAGTTTTCTTTTCACAAAATTTAGCTCCAAGTTGAACAACAATCTCTACGAAGTAGGGGTAAGGTGTGCGTATACTCTACCCTCCCCAAATCCCGGGATTACATAGGGTATGTTGTTGTTAGCTCCAAGTAGAACTTATGTGGGTTAAGTTTCTTGGGTTGCATATCATGTGCATTTTTTCTTTTTGCCACAACAAAGGGAATATAATTAGAAATGTATCATGATTATATCCTTATATGGATCAGTAGGGGAATGAGATCTGAAAGTCCATATTCACTGATCTGCTATGTATTTTGTTTGTTTTTTCATGACTCAGTCTTTCTCGTATGACCAATACAATTTTTTGTTTTTATTGATAACCGTGGTGTCCAGGCCAGCTTGCTTGCACCTAGATTAATTCCACGGGTAATTGTCACCTCCCACCATCAACAAGTACTAGGTAACTCTGTCCACCTAGGTTAGGAGCCTAGGACAAATGAGAAGAAATCACCTAGTTATTTTTTGTTTACTTAAATCTATGTTGGATTTGAACCTAAGACCTCCTGATTCTCAACCCACTTCATTGACCACTAGGCCACAACCTTGAGTGCAAATATTATTAGCACTGCATCATGATTATATCATTATATGGATCAGCAGGGGAAATGAGATCAACTTGAATGCTGTAAATGGTGTATATATGCATATTTGGTGGCCCCTTTCCTTAGTAGAAAAGAAAAGATATGCATATCCTAACTGGTCTATGTGTAGCATTAGGGTCTTTGTGGGAGGCCTGTTTGAGCATGCATGCTTATTGAACTAGAAATACAATTTTCTGGATGCATTTGTGATCAGGGAATATGAGTAATTTCAAAATGACCTTTTCTTCAATTTAGTATCATAGGTACATAGGAGTTGGTCGTTGGGACACACAAATAAGTTTGTCTGGTTCTTCTTATTTCGTTTTGAAAAGCATGTTAATGCTACAAGAGGTTTTGTTCTTGTAGTGTTTCCGGCTTTCAAGCTATGTGATGACATATAATCTTTTTATTTAATGTGGTGTTTGGCTCTTTCGTACAGCTTGTTAAAGTTGCTAACTTTTTACTTTATTTGTGGAATTCTTACTTCAGTTTTGTCGTGTTTGTCTAAGATCCCGCCTGTGTTTTGTCTGGTTGTTGTTCCTTAATGAATGATCCTTATGCATAATTGGACTTTTTTCTATTTGTTTTTTTTCGTTGTTGTCGTATATCCAGATTCCTCGAATCATATCGTTTTTTTTCGTCGTTGTCGTATCCAGATTCCTCGAATCATATTGTTTTTTTTCGTCGTTGTCGTATATCCAGATTCATCGAATCATATTGTCTTTTCGTTGTTGTCGTTTATCCTGATTCCTCAAATCATATTTTCTTTTCGTCGTTGTCGTATATCCAGATTGCTCGAATCATATTGTTTTTTCGTTGTTGTCATATATCCAGATTCCTCGAATTATGCCATATGTGGCATACTTCTGTTGCAGTTAGGAATTTAAAATGAATTTTCTTCACTGTCTTTTTCCTGATTAAAAAAAAGGAACTTAAAATGCATATCACATGTCGCTTGAGCTTTATTACTACAAATACAAGTACTAATCATATAAATGAGGATGGGAGTCTGAAGATGGATGGCACAAAATCATGTTGCCATGTCCTTGTAATTTGGGTGGTTTGAGTGTGGGGGTTGCATGAGGGGTCAAATAAAGGTAGTCAAAGTTTGACCGACCTTAAAGAAGTTTTTGGGCACCAGGAGGGTGAAAAAGAAGCGCGAAAGAGACATGGTATTAATGAAAGGAAGTGTGAGCTTTTGAGATCTATGACCTTAATGATATGAGATCTTCACAGAATTTAAGATGTTAACGTGCTTTTATGAAAAGATTTAACCAAAAAAAATGCAAAGATTTAACCAATTCCCCTCACCCCATGCACAAAAAAGGTAAGTTTTTGCTATCTGGAGCAACCAGAAGTTTGAATTGATGTAGGTTTAATGCTTTATTTCATTGACAAGTAATGTAAGTTTAGTTTCCGAAAGAGGATAAAGCAAGTTGCCTGTGATCATGTAATTTGCTTTTTAAGTAACATGTGACTATGTAATCAAATGCATTACAACCTAGGGAACTTGTGTTTTGGTGCTTGTAGCTTGTGAATTTCCATCCAGGCAAATGTTTACCTTCCCACCACTCAATTCAAATTATAAAGATCCTTCTGTGCGTGGAACAAAAAGAAAAATAGAAAGAGGTATTTGTGGGCAATAATATAAATTGTATAAAGGTTCTTTGACGCAGATGCCAAACTTTAGAAACCAGTCGCAGGGTTGGAAATTGAGTATTTGATGGTGCTGTTGGAAAAACTTTTGGGTCTGATTTCCGATGGGAAGGTAGAGTGTTATGTGCCAGTTGTCCCTCATCTGATAAAAATAGAAATGTTAATGGATTTATAGGCTAAATGGGCTCTCCCACCAATCAGGCTAGTCTTTTGGGTTGGGCTCTTTTGTTTTTGGTATCAGAGCCGATCGATCCATGAATGTGGCCACGACTCGGAGTGGTGATCTGGACCCAAGAGGGGTGCCAGCGGTGATCACTGGGTTGGACAAAATGAGTTTATAAGCTAATGAGATCTCCCACCTATAGGACTAGTCTTTTTGGTTGGACTCTCCTATTTGGTCTATAACATACAGCCATGATGCTCCGGAAAGGACCAGTAGTGGCTTTTACAATGTGGAATCTTTTATGGAACTTCGGTAGATAGCAGCAAGAGTAACTTTAGCTCAAGGAAATTTAATTAAAATCAGGGGGCCCTTGGGGATATCCTAGCTGGTGATAACCTTGAAGAATATTAATGCTGTTGTATTAAGTGTAGATTAACTTGATGCCTTGATAAGATGAGGAGTTAACAATATTGTGATTCTCTTTTTCCGCAATTTTAACTGTGGAGTCTGGTTTCAAAGATATGGCTAAGATGCCATGAGAGTTCTAGAGCAATTGTCGTAAGGAGCCTAATGCATAATACCCATCTAATATACGTATGAAATAGGTTGTTGGATATCAAAATTTTAGATCCATAGAAATTTATGGATTATTTAAAATATTTATATTGCTAGTGCTTAGAGATGATGTTCATTGCATTGCTATGTGAATGAGGTCAACACTTTGATGCTCTTTCAAAGGGAAAGGTAGCGTATCTCATATTCCTCTTCTGCAACACACAGGTTCTCTGGGCTGGGTTTGACAAGTTGGAATGTGAGAGAGGCACAACTAGACAAATTTTGCTCCTGGGGTGTCGTTATGGCTTCCAGGTTTGGGATGTTGAAGATGGTGATAATGTGTACAACTTGGTTTCCCGGCATGACGGCCCTGTTTCTTTCATTCAAGTGTTACCAAAACTAATAGCATCAAAGAATTGTGATGACAAATTTTCTGTTAATCACCCAATGTTGATACTTTGTGCCGATGTATCTTTTTCTGGTGGTAGTAGCAGTGGGGAGAGCACTGAAACTCCTTGTAATGGAACGTTCCAACATTATCATAACCAAGCAAGAACCACGTTTGTGCCAACTGTTGTTTGGTTTTATTCCATGAGATCTCACTCTTACGTGCATCAATTGAGGTTCAGAACAGTTGTTCACTTGGTGAGGTGCAGCTCACGAGTGATTGCAATCTTACAAGCAGCTCAGGTATGTGACATGATATTACAAAGTTGTACTCAGGTTTATCTGGATAGACATAAGAGTTAAGTTGCTTTTATTTACAGATACACTGTTTTGATGCTGCAACTCTAGAGAGGGAATATACTATTGTCACTAATCCTGTTGTCACGGGGTTTCCTGCGTCTGGAAACATAGGTGTGGGACCTCTTGCAGTAGGTCCCAGGTGGATAGCCTATAGTGGAAGTCCAGTTTCAGTTTCGAATTCTGGTCGAGTTAATCCACAGCACCTTACTCCTTCTGCTAGTTTCCCAAGTCCAGCACCAAATGGGAGCCTTGTCGCTCATTATGCAAAGGAATCAAGCAGGCAAATTGCTGCTGGTATTGTGACTTTAGGGGACATGGGGTACAAGAAGCTGTCGAGGTACTATTCTGAGTTGCGACCAGATGGTAATTGTTCTCAGCCTGGGAATGTTTGTGTTAAGTTGTCAGGAGCTCCTAACGGTCATTTTCAAGACGTAGACAGTGTTGGAATGGTATGAGTTACTCTCATCAACTTTCTTTCAAAGATGTTGGTTTAAATACTCGTGGCCATTTTAAGGCTCTCATGCCGTGTCTACTGTTCTGTGGACATTTATGTATGCCCATAATTTTCCCTTTGTTATTTATTATATATAGTGCTGGCTTTGACCAGCATTGGACTCTAATTTAACTTGGCTGATCTTTTGCATCTGTAGGTCATAGTCAGGGACATTGTCAGCAAAACTCTTATTGCTCAGTTTAGGGCACATAAAAGTCCTATTGCAGCTTTGTGCTTTGATCCTAGCACTACTCTTCTGGTGACTGCTTCAGTTCAAGGTCATAACATCAATGTATTTCGGATAATGCCTGGACTATCTGAAAGTACTTGTGCTACTGATCCTGGATCTTCTTATGTCCATCTTTATAGGCTGCAGCGTGGACTGACTAACGCGGTAAGTATGCCCATGTTGCTTTCCCTTCTTTCTTGAGTTTGTTGCTTTTTGAGGATTGAAGTCAATTATAATTTCCATTTTAAACATCTCAGGTCATACAAGACATAAGTTTTAGTAATGATAGCCGGTGGATTATGATAAGTTCTTCCAGAGGAACTAGCCATCTTTTTGCGGTATCTCCTTCAGGTGGATCAGTTGATTTTCACACATCTGATGCACGTCGTAGTGCTTGCGCTAATAGCTCTGGGGTGATGGCAAAGCCTGCAGTTCAGAGGGCTGTAAATTCTCAACAAAGCATTGGTGGATCTGGTTCACCTGTGACACTTTCTGCTGTTGGCCGAATAAGGAGTGGAGGTAATGGTTGGAAAAATACTCTAAGTGGTGCTGCTGCTGCTGCAACTGGAAACGTGAGCTCTCTATCTGGGTCCATTGCTTCAGCTTTTCAGTACTCCAACAAAAACCATAACCAATATACAGATCCAGCCTTTCTAAAATCAAATTATCACCTGCTGGTTTTTTCTTCCCCTGCCTGCGTGATACAATATTCGTTACGTATGTGTTCTGGCCTAGATTCTTTTACAACCACCACTCCTGTGGTGGCTACAACATATGAGTCAGGTGTTGAAGTTGATACAAGATTAGTCGTAGATGCAATACAGAAGTGGAATATTTGCCAGAAACAGAATCGCAAAGAGCGAGATGGTAATATTGATATATATGGTGAATTTGGAGACTCTGATAACAGTAAAATATTTCCTGAACGAATGAAGGTAGGAAATGGTCTCTATTCCAAGATTAGCAATACAACCACAGAAGAAAAGAGAAGTTCTGATGAAAGACATCATATGTATATATCCGAAGTGGAGCTTGAAATGCATAAACGTCAGATTTCATTGTGGGCAAAACCAGAGGTACTTAAGTATTTGTATGGTATCACAATCTTTCAGTAAATCTCATGCTGCCTTTGCGTAATGGTTGATATCTACTTTGTGGTTTTGTTGTTCTGCAGATCTATTTTCAATCATTTGTTGCAGATGAGGGTAAGATAGGCGATGTTTATGCTTTTGGAGGAGAGACTGAGATAGAAGAATTTCCAACTCATTTAGTTGAGGCGAGATCAAAAGATTTAGTTCCAGTTTTTGATTTCAGTCAAGCTTCCAAGACCCAACAAGGGAGGTAATCAATCTTTTTTTTTTATGTGAATGAGTCGCCCTTGTTATAGAAAATTGCCCAACAGTTTGGGTTTCTTTGCAACAACAATATCCTAGGGCTTGGGAGGGTAGAGTGTATGCAGACCTTACCCCTACCTTGTAGAGATAAAGAGGATGTTCTCGATAGACCCTCGGCTCTCAAAGTAGTTTGAAAAAAGGAATAAGGAAATGTAAGCAGTAACAACAACAAAAGAAAGTGCTAGGGGAACATATTGCAAATCGAAACAATGAAAACAACAGTAAGTTAATACTAAAATTGAAGAATACAATAGCAGGAGAGTAAAAATAGCAAATACTGATCAGGGGACTTGAAGTTTGGGTCTGCTTGATGGTCTTTAAATTGTTTTGTAACATGCATAAGCTGATTTTATGCGTTCTGGCAGGGCAATGACTGTTTTGTTGGTTAGCCATTAGTTGTTTACTGCTTCATTTTGTAATGTTTTGCCTGTACTTGTTGGAAATCGGAATATGGTTACTGTTTCTGAAGTTAGATGTTTGTTATTAGGGTATCTGTTAACAGTGACAATAGCCAACAGTCACTTCCTAGGCTTGAGGTCTCCGAGAACTGCAATCTTATGGCTAATGGTGTTAATGAATTGCATCATTCCATGAATGGTCCCAGGAGCGAAGTTCACTGCGGCCGAGAAGTAAATGGGTTGGATGGTCTTCCAATGACAAGTCAAACTGCTAATGGCTTTGTAAATAGTAGTGAGAGCCCTAAAGCGGATGCCGAGCTAGATTTTGTAAATAACATGAAGTTTGTAAATAATAACCTAGATGGCACAGAAATGGAGGATCATTTCGACGATGAAGTTGACTGCGTTGATTGAAGGTAACCGATTTTGCTTTTTACTTGTTTTCATCAACGTCCTGCTTGCATTTTCAAGTTCTACCACACTCTCCTTTTCTTGTATTTAAGAGAGAAAGAGAGTGCCAAAACCTGAGTTCAAATTATACATTGCTTCTCTCCCTTTTACATCTTCTTGCCAGTTAATTAATTCATTGTCTTCTTATTTTCTCAGGTGTTCGTTATTCGTTTATTACGCGGAAGGTTTCTGTAAGTGTTGATATTGTGGGAGGTGGAAAATGTAGAGAAGAAAGAGGTTTTAGGCTCCTTCATTGACCCAATGAACAAAGTGTGGATGTTTAACTTTGTATTGTAAATATTTAGATACTGAAACTTATCCAATAAATTAGCTGTTATATGTAAATAATTGCCTGGATCTTGCAACTTGTTGCTTTTGTTTTATTATATCCTCCTTCACCTTATCTCCAGTCCATTGTTTACTAAGTGTATATATCTCGAGATGGATTTAAGTTATATACACTGTTGGACAGGTTGTGTGCTGCATTGCCATTCTACGTCATCGCGAGCTGAGTAGTTTCGTCTTTTTGGTTTAGAATGAATATCTAAATTAGAAACTTTTTCCGTTAAAGGAAGATAGAGATCAGACTTTCTAAATGAGATTGAGTTTCGTGAATATGTAGTGTTTGTTTCATCACTTACAGTTAAAAGAGCCTGAAATACTACTATTATCAAGTGCTTGATGTTTTTAAAAACAAGATTTATTATTTTGATCATAAAATCACTAATCAATGAATCTAGAGCATTGAAAATTTACTATTTTGTAGTTGCTATACACTTGTTTTTTTCCATATTCTTTACTTGATTTGGAGGTCTATTGGGAACATTCACATTACTTTCGCAAGATTGGGGTAAGATTGAGCTCTCCAAACTTTACATGTGAGATTACGTTGGATTTGTTGCTACAGACCAATTCACAAAAAAAGTTATCTTAAATTAAAGGTCTAGACCAAATGATTGATGAATTGACTAAACCTCCAAAAAAAGAAAATGGATTGATAATTCCTTTTGGTTTTATAATAATATTTCAATTTTGATCAAAGTCGTTAAAATACATTAACTAATAAAAAAAAAAGTTCTTTTTCTTTTAAAACTATTAAAAATCAGCTAAACATGTCTGAAAGAACTAAGGTCGATATAGTTTATTAATTCTTTGGTGAAACTGTTTTTTGTCATAGGAAACTGATTTGAAAATAATTGAACTAATAATAAATCTCAAGTTGATTCACCTTTTAGTATAAGTCAAGTTTTATTAAGCCCTTAAATGAATACATTGTTCATACAACTTTCCAAACACTTCCGGAGTGTGATGTAGACATGTCTAATTCGTGACCTAGAGGTCATACGGGTATAACTTTATTGTTATTTTAAGTATAATCGAATTAATTAACTAACCAAATAATATTATTAAAATAGTCTAATGTTTTCCAAATTAAGTTTAGCTCCAACAAACCAACTACTACTAAGGCTGTCCCCACCAGTATTTAGAATTTAGAGTAACAATAAGAAAAACAAAAAGAAGAAAGACAGTGTGTCATTTTCCAATTTAGAAACTCTGTTCAAATCAAATGTGCCTAAACTTTCACATTGTGAAAAATAAGCTTCTATTCTTTAACAACTTACATGTGGAGGCAAAGTGAAGCAACACCAAACTCTTCTCTTCTTTTATTCAAATATATAAAATAATAATATATCTTCATTTATTATAACTTTTTTCCTACTTACAGTCTAGTAATATCGTAAATGGTCACTCAGCTTTCATTTTATTGTACTAATAAAGTTACATATCACGATAGTTATCAAATTATGTTTTGTAACTGGAAAGTCACTCAATTTTGTCTGAGTAATACAATGTCATTAGGAAGAGATAAAAGATGCATTTTATATGGTACTTAGACAAAGTTGGATGACTTATTGTGATTCTTAGGTAACGTTGAATGATTATTTTTTTAATAACAAAAAATAGTTTCGTGACTTTTGTGATACTTGAGTACTTTGGTAGACAAAAAGTTAAGTGAACATCTACGAAATCAACTCTTGGACAGATCTCTTCATACGAGGGATACGAGTTAAATTCTTGCTAATGGTCTCATCGAAAGGAGTAGTAGGTGCTTGTAGCTCGCTCGCAAGTTTACTATTAGTAAAAGGTAGTGTTATGTCTCTTTCCTTCAAACAACTAAAATTCTTGAGTTTTCTTCACTATGAAAAATCAATATAAACTTTGGTAAAAAAAGAAAGACTGCAAGACTGTTATGTAACCTTCATGCTAAGCAAGGTTAGGTGATTGAAAACAACACTATCCCCCCCCCCCTCCCCCACCCCTCCTAGTACTTCCTTTTACATCATATCTCTACAGGGGTATTCTGCATTCTACTCAACTTCTTCTCTGAGTTATTACTTGCCTAATTAATCATTAGGCCAAAAGTACTAACATTTTTGTTAATAGCAAAATTTCAAGAACTTTTCTTTCTGCCTATTTTTGGGCAGATTGATCAATTTTTGACTTTGTTATTGAATGTTAAAAGCAATGCAGCTTCACATATCACCAAGTTTAAGGCATGTTACTGTTCTTCCTGCTAAAGGTTTCAAGGAGTTCATTAAAGTTAAAGTTGGCTCCAAAAGATTATCGTATCGTATGGTGTTCTACTGCCTTCTGTTCCTTACATTCCTGTTCCGGTTTGTCTTCGTGTTAACAGCTATAGATACTATTGATGGAGAACGAAAATGTTCGACCTTAGGTACTTCTTTGTCTCTCTAATTCTGTATACAGGATTTGGAGCATATATGTTAAGTTTGTATTCTACTAAGTACTATCTCTTACAACATATAGTAGAAGTAATGCTAAGTTTATCGCGTGAAATGTACGTGTTACAATGAAAAGAAATAGAAAACACATATAATTTGAGTTAAAGATGATCAGAACAATGCTGCTCAATATTGTTCCTCCCTTTGTTAACTTTAATGAACAGAAAGGCTGAAAATTGTTCTGCAATTTGGATTCAGGTTGCTTGGGAAAAAAATTTGGACCAAGGATTTTGGGGAAACGTCTTGAATCAACTGTACGCTTCTGAGCCGTGTATCTTTTCCCTTGTGCATAATACTGTGACATTCCCCTATCGAATAGTGACTATATTTCCTTAGTGGTGTGCTTGTTTTAGTATCAAATATTGGAATTGTATAGTCTTGTTTCTTATATTATTCTGCATTTGTTAGGTTCCTGAGGTGATATACCGAGTATTGGAGGAACCTTCAGACCAAACTGATACACAAACTAGGCCTGAATCTCCTCAAACATTAGAAGAATTTATTGCAGAAATGAAGGATGGAAGACCAGACGCGAAAACCTTTGCTGTCAAGCTTAAAGCTATGGTATTTTTACTCTTATCATGCCCTACATCATATATAGGGATAATATGTATAATTTAAAGTGGCACATTATGTCATAGGCAACAAACTCCTGTTGACAAAGAACTAGTAGTGAAGAAAAAGGCAATAAGATGTCCATATTTAGGTACTCCAGGCCAGAGGCGGATCTAGGATTTGAGGTTTATGAGTTCCTACAACGACCTCAAGTTAATAACACAGTACTAACTGTTGTCAGAGTCAAATATTAATGGATTATTGGTAAACTTCTAAATATATATACAGAATTTGGGCAAAAGCTGTTGGGATCACGTAAACCCGTAACCAGGCCTTTAGATCCACAAAAGGGAATCCTACAAGAAATCTAAGTTTAAACAGTTTCTCATAATGTGCCTTGTGTGCAGGTCAAGGCCTGATTTTTGTCTAATCTTTTTGCAGGTCACTCAGCTAGAAGAGAGGACTAGAACTGCCAAAATCCAAGAATATTTGTATCGGCATGTGGCATCTAGTAGCATACCGAAGCAGCTGCACTGCCTTGCTCTCAAGCTAGCACATGAGCATTCCACCAATTCCAACGCCCGTCTTCAGTTACCATCGCCTGAGCTTGTCCCCGCCCTTGTTGATAACTCGTACTTCCATTTCGTCCTTGCTTCTGACAACATTCTTGCTGCTTCTGTCGTTGCATCATCACTCATGAGGAATTTCATCCGCCCTGAAAAAATAGTTCTTCACATTATCACAGATAGGAAAACATACGCACCTATGCAAGCTTGGTTTTCGTTGCATCCTTTAACTCCTGCTGTCATAGAAGTTAAAGGGTTGCATCATTTCGATTGGTTCACGAAGGGGAGAGTCCCGGTTATGGAAGCTATGGAGAAAGACCAAAAAGCCAGGTCACAGTTCAGAGGAGGGTCATCAGCAATTGTAGCAAACAAAACTGAGAAGCCTAAAATCATTGCAGCAAAATTGCAAGCCCTCAGTCCCAAATATAACTCACTGATGAACCACATAAGGATACATTTGCCCGAGGTAAGCCCTGAATTCTACAACATATATATACATGTAACATCCATAAATCCGACCCCAACTTGTTTGAGACTGAGGCTTAGTTGTTATTGTGTATATACATGTAACATCTATATATCCAATCCCAACTTGTTTGAGACTAAGACGTAGTAATTGTTATTGTATATATACATGTAACATCCGTCCCTGATTTCCTGATGACTAGTAATGATTGATTATACTGAGAAGTATGACTTTCTTTTCAGCTATTTCCCAGTCTAGATAAGATAGTTTTCCTGGATGATGACATCGTGATTCAAACGGATCTTTCACCTCTATGGGACATTGACATGAATGGAAAGGTGAACGGGGCAGTTGAGACGTGCAGGGGAGAGGACAAGTATGTCATGTCAAAGCGATTCAAAAGCTATTTAAACTTTTCTCATCCATTGATAGCAGAACACTTTGATCCAAGTGAATGCGCGTGGGCCTATGGCATGAACATTTTCGATCTAGAAGAATGGAGGAAAACAAATATAAGTCGCACATACTACTACTGGCTTCAACAGGTAAACTACAACTAACATTAAAAAAAAAACTCTGTTGGTTCGAAAAAATCCCAAATTTGTTATCTGATACAACTTTTTTTTATTCAGAACTTGAAATCAGACCTAAGTTTGTGGCAGCTAGGGACATTACCTCCTGGTCTAATCGCATTTCATGGACACGTACACACCATTGATCCTTTCTGGCACATGCTAGGACTCGGGTACCAAGACAATACAACCTTAGCAGAAGCTCAAAGTGCTGGTGTGATTCACTTCAATGGTCGAGCTAAGCCTTGGCTCGATATAGCATTCCCACAACTTCGACCATTATGGACCAAATACGTTAACTTCTCCGATAAACTTATCAAAAGTTGTCATATCTTGAAATGAGCTGGCAAAAAATCGAGTATTGTTGATAAATGAGAGGACTAAGTTAGGGGAGAGTTCACGCGAATGGTAAGGTGTCCAATTCCTGATGAGAAATGGCAATAGGCCTGATCTTAACACACTGGAACTCTTCGCGATTACTTGAATTTCTTGTTCTCTGATGTATTTTATTTTGCAGTTTAGATTCTGCACAGTATTATCCATTCTTTGAACCAAAAATGCTTATACAGATAGCATAAAAAGACACTATATGTTCCAGTTTTACGCGAGTTTTCCAGGTATATATCATGCAGAATTTGTTCGACAATTATGTGAAATCAAAAACTCAAATCATTCAAGAAATTACAACGTACTTAGTACATATGTTAATGCTCCCTAGCTCTAATTGGTAAAATTATTTCTCTAATTATATTTAGGTAATTGGAACATTGTTCCTAATCAGCAATCGTGATATCAAAATTTCATATATTCAAGAAATTGAATTAAAAACATTACTAGTAATTTTGCTCCAAAAAACCTACATAGCCTATATAACATCAATCAAACATGGCTAAAATTACTAAATTGCTTGTCTTGATGAGTCAAAAAAATATAAACTCATCAATGCTTCTAATTATACATCGAACTTCTACTAAAATTACACTCATTCTGAATCTTCTGACTCTGTTTCTCGTTCAAAGCATCAACGAACTTCTAGAACAACCTTTGATGATCTTGTTGCTTCCGGTGCAAGGAAGATTTAGCAACAAGTTTATGACTAGAGGACGATGAATTCGATCTTGGATCGAATTTCTTGCCACAACCAATGCACATAATGATAGTAGTACTTGTTGTAGCATAATATTTGCACCATCTGCTACATCTTGGACATTGTTTCTTCTCAACTTTTGAATTAGCTCCACGTCCAACACGAACATGAAAACAGTAGTTACGACGAATAATTGATCTTTCACTTTGATTCAACCCTGAAGCTGGCAAATTATCCCATGACGATATTTTACTATAATGCATAAAGTCAAGTTCTTGAATTTTAGTGCCACTTTCTTGTACTTCGTTCTGATCAGATTCTTCCAACAACAGAGAATTATGGCATGGAAGAAAATACAACAATTTTTCCATCAATGACATTGTTGCTACGTAGAAATTAAAATCTCTTGACGGACGTTCTTCAACCTTCACGTATACACAGAGGTTTGTGGAAATTGGTAGAGTTATTATAAAAAAGTGAATTAATATTTGCATTAAGGGATGCAATATATAAGAATTTTTTATTTTAATTGCTTTCCGTTTAGTTTCGGATTAGGAATAATTTTGGAAACTTGTTCCATAACTTAATTACTAGAATTAAGAAAAGTTACCTTAATTAAGTTTAAGTAATCTTTAGGAATTCGGACAACTACCATAAATTTTTCTTTCAATAATTTATTTTTTTAGAAGTTTTTTTCACAGGGGCAATTGCACTTTTTGATTTGGTAATAATTCTTGTTGGATCTTTGATTAATTAAAAACTAGGGAAAACTACCAAATAACATTAATATTTCTATCATATTATTAATTCTCTTTATACTTTAAAATAATTACTCCATCCGTCTCTAATTACTTGTCCATTTTCTTTTTTTAGTTATCCCTAATTATTTGTCTATTTTGACAAATCAAGAAAGGATAAATATTTTTACCTATTATATCCTCAATTAATTACTTAGAAAAATGTAGAACTTCTTGACAATCTTAAATTTTTAATTCATCCACTTCATAATTAATAGGGGCAAAATGATAATCTCACTATGTCAATAATTGATTTCTTAATAGGTATGTCAATTCAAAAGTGGACAAGTAATTAGAGATCGGAGAGTATGAATAGCCTACTAAAATTACATATACATATCCAATTCCGCATTACATATACAAGCCAAATTAAAACTTCCACTAAAATTACACTCGTTTGAATCCTCTGATTATGTTTCTCGTTCAAAGCATCATCGAACTGCTAGAGACAACCTTTGATGATCTTGTTGGTTTATGACCCGAGGACGATCAAATTTCTTTCCACAACCGATGCACATAATGTATTATAAGTCACAATAATTGATAATTCAAAACGTTTAAAACATCTATGAAAAATTTACAGTAAAAAATAGACTTATTTAAATCTCGAAATCCAAAAAATGTCACATAAAATGGAACGATGGGACGAAGGGAGTAATTCTTATTTGTTGGGTAATGTTTAGCTAATCGAACAGAGAAAATGTAGATACAGTTTATAGTTAAATTTATTTAATTTTACACATAAAACAAGCATTAAACCGTTATAAGTTTCAAAGTCACAAGTTATCTATCATCCACCAAATACAGTAAGGGGAGTTGAGCCAAAACTAATACAACCGAAGGACATTGACTAGGCGATTAATTTAACGGGACAGTGAAGGCAACCTTTGTAGGCTTTAAGCTGCAACAAGTTAAGCAACTGGAGGACGGAGGACATGGTCCTGTGAAGTATCAACAGCAGCAGGAGGCATGAATTGCCACATCGCGACACCAGGGTAACTCATGATTGGCACCAGTTTGCTTCCTGGAAATTGACCATGAGCAGCAAATGCAGAAGGTATAACAGGAGGCAAGAAACTAGGTTGCGCACTTGTAGTCTTTAGTTGTTGCTCTAGCTTCTCCTTTTCAGCTTTCAGCCTCTGTTTTTCATCTCGAAGCTCGGTTTTCTCAACCTACACAAGTTAAAACATGCTCGAAGTTCAGGAGCAGAAGAGTGGAGCGATGTTTTAGCTTGTCTTGTCATCATTACAAAATGGAAATGCCTTGGTACCCTTAAACAAATGGAATGGCAGATGCAATATTAAGAAAAAGTGAATTTTCTACTAGGAGCATTGCGAGGGAATTAATACTAGCCTTTAACTCCTTGATCTTTTCTTGCAGATTCAAGTTTGAGTCTTTCAACTTTTGAGCTTCATCACGTAACTGGGTCACCATGCGAACAGCATCAACAAGAATAGCGGATTTGTCTGTTTTGGGGGGCCTGCCAGGCTCAAGGAGTGCACCCAATTCCATGAACCTAATAAGTAGATCAATTTTAGCAATTTAGGATGAAATAAAGTGAGAAGTTTTTATGGAATGGGTTGTGAGATCACTTGTCATTCAGCCTATCTCTTCGCACTTTCTCTCTGCAAGCTTTGGAACTTGTTGGAGCACATGATTCAACCCTTGCCCTGTAACAATTACCTAAATGGTGAGAGAAAATAGTGAACAGATATAGGTCAGGACATCTGACTTTCCTTTCAACAGTAAGATTGAGGTCCCGGAGCTACAAGGAATACTTCAACCAACAAATTAGTTCAACTTGGATTGTAATTATAGGATTAGGAATATATCAGTGGGACTTCATGTAACCTGTTAAATCACACGATGTTGAAGCCTTAATGAACTTGAAGAATGCCAGGGCATAGTGAATTCTTTCCAATAGAACGTTAAGAATATGTCTTGAGTTATGCAGATATATCTAATGCAGGCTCTTAAAACAAGAAATAAATCGGCTCAATGGATTCTACATTCTCAAACCTTGCCAGTTAAAAGCAGAATACAACAGATTTTTCAAGATGATAAATCACAGAAATAAAAAAACTCAGAACTTAAAAAGAGAGTGGGAAATGTGTCACCTCACAGATTTAAATAATAATTATTTGAAGCAAAAGCTAATCAATTAAACTGCATCCAACAATTGGTGCAGCACCACATCTTTATTCAACATCAATAATGGAGATCGGCACAAAATGTCCAGAAAAGGCAAAAGTTCTTACCGTTTCTTAGAACCACTTTCCTTTGGGTAATCTGATTCACCAATCGACCCATCAATTTCAGAACTAGAAACAAGCACAAAAAATAACGAAAAACCGAAGTCAACACAAAAACTAGAAAGAAGATCTCCTTTGATTGCTAACATTAAATAGAAGAATTAGGCACATGAAAGAACGAAAATTATGTTTATGGAAAACCTAGCAAAATGCACACCTTGAACTGAAAAGCACAGAAAACTCTTAGATGTATCCATCCTACTCACCCCTACTGTTCTATTTTAAAAATTCATATAGAAGCAGCTACATCATTTTCCAGCCAGTAATTTTAGGTAAACATCCATACAGGCAACACCAACTAGTCTAGGCCACACCCTTGGATGCTTGTCTTTAAAAACCTATTATTGAATATTGTAATAAAATGGGTCAAAACAGATCAGAATTGATATAGAGGATTATTAGCTGACGCAACTAGTAAGAGACTTGAGGCATAATTGTTCTTGTGGTGGTTGTAGAAGCAGCACTAGTTGTTATTCTCCTGTTCCTTTTCCTTGCTATTTAGCTTCCTCCTCTATTCTTCCTTTTTTTTTTTCAGTCCATCTTCAAATATCCACACACATCTTTTTTCTCATCTTCCTCCTCCATATCTGTTCCTCTTTCTACTCTACACCTCGCATTTCCCCCCTTCTGTTCTCAATAATTTAAGTAGTAATATCTTTCTCTATTAACTGTTGTCAAGATTCTGCACACTAGACTAAGCTTTTCCAGTTCTCTACTTCCCAAAACGATGTTTAATGATAGATTGCCCATTCCTTTTAAACCATGTTATCATGTCTGGGCTAATACCTGTTTAACTCTTTCTGCACACTGGATGCTCTGTCCTAAGTATTTTCCTATCCTCCATCCTCAGTACATCCTCCTTTGTATTGTTTCTTATCCAATCTCTGCCACTACTACCAGGTTCTGATGATGCCCATCAGTAGGCTAAATGCAAGATTCCAATGGAAAGTTGGTAGCATGCGAGGGAAGACAGTAAAATATGCAGCGATATTATATCTTCAACCTGCTCCTCCACTAAAGACTGGATGTTAGGCACCTTATACTAGGTTGCACTCAAAACCATTAACTTTCTATCTCTATAACTCGGATAAAGAGAAAACTTCCAGTAATTTGATACTTTAAGCATTTGCCTCCGTTCTATAGTTGAAGTCAAAATTCTAAAATAAAGATACAGGACTAAAGTTACACAGGATACTATTTTCCATCATAAATAGTTCTACATTTAAACTTATATTTTCTGTGCAGGTAGATAGTCCAACTCCATCACTCCCAAAAGTTGTAATATTTCATCTGGAACATGAAAAAAATGAAATGCTTCCATAATCCTAAACTTAGACACAAGTAATACAGTGGCATCAAATCACAATAAGAGAAAGTAGAGCTAGATGGATACAACTCTAAATACCACAAATAATAACAGAAATCATGCCAAATTAAACTGTCTTTGGGCTCAAATCAACTCCAAATGTGCACAAAATAACCTTAAAGTTGTAAACTTCACAGCATATGGAGGAAAAACACATTTATTTCCTAAATAATAGACACATCACAGATTCATAAATCAGCTAAAAGATCCAAACTTTACTGAGTCACAAAAAGTAATTCAAAAAATTGAGAACTCAACATACCTAACATTCCTTGAACCATTCAAATTCTGCACAGGCCAGTTAAACCCAGATGCAGAAGCTGAGAAATTCGAATCAGGGACGGAACTATCTTCGAATCCATAATCATAAAGCCAGTTGGTGTTCTCCGGTGAAACCATCTCCGATCAATCGCCGGCCAGAAAATGAAAAAAATAATTCTCCCGGAAAATTCTCCGATGAGGGTTTCCAATTGCTGATTGGATTGAAAAATGAACTTGGGTAAAATTCAGAATTTATTTCTTTTTATTAGTTCTTCTTATTGGCATTTTTTTAAAATTAAAATTAAAAAAAATTAATGGGCTTCCACGATGTTGGCACATGATTGGGCTTTGGGCCTGTCATTGTCGTGACGAAAACTTTGATAATGACTGGTTAACAACTTACATACACACGGTAAAAAGGGAACAGCTCGTACATCACATTTAAGTTATGTCCTAAGTTTATCAATTTTTGTAAGTCAATTCATATCTAAAGTTTCTTGTTAAAGTTCCGATGATTTCTGTCAGACCTAATTTCAGTCTCTTTACTCGATTTTAATTTGTTTTTTCTTAAAGTTCATGCACATATAACTGAATTTGATTATTTTTACTTGAAGTTTAGTTGTAAGAAACTATAAACATTATATGTCCAAATAAGATGCTCATCTAGTTTATTAGTTTATGAGTGAAGTATAGGTTGTATAATGGAGATAGAAACTATGCTTAGTTGTAACCCTGTGATTGGTTAATAGTAATCTATATGAAATAAAGGATTGAAAATAAGTGGCCTAAAATGCCCTTATGTAGTATCACTATCATAAAATGTCCAAAATCTAGGAGATGATGTAGACCATAGCAATCTACAAGTACATAAATTGGGTATAAATAAATTTAACCTTTGGGAAATTTTCAGTTAAAAGTAGGGGTTATACTTTGATAAATTTTGATGTTATGTATTTAGTTCATTGAAAAATGTTAGTAAAGTCAATTTTTTTGGACAATTTTTTTAATAAGTCCGAGCAATATAGCTAGTGAATGACATTGAGTATGCAAAAATTTGTGAGCTTGAGTGGTTATCATTAAGTGAAATCATATTATATTTTACACATTATAAAAACCTGGATAAATTGCAGTCATACAATATGCGATTAGCCACTAAACAAGAATAATTGAGGTTTTTTTCCTACTATATATGATAAGCTTTTGTATGATGATGATATCATATTATTCCTCTTGGACTATTAACTATAAAAAAATAATTGTTAGGATCCAATTGGATTTTAGAGGTAATGATGTGTTAGAGGTAATGAGCGTCAAGCGGATGACTAAGATAACTTTTTCAATGTCGACAATAGTTTATTCCTAAATAATTATGAATTCAAGACAGATCGCTTATGATGAAATTAATAAATATGTTATTCTTAGCAATTCATGCTCTTTGGAGAATTGAGTTGAGTTCGGGGCTTGGATCATGAAGATGGGAGTGGGTGGCTAAAATAGCTTCCTCAATTTCGACAATTACTTATTCATAGGTTATATAAATTAAACTTATGTTACTGTATATATTGCTTATAATTCATAACTAATGCTTATGTAATGTGGAGTACAAAGTCAGCATCAACTTAGTAGTTTGAATAAAATAATATTTGGTTAGTATTATAATATATGATTGCTATTAGGTAAAGTGCAATGCCAGTAAAGCATACATTTGATTAATGCAATATGCTGTTTCTGTGGCAGAACAAACTTCTCAATAATTTGTCGCTCTGAATAATAAAATATTTTTTCTACATTTGAGACATAGTAGAAAAATATCCGATATAAGTATCAATGACTAATTCTACGTCTCGGGAAAATCAGAACATACATTTAAAATTATAATTTTGTCTTGCATTAAGACTAGTTATGGATAAAGAAGTGAATTTGAACCGCGTATTCCAAACTTACAATCTAATGATTTTCTTGTAGATTTACTTGTCGTTTTACTGCAATTCTACAATGCGTTTCTCGGAATGAGAAAGTGAAACTACTTGACATTGCATATTAGAACAAATTAAAACTCGATTCGCATCATTATATTCGATAAAAAGAATAAGAGAAGTTCTATTAGAAAAAGCCCATTTGTCATTTCTATTACAATTAAGGTTAGTTTCCAATGTCTGAACAACATTCAACCTACGATATAGACATAAAAACAAGGAGACTTGAAATCCTTCCATAAGAAACGAATCTAAAGAACAACCACGTCTCAGTTCCAAACAAGTTAGATGAACTATATGATCTACAACGTAACACCGGAACAAACGTTTAATCAAATGAACTTTGGATCACAGATCTTATTTCTATTTGGTTTATACTAAAAAAGAAGAAGATGTAATATAAAGTTACAACAAAAGGAGATTAAGTTGTAAAAATGGAAAGTTACAACACTTAAGGTAACTTCGTGAAAGAACATCAGGAGATAAATGTTTCAAAGGGAAAGGCCCTTTGCTATTACAGATACATAAGGCAGTATTCTTCTCTCTCCACACTATACAAATCGAAGGTGGATTCGGTTAGAGGGTGTGTTTTACTTCTGTTAAAATCATATGCCAATCATATAGAATAATACAGACCACATGCGGTTCCTAAAACTAGAACGAGTGTTCTATAAACACGAAAATGAAAAATTAGCCAATGCTCAAGCGAGAATCTGATGAACGCATGCTTGTTTGACGTCTTGGAATCCCAATCTCACACGCGTTAACCCTTGCTGCAAATCGGAGTGAACATAGGGACTCACCAGTAGAAGAAGGATCTGGTGCTACATTGACAAACATCAACGTCTTTGAGTCACCACCTAGACAGGGCTGATTAAACATGCAACAGTCAGAAATACAGGTACCAACAATCTGCATTAGTAATGCCATATCTCAAAATAACTTGATAACAACCTACTCAGCTTTGGAAACAGATACAACAGTCCATTGGTATTTTCTATCTTTCGTTTAGTTAGCTCAAAAAGCATACTAATTCGACACATCTTAGGACTCAAAATAAGATAAAGAGCCAATCCTTGTTTTTAAATTGGAGTAAAAGCAATTTTACCTGGAGAAGGTATGTAAGCTTTGAGTTCCTAAATGGTACATGCTCCTCTTTCTTTGCAAGCGCAAATATAACATCACTTAAAGACGATAAACTCTTGTTGATAGCCTGAAATGAAAGCCAGAGATGGGTTTAGCGTAAATTTCTAAAAATCGGAATCTCTTGTAAAGAGAATGAGTAACTCAAATAACCTGAGTTTCTTTCAACCGATCTCCAGTAGACCCACTCTTAGATAGGCGCTCACTGCCAGCAAGATCAATCAAATTGAGTATGCCTTGTACTTGTTGTTCTGTGCTCTACATACATAGACATGAAACTATTAGTCCATTCAAAAATCTAGTTCTGATATAGACGATCCAAATGGCGTGCTACATACAATATATTCTCACCTCATTAACACCCGAAATTCTTAAA
Source organism: Solanum commersonii (assembly GCA_029007595.1). Taxonomy (NCBI): domain Eukaryota; kingdom Viridiplantae; phylum Streptophyta; class Magnoliopsida; order Solanales; family Solanaceae; genus Solanum; species Solanum commersonii. The sequence continues at coordinate 216,871 of JAJTWQ010000224.1, forward strand.
GTGAAAACAAAATGACTTCTTGAAGAATTTTCATTCATCTGAGTCTTGCCGACAGACCTGCATGCATAATTCAGTAAGATAAAAATTTCTAAATTAAAATCTTTTTGGATTCCACCAAATAAAGGAACCAAGAAATTAAAATAAAATAAGTTCCTCACTAAATCATCCTATTTTATGCAAAGACTGATGAAAAAATTTAAAACTAAATTTAAGAAAAGAAATGCTAAGAAAAAAAGAGAAGCTGTATTTTTGTACCTGCTTTGTGCAGCCCGCCTTAGAAGAGAAGAGACCTTGCTACTACTTTGAACATCTACAACTGTCAGATCTGAGACATGGGTGTGACCATTTGCATCATGTTTGATTGTATATTGCTTTCCGCCATTTTCTGGTCTTGAAGCATCGAAACCTGACAAAAGGTCCCGAATAGTCTCGTTGTATATTTCAAGCATTGAGACCTAAAGATAATGTGGAAAACCAATGTCAGAAAAGACAAACAAATAGAAAGAGAAACAGACTAATTACTGATCAAAAAGAGTTACAATTTCTCACCTGCATTTCATATTTCCACCCTTGTGCTTGAAGAGACTGCCGGGTCTCAAATACCTGTTCTAAAGTGCGGGGTATTAGTCCTTTAGTCTCTGCACTTTCTGGGTTGCCCATCATTGTATGTGTCTTGCCAGAACCAGTTTGTCCATAAGCAAATATGCAAACCTGAAAAAATAGATGAGAATCAGCTATGGATGAGGCTTTTTTTTTTTATAAATTGAATGATTTGACATATCAAAAGAAAAACGAATAAGAAAGAAAGAAAGCTTTTTGACACATACCAAAAGTATCCTTGGAACATAAGACCTTAAACATACTATGACATTTCTATGGTCTTAAGAGCATTTCATTGAGAGTAACATTTGCTTTTCCTTACTAACGCGAGACTACTGACTTGCATTCATACACAAAGTTTAAAAGTATATCACCTTATAACCATCACACGACAGCAAGCATCAATTGTTTTTCTTTATTAACATGAGACTTGCAGAGAATGAGTAACTCAAATAACCATCAAGAGCACTCTGTACAATGTTTAAAAATACATCACCTTATAACCATCAAGAGCACTCTGTACAAGCTGGGATATCTCAACAAAAACATCTTCTTGTGAAGCCTCGGGCGTGAAAACTTTGTCAAATGTGAAGGAATGCTTTTGTCCTTGGTAATAGAAATATTAAATCAATGTTAACAGATAACCATCAAGAGCACTCTACAGAAATACAAATAATATCTGGTTAAATGTGATAGAAACACATACTCACCATTTTGTGCCAAGTCAATGCCTCTCCCTTGTGCTTCCATTGAAGATGGAAAAGAGACGACATTTGCTTCTGCACCAACACCATCTTCAGATAATAAAGGTCTCACTCTACAGAAAACCCGTATGTTGCCTTTCAGTTCCTGTATAAGAAACATTCATAAGTAAACTTACAGTGAACTTTTAAGATATTAGTTGAATATCATGTATGTGAACTTTACCAGTATAGTATTGTGCAATTTTTTCCGAAGTTTCTCTCCTTCCACAACTTTTGTTTCTGCATCAACAAGACGCTGACGCAAATCAAAAATTACTTTCTTTTGCTCCTCATATTCTGATCTGATTTCGAGTGCTGACATGTCGGACATCTGACAAAGTGGTAAAATATTTAAGAGAGGATACTTTTACAGCTTATGAGGTAGGTATATGGACTATAGAAATCCCAGAAAGGAAAAAGGAATCTCAATATACACAGCGAAAGTGTGTTTTCATGCCATATTGTAACACACCTCTAATCTCTTCTCTGCAAAAGTAAGTTTTTCTTGCAATCTGTTAATTTGTTCAGATTGAGACAGACAACTTGCCTGAGGAAAAAACCAAGAAAGAAGGCTGTTTACTACAAATATATATTGCTTTGTGAAGTTCATAAAAACAAATAAAACAAGACGGACCTCCAGCTCGTTTGCCCTTACTGTCATGTTCTCTAACTCAGCAACAGATTTCCCATTACATTCCTTATATTTTAGTAATTCAGCATTTAGAACCTGGACTTCATACAGCTGTTGATCACGATCATCCCTCATCTTTTGTAAATCTCCCCGCAAACATCCAACTTCACTTGCTAAAGTTTCTTTTTGTTTGACAGCCTCATCTTGAACAGCCTTTTTAAGCAAGAAGGAAGAATAAGAATATGACTCAGTAGATGACAAACACAAGAGCCATTCTCTTCAGCTTATACAGCCTACCACAGTCCAGATATTTAGAAATAATCCATGAGAAAGTTAGATACTTAAAGACATCAACAGACCAAGCAGATACTACTTTGGAGAAAAACACCATACCAAGAAAACCCCAAGAATCAGAAACGTTATCTAGAAATCTGAATAGTGCCATAATGCCGTCAAATTTAGCTACCGGACCATAAAGTTAGTTGTCGCTACAGGTTGCAGAAAGCTTCAAGTAAGAAAAAGCAGTTCTTTAATTCCTAAAATGAAGCAGACATTATTGCTGCAGAGTATAAGTTAACTTGACCAGATGCCAACATATAAGTATTCAAATAGTGGAGATGGAAACAAATAAGCTGCATCAATGCTAACAACAGGAGACAAGGAACCAACATAAAAATCTAAAACTTACTCTAGAAGAAGAGAGCTGTTCCTGCAAAGAAGTGTAGTGACCTCTGAGAGTGCTGAGATTTTCAAAAACAGCAGCTTTCTCCTTTTCCACTCGCTTCAATGTTTCATTTGTTGAAGCAAGTTCGGACTGGAGCTTACTGTTGTACTGCTGTAAACTTGTATTATACTCCTGTAACCGCTTGTACATTTCATTTAGTGATTGAATCTGCAGATATAAGCAAGACGTAAATCCAACCAAGCAATTCACTACTATAATCAAACCAAAACAATACCTTGTACATCTCCTTACCTTTTGAGTTGCACTTGAATTGTCTTGTTGAGATCTCTTGAGCTCTTCAGAAACTGAAGCTTGCAGTTTCTCTGCTGCATCTCTAGCCTCTTTCTCTCTACTAAAAGAATCCATCGCTTCCTGATCAAAATGTCAAGTAATTCAGAGACAAAGCTATTATTTGCCACAGGGGAAGCTCCAACAAAAATCCCAAATTTATGAAACATGATATTTGCCCAGCCTCTTACCAATTTGGCTGACTCCTCTTTTGCACACTTTTCTTGCAGAGCTTCAATGGTTTTCCTTAACTCCATTATGATTGAATTCAACTCTTCCTCTTTGGCTTTCATTAACACCTCTAAGAAAAATGCAAAAGAGCTAAAGTAAGTTGTTTATTCATTGGACAGCACTAACTTGTACAAGAGGAACACAATCATACCCATCTCGTTGCATTTCTTTTCTGCTGACTCTAACAAGCTTTTAAGTGATGCTTGTTGTGTGACATTGTTTTCTTCAAGCTGCTGGAACCACTTAATGCAAAGCTTAAGTCTTCTTATGTATTCTGACATGAGATCACACTTTTCCTGATAGGAACAATATAAATCAAATTAACATTTCTATAACTTAGCAAGTAAATGGTAAATTAACCAGAAGAATCAATTCAACATCTCACCTTAGTGTTAAACTTGTTCTTAGTTTTCAATTTCTCCGCGAGTAAAGCTTCAACATCCTCTTTTGTAAACTCAAAGACAGTGCTATCTGAACCAGCAGTACTCGGTGGTCCACTGGCTGGAGCCAGATCTGGTGCGGCATTCACCACTGCAAATGCTTGCCTAATTGGTCTACCACCAGTAGCTGCAGTCGGCATTCTCGGATTCGCAATTTTCCTCTTCTTCTCTACTGTTATGTCATCTGTCGCATACTTACTCTGCAAAACCCAAAAATTCGAAAACTCCCAAAAATCAAACTTAACAAACACCCACATATCAAAACCCAAAAACAAAACATGGGGTTCTTCGATCAATCAAAAATAAGCCGAAAAAAACAAAAAATCGAAAACACCCACAACTTAAAACCCAAGAACAAAACATGTTCAATCAATCAAAAAAACCCGAAAAACCAAAAATTCCGAAACACCCACAAATTTAAACCCAAAATCAAAACTTGGGGTTCTTCAATCTTCCAAAAATAAGCCAAAAACAAACACAAAGCAATACACAGAGAAGAAATGATTGCTTACATTGGAAGGACTAGAAGGAAGAGGCGCTCTGTTCTGGTTCCTGGGAGGAGCCATTCTGAAAAAAGATTCGTAATTATGAAATGCTAAAGAAGAGAGAGAAAAGACAAAGAAGTTAAAATCAACGATTTGATTTGGGGATTTTTGAACTTTGAAGAAGTGGGTCCGTGGATTGTAATCGAAGCTATATCCCCAAATACTATCACTACCGTTGCTTTGAATTGCAGTAAACTGAAAAACCCACACTGATGAATTTGAGAAAAAAAAAAGATTAATTATCTTCTACTGTCTTCTCTCTCTCACTCACTCTGCAACCCTAATCGTGGTAATTTGGTTTTGATCTGTCTGAATCGACGGAAGTTTTGGGTAAAACGACGCAGTTTTGGAGAATTTGAATTTTTTTGAAATGGAAGCAGGCGCTAGGGCCTTTTTCGATTCGTTGAAATGTGGACTACCGATTATACCCCTAACGGTCCAATTTAATACTTTCATTACTTGCACTTCTATTATGTACTCTTTCTTTTTTTTACCTAAATTTTTATTCTCAGTTCCACTTTAGGTGACACTGTTTTCTTATAAATTTGATAAAATAAAAAAGACATATATTTTGATATTTAAGATAATTCAATTTTTACTTCTTGTTATTGTTTTTCCTTTTTGCTTATTCTTGAGTTGTGGGTCATTCGAAAACAACCGAAAGATGATGTATATGTACATATTTAACATCGTTCTACAGTTATGAAATTATACTAAATTTGTTGTGTTTATTTTTATAGTTGTAATTTTTCTTAATATATCCTTTGTTTGTTGAGAGAAGTTGATTCGTGATTTAAGCTTTGAATGTGTTGTATTATTAAAATTATTTCACTACTTAGAATTCACTATTATTCTATTAAAATTTCTTTAGTGGCTATTCCCACAAATATTTGACCGGATCGATTATGTTTTTCACTATTTCAGCGAGAATATTTTTTTCACCGTGCATTTTTACGGTGAGCTAGTTAGAAATCATATTATATAACAATTTCTCACTGATTCATAATGGAAAAAAAAAACTTGCTTCTAGTAGGTGATTATTGCAATTTTAGTGATTTTTAAACTTAAATTTACCTCTGCATCAAAGTTATTAAGATTCAATGAACCCGATATTGTAATGTTATATTTGTCTCTATTTAATATAAATGCTTTTATTATAGTCATAAAAATAAACACGTATAAAATCACAAATTTATAAAAAAATATTAAACTACATATTCAATCAAATATCAGTACATAAATTATTACGAGTTACATTTTCTTCTATTTACATTTCGCCGGTCGAGGATTTAAATATTGGGGTCCTCCAACGAGGCTCCATATGGCTCTTAGAAATCGTTGGTGTAGCTTTTAAATTGACTTATCTTAAAATATTTCAATATTTACTATGCATCATTTTTTTCTATTCTTTATTTTTATCATTTTAAAATTGTGCACCCTTAGTAAATATAATCCAATACTTATCCAAAGATATGATAATTAAGTTGAGAGGATAATATAATTTGGAGCTTGTTTCGTTCATAATTTTTTTTTTAAAATGAAATTATCAAATATATCGATTTGGATCATCTAGAATCAAAGAAGGGCATCATTTATAAGTAATTCAAATACAATCGAATACCTAGCTAGAACTTTTGATGACTTGACATACATTTCAATAATTTTAAGAAAATATATTATGTCTATATATGCTTAGGTAACTTGAGTTGCAATACAAATGGAATTGATCTTTTGCCTTATCTTGCGTCTTGTGTGTGTCAAGAATACTATACCTTTTACCTTTTTTCCCCCATTGGATACAAATTATAATATAATGTTTTTTCTAGTTCTCTCAATATGTCAATAATAGCTACAAAGATAGCATTGGTAATATATCTTTTCACTTATTGGTGTTTTGTACTAATCCTTATAGTCCTTTTCAACACACTTTTCCTTAATCTTCTTCATTAGCCTAACATATTCATGTGTTATTTTCACAATTAGATAGTCTTTTACTATTAAAAAATAATCTCAACACTTTGATTTATTCCTAACGTGTTTAGTTAACATGCTGTCATGTACATAGGCTTTTTAATTATTTAAAGTTTTCATCACATATTATTTCTAGTTGTCACCTAAGATTAAAAGAGCACAACCACGAGGGGACTTTTTTTAAGGTGTGATGTTAACTTCTTGCCTTTTTTAGGTGTCACCATTTCATCTACCTTTTTAGTTTATATATCTTTTTAATCTTTCTTTGTTGGGGAAGTCGAAATAGTAATCAATTGTAGTCCGGAAATGATATTATCACTACAATAATAATAACAGTTTTTAGCGGTAATAAATATACACATCAATAATTAAAGAGTATTTAAAGCATTTACCGATATTAGTTAATTGAATCCAATGACGTCGCTATTGTTTGGACCGAAATAATCAGGTGTCATGCGGAAGTTAGCAAAGCAAACCTAGAAAGTTCTTGAGTAAGAAGACAAATGAGAAATACACAAAAAGTGGTGTGTTGAATGAAGAAGTCAGAAGAGTGTTATAGACTTTAGAGACATTTACAAAGAATATTAATTGCCACTAAAAACCATTTTTGATGTAGTGTATTGACGGACATGGGTGGTAAAATTAGCCCAAGAAAACATGATTGACCAAATTTATTCAAATTTTATTAGGTTATATATTGACTCGTATATTTATTAAATCAATCTATTTTAATCTAAGTAATTCAACTCATCTAAGCCGAAGAGTGATTTGGGCTAAATATGTAGCTTATATTTGTTGAGAATTAATAAAAGTGTGCTCCCTCTAATAGCTTAAACTTTTAGATGAGATAGTAACATACTTCAACATCTTATCAGAGTAGGCAGAGGTCCTAAGATCGAATCTCACCACCAACTAGATTTAAAAAAAAATTCCACGTGTTTGGTCCATAAAAAAAAAAAGAAACAGACCCAACATCTTAAGATTTTTTATGAGAATATTGACTCAAGAAGAAATCTAATCACTTTTATTTCTTTGATATGTTGTATATATATGTATACTCATAAGTCTTACTAATAAAGAAAAAGAATGTTCATTTGTTTTGTTTGTGTATATAGGCTTAGAGTGTCGACTAGCTAGGTAGGTAGTTAATTAAATAATATATGAAGTGGAAATATATTTTGTTTGTATATATAGGCTTATTTTAATTAGTTTATTGCTTCTTGAGCAGGCAATTAATATTCCATTTAAGTAGTTGCCTCATTTGGATACATCATATATGAAATGAAAGCGTAAAGAATAGTACATGCTATTTATGCTCCATATTTGTTTTTTTTTTTAAAACTCCTGAATTGTGGCATAGTGAATTAGCCAACAAGAAATAGAAATAATATACTTTTTAAAGCTGGGAAATGGATATAGAATGAAAGAAGTGTAAAAAAATATTTCCAATGACTTGCATAGTACGAATTAATAGTTGTTGGGATACTATAACTACTTCTCCATATATTATGGCTTTGGCATATATATAACATTATGTAATAAGCAGGGGAGGCTCAACATAATTTGAGGCCTAAAACGAAATTTTAAATGAGGCCTAAAATTTATATAAATATCAAATATAGTTATTTATTTTTTTAAACTTTTTAAGTGCAAATTATTACTTGATATCTTTTCTTAAAATGATTTTTTTTCGAATATCGTTTTTAATTATCAAGTTTAAGTAATATTTTATCAATTCAACATTGAAAAATATTCTTTTACTGAGGCAATCATTACTATAAGTAATAAGTTGACAAACTTTACATAAAAATAAAAATTAGAACCATAAAATCTGATACAAGAACTTGATAACTTAGTATAACCCTACTTTAATATGTTTATGTAATACTTGAATATTTAAGAAGAAACAAACAAAAGATTGTAAGTCACTTTGTTGAATTTTTTTGACTATTAATTTATATTTTTGACAGTGTATTACTCTAACTTATCAAAAAAAATTAAAAAGAAAGTGCAAAAGAATTTTAAAAAGATAAATAATACGAGTGTTAGCGAAGAGAATGTAAACATACAAAATAATGTTTTCTTAATTTCTTCTATTTGAATGGCGTTAAAAATAATAAAATAATATATATTTGTTTAAAATTATACTTTTTAAGCAAAAATAATTATTTTTTAATTAAAAAAATTAACACATGATTTTTTCTTGATGAAAATTTGAGGCCCCCAAAAATTGGGGCCTAAGGCATGTGCCTTAAATTTATCAAGCAAGAGCCGGCCCTGATAATAAGTATCGTGTCCTGACTAATTTGAATTCACATCAGAAAGTTTTATTTTGGGACCTGGTAAAGATCAACTCTCTAGCTATTGACTCCATTCATATATATAAAATCATGACTTGATTTCGAGACCACTGATTAAATTAAAAATGGAGGAATATTTATGACTCCATCGTAATCTTTTGGTATGAATCATATAGTTGTTATGATACTATAACTACTACTCCATACATTATGGCTTTTGGCAAATATATATGACAGTCCTTTCACGCTAATGTAACAGTATATAATACTGTAGTTCCTAACATATATTGGCAAGGTTTTGCATGTACTGTCATTTTACGCTTGCTTGCTAATTAAAAGGTCGCTTTCAAGTCAAGAAACTAATTTAAAATACAATAGATCAATGAAGTGAGTTGATAATCGTGAGGTTTCATGCATATTCAATTAATCCTAGCAAGGATTTAAAAAAAAAAAACACTACTAGTCGAGAGTAGAAACAAAAATATAATTTTTTCTATCTTGTCATAAGCTTGGTGGACAAAGTTACTTAATACAGTGGTATTTGTTGTCTATAGAAGGTGACATGTATCCCGTAAAATCAATTATTTGAGATGTGTGTAAGTTAATTCGACCGGACGATAGTATTATAGGTTTTTCCTTGTTATCATTGTAATATCGTTGAAATAATTATAATTACTCCCATTTCCCCAAATTTGTATGGCTATATATTATTCATGAATTTAAAGGAATGTGAAACGCCAAATGGCAAATAGTTGAAGTTACACGTGACAAATCTTTAATTTGTTAAGTTGTAGAAGCATTATTTGTTGGAGAATGAGACCATTGACAAAATAATATCTTCTCAACTAATTAATTGACAAGAGAAGAAACTGAATAAGACATAGAAGCAACGTCCAAATTAAAGTTGGTGGCCTGCAAGAAATCACTAGTTCTTTTAGCCTGATGAACAGAGTTACGTGAAATTAATTGAGATATATACAAGATGATCGCAAACAACATTATAAAGATCATTAAATTATAAGTTACCAAGTTTTCAACACGACTTTTAATTTGATCATAAATAGGCATAGTAAAGTAGTACGTAGTTGGATATCCATTAAACAAGAGCACATCAAAGAACATGTTCGATCAAAAGTTGCTTTAGATCGCAAGTTGAAATTTTATTAAAATTTCTGATCGTGTCACTGATTTTGTACATACTACTCTAATCCAAAGTTATGAAGTTGGCGAGTCAATAGAAATTGTGCATATATCAAGTTAAATTTGGGTGAATCATATTTTTATGAGCTAATTTTATCACCTTTACACGTGCATTTCGATAGAACTTTGGAAGTAGTTGAATAATCACTATGTGGCCTTTGAGTTTTTTACGACTTGGTACGTTTGGTCGTTGCATTTATATTCTCAGTTTTACAAATCTTTATGCTTTTTAATTGTGAACTGACATGTAACTACCAATTTTATGAAGTTGTTTTTGACTGATATTAAAGTCTTTTTTTCTAACCAACTACTTAAATATTTGAAGGGGAAATTTTAAAGCTAAGATTGACAAACTATCCTTCCAGAAAATTAAGGCATAAATAAAGAAAAAATTGTGTGAATTGATTAATTTAAGAATGAAATCATTGCTTAATTACCCTTTCTTCTCTTCTAGTGTAAATTAAGTATTTGAATTAGAAAAGTAACTTATAATAAAGAAAAAGAAGACACGAAGTTGTGAAGGTAGATTAGGAAATTTATCAATTTGGGTTCTAATGACATAAGAATGGTCCTATTGAGTTTATTTAGTAACGATAAAAATTTACTCGCATCTGATATTTATATCAAATCATACAAATTTAGTATGGTTAAGTGATTTGATGATGTAATGATGATGAACTATGATTAAAGGCTAAAATTCTATACGCAATCACATGTCGTACATTTATTTGTTTGGTGTTAATATATGTAGATAAGTTTTTTATTATTATGAATGAACTAAAATAGGCAAGTTGTTATCATTTTTATTGCAAAACTAGATTATAAATAAAGACAAAAAAAGTGGAGATGCGGGGTATCGATCCCCGTACCTCTCGCATGCTAAGCGAGCGCTCTACCATCTGAGCTACATCCCCATGTGTGAACAGTGTTTGCAGAGAAAGTTATATCTAAACAGAGGTAACTGCTGCTCTTTTGTGTAGGAAACTTTCCCGCAACTCCTTATTACTATTTCGCTTTTTATACACATAATAGTGTCAAGATCCATTACTTCATAGGGTAGGAGAAGATATTTCAAAACTTTTTATCGAAGAATCGAAGCAGAATTAGTTTTCAAATTCCCTCCTATCTTCACATTCTTCTTCCTTTAATACGAGTGAATAAATACATACTAGAATTGGAATACTCTTTTATCATGCATGTGAATTACTTGATCGATTACCTAATTTTACTAGTCTCATAGCCAACTCTTTCGTCCTACCAATTACCTACATTAGCAAAATATCCGTAAGAAGAATGTTCTTGACATTCCTTAAACTATAAGAATTTTCGTAAAACTAATTAATATATATATCTTCCCAAATGATACATTATATTTTAACTATTTAGTTTCTTTTGTTGATCATGATGTAGATACTCTCTATATAATCCTCCAAAATATCAATTACATTTTATACATCTCTGTTAGCAAAGCTAGAAATAGTTTTTATTTGCCCCTTTTTAATTTGGTTCCCTCAAGGTACATCACAAATATTTGGAGGGATCTTTGGAATTTTAACTTCTAAGAATTTGTGATCACCATTACTCATTAGTGCCTCTGTTTTCTTCCAGTCTGCATTTTCAGGCAGCTCAATCCTGCGAACACAGCCGTGTTCCCACCAGTTCCCCGCTCTCCAGTCCTTCGTCCCTGTCTCTACTTTCAGCCTCAATTGGGCACTTACCTCTAAAACTTTTCCATCCTCAACGGAGACACAAATGATACCTTTACCAACACCTGTTGCAACAGATGTCAATAGTGTTAATCGAGTCAATATTGCAAATCAGGGGTAGAGCTATAAGAAGTCTTACAATATGAGTATATACATTTTGACATTTTTTTCATATGTACACAATACTTTTAGTTGAGAGCAATGAGTTCTGTTGAATACGTTAAATCCATCATAGATACACCTCTAATGAATGGAAACCTGAACCAATCCTACCTGAAGCTCTACCCCTGCTTATGGCCTGCCAAGAGAACTACAACATGTTGCAGCTCCGCGGGACATTAGCCAATGGAGTTGTAGGTATATTTCCTTGTAGGCCGTTGAATTGTCCACGAGGGCAATTCAACAGCCTACATGTCTAGTGTGTAGGGTGCTAACTACTAGAAGCATCCTATATGTAGTTCTACTTATATTAATATCGAACTTTTCAAAAACATTGTCAGATACATGTTGGATCTTTCAAAAATACAACATTTTTACTATCAATATATTTTCAAATTAAATCCTACAATACTATAGTTCCACTAAATGACATTCAAGTAAAATAAAAAACCTAGTACCATAAAATTCAAATCTTGAATCAGCGTTTATATAAAACAATATAAAATTCAGGTAAATTAAATAAATCTCTCTTTACTCACCTGGAATTTCTGCTTTCAACACATAATCTGTTTCAGTTTGAATCCAATCAACTTTGTACTGATTATTATTGGAACTTTTTGCATTGGATAATAACACATCTGAATCAAATTCCCATAGTGGAAATGCATCAGAAGGATCAAAAAATTTGCCAAACAAAAGTGGACTAAAAAGTGAACCTTCACACAAAGCCTTATGTGTTATAAAATTCCCTTTGTTCATGAATTTCACAAACACATCTTCTTTTAATGGAACACACCATTTTTTTGGATTTGGTTCTTCAAATTGAACTTCAAGTTGTTTGTAACTAGTCATTGAATTAAATTTCAAGGATGAAAAAATCGAAAATAGGAAATTTGAATAATGGTGGATGAGAATTTGTGACTTGAATTTCTCTAATACTAATTCTAGTGGTACAAATAATCAAAGAAGAGAACAAATTCTTATGGAATATTTGAAAAAATGTTCTGTAAAGATAAGAGAATATATTTCTTTTCTAGATTTTTTTCTCTTTTATATACAAAAAAAAAAAGGAAAAAAAGTATGAGAAAATTACTTGTGGAACACCACAATAAATCAACGGTTGTCGTTGAATTGAGACGCAGGTCGGAGTCAGGTAGGACTAGAGGGGGGTTCAGAGCTGAAAATTATACCGTTGAACTCCTTTGGGCTTCTTCCTCATTTTACTGCAACCAACTACTTCATATTTTAAATTTCTTAGTGAAAATTCTGACTCAACCACTTGAGATAACCAACTGTTTGTCATATAAGGCGTCGTTTGATTCGAAATAAGTTTATCTTAGAATTATAACCTCACATTCTATATGAAATAGGTAATTTCATATATTATTTTGATATAAATGTAATTCTAGTAATGAAGAGAAGTGTGAAAGGAATACTTAAAAGTGCATTATCTGCTGATGATGATGATGATTAGTGTCACCAATTTTTTCTTTCTACTTTTTTTTTTATATTTCTTCATTTGTGGAATTAAATTAGCTTTTACCAAATGGCATTATTTCTGCATATCCACTAAAGGCAAAAAAATAAGCAGATGGAATCTGTCAGATTCATATTGAAAAAATTCATGGCCATAGCAGGTTGGAATCCAGTACTCCTTTTGAATACTGAAAACAAAAAGGCACTTTTATAAATTACTCTCAATTTTCAAATTAGTTAACCTAATGTAACAACACAATTCTCTTAAACCTTAATGATAATATTGTTCGCTTTGTGCCTATGCCGATACGACTTTAACACACGTCAATAAGGTTGAAGGCTTCTTTTCTTATATTTATCATCATCTCTCATGTATTTTGTCGACATGAGATTTAGCTAAGTTGTTACTTACACCCTTAAAGACAATCTTCTTAAGATGGTGGAATTTGCTTAAACTCAGGTGAACGTTGAGGTTTACCCCATCATTGCCCAAAATTGCATGTTCATGAGTAACTCTACCTTCTCTAATAGCTCATTCCAACACTAAAGAATATTATCTGCTTTAAGCCTATTAGTCTAACACTATTTTAATGGCGTGTTACTGAAATTTTTGACTTTTTTTTTTGTATACCAAACACATCTATCATGTTGTGTGGATGTGGATTTGGCCAGTGTGTCACACTTAAGTTATAAAAAAACTATGTATATATTATTCTAGCGAGATATATAAACATGTTCTTAACTTAGAGATTTTAGTTAATATTTCTATCCTTCAATTTTGAGTCTGTATAATAAATTTAAAATTGAATAAGTGAACATACATATACATCCTACATGTGACATAATACATATAAGACGTCACATAGGATGCAAATTACCATTTATAACACCATATAAAATAAAAAATGAACCACCCCTGAGATGCCATGCATGCATCTCTTCAGCGCCATTTTCGGTTTCTATTGTTTGGGAAATTCAAAGAAATGGATTAAACAAAATTATGTAGAATTACAGAGATCAACAAAAATGTCATAAACGATTGGTAGATTTTGCTAGCTATCCATACACACACAGCAAAAACAAATTCACTTTCTGCTCAAAGATTTATTTCGGGTCAATTTCATGCCCCTCCTTGACCCGCACTCAATCCTTGTATGATTATTTGTATTTGAGCATTATTTTGCTCGATCTCGTTGCATACAAAAACCCCAACTGAAAAAAAAATTTATATAATTTTTTTTTGATTTTTTTTGGGTGCGGGGCCTAGGTTTTGATTTTTGAATGACATTGTAGATTGTGATTCATTGATTTTACAATTTTGGGAGGTGGGTTTGATTTGTCGAGTTTTTGATTCGATTATTGCCGAAGAAGAGTTTTTTTTTTTTTTTTGATTTATGGTGTTTGATGTCATTGTAATTAAGTTTTTTTGCATGAAATTTGGAGGTGGGTTTCAAAGATTTGTTGTGAGTAAGGCATTTGGAAGTGGAAATATTGTTTTTTTTTGAAGACCCATTTAGGGTTGGGAGGTTAAATGCAGAAAAAAAATTGATCTTTATGTGTGCCCTTTGTGGATTTGAGGCATAAAGGGGTTTGTGGGGTTTATCTAATGAAAAACATTTTCTACTTCTTTGATGCTGATTCAACGGCAAATGGGTGTGAGAGGAGTAGTAGTTCATTTCTTTGTGTTCTTCTTTATGCTTTTGGTAGCAGTACTTGGAAGCAAGAAGGACTCAGATAATCATTTACTTGCCAATCTCATCAACTCTCCTGAGATTAACAGGGACATGGTACCACACTTTTCTGTTGTCTTTTTCAAATGTTTGTTTGAGGAATTTTGAGTTACTTAATTGAACATTGCTTGTTCCCTTGTCTTCGACGAATATGTAGTCGTTGGGGTTTGTGATAAAAGGGGAGTATATGTTTCTTAATCGCCATATCAGTTTCTTTTGTTGTAGAATGATTTTATGCTGTTGTGGAGTTAGTGTCGATTAATCAGAGACAACAACTCTTTGCTTGTGCTAGAATAGAGGGGGTGCATGTGCATCCGCTAACTTCCGAAAAAATCATATGTATATATGTATATCTATTTTGAAAAAACTTGTAGAAATTAGGATATAGTTAACAGTGCACCCATGTAAAGCATAGAAGTGCCCTTGTGCTACTAGAACAAGCTAGAGATACCACCCTTGAGTTTGCATTATAGATTGGGCCTGAATATTTACGCACTAATTGATATCTTCAATACCAAAGCAGAAACACTTCATGACAAGTGCCATAACGAAAAATAATTCATCTCCACCTATGATTTATAATTGAGAAAGAGAACCCCAAGTAAAGCCTTTAAAGATGAAGTCAAAATCAATCAGGCTGGACAGTTCCATATCACTCTCGTTTTTTCACGGCTTTGCTTTCTTACAAAAAAGAAGCTCCACCTATGACTCTCCTGGAATTAATTATTGTGAGATGTTAATACTGATTTGATTTGAACATGTTTGAGAATTAGCATTCATGAGAAAGTTTGATAAAATCTTCTCTTGCAGGTTGAGCTATTGTGGTTGAACTGTAGGATAGAGTTAACACGTGCTAATGAAGCTGTTGAAGATCTCAAGTATTATGTCGCGGAGGAAGTTTTAACTGTGAGAGACGAAGTCCTTCATAAAAGTATCTCAGAAAAACATAAGAACATCGGTGACTTGCATCCGCTGGTTAAGCAAGCTCTTCTAGGTTGCTTGAGGGAAAATAATCTCTTGTTTCTTATATGTGGAGAGGAGAAGGGCTCGCCAAACTGGTATGCCAGGTGTGTAGAGTTTCTCTCCTCCTGGCACGGAGCTCCTAAACGACGCATATTGAAAGCAGCACCTAATCCTCCTCCTGCCCCTCCTAAGTCAAAGCCAGCTAAATCACGAGACGACAGAAACTCAAAAAAGAAATCCGCAGCTAAAGACAGTAAGAAAACAAACACTGTTGGAGTTCCTATTATAGCTGCTGCTGCTGCCATATCCTTTCTCATAGCACTTCTATGCATATGCTGTTGTTGTAAGTGCTGTAGGAGATCCAAAAATGGGTTGAATGACGAGAGACCTCTTCTTAGCTTAAGCTCGAGTGACTATTCATCACATAAGTCATCTGCTTTAGGATCTTCATTCAATAATGCTGGAAATCATTCATTCAATAACAATCCCAATGATGATTCTAAAATTGAGATTCGAAGGACAGGACCAGCTGGAATGCCTCCACTGAAACCTCCCCCTGGTAGGGCGGTTCCCTCTGAAGCTCCTGCCCCACCTGCACCTCCGCCTCCTGCAAAGCCAACAACTCCTGCACCTGCTGCACCACCTCCACCACCAGGAAAGCCTTCGTCTGTTGGTCCAAGTCCTCCTAAAGCTGGACCTCCTCCACCACCACCTATGAAGCCTGGTCCTCGAGCACCACCTCGGCCACCTTCCATGGGCTTGAAGCCACCTCGAATTTCACCTCTTGGACCAAATGCATCCACAAGTGCTTCAACTGAGGAAGAAGATACCGATCCCAAAACTAAGCTTAAGCCTTTCTTCTGGGATAAGGTTCAAGCCAACACTGACCAATCAATGGTTTGGCATCATGTCAAGGCAGGATCTTTCCAGTAAGTCCATCATTTCTTGCTTTATGCATCTTTAAATCATTTTAATTTAGGAAGGAGTTCAATTGACAGTGAATATACTTGTAACAGGTTTGATGAAGAGCAGATAGAGACTCTATTTGGATTTGCCTCTGCTGAAAAAAAGAAGAATGGGTCAAAGAAGGACTCCTCCCAAGATCCTTCCAATCTATATATTCAAATCATTGACCAGAAGAAGGCCCAAAATTTATCTATTCTTCTTAAAGCCTTAAACGTGACAACTGAAGAAGTTTGTGATGCACTGAAAGAAGGTGATCATCTGTTCCTTCTTTCACTCTTTCAGTGTTTAAATGCCAAAGAACTGCTAAAAAGATTATCTTCTTTAGCACTATATTGAATAAAAACCCATGTTGATTGACTACAGATTCCCTAATTCAGAGAACTGAATGATTATCTAGAGGCTTCTATGATCTTTCGCAATGATTAACATATAAATAATGTTTGCATGGATTTGCTTCAGCTCTCACACTTTAACAGAAGGAGAAAAAATATCTGTGGAAGATTGAATCAAAAATAAATTTAAAAAGAAGTGGAGGAAGAGGAGTTGCGCAAGCCTCATCTGCACATTCACCTTTCAAGTGTTTTAAGTTATTGAGCAATGTTTCTGTTTTTGTTCTTGCTGGTTATCTTGTTATTCATGGACAGAATTGTGCTTTACTGATTGTAGATTTTCCATCTCCTTCCTGCTAATCATTGAAAATTTTTGAATGTCCAAAAAGATTTAGTTGTAGCTGTACTCTATGCTTCTGTGGTGAACTATTTACATGTCTTCATTCCACGAGCCAATCTTAGCTCTCGGCAGTAGGTGCAGGCACAACCAGGTATATAGACTGCACCCACTCTGAACCTATTTAGGGTAAATCTTGTATCGACCTCTGCTTCATTGTTGATCTTTAAAGATTTACTTGATTTTGTATTCTATTTGTCCGTTCTAAAATTGATCTTGGAAGTTGTTGTTCCAAATGCCTAATTATAGTAGATTATGCTTCCTTATTACATAAGTTTCTGCTCTGTTATACTGCCTCTTAAACTAGAATGTCTTAATTCACTACTGCAGAGATAACTTGAAAATATTCTAAATGGGATCATCACATTAATAATTGATATGAAAGGGTATCCAAATGTGAAACTGAAATAGTTGAAACAGTTTCTCATTAGTAGTTAAGAATGTAACTAGTGTTAGTTTATTAGATCGTATCATCGAGGAGGAAACTTTCTCAAACATAGGTAAGTTACTTGTGAAGGGAGGAGTTCTAGTATTGATCGATGTTGGTGGAGTTTGGCTTCTTTCTTTTTTTCTCCACATAAGTGCTCTTTGCTTTATTAACTCAGCTAGAAGTGTGATATTGCCTTTTCACCTGACGTCTATGAAATGCTCGACTTCTGATGACTCCCTTCGGAAGTAAAGTTATGAAATGCATTCAAGTGAAACTATATGTAGACTGATGTATTTGTGCATTTTATCTAGTTAGAGGCCTGGTGTTTGTTTATGTGAGTAATTGTCCTTGAGACACCCTTTAACCTTTCTCTGCACGTACGTGTTCTTTAGGAGCAGCTTCACTACTTTAGTGAGCAGTATTTATCTGCAATATCACATTTTTCTTGAGACCTTTGCTGAGAGCCTTACCTTGCGATGGGTACATATTCTAAATTTGATGTCAGAATAAATAAGAAGTAGCAGTTTCGCTTAGGGTAGCATGATCACAATGATAATACTGTCAACATACGGTTGCTATTTGCTGTCAATTGGTAAAGCGCTGATTTACTTGTATGTTAATTAGAGTGATATTTCTTGGAAATGGAATGTCGTGTGTTCTTAGTCTTTTGCAGCTACCAAAGCGTGACTAGTGGCTTAAATTTACTCAGGAAATGAGCTTCCTGCTGAACTCATTCAAACTTTGATAAAGATGGCACCAACTGCTGAGGAAGAACTGAAGCTGAGGATCTACAATGGGGAACTTTCTCGTCTTGGGCAGGCAGAGAGGTTCCTGAAAGCTTTGGTTGAGGTTCCATTTGCATTCAAAAGGCTAGAGACATTGCTTTTCATGTGCACTCTTCAGGATGAGGCGTCACTGATCAAAGAATCATTTGCCACCTTGGAGGTGAGATTGTTTTCTTGATAACTATCCACTTGGGTTGTAAAGAGTGAAAATCTACAAACTTGTTTGTGGTTTTGATATTGGAAGAAATACTCTGAAATATTCTGGAATTCGTGCTTCCAATATTAATCTAAGTGGACTTCATGCATGAGCACTAGGCAGAAGCTTCTATCTTTTCGGCATCCAAATTCCTTTGTCATTGGTGTTTCATGCATGCTCTTTTGTTGTCCAGGCTGCTAGCGTAGAACTCCGGAATAGCAGGCTGTTTCTCAAGCTCCTTGAGGCTGTTTTAAAAACTGGCAATCGGATGAACGATGGAACGTTTCGTGGTGGTGCACAAGCATTTAAGCTTGACACGCTTCTGAAATTATCAGATGTAAAAGGAATAGACGGGAAAACTACATTGTTGCATTTTGTTGTTCAGGAGATAATCCGCTCAGAAGGTATACGAGCTGCTCGTGCTGCCAGGGATCAACGGAGCTTGTCTAGCATCAAGTCTGATGATCTACTCGAGGATTTGCCTCAAGATCAAGAAGATCAGTATCGAAATACCGGTTTACAAGTTGTCTCCGGATTGAGTAGTGATCTTGGAAATGTGAAAAAAGCTGCAATTCTGGACGCAGATAACTTAACAGGCATAGTGTCCAAACTTGGCCATGCACTTATAAAAGCACGCCAGTTCCTGAATTCAGAGATGAAGAATATGGATGACGAAGATGGGTTTCACCAGACCATGAAGAACTTTGTGCAGAATGCTGAGGGTGATGTCATGTCATTACTTGAGGAAGAAAAGCGAATAATGGCTCTGGTTAAGAGCACAGGTGATTATTTCCACGGAAATGCTAAGAGGGATGAAGGTTTGCGATTATTTGTGATCGTTAGAGATTTTCTAGTTATTTTGGATAAGGTATGCAGAGAGGTAAAAAATGCTCCAAGAAAGATAAATAGCACACCAAGGAGAGAAAATGTAACTCTTACAACTTCAGAATCCACCCTTTCACAGCGGCCTGATCAATCTGTCCCTTCACCACGACCTGATCAATCCGTCCCTTCAGCACGACCTGATCAATCCGTCCCTTCAGCACGACCTGATCAAGCCATCCCTTCATTACGACCTGATCAAGCCATCCTTTCAGCACGACCCGATCAAGCCATCCCTTCAGCACGACCCGATAAAGCCATCTCTTCAGCACGACCCGATCATGCCATCCCTTCAGCACGACCCGATCAGCGTCAGAAGCTTTTCCCGGCTATTGCAGACAGGCGAATTGATGATTTTAGTTCAGATGATGACAGTCCTTAAATACATTTTTCTCACCAAGTACAAGGTACCTAGCTCTTATTTGTTTGTTTTCCTTTTGCTTCCTTCTAGAATGTTGAGGTTGCGATATTTGCCACCTAGAGTAACTTATTTAGTTCTTTGTTTTCATGTTATGTTTTGCTTAGGGATCTGAGTACAACAACAACTATGCCTCAATCCCAAGCAAGTTGGGGTCGGGTATATGAATCCTTACTGTCCATGTCGCTCCATTTATGCAGTTGATAACTGCTTAGGGGTCCTAGTGAACGAAGAAAATGGGATAAAATATTCTTTCATTTTAGAACCCAGGCATGGTAGAACCCAGAAGAGATTGACTCGTTGCTTGGCAGGCTAACTTGAGCGGAGCAGGGACCTGAAAAACCCTACGGTTTCAGAGATGATCTGCTACATGGTTCTGCATCAATGTGTTCCTTCTTGCAGCTCCACTTGTACTTTAAAAGTAGTAGCTAGGATCATTCTTTTTGTTCTTGTAATTATTTTTTGTCGATTTTGCTGATAATTCTTTGTTCGAATGGAAGTAGCCCTGTGCATTATTTATTCGCGGTGTTAACAAGAAAGAAAACTTACATAGTTTGTTGCGTCACAGAAAATTGTTTGAATTCGTCTTTTAAAACGTTCCCCAAATTATTCCTGCCCACTTTTCTCGTAAGCTCACTATATAAATATGATCGGGCATGGATTTGTTGGAAAACTATATGAAGCATATCAGAATTATACTGCTTAAATGAATAATAGATAACCAATAACGTTTATGTTAGAACACATATAATCATATGCTAAAACACCTAAACTTGCTGAAATTTAATTCAAGAATTACCTCTTGAAGCGTGAGCAGATATTTTCAAGCGAATTCACACGTTAGACAGACCTTCGAACGAATCCACAAGATAGACAACAACTTTGCAGTCTTCTTGATCCCAAGTTCACATTCGAACTCTCTCAGTACTTGGATGGGTAAGTATGGATAAAACCCTTCAATCTTTTTCTAGGTGAGGAGAATCTCTACTTAAGATTTCTTACCGATCCAAATAGGAGAGCAAAACGCAGTCTATTTTTTTTTTCAAAAAAAAAAAACACACGCCTGTTTTCTTTTAAAACCAAACACACGTCTGACTCCTCTTTTTCATTTAGTTAAATATGGACAGTCTAGAGATCACATAATTAATTAATGAAACTTCCTATTATGGAAATAATTTCAAATAATAAAATTAAATTATAAAATACATATAATACAAGTTTTATTGATAAATAATATATTTATCACACATTTAAATACACTTATAATACAATGTGTCAATTTCTTACCAAACAAGCATAATATATTTTAAAACATTATAATACATATATATTGCATACATAATTCAATTTTAATACATAATACAAATTCACATGCCATACAGATTTCATAATATTTTTATATATTGCTACAAATGGTAATAAATAAAAAGTATCGCTAAAATCAGTAATTAGTTATTAAAAGGTACATTATTAAGTAATTTTTCCATTTTAGGTAAAATCGATGTACGATCACAAGTGCAACACTAGGATTTCTCCTCAAACTCCCTCAACTGATAAACAACTCCTTTACGTACGACGTTCATTTCCAGATTTGGATCTGGGTAGAAAAGAACAACCATATATGAAACCTTTAAAAAACTAGATAATCGAATCACTGTGATGCTTTTTGCTTGAATTTTCAGTTCGATTGTATTTTTCAGTTCACGATAATCAGATTATCGTGATCATCATGTAGTGTTCAGTTCCTTAGGTTCAAAGCTTATGAATGAACGGTTATTTTGATCTTTTTCTTTGTTTTCTATCTTTTGATCAATCTAACAACTAACTTTGATTGCAGAAACCACTGCAAAAGATCTGATTGCAATGCTTACCGAACATATTACGAGAAACGTATTTAACATTGATACAGATAAGATAGATGAAACATTGGCTAAGTTAATTACTTCTTGTTTTTAGGATATATATATATATATATATATTCTTAAAAGACATTAAGTATTTAACTTCACATAATAGTATAAAAGTGAGCATTAGTTCTAGTTAACAAGAGGTTAGACATTTGTTTGCAATATATCACGTTGGATGTTGATGTAAATTTTTTATTTAATAATATGAAAATTTGAGTTTTTTAATTCAAAGTACTAAAATATAATTTATAAAAAGTAGGTAGTTCTTCTTTCTTTCTTTCTTTTTAATTTAAATTTTTAAAGTTTTTTTTAAGTCTACTAGATGTTACAAGAAGTACTTTATATGAAGAGATTGTTTCAATGTATTTAGAGACAATCCTTTCAATACATCATCTAAAAATAATATGTCTTTTCTCCATCATTTCAAATACTGTGTAGTTACATCCGGTTCAAACAGCCTAGCCTAGACGGATAGTATAACCTCAAATCAGAATCAATAGGTCAGCTACGTTTTGGACTTGAAGGCGAGTGAGGAATCCATTTAGATAATCAAACTGCATTGCTAGCTACCCGATTTGGTCAATAGTTCATATGTTATCTAATGTTCGCTATAGACGATAGACTCAGTATAGTATATGTTTCAAATCATTTTGAGGATTTGTTTGGCGTGTAATAACTATGTTTTTTAACTTGACCTCAAGTGACATTTATGCCTTCTAATTATGGGTGTACATAAGTAGATACTCAAATTTGTACAAAATTGAACAAGTAGACACATGCGTCCTACATGATGTCCTATGTGGCAATTTGCATACTACCTGGCGTCATTTGTGTAATATGCCACATATGACGCATGTGTCTACTTGTTCGATTTTAGACAAGTTTGAGTGTCTACTTATGCACACTTAAAGTTGAAAGACATAAATGTTAGCTGAAATGTAACATCCGACAATTTTAAAACGAATAGGAAGAAGCTTGAAATTGGAAATAACCTTTTTGGAAAATTTTAAAAATCTGGAAATTTGGCTAAGTATGGGAAATCAGTAATTTTTGGCTAACTTTGAACAGTCATAACTCCTAGTTCAGGATGAGTTAGGAGTAGTTCTGGTTATGGTTGCGAAGCTCGTAGAATAATCTTTCCAACGCCACTGATTTTACTCAATTCCGAGTTCGCATGAGTGAGTTATGCCCATCGGGAGTTGGGCAGTTGTCAGGGATTTTTGTCCGAAATTTTAAGGGCATTTTGGTCTTTTTCCCTAATTAACTCTTTGAACTATTTTTGGTTGTGTTTGAACTGATTTGGATCAGTTTGTTCCCTTGTCAAAGAGTAAAAGTTAGGGTTTGGAAGAGAAGAGAAGAAGAAGAAGAGAAAGGGGAAGATCAAGCAAGGAGTTTGTGGTGATTTTCGTCGGGGGTGATCCCTACCAAGGTATGTGAGTTATTAGTGATGGGTCTTTCCCCACACACCAACTCGTTTTAGTTTGAGAAAGATTGGTCTTGTTGAGGAGTTGTTGGATTGTGTTGTAGATGTTGTTGATTTTGTTGTTGGAAGTTTTAATTGATTTAGTCCAAAATTTGAATATGTTGTGGGTCGAAATTTAGTATATGTGGAAGGAATTATGATTCCGAAAACCATGGCCATCTGAAGTGATTCACCAGAAAGTTTCAGCAACTGGCAGTCGTCCCCATCTACGGTCACGACCTACGGACCGTAGCTCGGTTGACGGTCCGTACTGGTCAACCGTCGATTGGGACAGAAGCTAGGTCCTTTGGTGTGTCGACCTATGGACATGACCTACGGTCCGTAAGTGGACCTACGGACCGTAAGTCCCAACCGTAGGTCAACACTTAACCAATTCTTCAGACTGAGTTCTTGGGGGAAAATTCTCTGACATGAATGACGGACGAACAGTACGAACCGTAAGTCCATCTACGGTCCGTCGATGGCATCCGTAAGTAGCACTTGTGTCACCAGAAGTTTGAAATCTCAGCCAAGTTCCCCCATTCTTATATCCCTTTTCTCATGCAAGTTTCCATGCATTATACCTATGTTTCATAATTGTTTCCGACACTTCAAAGTACGTCTAAGCATTCAAGAATCCCGTCCATAACGTGTGATCAAATACCTTGAATTCATAATTCCAATTCAAGGAAAGTTAGTTTCCAAGTCAAGTGAAGTTAGACGTCAAGTGAAAGAGCATAGAGTTTCAAGTTGAGTTAAGTCGAGAGTTCAAAGTTGAGTTCTTTTCTCAAAAGCTATTAGGGAACTAAGTATTCCCAAAGAAGTTTGTAAATGTTTTTACATTGAGTAAGAGGGGAAACATGATTTCCAAAAGAGCCTTTGGGCTAAGTTTTGAGTAATTATCTCAACTAAAGAAAGAAGATTGTTTTTAAAACAATTATGAGCTAAAGTATTTTGGGAGTAGTATTGAGCACCGAATTGGAGATACGAGTTTATATTAACTCAACTCTCCATAAGAACCATGCGCCAACATGGGATTTCTCGGATCATACTTTTTAGATGATCACGAAAGTTAAGCTAGTGGATCCACTAAGTAAAGTAAGCTTCCTATATCACGGCAAGGTATAGGATGGTCTTTGGCAACGCGAGGTAAGGCGTTGTATCATCACTAGGGCTCATAGTGGTGGTTGTCGGTTAAAGAATCTCCACCTAAAGTTATATTACTTTTATACAAGTAAAGTTGCTTTTGTTATTGTTTTATCATTAACGAGCTGAGTTGTTTATACTATTTTATAAGCCTTATATATATATTGCATGTGCTTTACTGCTTTATATATTGAGTTGATTATTCGTGCGTCGAACGAGCCAAGGTAAGAGTTCCTTTCTACTCTTTTCAAGCTTAAGTGTTGTGGTTTAGCTTTCCAGCTCGCATACTCATACATTCCATGTACTGATGCCAGTTGGCCTGCAACGTTTTGTTATGCAGACGCAGGTACCCCGGATCAGCATCCTGCGCGTCGTTGATCTAGTTGAGCACTCCAGAGTCAGTGGTGAGCCTCCTTGCATTCCGGAGGACTCGATCTCTTTTGCTTTCTGATTTTTGTTTCATTAGGATGTTGCGGGGTCTGTCCCAACATCCATCTTAGTATGTTTAGAGGCTTCATAGACAGTCAGTCAGTTAGTTTTGAGTCTCTCTTTTGTATATATGTATAATATTTTATTTTGAGACTTGAGTTGCCCTTGTGGTCAGATTCCACCAGTTGGTTATGTTATGACCCTTTTATTTCTTTGAGTTAAGTTTTTCGGCTGTGTTAAGAAAGCCAGGCCAAGGGTTCGCTTGGGGCCAGCAATGGTCTCCGAGTGCCGGTCCCGCCCAGGGTGTAGGCTCGGGGCGTGACAAACTTGGTATCAGAGCATAGAGTTCAAGAGTCCTAGGGAGTCTGTGAAGCCGTGTCTGTAGAGTCCTGGTTATCGGTGTGAAGCGCGCCACATCTATAATTAGGAGGCTACGACATTTAGGAAGATTTCTCACTTCTTTCATACTCAACTTGTGCGTTAGAGTTTATCTCTAAAGAGTTTCTTTCTAATCCGTGCTTGCGCGTATTTCAGATAGTCATGCCTCCACGAAGAGTTGGTAGAGGGCGTCTTCCTAGACGATACGTGGATGAGCAAGAGTTACCTTATGCCCCGAGAGTCCAAGATCAAGGGGAATTTTCTAATGCCGAGTTCAGAGAGGCAATTAGAATTCTGAGTCAAGCTGTGACTAATCAGATTGGTCAGCAAAGAGGAGCTCGATATGAAGGAGCTGACACTTCAAGGATTCGTGAGTTTTTGGGGATGAATCCTCCAAGTTTCACGGGTTCGAGCACGACTGAGGATCCAGAGAACTTCATTGATGAGTTGAAAAAGATTTTTGATGTGATGCATGTGACGGATACTGAGCGGGTTGAATTAACTGCGTATCAATTGAAGGATATTGCCAGAACTTGGTTCGACCAGTGGAAAGGGGGCAGAGTTGAGAATGCACCACTTGCGAGTTGGGTCTGTTTTGAGGAAGCTTTCTTAGGGCATTTCTTTCCTCGAGAATTGAGAGAGGCCAAGGTACGTGAGTTCCTCATGCTTAAGCAAGAGTCTTTGAGTGTTCAGGAGTACAATCTGAAGTTCACCCAATTATCCCGATATGCTCCGGAGATGGTGGCGGACATGAGAAATAGAATGAGCTTGTTTGTTGCTGGGCTGTCTCGGTTGTCAAGTAAGGAAGGTAGGGCTGCAATGTTTATTGGGGACATGGACATATCAAGGTTAATGGTCTATGTACAGCAAGTTGAGGAAGAAAAGCTGAGGGACAGAGAAGAGTTCAGAAATAAGAGAGCCAAGATCGATAATGAGTCCGGACAGCAGAGAGGTAATTCAAGCCGTTCCTCCTTTCAGCAAAGGCAAAAGGGACCTGCTTCATAATCTGCTAGAGCACCTGCATCTCATTACAGAGGAGAACATAATGGCCAGAATTCCAAGGACTTCAAGGTTATACCAGCACAGTCTTCAGGTAGTGTAGCAAGGGGAGGTAGTTTGCTTCCTGCATGTGTTAAGTGTGGTAGAGTTCATCCAGGGAAGTGTCGTCAGGGCCAGACAGGCTGTTTTAAGTGTGGTCAAGAGGGTCACTTCATGAAGGAGTGCCCTAAGAATAGGCAAGGTAGTGAAAATTTGGGCAGTAGGACCCAATATTCTTCAGTTGCTCCCCCAGAAAGGATGGCACCTAGAGGAGCTACTTCTAGTACCGGCGGAGGAGCAAATCGCCTTTATGCAATCGCCAGTCGCCAGTCGCAAGAGGATTCTCCAAATGTTGTCACTGGTATGATCAAAGTCTTTACTTTTGATGTATATGCTTTGCTATACCCAGGGGCAAGTTTATCGTTTGTAACTCCTTATGTTGCAAATCAGTTTGAGGTTCTTCCTGAAAGACTTTATGAACCTTTTTGTGTTTCTACACCTGTTGGGGAATCTATTCTAGCAGAAAGAGTCTATCGTGATTGTCCTGTTTCCATCCGTCACAAGAGCACCAGGGCTGATTTGGTGGAGTTAGACATGGTAGATTTCAATATCATTTTAGGTATGGATTGGCTTCATACTTGTTATGCATCGATAGATTGTAGAACTCGAGTAGTCAAGTTTCAGTTTCCGAACGAGCCAGTCTTAGAGTGGAGTTATGGTTCAGCAGTGCCTAAGGGTCGTTTCATCTCGTACCTTAAGGCCAGAAAGTTGGTTTCGAAAGGTTGTATCTATCACTTAGTTCGAGTTCATGACTCTAGTGTTGAGATACCTTCTTTTCAGTCAGTTCCTATAGTAAAAGAGTTTCCAGAAGTGTTTCCTGATGATCTACCCGGAATTCCTCCTGAGAGAGAAATAGAGTTCGGTATAGATCTCCTTCCTGATACTCGTCCTATCTCTATTCTGCCTTATAGAATGGCACCAGCAGAACTGAAAGAGTTGAAAGAGCAGTTGAAGGATCTCCTAGATAAGGGTTTCATTCGACCAAGTGTCTCGCCTTGGGGCGCTCCGGTCTTGTTTGTGGGAAAGAAAGATGGTTCCCTTAGAATGTGTATAGACTACCGCCATCTGAATAAGGTTACCATCAAGAACAAGTACCCTCTTCCGAGGATTGATGATCTTTTCGATCAGCTTCAGGGTGCCACTTGTTTTTCGAAGATTGACCTCCGATCAGGCTATTATCAATTAAGAGTAAGGGAAGGTGATATACCAAAGACAGCTTTCAGAACCAGGTATGGTCATTATGAGTTTTTGGTCATGTCCTTTGGTTTGAGCAATGCACCGGCAGCTTTTATGGATTTGATGAACAGAGTCTTCAAACCTTATTTAGATATGTTTGTTATTGTCTTTATTGATGACATACTAATCGATTCAAGGAATGAAGAAGATCATGCTAGTCATCTCAGAACAGTTCTTTAGATTTTGAAAGACAAGGAGTTGTATGCCAAGTTTTCTAAGTGTGAGTTTTGGCTTAAGTCTGTTGCGTTCCTAGGCCACATTGTGTCCGGTGATGGAATCAAAGTTGATACTCGGAAAATTGAGGCAATGCAGAATTGGCCTAGACCCACATCTCCAACTGAAATTAGGAGTTTCTTGGATTTAGCTGGCTATTATAGGAGGTTTGTTGAAGGGTTCTTGTCTATTGCATCTCCTTTGACCAAGTTGACCCAGAAGACAGTGAAATTTCAATGGTCTGAAGCTTGTGAGAAAAACTTTCAGGAATTGAAAATGAGATTGATTACAGCTCCAGTTTTGACGCTACCAGAAGGTACTCAAGGTTTTGTGGTGTATTGTGATGCATCTAGAATTGGTTTGGGTTGTGTCTTAATGCAGAATGACAAAGTTATAGCTTATGCCTCTAGACAGTTAAAGGTTAGTGAGAAGAACTACCCAACCCATGACTTAGAGTTGGCTGCTGTAGTATTTGCTTTGAAGATATGGCGTCATTACTTGTATGGTGTGCATGTCGACATATTCACTGATTACAAGAGCCTTCAATATGTGCTTACTCAGAAAGAGCTTAATCTCAGACAGAGGAGGTGGTTAGAGTTACTCAAGGATTATGACCTGAGTATTCTTTACCACCCAGGTAAGGCTAATGTTGTTGCTGATTCTTTGAGCAGGTTGTCTATGGGTAGCACCTCCCATATTGAAGAAGGAAGGAGAGAGTTAGCAAAAGATGTGCACAGACTGGCATGCTTGGGAGTCAGATTTACAGATTCCGCAGAAGGAGGAATAGCGGTGACGAGCAGGGCCGAGTCATCATTAATGTCAGAAGTGAAAGAGAAGCAAGATCAAGATCCCATTTTGCTTGAGTTGAAGGCAAATGTTCAGAAGCAAAGAGTATTAGCTTTTGAACAAGGGGGAGATGGTGCATTGAGATATCAAGGTAGATTGTGTGTACCTAGGATAGATGGACTCCAAGAGAAGATTATGGAGGAAGCTCACAGCTCCAGATACTCTATTCATCCGGGTTCCACCAAGATGTATCATGATTTACGTGAAGATTATTGGTGGAATGGCATGAAGAAGGGCATTGCGGAGTTTGTTGCTAAGTGTCCGAATTGCCAACAAGTGAAAGTTGAACACCAAAGGCCCGGTGGTATGGCTCAGAGGATAGAACTTCCAGAGTGGAAGTGGGAGATGATCAATATGGATTTCATCACAGGGTTGCCAAGGTCCCGTAGGCAGCATGATTCTATTTAGATAATTGTCGACAGAATGACAAAGTCAGCTCATTTTCTATCGGTAAAGACTACCAATACAGCAGAAGATTATGCCAAGTTATATATTCAAGAGATAGTGAGACTTCATGGAGTCCCAATCTCCATTATTTCAGATAGAGGTGCCCAGTTTACTGCACAGTTCTGGAAATCCTTTCAGAAGGTCTTGGGTTCAAAGGTGAACTTAAGTACTGCCTTTCACCCTCAGACTGATGGGCAAGCAGAGTGCACTATTCATACCTTAGAGGATATGTTGAGGGCTTGTGTAATCAATTTCAAAGGAAGTTGGGATGATCACCTACCTCTCATCGAGTTTGCCTACAACAACAGTTATCATTCCAGCATCCAGATGGCTCCATATGAAGCTCTTTATGGGAGAAGATGTAGATCTCCTATTGGATGGTTTGAAGTTGGTGAAGTACAGTTGATAGGACCAGATTTAGTTCACCAAGCTATGGAGAAGGTGAAATTGATTCAAGAAAGGTTGAAAACGGCACAGAGTCGCCAGAAATCCTACACTGATGTTAGGAGAAGGGCATTGGAGTTTGAAGTAGATGATTAGGTATACTTGAAAGTTTCACCCATGAAAGGCGTTATGAGGTTTGGCAAGAAAGGGAAACTTAGTCCCCGATATATTGGACCTTATCGCATAGTCAAGAGAGTTGGCAATGTAGCTTATGAGTTGGGGCTACCACAGGAGCTAGCAGCGGTCCATCCGGTATTTCACATCTCCATGTTGAAGAAGTGCATAGGCGATCCTTCATTGATTCTGCCGACTGAAAGTATTAAGATCAAGGATAACTTATCTTATGAAGAGATTCCTATTCAGATTCTAGACCGTCAAGTTCGTAGGTTGAGAACAAAGGATGTATCCTCAGTCAAAGTCCTTTGGAGGAACCAATTGGTTGAGAAAGCTACTTGGGAAGCTGAAGAAGACATGAAGAAGAGATATCCATATCTCTTTGAATCCGCAGATCAAGGTATTAAATTCCTTCTTAGTGCTCCTTAAATTATAGGAGGCATGTTGTTGTTGTTTGCTTGGTTGCTTGTTGGGTGTTGAGTTGATGTTACACCCTTAGTCTCGTAAGAGTAATCTCATTCGAGGACGAATGTTCCCAAGGGGGAGATATTGTAACATCCAACAATTTTAAAACTAATAGGAAGAAGCTTGAAATTGGAAATAACCTTTTTGGAAAATTTTAAAAATCTGGAAATTTGGCTAAGTATGGGAAATCAGTGATTTTTTGCCAACTTTGAGCGGTCATAAATCCTAGATCAGGATGATTTAGGAGTAGTTCTAGTTATGGTTGCGAAGCTCGTAGAATGATCTTTCCAACGCCACTGATTTTACTCAATTCCGAGTTCGCATGAGTGAGTTATGTCCGTCGTAGGTTGGGCAGTTGGCAGGGATTTTTGTCCGAAATTTTAAGGGCATTTTGGTCTTTTTCCCTAATTAACTCTTTGAACTATTTTTGGTTGTGTTTGAACTGATTTGGATCAGTTTGTTCCCTTTTCAAAGAGTAAAAGTTAGGGTTTGGAAGAGAAGAGAAGAAGAAGAAGAGAAAGGGGAAGATCAAGCAAGGAGTTTGTGGTGATTTTCGTCGGGGGTGATCCCTACCAAGGTATGTGAGTTATTAGTGATGGGTCTTTCCCCACACACCAACTCGTTTTTAGTTTGAGAAAGATTGGTCTTGTTGAGGAGTTGTTGGATTGTGTTGTAGATGTTGTTGATTTTGTTGTTGGAAGTTTTAATTGATTTAGTCCAAAATTTGAATATGTTGTGGGTCGAAATTTAGTATATGTGGAAGGAATTATGATTTCGAAAACCATGGCCATCTGAAGTGATTCACCAGAAAGTTTCAGCAACTGGCAGTCGTCCCCATCTACGGTCACGACCTACGGATCGTAGCTCGGTTGACGGTCCGTACTGGTCAACCGTCGATTGGGACAGAAGCTAGGTCCTTTGGTGTGTCGACCTACGGACATGACCTACGGTCCGTAAGTGGACCTACAGACCGTAAGTCCCAACCGTAGGTCAACACTTAACCAATTCTTCAGACTGAGTTCTTGGGAGAAAATTCTCTGACATGAACGACGGGCGAACTGTACGGACCGTAAGTCCATCTACGGTCCGTCGATGGCATCCGTAAGTAGCACTTGTGTCACCAGAAGTTTGAAATCTCAGCCAAGTTCCCCCATTCTTATATCCCTTTTCTCATGCAAGTTTCCATGTATTATACCTATGTTTCATAACTGTTTCCGACACTTCAAAGTACGTCTAAGCATTTAAGAATCCCGTCCATAACGTGTGATCAAATACCTTGAATTCATAATTCCAATTCAAGGAAAGTTAGTTTCCAAGTCAAGTGAAGTTAGACGTCAAGTGAAAGAGCATAGAGTTTCAAGTTGAGTTAAGTCGAGAGTTCAAAGTTGAGTTCTTTTCTCAAAAGCTATTAGGGAACTAAGTATTCCCAAAGAAGTTTGTAAATGTTTTTACATTGAGTAAGAGGGGAAACATGATTTCCAAAAGAGCCTTTGGGCTAAGTTTTGAGTAATTATCTCAACTAAAGAAAGAAGATTGTTTTTAAAACAATTATGAGCTAAAGTATTTTGAGAGTAGTATTGAGCACCGAATTGGAGATACGAGTTTATATTAACTCAACTCTCCATAAGAACCATGCGCCAACATGGGATTTCTCGGATCATACTTTTTAGATGATCACGAAAGTTAAGCTAGTGGATCCACTAAGTAAAGTAAGCTTCCTATATCACGGCAAGGTGTAGGATGGTCCTTGGCAACGCGAGGTAAGGCGTTGTATCATCACTAGGGCTCATAGTGGTGGTTGTCGGTTAAAGAATCTCCACCTAAAGTTATATTACTTTTATACAAGTAAAGTTGCTTTTGTTATTGTTTTATCATTAACGAGCTGAGTTGTTTATACTATTTTATAAGCCTTATATATATATTGCATGTGCTTTACTGCTTTATATATTGAGTTCAGTTATTCGTGCGTCGAACAGAGCCAAGGTAAGAGTTCCTTTCTACTCTTTTCAAGCTTAAGTGTTGTGGTTTAGCTTTCCAGCTCGCATACTCATACATTCCATGTACTGATGCCAGTTGGCCTGCATCGTTTTGTTATGCAGACGCAGGTACCCCGGATCAGCATCCTGCGCGTCGTTGATCTAGTTGAGCACTCCAGAGTCAGTGGTGAGCCTCCTTGCATTCCGGAGGACTCGATCTCTTTTGCTTTCTGATTTTTGTTTCATTAGGATGTTGCGGAGTCTGTCCCAACATCCATCTTAGTATGTTTAGAGGCTTCATAGACAGTCAGTCAGTTAGTTTTGAGTCTCTCTTTTGTATAAATGTATAATATTTTATTTTGAGACTTGAGTTGCCCTTGTGGTCAGATTCCACCAGTTGGTTATGTTATGACCCTTTTATTTCTTTGAGTTAAGTTTTTCGGCTGTGTTAAGAAAGCCAGGCCAAGGGTTCACTTGGGGCCAGCAATGGTCTCCGAGTGCCGGTCCCGCCCAGGGTGTAGGCTCGGGGCGTGACAGAAACCAAGTTAAAAAGCACATCTATGTATTATGCCTAAAAAAACAAAAAAAAAATGGTAGCCTCTGTAGTGAATCTAATGCTTCATATTTCACAACTTCTAATAAATTTTTGTAAGCTTAGTGTAATGACCCTCCTGGTCATTTCTGTGTCTTGCCTTTTGTGTGTCATTTAGAGCGTTCCTGTAGAGACTCCAAGTCATTTATGACTTGCTGGGACTGACAGTTCGGTTAGCTGGTTGTTCGTCTGGTTTTGGTGCGAGTTTTTGTGTTTTGGAGCTTATGAACCTTAAACGATCATTTTCGATCAAAAGTTCAAGAAGATGATATCGAAATCCATTTCTGACGATTCCATCAGCTCCATAAGGGTCATTTTAGGCTGGTAGCATAGTCGACATGACTCCCGAGGTTTTCAGTGTGAGTAGGTGCGATTAGGCGTTTTAACTTTAAGTTTAAGCCTAAGTTTGACTTTGGTCAACATTCTGAGTAAACACGCTCGGATGAGAATTCCGTCAGTGCAGTTAGCTTTGGAATGTCAAGTTTGGTCTAGATTTACCTTTCTTTTGTGTTTCAAGATTTTCGATATTTTTCGGAGCTCTTTTGTGTTTTTTGACTTAAAATGATATTTGGGTGTGGGACCCACTTTTTATCAAGATGACCTCGTATGAAAATTTTGACTATGCCATTGAGTCCGAAATATCAAATTTGGTATGTTTGCATATCTCGTTTGCATGCACAGGGTTTCGAACTAGATCGAAGCACCCCGTCGGAGTTTTAAGTTTTTGGAAAATTATTGCAGAAAATATGCTATAAATGCAAAAATAATAGCAACCTTTTCCAAACCTTAAACCCTCATAACTCTCTCATCTTTCATCCGAATTAGGCGATTCAAAGAGCAGGAGATTCGTATTTTTGGTGGCTTCACTGTAGAGTGTTCGGAAGTTGTTGGGTATGCGTAGTTCGAGGTAAATTTCGCAATAAACCTGACTTCTGTACCCTTTTTCGAGTTTTTGTTTTTGGCATCCTTGTTTTGGTCATATCTCACTCATTTTAGCTCGGTTTTGGGTGATTCGAAGTCTCACGCGTTGAGAATTGTCGTGGCTTCGTCTTAGAGTATTCAAGGAGTGCTGAGCACCATTAGATCCTTGTAGATTTCGAGTTTAAATTGCTGCAATGTTTTCTTTTTAGTTGATTAAAGTGTGATTTTCTTGCTTGTTGGTTTTTGCTGCATTTTGAGCCTCAAATTGTATTCCATTTTGGAACACAAGTTTGGGGTGCTGTTTAGGGTGTCTTGACTGAGTCAAATTCGAACAGTTCGGTGCAGGTCCCACAGTTCCCATTTTGACTCCAAAATTGACCCGTCTCCGTTTGTTGTGATTTTGGTGTCTAAACGACCGTAATAATGTTGTGACTCTATTTTTGATAGTGGGGCAGCGTTTTGAGGCCGTTCGGAAAGGAAAAGCTCTGGAGAAGTGATTTTGGAGCGCATGTGATTGGGCTACAAGTAGGCTACGGTTCCCTCTCTTATATTGAACTCAAGAATGTGAATGCATGTTGATTAGTTGGGATTTGGGTTGGGTAGTTATTGAATCACGTTTAGGTGTTTAAAAATCATGTTTTTGGCCTATTTTGAGAATTATCGGGTAATTGTGAGCATGCTTTGTGTTATTAATTGACCCTCCTCGCTATGTGGAGTGCTTGCATGCTTAATTACTATTTATTTGAAGCATGTTGGGCCTTAGTTTAGGTTTGACTAGGGCTTGCCTTAGAAATACATGATTCAGATATAATAGGCCTTAGTTTTGTCCCGACGTCGCTCGGCCGGCTTAGATCCCTATAGACTGGTGTAGTAGACTTGAGTTTGATAGTTTGGGCCTTAGCTAGGCGATACGCTTGCTCCGACTACAGTTATCCTTATTTTCTCCGATGTTACGGCTTCACGAGTTACGTTGGCGACACTAATTCTGCTTCGCGATTTGAATTTGATTTTCGATTCGATTCAAGGACTTTCATTGATTGGCTAAGTGTGGACGGCATTCCACGGACATTATGAGTGTGGATCGATTAGGACTCTTTCAGCAGCTACATTGGCACCTTTATAGAGTATCCGGTTTAAGGTCCGACCTCTATTGCCCAGATACTTATATAGAACATCCAGTTTAAGGTCCAACCTCTATTTTCCTAGATACTTATATAGAGCATCCGGTTTAAGGTGTGACATCTATTGCCCAGATACTTATATAGAGCATCCGGTTTAAGGTCCAACCTCTATTGCCCAGATACTTATATAGAGCATCCGGTTTAAGATCCGGTCTCTATTGCCCAGATACTTATATGGAGCATCCGGTTTAAAGTCCAGCCTCTATTGCTTAGATACTTATATAGAGCATCCGGTTAGAGTTCCGGCCTTAGATACTTAATACTTGTGATTGGTTACTTGGGTACTTCTGGTGAGCATCCAGTTCGAGGTTCGGCCTCCGTACTGTCAGATTCTACTAATTAGGGTTGAGGTTCTGGTTCGATGTTCTTCGTTCTTGGGTTCTTTTATGCAATTCTCTTTAGTTATAGTTATTATGTGTACTTGTCGGGCTTATGGGGGTCCGTTCAGATTTTTATTTAACTTGCGCACGAGTGTACCTTCTGGGCTTATGGGGGCCCAGTTAGGTGTAGTTTGCTTTTAGATTACTTTAGTTAGTTCTTTCTACACTTGTGTGCATTCCATTGTTAGTTATATTTTCGTTCTTGACTTCGGTTTGTGTTATTCCTTCTTTTCATATTGCCTTTACTTTTCAAGTTCAGTCGGCCTATGATACCTACTGGGTACCTATTGTTTTGGTACTCATGCTACGCTCTGCATCTATTTCGTGATGCAGGTCCGAGCACCAGTGGCCAACATTAATCCAGTTTGGAGTAGTCTGATCTGGAGACGGGGGTGAGCACACGACGTTTTGTACTATTTCAGTCTCCATCTGTGTATATAGACTTGTCTTTTACCTTTCGAGACAATCCAATCTATGTGGTCCACTTTTGGGATTTGTACTCATTTCGTTAGTAGCTCTGTACTAGTGACTTCTTGTTTCTGGGAGGGATCTTTATTTGTATATATGTTTTGGTTTGCTTCCGTCTGTTTATGTTGTTATCTTAAATTTTACCTACTTTAGTTTAGTTTCTACCCTCAAACCTATTACTTGTTGTTCCAGGTTACGGGTTGGCTTACCTACTGGTGGGTTATAGTAGGTGCCATCATGATTCGAGGAATCGGGTCGGGACACTTAGTCAAACTTCTTTGACCATTAAGTTATGAATTTTGACTAACATTTTAAGATGTATTTTTGCATCATATTGATATGAAAAAGTTGCAGTTTGTAGTACTTTCTGTATAGTTTTTGAATATCTAAAATTTTATTTAAAAAAATTGAATTAATGCAATCTAATTTAGCTTTGAAAATTAGTCAAATTAACTCTCGAAAGTGCAACATGATAGCTAAAAAGGAACGGATGGAAATGTATTCCCTCTGGTCTATTTTACTTGTCATGTTTGTATATCTCTTAAGAAAATATTACCTACTAAAAGGATAATTTGATTCTTATTTCCTCTTAGATCTCAATATAATACTATTTCTTTTTTAACCACACTAACGTCCACTTTTAATTGTCATACTTTCCTTTTCTAGAGTCAAACGATAATAACTTTGACTAACATTTGACAATGTATTTTTTAATCATATTGATATTTAAAAAATTAGAATTTATAGTACTTTTCATATACTTTTTGAATATCTAAATTATTTTTAAAAAATATCTAATTAATATAATCTAATTTAACTTTGAAAAATAGTCAAATTGACTTTCGAAAAACGCAGACAATTAAAAATGGACAGATGGAGTATTATATAGTGGGTTTAACCATTCTCTTCCAGTCACTTCATTCAAAACAAGTTGAAATCTTTACTCATTTTTTCTTTCTGTTTTGATTCTCTCTGCAAAAAAAATGTTACCTGAAAATGATCGCAAGAGATAACGTACCGTTGAAGAAGAAGAAGGAGGGCAAAAGGAGGTTGATGGAATTCAAGAATATGATGAAACAGAGGAGGGAAAAACAGAGGAATTGGATCGAAATGAAGGACGAAAAAGAAAATGCCAAAATGATGAAGAAAATGGCGATGACGAAGAGGAAGAAGAAAAAGAAAGAAGAAGAAGAGCTGCTGGAAAAGGAAAACAACCAATGTCTAAATTGGGAATGTCGAAAGAAGGACCCCGATCAGATGCTGAATATTATGATTATGATTGCGAGTATCATCAGAATTTGGCGATTTTAAGAACCATGTGTGATTACAAGAGCGAAAGTGGGGATTCTACACATCCACCCTCGGTTAAACTAGTTGATTTCATCATGTATTCACTCCCAAATTTGAAAATTTCCAGAGAGAAGTTAGCAAAAAAGATCATAGCATTTAAGAATAATTACAATGATGCTTTCCTGGGTTGGACAGACCTGTGGATCGAGATATTTTCAACTTGTCTAAGCAATTATGGGGTAATAAGAAGGAATTTTATGATGACTGGAAATGGAAATAGCAAAGAGCGTGATATGCCATTTATGAGAATGTGAGGAACTGTAGCTATTGATCCATTAATTGTGTCATATCTTGTTTGTTTGCAACCAAAGTTCGAAAAACCTATGTGTTTCATGTATTTGGATTTGTCGAAAAATAAAAATGTTATGTTTCGTTGTAACCTAGTCCTAGCAAGAGCCCCGACTTTTCACTTTCTTTCAAGTGTAATAGAAATGGTTCGGATTTGTCTTTATACTTTAAGAGTTTAACTTCGTCATTCGTTAGAAGTTTGACTCATTCATTTCATGTCCTCGATGTTTAGATTTGTCCTTATACTTTAAGAGTCTAGCTTTCTCATTTGTTAGAAGTTTGACTCATTCATTTCATGTCCTTGTTGTTTAGATTTATCCTTAATACTTTAAGAGTTTAACTTTGCCATTCGTTAGAAGAAGCTGGAAAAGATGAAAATCCAAACAGAGAAAATGATGAAAATGAAGAAGAGAAGCAGATGAGAACTTTGATGATTTTGCAGAAGAAATACATAGAAGAAGAAGAAGAGAAGCTTTCCAAGATGGAGGAGAAGGCATTTTTTATTTTAGTAAATGGACTTGGACTAATTTTCTGATTCATTTTAGTATAAACGTTACAGAACTATTTCGATATTTAATTTCTGACTTAAAGATCAGAATCTTGATGTTTTTGCGAAACTATTTGATATGTGGTTTCCTTGCTTAGTATGTCACGAAAAACAAGATTTATATTTCTAACCTCACTTCGAGAAAAATGTAACCAATCATCATCGCATTAAATGTTACTTCAAACATTGATCGAGAAGTGTCACTTAAATGCTTTAGTTGACATATAATCAAGAAGTATCAATTGATGTATAATCGAGAAGTATCACCCATTAATTTAGTGTATGAAATCTACGAAGAGTCGTCCCCTCATTCTCACTTTTACTTAAAGTGACACGTGTGCCCTCATTCAACTGATATAATAAATCGTACTGGTTTCTACCGTAGGTTATAACAAGTAGCTTCCAAACAATGAATGTGCTATTTTTGTTAAATTGATTTTCTTTCCACTTATGTTTGATATATCATTTCTTCAACAACTTATATAATTTGCTCAACGATGTATATGATTCAACTCAAATTTCAAGGTTTTCTTATTAACAAGCTTTTACACATTATATATTAATAAAGAATTTAAGTAATCGTGTAAAGAATTTGTACACTATTAAGTCATATTTTTATTAAGTTTTTTTATCTTCTAAGTGTGATTAATTATCGGTATATCAAAGTTAATCTAAAATAAAAGAATATTTTCTATACTAACATTAGTTACATAATTATATCATATAAGTATATTTGCCATTAGTTTTGTTTTAAGAATAAGTGCAAAGAAATTGAGAAAACTTAAAAAGTAAAACATTAATTTTAAGTGGAGTTAAAACCGTTTTTTTAATAGATAATATTTTCATTATATATAGGGAAAATACATAACTATCCTCCAACCTATGCCTAAAATTCCTGAGACACACTTAACATTTACTAAGGTCCTATTACTTCCGAACTTATTTTATATATAATTTTCTACCCCTTTTCGGCCTACGTGGCACTATCTTGTGGGCCTAGCGCGTGTTGACAATTTTTTCAAGAATAGTGCCACGTAGGCCGAGAAGGGGTAGAAAATTATATATAAAATAAGTTCGGAGGTAATAGGACCTTAGTAAAGGTTAGGTATGTCACAGAGATTTTGGGCATAGGCTAGGTTACTTATGCATTTCCTCTTATATATAGCCGAGCTTAACCATCTTCTTCAGTCACTTCATATTTTAAAAAAAGTGCAAAATGTCTACTCATTTATTCTCTCTGTTTTCATTCTCTCTGCAACAAAACAAAAATGTTACCTGCAGGAGAATCAGTTTCTGGAAATGGACGTAAGAGATTACGTACTAAAGAAGAAGAAGAAGAAGAAGAAGAAGAAATTGAAGAAACAGAGGAAGGAAAAACAGAGGAGGGAAAAAGCTGGAAAATGAAGAAGAGAATGGAAACAATGAGGAGAATCAAGAAGGAGGAGAAGCAGAACCAATAGATGAAGAAGGAGCAGTTTTCGGAGATGGAGGACCAGACTTTTTTAATTTTACTGATTGGAACTAGCAATAGGTTACGATACTAATTTTCAGATTCATTTTATTATAAACTTTACAACAGCATTAAGTGAATCTGATGTACGTGCTATTTTTTGTTAAAACTGTCTGATAGAATAAAAGATGCAGTAGATATGCAAGGTCCAAGTCTTCACAATTTAATTACGTTTGCTAAACAATCTATAGAATTAGTATATGCTACGAAAGGTGATTTTGATTCGAATTCTGAAACTGTTTCACTTTCAGCTTTAGTTTGATATCTTCTTGTTTTGATCTGAATAAAGAAATTGTTTCACTTTTGACATATCTAATCAGTCTGCATAGTTTAAGAGAACAAAATCAGTTGTGTGAAAGCTTCGTAAAGAAGAGTTAGTGAAAAAAATCATAACATTTAAGAATAATTATAATGATGCTTGGGAACTCGACGGAGATAATCCTGGTTTGGATAGGTCTGTTGATCGCGAAATTTTCAACTTGTCTATGCGATTATGACACAGCCTGTTGAGGATGATTCACTACTATTAGAATACTGGATGGATGGAGATAATCCTGAAATGACACAGCCTGTTGAACTAGAAATTTTCGACTTGTCTATGTGCCATTATGGGGTAATTCCGACGACAATCTTGGTGATGGGATATAGCTTATGATACTATTATTCAGTATAAACTGTACAGAAGCATTATAGACTCATTAGAAACTTGGTTTCGCGAATTTATCTAATATATGGGCAATTTTTGTTCAACTGTTTCTCTTTTCATTTCTGTTTGATATGTCTTTTCTTTCATTTATAGAATACATTGTTGTGTTTAATGTATCGATTGAAGGGAGCCTTAGAGTAACGATAAGAATTTTCGTCCTATGACTAGAAAGGCAGAGGTAGGTTCAAGCCATTGTCCGGCCTTTCCTCGGATCATGTGTATAGTGAGAGAGCTTAGTGCACCGAGCACTCTTTTTTGTTTCGATTGGGATTTAAACCATTATGAAAAAAAAAAAACATTAGTCTCTATGATCAATTCCAGCTTTATTATCGACTAGGCTGTCCTTGAATGCTAACTCGCGCTATCAGAATTAGCAAAAGATAATTATATGGATAGTCGGTGACTCGGTATACACCGTTATAGACATATTATACATTTGCCGTCTATATTTAGTTTAAGCAGTTGAATGTCTATATCATGTACTTTTCTTGAAAATGTACCTTAAATTTTTTTATATATATATTTTTTTTGCTTTTTCTGATCTAAACGAAATACATTACAGTATTTAATCTGATATAGGTAGACAGTAGCAGGTACTAAATAAGGGATTCCCCTAAAACTGACTTATATGGTAACACATTAACGCATTTAAATCTCGCAAGAGAAAGAATCGTGAAGTGATGAATGGAAAGCAAGTGACATGAAAAAATAGCAGAATGATGATCAGGTCTAAACCTTATATGGGCAAACAAGAGAGGTAGGAACATGAAAAGGAAAACAGGGAGCCCGAGTGAGTACTTTCTCAGAGAACTCTACGAGGGAAGGGATATTAATACGAGAATTTGAACCTTAAAGCAGAATGATTGTCGAACAAGCTATATATGTGTCGAGCTGAAATAGCCAGATACTCTATATACACTACATTTACTTTGGCTGTAAAGAAGTACAATTTCTAAGGAGTTTGCCTGAGCCAAAGCATATATGGAATGTACATTCTACAATATATATCAGACATGGCAAAAAGAACAAACCAATTCACATAACAACTACTACTACTACAACTGCTCCTCAGACCCAAACAAGTTTGGGCTACATATATACCAGTGTGTGTTATTAAAGGTAAAAAGCACAAAAAAACTCTATAGAAATATATACTGTTAGTCCAAGATTAATAATTAGAAATATGAATGACAAAATATATGAAAAAAGATTAAGCTAAAATAAAATATCAATTGTTTCAGAAGAGTCTCATTGAAATATGTCTTGAAACTTGAAAACGACGACACACATCCACAATCGCCTTTTTAATTGACAAAAAAGAAATTAAAAAATAATTGATTAAAAAAAAGCCAGCCAAAACTATTTAGGGTTCTGATTGTTGATTTGACTCTCGTAACACTTCCAACTCTGCTTCACATTGTCGATTTGCCTCTTTTAATACTTCCAACTTGGCTTCACATTGTCGATTTGCCTCTTTTACTACCTCCAACTCGGCATGGAGCTTCAACCGGTTTTTGTCTCTATAATTTATCATAAAATAGGAAGCTCCAAGGACAACAATCCACTCGACTATCCACCAATGTTTGCACTTATTAGTTTCAACGGAATATTTGCACTTATTAGTTTCAACTCGAGCCGTTGAAGATCCTTGGAATTTGGGGTTCTGTCTCTGTCTCTGAGTGGTTGAAGATCTGAGGTTCTATTTGTGTCTCTGAGACATTGAAGGTACTTTCCTAGAAGTAGTATAATATGATTGTACACTCTTCAATCGATAGAATAGCCTCATCATCATAATGACACGATTGAGTAGCCTCACAATAAACACAACAATAATGATACAAGTTTTTTCAATACCCTTTCTATTATCATATAAATAAGCATGATTTACAAATCCGATTCCTAATGGGACTCATTAATAATAGAATCCAATTTCAATTGGACTTCTCCTTAATAGATTTACCAAAACTTTCATTATGTATATATACTTTATATCTAAACTTTCTAACTTAAATGTTAAATTACTAGAATATCCCTAATTTAACCGAAGCACGGAGTTGAGTACCCTCTTCAATCGAAGGGCAACACGATTGTACACTCATCATCATAATGATTTACAAATCCAATGCCTAATGGGACTCATTAATGATGGAATCCATTTTCAATTCGACTTCTCCTTAATAGATTTACCAAAACTTTCATTATATATCATATATCTAATATCTAATATCATCATCATCATATCATATCATATCATATCATATTAAAAGTGGGAAGCCTCCAAGTCTAAAGTTGAATTGCGAAAATGCCCATACACATTTTTATTCATTATTATTATATTAAAAGTGGGAAGCCTCCAAGTCTAAAGTTGAATTATGAAAATGCCCATACAAATTTTTATTCATTCATTTATATTAAAAGTGGGAAGCCTCCAAGTCTTAAGTTGAATTACGAAAATGTCATACAAATTTTTATCAACAAGTTCTACACAAAAAAAAAAAAAAAAAAAAAAAACTTCTAAATAGAAAAATGTTTATTTTCTACATTGAATTTGAATGTAGAAAATTGTTTCATCTGCCCACAATTATTAAATGTTTGAATTGCTTAGTTATAACCAACAATTATTTCAATCTTAATGTTTTGTTTCTTTCATCTTCCATGTTAGTAATAACTTTTCATATTCTTTACAACATTCTATAAATTTGCATAGAAAAATATATACATTGATCAATCAAATTATCAAATGAAATTACCACTCAAACATCTAATTTCTTGACAGAAAACAATGTTGGAAAAACAATCAAACCAATTTTATATATTTGTTTCTTCAAGCATAGAGAATTGTGTAAAGTAGAACCCAACGTGACCTTCATTGATCATATATTTAGGTATTTATACAAGAGTTTATACATAGACAATTACATAAATAACCCTTAGTAGATACATTAACTAATACCTAAATATCGTACTTATCACTCCCCCTCAAGTTGAACCAGGTATAAGGTTCAACTTGCCATGTAAATCACAAAAA
Organism: Solanum commersonii; assembly: GCA_029007595.1. NCBI lineage: Eukaryota > Viridiplantae > Streptophyta > Magnoliopsida > Solanales > Solanaceae > Solanum > Solanum commersonii. The sequence goes on from JAJTWQ010000224.1 coordinate 260,113, forward strand.
CGATCCTTCAAGAGAGGCTTGGTAAGAATATCCGCAAGCTGATCATGAGAAGAAATATATTGAACCCGAAGTTCCTTTTTCTGTACAAGATCTCGAATATAGTGAAAATCAATCTCCATATGTTTGGTGCGAGAGTGAAACACCGGGTTAGCTGTAAGATAGGTTGCACTTAAATTATCACACCACAATGAAGGCAAGGAACCAGAAGAAAGATCAATTTCTTTCAACAATAGACGAATCCATAGAGGTTCGCTGGTGGCAGCAACAAGAGAGCGATATTCGGCCTCAGTAGTAGAGTGTGAGACATATCGTTGATTGCGAGAACATACTTATCAAATTGCTCTTCTCCTTCACTTCTCAGCAATCCTTTTAGATTTGGAAACCTTTCCATAAGTGTCCGTTTTGGTGCCAAACTCCTTTCCATAGAAAGTCGTTCCAAGTATGAGAACATTGGGGCAAAAAATATTATGCTTCTTTGGGCTTTGATAATTATATGAAACTTTATTTGGGTATTAGAAATATGCCGATTGTAATCACATAATTTATGTATTAATATTGTTAATTATTTTTTGGGTTTATATAATACTTCTTTTAGGATGAGTTGTAATAATAATTGTGTTCTATATATTTTTTACTAATATTCCTTACAATTGTCTTGCTGAAAGTCCCTTCCTTTTTCCTTTTGTATAAATTAGCCTTTATTTTCTCGCTTTGTATTTTATGATGAATAGGTTTGTTGGGTTGCAATTATTTTTGTCTTTTGATAGGCTTTTGGTGATAATCTCTTGAATTCTCTGTCAAGAGTTTTCCTTTTTGTAATTTTGCACTTTAATAGAGAAGATGTGGGATTAAATTATGAATTAGAAATTTTTTGTGGTAGTGTTTCATATGCTTTTAGATATGTTACGTGAAGGATGATGACTCAAAAATTGTATTCAGAAAGTTCTACTATGAAGTAAAGCCATAAGTCTCACATTGGCTTTGTTGTTTATTTGATACAAATAATTAATAAATAAGAGTAAAACAAGATACATGAATAAATAAGATTAAAATTCCAATGAGTTAAGAAAGTTGTTGTTGATACTCTTCTCTTAAGGTCATCTTGTTTGAATTGTGCAAACTAGGTATGTTAAGTTTCATTATGGTTCAAAGTGTAAAGTTGAATTATCGTTTTACTTCTATGCTAAATTAAATATCTAATTAATTAAATAGTGAACAATATCATATATATTGTACTAAATACTAAAAGTGAAAAGGTGTTAAAGTCAAAGATTGAATCAACTTTTAACTGCAATAAAATGAGAAAAACATTAAGAAAGGTGAAAATAAAAAGATCATGGTTTAAAGATTCTTCATTTCTACAAATTAAATTTTAAAACTCTTACATTTTCATTCTCTCATATTGAATATATGAAGGAAAAAATTAGACTTGCAAATTATAAAGTAAGCATGGGACAATATCTTATAAATCATAAGAACTGATAGTATTAATTATTGATTTCAAAATCTTTTCTTTTATTTGATTCCATCTTCATCTCTGTATTACCATATTTAGTTGTGTTTATGTGTCATTTTCCTTCTCTCAATTTTGGTTTTTATGTCGCACAATATCAATTTATGAACTTTTAAAATTTGTTGATTGCGTGAAAAATATGAGATGAATACATTATTGTTTGGAATAAACGTGCAATGCACGTTCCCGGAAACTAGTATTACTAAAAAGGGAAGCTCCTAACCTCAAAGTTGGATTACCATTTTGCCCCTAAAATAAAATACAATTTAATTAAATATCTAATTAATTAAATGATAAATAATAATCATTATTTTGAAAACTTTTTCCATTCAAAAATAACATTAGTTCTTCACATCACCAATTAATCATTATGTCCAGAATGTGGAGAAGATAGAAAGCTGGAAAAAGTAATTTAATGTAGACCAAATTCATTGGATTATATAAATTAAATAAACATAATTCTTTGGCAATTACCAAGAATTATTAAATAAATGTTTGCATTTTGAATAGCCACAAGCCCACTACTATACATAATTAAATAAATGTTTGCATTTTTAATTAGAGAGTGTAATTAGTTGTGTATAAAATATAGGCAAAATGTTTTTGTGGACCCTTATACTTAATGTATTTGTATTATGAACCCTTCTACTTAATCATTTGTCAACTGAATCCTTAAACTCAATCAAAATGAGTCTTTTAAACCCCTCCAACCATGTGTGTAGCTCACTCTCCTTTACATAAATGACACGTCATATACACATCAGATATAGTAATGCCATGTCATAATTATTTTAAAAATTATTAATCAAAATTGTTTAATAAAAAGTAAAATAATAAAAAAATAATTATATTATTTAAAGTAAAACCCATTACAGTTTCTCCCCTTCCCACTGTTTCATGGCCCAAACCGTCACTGCCGTTGCCATTGTTGCCGGCGAAACCACTCATATTCCTTCCTTTACTTGCCTTCATCTCCGCCACATGTCACGACCATTTTCCTTTACTTCTCCAACCTCACAAAACCAACAACCTAAGCCACCACACCAGATCTAGCCGAACACCATCACTATTTGCGCCTTCATCCCCGCCGCATACCATCACCATTTTCGCCGCCATGATTAGATCCTCGCACCCTCACCCACCTCATTTTCCTCTCCGCTGACCAGTCGCGCCTCTCTCTCACTCCATTGCGTATCAATGGTGTTCGGCGATCGCACCACCAGCGCCGCTCTCTTCCTCCGTCTGTGAATTAGTTGACTCAAGGAGGTGCCCAAGATAATCTAAATAAATGAAAATAGATTGTGAAAAAAAAGAAAAAAAGGGGCTGGGCAATGGATGGATATGGCTGAAAAGGAGGTGTAATGGGTGAAGAAGGAGTTTTTTAATTAATGATTTAAAAAAAATTTAAAAAATTATTTTTTTAAATTTTTTTTAATGTTTTTTAAAGTAAAAATGCTCCTCACTCGCCTTAATAGGCGTGTAGTTACACACTTTTGCCAACTTAGACATCATAATGCCCCATAAGCATGGTCAATGGTCAAAGGGGTTTGTTAAATTGTGTTTTATTAAGTTTAATAATTTAATTGACAAATAATTAAGTAGAAGGGTTCACAATACTAATGCATACAAGTATAAGAATCCACCAAACCATTTTGCCTAAAATATATAACAGTAGAAGTTGAAACCAATTTTGTTATAGACGATCTTTTCACTTTGATGAGATCATATTATCAAGTGGTATACAAGTAAAACAACCCATGTCATGCAAATTGGAACCCATTGACCATTGTGCTTGAATTTTCCAAAATCGAATGAGGAATGATAATCCGTATTTGGCAATTTAAAGATCCATGTGGAATTGAATTTCTGTGATTGGTCTCGATTCGAGTTTGTGTATTATTTGTTCGATTTATTGGTGTTTGGTTTTTAAATATGCTAAACCAATAAGATACTTGATTTAACCAATAAGAAAAAATATTTATAAAATAAAATAAATATATGATTTCTCCAATAATTTGACTCAACAAGAGTATCTTTATAGAACACTCATAAAATAGAAACTAACATGATATTTAATATTTATGTAGAGGTAAAATAGTAAGTTAATACCGTCTTATTGGGTTATCGATTTATCCAATAATCAAACATTAAAAAATCAAAATAGAACTGGTAATTATTTTTAGAAAAACTTTTTACTAAGTTATTCAACTTATTAGAGAGTTGATTTTGTGAGTTAATCTGATGTTATAGGAATTGAGAAAGAAAACAAAATATTTGTGTCATTCACTTTCACTCAATTTTACCAATTTCAGTTCCATGCTAATTTGGGGACTATCCAGTTTAGATAGAATTTGGAAAACAATTATTGAATTGAACACAATAAAACAAAAAGAAGTCAAAACCAAACAATACACTAAAATAAAATATAGGAAAAAGAAAACCTACCTTGACTCATTTAACTATTTAGACAATCAAGTTCCACATGTTTTATTCTTTCATGAAAAATTGGGTTCTTGGCTATGTGTATTGCAGCTTAGCTATTGGAATGAACAGGAATGGGGAGAGTTGGAGGAACTCCCAAATCATGAAGAAGACGATTGAGCCACGTTAGCTCAGCCACTACGCGTCGCATTGAACGATACTCAGCTTCGGCAGATGATAAAGAAGCAGAGGTCTGTTTCTTGGATTTCCAAGTGATGGGTGAACCACCAAAAATAATATAAAAACCACTGACAGATTGTCGCGAATCAACACCAGATCCCCAATCCGCGTCACAAAAATCAAGGAGAGAAATAGAAGGTTCTGCAGTAAAGAATAAACCTTGACCAGGATTCAGGAGAAGATAGTGAACCACACGTAAGGCAGCATCGAAGTGGGGAAAATGAGGCTCTTGCATGAACTGAGATAAGTGTTCGACTGCGTATGAGAGGTCAGGCCGAGTATGAGTAAGATAGTTGAGCTTACCAATTAGACAACGATAGGCAGTAGGATCAGCAATGAGGTCACCAAAATGAGAGGAAAGCTTAATAGAAGGATCCAATGGAAAAGAAACAAGCGGTAAATAATCACGGTCGAACTCAGAGAGTAGTTCAAAAGTGAATTTCCGTTGAGTGATAATCAAACCTTGAGCTTCCCTGAAGATCTCAAGTCCTAAGAAGTAGTGCAAGAACCCCAAATCTTTGACTTTAAACTTATCATCAAGGAATAATTTCAACTGAGTGATGGTGGTAGCATCATCACCTGCGATAATAATATCATCGACATAAATGGAAATGATAGTGAGAAGACCATCTGAATGTTTGTAAAATTGAGAGTAATCATTGAGGGAAGGAATAAATCCTTTGAACTGTAAAGCAGCTGATTATCTGGCAAACCATTGTCGAGAAGCTTGACACAAACCATAGAGAGATTTTTTAAGTCGACACACATGGGATGGACCAAGTACATCCAAACCTGCAGGAAATTTCATGTAGACCTTTTTATTGAGGTCTCTATGGAGAAATGCATTGTTCACGTGCAGTTGATAAAGAGGCCAGTCCTTCTTAGAAACAATAGCTAAAAGACAATGAATTATTGTCATTTTTACAATAGGTGAATAAGTCTTAGTAAAATGGATCCCAGCTCTTTGAATATCACCACGGACCACAAGTCGAGCCTTAAGTCTTTCAATGCTTCCATCAGACTTATGTTTCACCTTATAAACCCATTTACATGGTAGAGCCCTTTCACCTTTAGGTAACTCAACAACATCCTAAGTTTTGTTGGCAATTAAAGCCTTAATCTCATCATTCATAACCGCCTGCCAAATTGGGTGCAAAGCAGCATGTGCATAGCTAGTAGGTTCAACAATGGGAGAAAAAGAAGTGACCACTTGTTGGTTAGCAGAAGATAAAGCTGCGAAAGGGAAGATTGGTGGATAGATGGGAGGAGAGAAACAAGAAGAAGTAAGATCAATGAGGAAAACATTATTGCAGTAATAATCATGCAAGTAAGCAGGGTGCTTGTGAGTTCTGGAAGGTCTTCGAGGTAAATGTATGGGAACAGGAAGAGGAACGGGTTGAATGGAACTGGTTGGTGAACCAGGTCCATGGACAGAGGAACCAGGTGAATTAACTAGATCAAGTTGGTTTAGAGGGACAGGATCATGTAACATCCGGCAATTTGAAATAACTATGAAGAGGCTTAGAATTGGAATTAATTATTTTTGGAAGGAATTCAAAAAAAAAAAATCTGGAAATTTGGCAAAGTATGGAAAAAAAGGGAGTTTTTGGCCAACTTTGAGCAATCATAACTCCTAACTCAGGATGAGTTGGGTGTAGTTCCAGTTATGTTTGCAAATTTTGTGGAATGGTCTTTCCAACACCGCTGAGTTTTCTCGATTCCAAGTTCGTATGAGGGAGTTATGCCCTTTGGAAGTTGGGCAACTGGCAGGGAAGTCCGTCCGAAAATTTGTAAGGGTATTTTGATCTTTTCCCTAGCCTTTTCTTTTGGATATATATTAGTGTGTTAGACTGATTTTGATCAGTTTTCTCATTTTTAAAGAGTGAGAGTGAGGGTTTGTGAGTGAAGAGGAGAAGAAGAGGAGAAAGAGAAGATCAAGCAAGGTTTCGTCAAAGATCGTCATGGATATCGTCAGGGGTGATCCCTTTTAGGTATGTGAGTTCATAGTGTTGGGTTGGTTCTTTCCCCCACACGCCAAACTCGTTTTAAATTCCGAGAAAATATTTAGTTGGGGTTGTTGAAATCTTGTGGTGAAGTTTGTTGAAGTTGTAGTCGTATTGTGTTGAAGCTCTTGTTGGTTTGGTGTATGTTTCCGGTGGTGTTTTTGAGTTGAATCTATTGTATGTTGAGGGTTTTAATGATTCTAAGTGTTTGGGGCTGGAACCTTTGAGGTTTAGAAGGTTTAGAATTGGAAAAAAGAGGAAGAAAAGTCGAGTTTTCGGGGAAAAGGGCTGGGGCGTCGCGCCAGCCAGCGCACCCCAAAAGGGGCTCTGAAGCCTAGCCCTTGGGGTGGCGCGCCTAGCAGAGTGCCAGCAGGCCCCTTCTGAAGTTGTAGGGCTGGCGCCCCGCGCCTCTCAAAGTGCCAAGGGCGCCAACCTTTCCCATTCATTCCCCACTTTTTCATGCATGTTCCTTGGCATCGTACCTATGTTTCATAGTTGTTTTCAATGCTCCAAAGTACGTCTAAATGTCAAGAACTCGTCCATAACATGTGATCAAACACCTTGAATCCATAATTCCAATTCAAGGAGAGTTAGTTTCCAAGTCAAGTGAAGTTAAGAGTTAAGTCTAGAAGTTAAAGAAGTGAGTCAAAGCAAGTTTTTAAAGTTGTTCAAGAGTCTTTATTGAATGTTTTAACTTCATTTTAAGGCTCAAGTTTCAAGTCAAGCAAAGAGTATAGAGTTTCAAGTTAAGCCAAGAGTATAAAGTTGAGTTCATTTCTCAAAAGTTGTTAGGAAACTAAGTATTCCTAAATAAGTTTTAAAGAAATGTTTTCACATTTAAACAAGATTGGGAACTGAGATTTCCAAAGAGCCTTCGGGCTAGTTTTCCAGCAAAAGAGTAATCGCTTTCTAAATGAAGCAAGAGAGGAAACTGAGATTTCCAAGATAGCCTTTGAGCTAAGTCTTGAGTAATTATCTCAAATCAGCAGGAAGACATATGTTTGAAAAACATAAGAGCCAGTACATTTTTGGGAGTAGTATCGAGCACTTAGCTGGGGGAGCGTTCAAGGCCCCCACAGCCCCCATAGAACCATGTTAGCCACCATGGGTAGAAAAGGATCATACTTTTTGGATGAATCATTTTCCAGATAGACTAGTGGATCCATTAGGCAGTTCAGGTCTTATACTTTTGGCCGGATATAGGATGCTCTGGTAGCGTGAGGTCGATCGCTGTATCATCACTATAGCTCTAAGTGATGGTTGTCGGTTAGAGAAACTCCCACATCAGTTATTGTATTTTCATACACAAAAAGTATTGTATTTTTTTTATGTACATCAGTTCATTTGTATTTCTATATACATCTCAGGCTTATTGTGTCTTTGTATACACACAGAGTTTATAACAGATTTTAAACAGTCTTTCTTTATATCGCACTTATTTTAAATTGCCTTATATTGAAAAAGGTCAGTCAGGTTGAGTTGAGTTGAGCCAGGTAAGCTGTTTAGTTTATTCTAGATTTCCTTCTAGCCTGTGTTGATTAGTTTTCCAGCTCGCATACTTGTACATTCAATGTACTGATGCCAGTTGGCCTGCATCTTATGACGATGCAGACACAGGTACCCAGGACCTGCATCCAGCACGCCGTTGATCCAGATGAGCACTCCAGAGTCAATGGTGAGCCTTTTTGCATTTCGGAGGACTCGGTTATTTTGATCTCTTAGTTTATTTTTATTAGGATGTTGCGGGGTCTGTCCCAACATCCATCTCAGTGTTATAAAGGCTTCATAGACAGTCAATCAGTTAGTTTTGAGTCTCTCATCTATGTATATATGTAAATATTCTATTTTGGGACTTGAGTTGCCTTTTTGGCCAGTTTTTATCAGTCAAGTGGTTTTATGTCCTTGCATTGCATGGAGTTATTCTATTGAGTTAGGTTTCCGCTGAGTTAAGAAAGCCAGGCCAAGGGATCGCTTGGGGGCCAGCAATGGTCTTTGAGTGCCGACCACGTCCAGGGTGTAGGTTCGAGCCGTGACAGATCAGTTCGAAGAGATTCATATACGGAAAGAGGGGGAAAAGAGGAAAATATAGGATGGCAGGAGGAAGTAGACTTAAAAGGAAAAATAGATTCATGAAAATGGACATCCTTTGACACAAACAACTTTTTAGAATCCAAAGATAAAAGTTTGTATCCCTTTTGTCCAGGAGGTTACCGTAAGAAAACACAAGGAACTGCTCTAGGTGAAAACTTTGATCTATTTTGAGTTAAAGTAGATGTATAACAAAGACAACTAAAAGTCTTAAGGAAGTGGTACTTAGGAGGAGAACCAAAAAAGACCTCATGAGGAGTCTTACCATTGAGAACTCTAGAGGGAAACTTGTTAATTAAGAAAGTAGTAGTGAGAAGACATTCACCCCAATAGGAAATAGGAACATTGGATTGGAACAATAATGCTCTAGAGGTTTCTAAAAGATGTCTATGTTTTCTTTCCACAATTCCATTTTGTTATGGAGTAGAGATGCAACATGTTTGATGTAGAATCCCCTGAGAAAGAAGAAATTCAGAGGCAGTCGTCCCTTTTCCTAATTCTAGAGCATTATCGGACCTGATTGATTTTATTTTGCTGTTGAACGGCCTTTGTACCATGAAAATAAATTATTTCAGCATTCGAAAAGCATTAGCTTTGGTACTCAATAGGTAGGTCTAAGTAGCTCTACTATAATCATCTACTATGGTCAGTGGCGGATCCAGGATGTGATGATCGTGGGTGCTCCATTCTTTTAACATTTGCTAGCAAAAAAAGTTTCTTTCTGGAAGTTAACTAATATTTTTTTAATTCAATTAATTAATGAAATACAAAAAATAAAAAAGTGGAAACACAAAAAGAAATATAAGCAAAATTTTGAAAAAGAAGTCAAAAAGTTTATGTTTGCTTTTTTCAACAAAAATATAGATGTTGCAGGGGCTCGAACCCTCGATGGAGGGAGGGCAACAACGCTTCTAAAATCTGACTTCAGAACCACAACGCCCATGTAATAATTTGTTTAATGGGTGCTGAAGAAAACTTTATATAATATTTTTAGTATTTTCTATATACATATATAAAGTTTCCGTCAGGGTCATTGGGTGCTCGAGCACCCAAAACTCTACACGTTTGTCCGCCCCTGGCTATGGTGAGAAAATACTTGAAACCATTGTAAGTTGGATTTTTTATAGGGTCCCTATGTGTCAATGTGAATTAATTCGAATATTGTCTTGGTTTTGATGGCACTTATAGGTAAAGGTAATTTGGTTTTCCTCGCAAGAGGTAAAACATCACAAGCATAATCAGAATCAGATTTAGAAAAGGAAAACAATTTGCTCATTGATGAAACATGGAGATGTCCCAACCTTACATGCCATAAATGGGAAGCAGAACTATCTTTACTGGACAAGGAATCACAATGAAAAAAACTATGACTAGGAAAATAAATTGCAGCTTTGTTGGAAGGACTTTGAGACTTGATGCTTGAAGGAAACAAGTGATAGAGACCATTCTTAGCTTCACCAAGATCCAGAGGCCTTTTCACTGAAGGGGCATGCAAAACACAATTAGTAGATGAGAAACTAATGGAACAGCTCAGTTGAATGCACATCTTATGCACATATAAAAGATTCAAATTGAATGAAGGGATATAGAGTACATCATGAATAAAGAAATCAGGAAAAATAGCAACAATTCCCGAATGGGTGACTCTCACATTAGAAATATTAGGCAAAGTAACATTGATGGGTTGAGAGAGAGCTTCAAGAGCATGAAACATGTTTGAATCAGAACACGTGTTGGGACACACCTGAATCTAAAATCCAAGGTTTAGAATTGAAGGAGAGTAAGCATTAGGCTAAAGGGTTACCAACATAAGCAACTATTTCACTTTGGTCAGCAACATTAGCGTTTGGTTGAGTGACTTTGGCCTAATTCAATAGATGAATCAGCTGTGAGACATGTTCCTGAGTTAACTGATTTCCAGCAATGCGTGCAAAATTAGGAAGAGAACTGGGAAAGCAAGGTAAATCAGATGGTAGCACAACATTGCTATTGATTGTATTTGGATCCCTCTTGCTCTTTGTGAACTTAAAATCATTGGGAAAACCAATGATTTTATAGCACATGTCAACAGAATGTCCCACTTTCTTGCAATGGGAACAAATCAATGATGAATTACCCTTCTTAGTCTTGTATTCAGGTGTGTGAGACCTGTTTCCTTGTCCAGGATATTGAGGTGGTCCATTCCCATCAGCCACCAAATAAGATGAATAGTTTCATGCAAAATAAGAAGAAACATATCTCTCTCTTTGTTTCTCATCTTGAATGAGAAGAGAGTAAGCAAGACTGACAGAGGACAAGGGAGAAATCATTAACATGTTGCTTCTTACAGCAAAATAGGCCTCACTCAATCCCATAAGAAATTGAATGAGCCTTTCATCTTGCTGTGCGTTCACCATCTTCCCCTTTCCACCACAATCACAAGTGCATGAACAAATGGCCTTAGTGTTCAAAGTATCAAGTTCATCCCATAACCCCTTGATTTTGGTACAGTAAACTGCAATGTTGAGTGATCCTTGGAAGAAATCACTCATTTTTTTTGCAGGTGAAAGAGCTAGGCTCCATTCGATTACCCAAACCTGATTTCGAGATCATTTCAGAGTTTTTCAGCTGTTTTGAAGTAGAGGACACTATCAGCAATATCCCTAGAGAGTGAATTCAACAACCAGCTGGTGAGCATGTCGTTGCACTTGTTCCATGACTGCAGATCTGGACTGGTAGCAGCAGGGGACTTGCAACTTCCATTAGTGAATCCCAACTTGTTTTTAACTGAAAGAGCAATGAGCATGTATCTTCTCCATCCTCCATTACCCATTTCTTCGAAAGTGGAGTTTGCCAAGGACATCCCAGGTGAATCGGAAGAATAAAGGAAATAGGGACTGCTTTGATCCAGAATTTTGGATGCAGCAGAGGGAGAACTCAACTCAGTGGTAGAAGAGTTAGTCATTGAAGATATTAAGAGTGAAAAGATCTTCAATGGTGCTCTGATACCATTTAGAAAATTGATAGAATAGTGAAGGCAAAATGTAGGAAATTTTTTGAGTGCCTTTCATTGAAAAAGAATCAGCTATTTAACCTAATACAAAATGGCAGAACTGTAAAATAAAGAGCTAACAAACCTTATCTCTTATGTAACTAACTTTGTACACCTATACAAATTCTATAAGTATCTAAGAAACCAATAATATGCTATATACAAAATGAATAGAAACTAATGAAATGTAATGGACTATGACTGTGTGGGCTTTCTTGGTTGATAGTATTGATCTGAATGTTGAGTCTTGAACATTGGGTCAAATTTGACTTTAGGAACAACTCCTGCGACCTGGTATTCTTTATGCTTCAGATGAGATTTGAATTTAGGCATTGTGACCTAGACCTGGTTCTTATTCTCATTATCATTCTCAACACCGCTCACTGGTCGGAACCGTTAGAGCTGTTGTTGTTTCCATCGGCGGCTGCAGCTTGGTGTAGTCGGGGTTGTTGTTCGTTGTTGTTGAGTTTTCGAGCGGCTGGGAGAGAGGTAGAGCGGAGGTCGCTTGGTAGCTGTTCACGCAGTCTTTATAGTGCTGCTGCTTCGCCGGAGCTCTCACTGGTGAAGGGAAGAAAGAGAGGAAAAGAAGGGGAAGAGAGGAGAAGGCGTTGATTGAGAGAGGAGAAAGAATGAAATTCATTTTAGGGCTTGGGTTCTTTTAGGTATAAAATAGGAAAGTTTGGGAGATTTAATCTGAACCGTTAGATCAAATTAAATGAATGGTTAGGATAAGATCTTAGAGTTATTTTGAATGAATGACTGGGATTTGATTGAATTGAAGTCTTGAAATTGAAATAAGAATGGGTCACAATTGAAATCAATAAATGGTTATAATTGAAACAAAATTAGAACTGAATGGGCTAGAATTGAGAGGAATTAGAACAACATAGGTTGAAATTTAATTTCAAACTTCTTCCGGGATTTGACTGATATATGCAAAGAAGTTTGTATATGCAGTAAAACGCCATGTTTGCACCGCACAATGACTTTGAGCATTAGGTCTGATTCTTCCATACAAAGCTTATTCAAGTCCACATTTGCCATTATTTGCCATAACAAAGCAAAAAACGATGAATTTGAAGAATTTTTTTTAACCCTAACTATGAAATTGGAGTAATTACAAGCCCCTAAGTTTTAAGTTTTAAGCTTATTTGGGAGAGAATGAAGGAATATACAATTGAAAATTGAGAAAAAGAGAGTTTGATTTTGGGAGAGAATGTGGTTATATCGTTGGAGATTTATTATAGCTGATTTGCACTCACACGTGTACTTTTCTTTAGCTTTTGACGTTTTATTTTTTCTTCTTACGCGCCTAAGGGAGTTGTTCTCACCTTCTTGGACATGTCAGCAAATACGGGTGAGATAATATGCAAAAAAAAAAAATGTTCAGGGGATAATAGGACCCCTATGAAGTATGAGTGTATAGTTGGAAATTCGGCTATAGGTTGGAGGAGCTTTTGGCCATTTTCTCTTTCAATATATAGGACATTGATAATTATTGCGTTTATATTATTTATTTATAAAATATTTAAAATATATAAATTTTGTTTCAGAAGCTAGTATTTCCGAATTCACGGTCTAAATTTAAAATTTTAAATCTTAAAATTTTAAGTGTGCTACATAAATTAAAAAATAATATATATATATATATGTCACGCCCCGAGCCTACACCCTGGGCGGGACCGGCACCCGGAGACCATTTCTGGCCCCAAGCGAACCCTTGGCCTGGCTTTCTTAACTCAGCGGAAACCTAACCCAAAAATAACTCAATGCAATGTAATATTACAAAACAACTTAACTTATAAAATATGGCCATAAAGGCAACTCGAATCTCAAAATAGAATATTTACATAGATGAGAGACTCAAAACTAACTGACTGACTGTCTGTCTATGAAGCCTCTAAAATATCGAGATGGATGTTGGGATGACCCGCAACATCCTAATAAAACAAAAACTAAGAACACGAAATAATTGAGTCCTCCGGAATGCAAAGAGGCTCACCACTGACTCTGGAGTGCTCAGCTGGATCAACGACGTGCAGGATGCTGATCCGGGGTACTTGTATCTGCATCATAAGACGATGCAGGCCAACTGGCATCAGTACATGGAATGTACGAGTATGCGAGCTGGAAAACTAAGCAACATAGGCTAGAAGGAAAATTGGAAGAAACTGAAAAGTTTACCTTGCTCAACTCAACCCTACCCGACTGACTTCTCTCAATATAAGGCAATTTAAAACAAGTGCGATATAAAGAAAGACTGTTTAAAACATGTTATAAACTCGTGTGTATACAAGGATACAATAAACCCGAGATGTATATAGAAATACAATGAACCGATGTATATAAAAATACAATAATTTCGTGTATAAAAATACAATAACTGTTGTGGGAGTTTCTCTAACCAACAACCATTACATAAGAGCTATAGTGATGATACAACGATCGACCTCACGCTCCCAGAGCATCTTATACCCGGCCAAAGGTATAAGACCTGAACTGCCTAATGGATCCACTAGTCTAATCTGAAAAGGATTCATCTAAAAAGTATGATCCTTTTCTACCCATGGTGGCTAACATGGTTCTATGGGGGTTGTGGGTTCTTTGAACGCTCCCCCATTCGGTGCTCGATACTACTCCCAAAAAAAAGTACTGGCTCTTATGTTTTTAAAACCTATTTATTCCTGCTGATATGAGATAATTACTCAAAAAACTAGCCCGAAGGCTCTTTGAAAATCTCAGTTTCCAACCTTGTTTAGATGTAAAGACATTTCTTTAAAACTTATTTGGGAATACATAGTTCCCTAAAATCTTTGAGAAATAAACTCAACTTTAAACTCTTTACTTTACTTGAACTCTTGGCTTGATATGAAACTCTTAACTTAACATGAAACTCTTAACTTTTGACTTGACTTGAAACTCAATACTTTTGACTTACTTCACTTCTAAGCTTAACTCTTAACATCACTTGACTTCTAACTTTACTTGACTTGGAACTAACTTCACTTGAATTGGAAACTAACTTCATTTGACTTCTAACTTTAATTGACTTGAAACTAACTCTCTTGAATTGGATTATGAATTCAAGATTTTGATCATGTTAGGAAGGACCCCTTGATGGGCTTGCTTCAGGCAAGCTGCCCAACTTTTCTCCTTCATGTTGCCAACTTTAAACCCTCTCAACCTCAAAGGTTCTTTTTCCCAAACACTTGGGGTCATAAACCCCTCAACATACAATGGATTCCACAAAAAAAAACGCACCAGATCCTGTCCCAAATCAGCAAGACTTCATCAACACAACCAACAACTTCAACAACCAAAATAAGTCTTTTCTTGGAATTAAAAACGAGTTGGTGTGTGGGGGTATGAACCAACCAACACTAAGGATCATAAAATCCCTCAATATACAATAGACTTCAGCCCAAGAACACAACCAAATCATGTCCCACAACCAACAATAACTTCAACAACACAACTAACAACATCAACAACAACTAACAACTTCAACAACTTCCACAACAAATCCAATATTTTCTCAAATCATAAAAATGAGCTTGGTGTATGGGGGAAGGATCAACCCACACTAAAGAACTCACATACCTTGATAGGGATCACCCCTGACGAAATTCTACGACGGAAACTTGGTTGATCTCCTCTTTCTCCTCTTCTTCTCCTCTTCTTCTCTTCTTCTTCTCTTCTTCTTCTCTCAAGCCCTAGCTCTTAATCTTTTAAAATGAGATAAAAATGATACAAAATCAGCCTAACACACAATATAACCTCAAAAGAAATGGCTAGGGAAAAGACCAAAATGCCCTTAAAATTTCCGGACGGATTCCCTGCCAACTGCCCAACTTTCAAAGGGCATAACTCGCTCATACGAACTCGGAATCGAGTAAACTCGGTGGCGTTGGAAAGATCATTCCACAAGCTTCACAATCATAACTGGAACTACTCCTAACTCATCCTGATCTAGGAGTTACGACTGCTCAAAGTTGGCCAAAAATCACTGATTTCCCACACTTAGCCAAAATTTCCAGATTTCAGAATTTAGCCAAATTTTCCAGATTTCAGAATTTTTTTCCAAAAATGACTACTTCCAATTTCAAGCTTCTTCATATTCATTTTAAATTGTCGTATGTTACAATATATATATATATATATATATATATATATATATATTAAATGAGTTTCTACTTAAAAGAATTAGAAAAGAAGGTAATGTGCAATCACATTTCTTCATTTCCTTTAAGTGGGTCATCCGGAGGTTTGAAAAAAATAATTCATAAGGGGTTACTTTTTTCATAGTTTCGTAAGTGAATTTGGAGATTTGAAACTTTTAATTAGAATTTTCACATATTTTCTATTAAAATTAGGGATGACAATGGGGCGGGGCGGGTTTAAGGTTGTGTGGGGCGGGTAGAAGTGGGTTTTCTTAAAATTAATTAATGTGGGGTGGGTTGCGGGTATATGTGATTTCATGTGGGTTAAAACTTAGTTTTAACTTCTTACATGTTATAAGAGTGATAATACATTATTTATTAAAATAATTTCTTTAAAACTACTAAAATATGTCAGATAGTAAATAAAAATTGTTTAATAAAAAATAATACAATTTCTTATAGGGGTGTCAAAAATGAACCCAAACATAGGTAACCCGCACAACCCGCCCAGAATTTTAAGGGTTGGGCTCAAGATAATTTGAATTGAGTTCAATCTCAACCCATTCAGGCCTAAATCATTTTAAGAGAATCCTCAATTGAGCCTAATTCAATCTCCAATTTCAACCTGTTTTAAAACTCTTTACTAAGATATGTTTTTATATTAAAAGTATGAATTATTATTTATTTAACATCTTTTATGATTTATCTATCCATTTGTTTGGAGGCTGCTATCTGGCGATTTTGGGAACTTATTTTTAATTCGGGTCATAATTGGATCTTAGAAATGGATAGTTGAGTGGGTAATTTTATTTTTAGGTAAATAAATTAAAATCGGATGAATGCTAGGATGATGCCACATGTTCCTCCGTTTGGGTTGAGGGTTTACACAACCTAAAAAATTGACGGCAAGGGCATATACATGCATAAAGTAAAATGAAGGGTATACACATACCATTTATAATAGTTCGGGGATATATTTGTCCTTTTTCCCATGAATCATCATATTATTCATATTCCAATTCTTGAATCATTTACAGAATTTGAAAATAAAACTTGAAGATCTCCCAATTTCTACAAGCCCCTAATCAATCGATACAAGCCTATTTATTGAATCACCAGTCTTAGAAAGTAACATGAGAATAAATGTTGGTAAACTTGGATCCCAAAATAGTGCAATTTCATCACCAACATCTAATCGGCTATCGTTGAACAATTCCACAATGCGTTAAAGAATAGACATTATTAGGCAGCTTCCTAAAACTAACAGTTTCACCTTCATACTTCTTAGGGTAATTCGTCCCCATTATATTCAACACACGAACATGCTCCACGTACCCGTTCACCAAACTTTTGGCCTTGTTCAACTTCCAATATGGAAGGATGTACTCAGACGTCTTGAAAGATGAAATCCCCAGTTTTCCTTGAACGATATTTTCAGGGGTAATGTATTTCCTGATGTGCCTTACGTTACTCAGATCAAATATCATGGCAGGTCCTGTCTCTATTAGCTCTCGAGTCATTACCCCTGATGTGTTAGAGAATGTCTTCTTCCTACAAACCTTTGAAATTAATTTGAATATGAACTTTGAAATAATAGGGTTCCAACATTGCCCAATTTCATCACCAACACCCAATCCGCAATCATTGATCAATGTCATGCACGATAGAGAGTAGGTAGTCATCACTACAGCTTTCCTAAAAGTAAAACTTCCATCTTCATACCTATAAGGCCTGTCATTCTGCTTTGTTACATCCCACAAGCCAACACGCACCATGCTCCCGTCCACCAAACTTCTTGCCAGCTCCAACTTCCAGTATGGAAGAATGCAGTCAAACGTCGTGAAAAATGGAATCCGCAGCTCTCCAAAAGTGAGATCTTGACTGGTAATCTTTTTAGTCGTGTGCCTCATGTTATTCGAATGGAATGTCCAAGCAGGGCCTGTCTCTATTAGCTCGAGTCACTACCGATGGTGTGTTGTTAACTTTGTAAGAGAATGTCTTCTTCATACAAACCTTAGAAGTAATTTGAACATAAACCATTTGAAACCTAGGATCCCAATATAGCCCAATTTCATCACCAACACCCAAATCGTAAACGTTGAACAATCTCAGGACCCATAGAGAATAGTCATCATGATTAGGCAGCTTCCAAAAAATAAAACCTGCATATTCATTCATTCCAAAAAATACCGGTGTATCGAGATGAGTATATGATGATAGACACTCCCCTAGATGGAGCAGGGTCAAGCCCAACGATACAGGGGCTGGAGAGCAAAGAATTGGACGAAAAAGATGAAATACACCTCACGGAAGAAGACAAACAAAGGATATACAAGCCATGGACCTTTTCCATTATTATAAAGGTGTTTGGGAAAATGATTAGCCACCTATATTTGAAAAAGAAATTGGCAACGCTATGGAAAGTCTCAGAGGAAATCATTTTAATAGACTTAGGATACGACTACTACATAGTCAAATTCTATAAAGAAGAAAATCTCCAAAAAACTCTACAACAGGACCCTGGTTCATTAATGGCTTTTTCCTATCAGTTAAGAGATGGCATCCAAATTTCGTAGCTTTCGAATCTGTGGAAACTAAGTCGGCAATATGGATAAGACTTTCTGAACTGCCTACAGAGTTTTATGATCATCTCATCCTAGCAAAGATAGGCAAAAAACTCGGAAAACTCGTCAAAACAGATGTATGTACATCGGAGGCTTTGAGGGGAAGATATGCAAGGATATGTGTAGAAGTCCCCATAGGTGTACCAGTTAAAAAACACATAAGTATCGGTTACCATAAACAACCACTTGTCTACGAAGGATCGAACATTTTGTGTTCCATTTGTGGAGTTCTTGGACATACAAATAACCTATGCGCCAAGAACACAACAGTAAATGAGGATAATAGGGGACCAGTAACAGAGGGCCGAGAAAACACAATCTACAGCAAAACAAGTGATCAGGGAAGAGGCATGGCAAATAGTTTCATTCGCAAAAAAGCAAAATCAAACCAAAAGGACGGAGCAGGACAGAACAAGATGGGAACTAAAAGAAGGCAAAGGTATCAATGTCAATTTATTTCATGCCGACTCAGGTAAGTGTTAGGACCGAAATAAGCAGGTGTAATGCGGAAGCTAGCAAAGCAAACCTCGAAAGACCACGAGTAAGAAGACAAACGAGAAACACACCATAAGAGATAGATTTAACGTGGTTCGGTCAATCGACCTACGTCCACAAAGGAGATGAGCAATCCACTATAAATATGAGAGTACAAAATATAGAGAGAAACAACTTCAACCACTTCACTCGGAATACAAGGAGGTACACAAAAATCTCCTCAATAATCGCAACTCTCAAAATCTTAGGACTACATTGTGAATGCTAATTAAGTTAGAAGGAACAAGCCTATATTTATAGAGTCCTAAACCTTTCCTACAAAAAAAGGACTAGTAAAATATTAAAACCTTTTCCTAAAAGGAAAACTTATTTGTAGTAAGAAATCAGGGCAAATAAACCCCAACAAATCTCCCCCTTGGCCTGAATTTCTAACAAAATAAATTTGTCCACCTTCTTTACATAATCTTTAGGATCTTGCATCTCTTCTCCATAATCTCCTCCATCAAATTTACGTCTCGACACAGAGAACCTCTCTGAAATAGTTTCTCCAACAAGGATCTTCATTACTGTCAAAAAGGTTGCGACTAGAACTACACCCACCAAGATAAACACCCATCTCTAACATGGTTCCATCATTGAACCATGACTTTGATACCACTTGTTAGGACCGAAATAAGCAGGTGTAATGCGGAAGCTAGCAAAGCAAACCTCAAAAGACCACGAGTAAGAAGACAAACGAGAAACACACCATAAGAGACAGATTTAACGTGGTTCGGTCAATCGACCTACGTCCACAAAGGAGATGAGCAATCCACTATAAATATGAGAGTACAAAATATAGAGAGAAACAACTTCAACCAATTCACTCGGAATACAAGAAGGTACACAAAAATCTCCTCTATAACCGCAATTCTCAAAATCCTAGGACTACATTGTGAATGCTAATTAAGTTAGAAGGAACAAGCCTATATTTATAGAGTCCTAAACCTTTCCTACAAGAAAAAGACTAGTAAAATATTAAAACCTTTTCCTAAAAGAAAAACTTATTTGTGGTAAGAAATCAGGGCAAATAAACCCCAACAGTAAGTTCCTCGAATAAAAAATCTTTAAATACAAAAAAACTACCAAAATCGCAGGAGAATCACCCAAAGAACTTTCAAATGCAAATCCAACACAAGGTAAAATCGAAAACCTTGGGAAAGCCTCTTTACTGCAAGCGATGGGGACTCTCAAAGCAAGCCATGTTGTCCTGCAACGAGCACGGGAAAAAATTAATGACGATGTCACATTGGACGATGTTATTCCCATCAGCAAACAGGGAAAAAATAATAAACAAAATAAAAATTCAATAGGGAAATTGGAAGAGTCGGTTACTGTTCGGGTACCCTTATTTTGGCCCCTACTATGCCCCCTAAAAGTACCAATAGGACTGCCACTCCGCAGCTCTTGGAACACGAAAAGCCCACAAATCCCATAAAAAAATTTAATCAACCTACGTCAACAACCCTTGACCACTTAAACTCTAAAAGTGCATTGATGGCACAAAAATTTGTCTCACACACAACACAATGTGAAAAGGACGTGTTTGGGAAACCTGATACAACATTACCGACTAATACTAAAAATGGAAATAAAGAATGTTCCTCTTTAAAAGGAGATATAACTATTACTACATTAACTCCAAATATTCCTAGTACAAGTGTTCTAGAATCTGCTACAGTCCCTATAAGATCAACAAACACAAACATTCCTAGCATTCCAAAAAATGCCAAGAATTCCAGTTTCCTCCCAAAGGAGAAGAGCGAACCTTCGATGCTCATCTAGATCCCAGAATCCTCCAAGAATGAATCCGTCCCATCCATTACCAAGCTTCCCTGTGACCTTAGGGGTACAAACTTTCTATGCGACCCATGCCCCAGAGCCAAACTTGGCTCCCCACTCATGGCTGGAAATGGGTTCGCAGGGACAAGCACTATCTTTCAGTGCGGAAGTAGAGGGGAGGACGGTGGCGATCCTAGTTCAAAACCCAACCTTCTTGGCACAGGTGGTCTCAGAGGGAATGAGGCTTGCTATGGAGACGTACAATTGTTGACACCCAATTTTGGACCTCCACAATAGAAATTAATCATCGAGCTTCCTAAATTCCAAATGATTTGAAATAATTGGCTTTATAAAATTCAAAATAAATTTTAAGTAGTTTTGTCATTGTTATAAATTTTAAAATAATAAATATGATATTTTATATAATTATGTGTCTAATTAGTATATTTTAAGAATGTTCGAAAATTGTCTCAAAATGATTTTAGTCTTATTTAAATATTTGGTTATTTAGTTTAAATTAATTAATAGCTTATATTTCTAGTTAATTAGTTTACAATTAATCTAATTATTATATAATTATGTGTCTAATTAGTATATTTTATGAATGTTCGAAAATTGTCTCAAAAAGATTTTAGTCGTTTATGTTGTTAAATTATTTAGTTTATAATTAAGTTAATTATTTTGTTAAGATTAAGAAGCTCGTTAATTAATTAATATCAATTTATCTTGTTTAATTACTAGCCGAATCTATCTTTAGCTAAATTAAATTGGCTAAGTTTTTCTAATCCCCCTTCAATTGACCCCACCCATTTATTTTTTACAATTAATAACCACCCCTTAATACAACAATACAATGATCCTAACAACATAATAATACAACAGCCCACTCCAATAATTTCCAACCGACCCAACAACCCATTTTCTCATAACCCAGCCCAAGAAACCCAACTCAATCAACATACATCAGCAGCAATACAACATATGTATCCACATTCACAAAAACAGATTACCATTGACCCAACCCCACCGTATCTTTTTCTTCATCGTGAAATCCCGTAACGAAAAATTCCAGCAACCCAGACCCGGTCCAGCAGCAGCAAACAGCATGCTCGTTCTTCTTTTTCCTTGCGAGCAGAAACCTAGCAGCAACAACCCCCTGCCAGCGTCTTCCTCTTCCCAGACGCAAACCCAAAAATGTCAACAAACAGCAGCTCCTATAGCTTTCTCTGCAACAGCCACCCACTTTGACATCTTCATCCGGATATTCTGGGATTTTGGACGAAATCTCATACAAAATCCAGCTGTCCTCTGGTCTTGGTAAAGATTTTGAATTTGGGAATTTGTGGGGAATTCCAAATTAGCCCTTGTTCCTATCCGTTTTTCACTTTTTCTTCCCCTAAAATCGTGAACCATAATTCCCCGGATATAAATAGTCCCTTGTTGGTCATTGTAGAGGGGAGAGATTTTTTTTTAGCAAAAAATACAAAGAAATGTTTGAGTAACAGTGTTTAAAATACAAAAACTAACTACACGTCAAGGAAAAACAGAGGAAATACTTTCTTCGAGTATTTGGGTTCAATATTCCTATCCATATTTTTTTTTACCGCTGGTTTATGTTCGAAATTACGTAGTGGTGAAGTTGCCTCTGCTTGTTCTGTCCCTGTTTGCTGCCCACAACAAGGTAAATAACTTTTGGCCTTTTCCCTTCTTCTTTTTTTCCGATTCCGATAAGTGTTGAATGATGAAATATGTGTTGTTAGTTATGAGCTGAATCCTGTATAGTTTGAGCCTAAGTTTTCTCTTCATCGTAGTCTTTCCGAAGCTATTATATGTATTCCATTTTCAAAATGGCTTTATCGCTTGTTTGATCTGCTTTTCTCTGTTTATGGTTCTGCTCGAGTTTTTCTTGGTTGAGTTGGGTTCATTTCGATTTTCTGTTTACGTATTCGTTAATCATCTTAATACTACTCCGTCCATACTTGTCGAAATAGAGTATGTGCTTTCTTGTCATGTGTTTGGAGGACACGAATGACCTAAGAGGTTATGTTAAGCTATTTTCGAATACGAGTTATTTGAGTTGCAAGTAGTAATCTTGAATGGGATTAATACATCATGCTTGGTTCATGCTCGTTCGTAGTTTCTTTGTAGCGTCAACATTTACGTAACACTTGTTGGAGTCGTTTGGATGCATCAAGTAGCGGTTGTTAAAGTATCTTTCTCTAGGCCTCTTATATGTGGTTTGTTACCATGACAAAAAAAATAAAATGTTATTCAAGTGAGTATTTCTCTCCTTTCCCTAGCACCCTTTCTAGAATTGCAAAAAGTTGATTTCCATCTCCTCTACGCACATAGATGATGCTAGATTCATCATTTTGCTAACACTAGAATCTTGCATTTTCGATTAATACCGCTTATGGCCATTATTATTGAGTCGGACTGCTTACATTTGCTTAAAAAATATAAAATGTTTGGTTCACTGTTAATGGCAATAATGAGATAATTTCAATTTAAAGTTCATGTTTAGTTTTTGTGCTATTTCTATCCTAGTTTGGACAGTGGGGAGCATGCTTCTTCTTTTTGGATTTGCATTTTTTTATTGATTCAATTTTCGAAATTTTGGAAATCACCAATTTTGACACATCGTGCCAAGTGATAATTCGGTTTCTTTATGTCGGTATTTTTCTTATGTGTATGTCCAGTTTAGTATTAAATTTGTGTAGCTATGTGAATTATGCTCTCCGTGCATTTCGTTGGTATTACATCTCTAGTTTATTTTGCATGTTACAGTGAGCTAAATTGAGCATGGAGCTCCTTCATGTTAATTCGACTTTCTTTGTCTTATCATGTCTTGCTATTCTTGTGGTCGTCACAAAAGGTTCAATTCAGTTCAAGGACATCAAGTTCCTTATTTTATTAGTATCTTGTTTATTGCTTGCCGATAATTATGGAATCGGGTTATGTATTTAGCACTTCCAAATAAGTGGTTAAATTTCCCATTGTTTCCTCTTAGTTTGTACAAGTTTGCTTAGTTGTAGTCCTTGTTTTTTTTTTTTTTTCTTATCTTATTTTATTTTTTTATTTTTAGTTTACTTTATTTTTTGAATTGTCCGTAGTTGTTTACCTCTTTTGCATATCAATTTGTCAAAAAAAATGGAAGTCAGTTTGAAGCATTTGTCTAAGTTGAAAATCTAATTATCACGGCTCACTTTTAGCCTCCCTGTCATTTCTTTGCATTTTGCTTGGTCTTGGTTGCTGTTAGTTATTTGCTGTCTTGTTAAGTGGCAATCTATCGATCATCTTTTTCATTTAATGTTATAGTTTTAAGATATCACCATTAGATACTAACTCTTATCACTCTTTCTTTGCATGTGAAACGTGCCTCGAGTTTTTTTTTACTCTCATCTCCTATCCTTGCATCTCCTCGTTGGGTCAAAGGCCCAACTTTACCTCTTATCGAGTCAGACCCCTGTATATTCGGAAACTATTATAGGTCCCGGGGACCCAACACTGCTGGAAATAGTTCATAAATGGTCAAAAGCCCAAGAAATGGGCAGTATACATATTGTATACAGCAGTATACACTCATTATACAGCAAATTACAGGTCAAGAACATGAAAATACAGAGATGAGGTAAAAATACAGGGGTTTGGAAGCAGGAGATACACGGAAAGAGATGATATACACTGATATACATCCTCCGTATATCAAAAACGGGATTGGGTTAAAGCATAAAAAATCCAGCGGATTTGGCCCAAGAAAGGCCCAAATTCAACCTCTCTCCGTTACTCTTAAATTATTTAATTATAATTATTTATTGTTTATTGTTTGACTCTAATTTATAATCGTAAATCAACTCAGTTGGATCCCCCAAAAGACGAGCTATTTCTCTGTGTTGTTTTATTTCTAACAAATCTCATTTTATCAACTTTTGTATTGTCATTTATAATCTTTAGTCAAAAACTTTTTTTTTTCTTTATTTTATTAGTTTAAAATAGTTTTTCATAAACCAAAATGACTCAAATAAAAACCAACTTAGTTTCAATTCTAATTACTCATTTCTAATTCAAATGTTTCAATTAAGGTCCCACTTTCTTAAAAAATAAAAATTTGCTATTTGTTCAACTATTTTCTCAAAGTCAATCTAATAATGTTAGTTATTATTATAATATACTTACTTAGTCGTTTTCTCAAAAAGGTTAGTTAATTAATATAAAATGATTTTCATGCTTTAATTTATTAAATTGGTTTAAATCATTATTTCAAAAGGAATTAAATAAATTCTAATTACTCTATTAATATTCTAATCACTTGTATTTCGGTCAAATGTTTTATGTTTGGGTCCCTTTCTCTAAAAAAATAAAAATAATATAAAATGTGTCATTTATTTAATTATTTTCTTAAAATTAATCAAATGTTGTAAATTACTCTTCTTATGTTAAATCACATTTTTCTAAAAATTAGTCAAATATATATATTTTAGTCAAGTCGCAGGTCAACCGCGTGTTAGCGGGCACTTCGAATGCTTAAACCCTTCTCGAAGTGTAAATTGAACCCCGAACCTTCTTTGGTATTTTTCAAATGATTTTTCCTGTTTAAATCTTTGAAAATTATAAGTTTTCTTAATTTCTTTTTAAAAAAAAAATAAGTGGCGACTCTTTCTAAGTATTTTTCAAATTATTTTATACTTAGAACATTTCAAAAACGTGATTTTTCTAAAGATAGTCAAATTACGACACAACAACAACAACCACATGTGGCTGTCGTCAGTCCTACAGCCCCCTCTGGGCTTCCCGTTTCCACAGATCCCCTTCTACCACTACCCCACCTGGGAGATGCCCCTCTTCTATCCCCCCACAAACATGGAACCACTACTGTTCCCCCCATTCTTCTTCCTCCACCAGGTTTCGGGAAATTTCCAAACTCCTTGGAGCAATGTAGGGAGGGACCCGGTCTTCACAACAGTGGTGAACAGCGAGGCGAGGGAGATCCCCCCGCAGGTAGTTCCCAACATCTCAGCTTCGACATCCCAGGTAACTCCCAACCACATACCACCCATTTTTCCCAATACAGTCCTAAATCAAAGAGAGGAAGTAGAACAACAGGAGGTAGAAGATGCAATAGCTCTAATCAGGGAGACACGATCGGAAATAGTAGTACTAAAAAATATAAAAATAGTAATATTCAAAGAGAGATTCGACAAAAAACTTATACTCATCTGTCCACCAAATCTGTCCAAAAGCTCAATAGACATTCGAGTACCGACAAATCCCGATATAGGGAACTTTGTAGTGATAATGAATCCCTCCCTGAGGACGGAGAGGGAAGAGGACTTAGTGGAGAACACGACTACCTTAAACAGATCAATGAACATAATAGTTTGGAATTGTAGGGGATGCAATGGTGAGGACTTTAGGAGGAATTTTAGGGCCCTCATAGACTGGCATAAACCTCCATTAGTAGCCCTTGTTGAGACTAAAATGCAAGACCATCAGGCTTTACTAGATAACTTTCCTTTCAATAATATGATACAAGTTTCAGCAGTGGGAAACTCAGGAGGACTAGGAATGTTATGGGACGACGACGTCCTGGAGATAGACGATGTAGCCACAACAGGTCAGGAAATCCATGCAATGGTTAAGGTACGCGCCACTAACGACTCATGGCTTTTTAGTAATATATATCTAGTACGTATAGAAATTCTCGTAATATACTATGGCAAAATCTAAAAACTAAAAAAAAATAAATTAATGGTAACTGGCTACTGGGAGGGGACTTTAACGAACTCCTGAGTATAGCAGAAAAAAGTGGAGGTAGACCCCTAAAAAAAGGCAACACAAAAGAATTCTGGGATATGGTCAACCACTGTGAACTTATAGATATGGAGTTTAAAGGGAGTAGATACACGTGGTTAAATAAGCGCTTCAAAAACAAATCTAAACTGATATATGAAAGACTTGATGGGTTTTTTGCAAACGACAAATAGATCCTTAAATTCCCTGACGCCCAAGTACGACACTTACCACGTACCCACTCGGATCACTGCCCTCTACTCCTCTCCCTATTCCCAATAGGGGATAAAAAAAGGGATAAAATCTTTAGATTCGAAACCATATGGGCCTCCCATCCAGACATACAAAACATTATTAAAAATTCATGGGAAGGGGAAACCAATATCTTAGAAGCTATCCTAAGGTTCCAAAAAAAGGTAACAACATGGAACTATACATCTTTTGGGAATATCTTTTACAGAAAACGTAAATTAATTAGGAGGATTGAAGGTATTCAACAGGCTTATAATTACACAAAAAACTCTTTCCTTGCAAATCTTGAAAGCGAACTCATCGAAGAATACAACTATATTCTAAAAATTGAAGAGGATTTTTGGAAACTAAAGTCTAGAGTAGACTGGCTAAACGAAGGGGATGCAAACACTAGTTTTTTCCACACAACTACACTAAATAGGAGAAGGAGAAATAGAATTGTAGCTCTACAGTCGGACCATGCAGTGGCAGATCCAGGATCTTAGGCTCGTGGGTGCTCAATTCCCTTATTATAAAGTTACTATAAATCACATTATATAACCATATAAGCGTACAACTATTTAAACGTTATAGTTAAAAACTCTTTATTTCTTAAAAACTAAGAAATGAAGTCCAAATTTTGCTAGCTTCTCTTACCAATTACAACTAATAATTCACTCTTGCAAGCACCCTCATTTATTTTATGTTAAAGAAATGAGCACTACACAACCATTACAAAATTCATCACCTATACTATTACGAAGTTCATTTTTGATGTACTTTATGAACAAAAAAGCTCGTTCCACAGAAACAGTAGCAACACGAAGAATGAGAGTCAACTTGATAAGCAAATAAACAAGTTGAAGAACCTCTAGTTAGAATTACGAGCATAAACTATAAAATTATCAAGCTAATAACTGAGATCTCAAAGCTTATTGCTATCAAACTCATTCATATTAAGCTCTTGAAGATGCAAATTAATAAAGACATAACAAATCTCAACGCGCAAATGATGAGAATATATAACATCAAGAGATTTTTGCTTGGACTTTTCTGGAAAGTAGCTAACCATTCATGAAAATGTAACATCAAGAAATGCTAATTGCCGTTAAAAATACACATTAACAGTAATTAAGCTATTATCGCTAATTAATTATCACTAAAAATTATTTTTGTTTTGTATCTATACATATTGATACATAATTTGCAAATAAAATTTTAAAATGTTATATCAGATGTTGAACACCTACTGTTAACTCACGAGTCAGGCAAATCACTCTTTGGTAGGGGTGGGCAAAATCAATCCAAATATTTATGATCAGTCTAATTCATTTATGTTTGTATAAGTTAATAATCCACTTATTTTATTATATGGACTCATTTGATCTGTTTATTTCATCTCATTTTAAATTTGGGCTAATATATTGCAATTCAAATTGATTCATGAGAAATTACAAATGTATTTTTTAAAACATTCAAATAAAATTTCTCATGAATCAATTTGAAATGTATTTTATTATGATATTATAAATAATAATTTATTTTATGTACAATAAAAATACATGATGTGAACGAGGGATATGTTTCTAAAGATTACTAAGACTTCATTAATTAATTTTCAAGAATGAGATCTAACTTCCAACCTAAATTATGTAGCGTGATCAAATCCAGCTAAAAAAAGACTATGGAAGAACATTTATGAATGTCGTAAAAGGTTGAGATCTAATTGTAAGAAAAATGTTTAATTTATGAGGAAAAAAGTTTGAGCTGCTGGCGAGATTCGATGCCTCAACCTAGCAGCCCCCGCACACATGACTTTAAGATCCAGCCCTGAACCAAAGCACCCATCAATGCTTTTGTTCAAATTTCAATGGGTGCTAATATCTATTATATATTAATTTTTGCAGATTTTCTATATAAATAACAAAAATTTTGTCGAGGTCAATGGGTGCTCAAGCACCCAGCACACTCCACGTAGATCCGCCCCTGGGACCATGGGGAATGGATAATAAAGAGGACATAAAAAAGACCACCCTCAACTATTTTAAAAAATTATTCAACACCTCCCACCATCTATCAAATTGGGAAGTAAATAACTCCTCTGACCACATACACCCAGATCTCCATAACCTAGGGGATTTGCCATCTACAGAAGAAATACTTAAGGTAATATTCTCCTTCAAACCACAAAAAGCCCCAGGGCCGGATGGTCTTCACCCTTTTTTTTACCAAAAGTACTGGAATATAGTAGGAAACTCTATTGTTACATTATGCCAAAACGTTTGAATCAACGAAACTCATATATGTTTAATCCCAAAAAAGAAAAACGCAAACAAATTAAATGAATTCAGGCCCATAAGCCTCTGTAATACAACATACAAAGTAATAACCAAGATAATTGCACAACGACTTAGGCCCTTTATGGATAAACTAATTGGGCCATGCCAGTCAAGTTTTCTAAAAAATAGGCAAGCCTCGGATAATGCCATTATCATCCAAGAAATCATTTCCCACTTTGGGAAAATGAAAGGGAAGAAGGCAAACCTAATATTAAAAATTGACCTCGAGAAAGCTTTTGACAAAATCAAATGGTCTTTCATAAGGGAAACTCTTATCTATTTTCGCTTTCCTCGTAGCATTGTCAACCTTATCATGTCATGTGTTACAACAAGTAAAATAGCAATACTAGTCAATGGGAACAAAACAGAATTTTTTGAGCCAACAAGGGGGATAAGACAAGGGGATCCTTTATCACCATACATCTTTATCCTCTGCATGGAGATCTTATCTAGGAGAATAGATCAAGAGGTCCAACTAAAAAATTGGACTCCAATAAAAATCTCCCACAAGAGGCCCCAAATATCACACCTGTTTTTTGCAGATGACCTAGTTCTAATGAGTAGAGCCAACAAAGCTAACTGCAAGTGTATTTGAAAAACAATGAAAGACTATTGCGAATCCTCAGGGCAAGTAGTAAATACAAATAAATCAAAACTAATACTATCCAAAAATTGTCCTGATACTATAAGCAACTTAATTTCTAAGAAGCTGAACATAAAACAGGGGAATCATTTTGGAAAATACTTAGGATTCCCAATTGTACACAAAAGATGCACAAACAACGATTTCCAATTCATTATTGATAACCTCCAATCAAAGCTAGCAGGATGAAAGACAAAATTTCTTAACCTAGCAGGTCGCATTACCCTGGCAAAAGCTTGTCTAAATAATATCCCAACCCACATCATGCAAATGATAAAGCTACCAAAAACCATCACAAAAAAAATTGACCAACTACAACGAAATTTCATCTGGGAGTCTACTAGTGAGAAGAGGAAATTACATTTGGTAAAATGGAAAGTAATAACCACAAAAAAAAACGAGGGAGGACTGGGAGTACAAAGAGCAGAAACAAAAAATCTAGCCCTCCTATCAAAGTTCGCCTGGAGAGCTTTCCAAAAACCAAAATTACCATGGACCTCAGTTTTACTAAGGAAATATTCCAGTAACATGAAATTGGATAATCAAACCAAGGCAAACAGTGCACATAGTAAGCTTTGGAAAGACATGCTATCAGGCTAGAGCATATGTAAGAAAGGCATGGGCTGGGTCTTAGGAGATGCACCTACACATCCCATAATAGAAAGGACAAGGTTGTGTGGAGGCCAAGTCCCCAAGGGGCACTATCAACGTCTTCAGTATATAAATTTCTAACAGAACAGAATACGACCACTACAACTGATAACTTCAGCTGGATATGGCCTCTGCACTGCCAAACAAAATAAAATACTTCATTTGTCTTTGTCAACATAAAAGGCTACCTACTCGTAAGTATTTACACTCTATAGGAATAAAAATTGACCCTCTATGCCACATATGCAATAAAACGAAAACATTAAAACATATCATTATAGAATGCTACACTGTTAGAAAAATGTGGAAAAACCTTAAAGTACTACACGCGGTAAGCCAGACTGGAGATACCCAAGGGAGTGATTGGCTAAATATCATAAAAAAACCTCCAGGTACAATTAAATCCAAAGTATATCAGCTGGAATGAAGCTTTTCCTTTCTTTCTATGGAACACATGGCTCAAAAGGAATGAAAACTACCTCCAGAACACAAAAACTGACATCTGCACATAAAAAATTCTTAGCCAAACCATCGAGTTTCACACCCTTACCGGAAGCACCCCCTTAAAGGGGAGAACAATTAAAACCTTGATCAGATGGATTCCCCCTATACAGCGATACAAGTTGAATACCGATGGATCCTCAATAGGAAACCCAGGCAAAGGCAGAATAGGTGGAGTTATAAGAGACACTAAAGGAGAATGGATAGTAGGCTTCGTAGGAAATCTCCATCTAGCAAACAATATCAGAGCAGAATTAACAGCTCTAATGCAGGGGATAAAATTGGCATTAGAGAGAGGTCTAATGCCATTAGAGATCAACATAGATTGCAAGGAGCTAATCAACATCATAACTAACGATCACCCTTCTTACACTAACATGATTAATTCTTGATTGCAGGGATCTGCTGCGCAGGCTGGGGAACCCCCCCAATCCACCACTCGTTTAGGGAGATAAATAGAGTGGCAGATGCATTAGCAAGGGAAGGATCAAAAACAATCCAAGATAATTCCTTTTTGTGCTTGGATGTTCCTCCGGTGTTTGTCTCTGAAGAGCTAGAAGCAGACAAGGAAGGAACATTTTTTGTTAGGCTACAAAAGCCAATGTTAGCTCCTAATGTATGTAATAGCTATAATGGTACTGTAATTCCCCTTACGCTACTAAGCGAGCGTCCTGCTCTGCCCCTCCCTTGTAATGAAGAATATTAATGTATTAATATAAGCTTCTTTTTTAACCAAAAAAAAAACAATAAAAAGGAAAAAATTGTCAAGTTTCCACTATGAGGATCTAATAATATTGATTGCACCTAAATTCAACAAATTTTAGGGGGCTAAAAACTTTTATTTTGTAGTTTTGCTACCATACTATGAAGGCATAATACATAAATATGACCCTTAACTTGACTTCAAATTATTACTTTGACCTTTAACTTTGATAGTGCGTAAGAGACACTTTATCCAAAATTTAAACAAAAAAAATACTCTAATATTTTAGACAAAACGCGTGATATACAAATGTTTTGATGTGGATAAGTAACTAAAATATATATACCTAGATTTTAAAAATAATAAAAATAAATAATAATATAGAATAAGGTGAAAGTGAAAATAAATTCATTTTTGGGAAAAAAAAATTTACTACCTCTTCTCCTCTTTCTTCTTAAAAAAAAAAAAACCTTAATCTAAATTTCTAAAATTCATGCCCCTTATATTCAAATCAAAGAAACAACTGTTCAAAATATGTGCAAAATTTCATATATTTGAACGATTACCTATTCTTCTTCCTTAACTTAGTCAAGATATCAAGGTTCAAAACTTTACAAACAAGAATTGCATATTGGTAATAGGTTACGATATTAATTTTCAGATTCATTTTAGTATAAACGTTACAGAACCATTACGATATTTCTGACTTAAGATCAGAATCTTGATGTTTTTGCGAAACTATTTGATATGTTACGAAACCTTAAAAAAAAGTAGATAATCAGATCATTGTGATGGATTTTTCTTGCATTTTCGGTTAGATTGTGTTTTTCAGTTCACGATAATCATCGTCATGTAGTTTTCAGTTCCTCAGGTTCAGAGATCATGAATGAAAGGCTATTTTTGGTCTGAATTTTGAAATTGTTTCAAGCATCATATTTAAGGCTAGAAATGACGATTAACACTTCTCCCCTAATTAATGAGTAATTAGGAAAGTTAGTGAAATCAAGGGAACGCATCATTTTGTCCAAATGAGGGAATTAGTAGTTATGGGTAAATCTAGAAAAGATACATAGCACAAAAGTAATCGAGAAGTATCACTCATTAATTTAGAACTCAAGTCCATATATATTCTAGCAAGAACCTTTAAAGTAGACAGTCAGATAATTCGGATGTGTTTTGCTTGCATTTTCAGTTCGACAATAGTTTTCCGGTCACCTGAAGTTTGTGTATTTTTCATTTCACGATAATCAGATTGTTGTTGTCATCGAGTGTAATGACCCTCTTGGTCATTTTTGTGTCTTGCCTTCTGTGTGTCGTTTAGAGCGTTCCCGTAGCGACCCCAAGTCATTTATGACTTGCTGGGACTGACAGTTCGGTCACCTGGTCGTTCGTTTGGTCTTGGTGTGAGTTTTTGTGTTTTGGAGCTTTTGAACCTTGAACGATCATTTTTGATCAAAAGTTCAAGAAGATGACATTGAAATCCAATTCTGACGATTTCATTAGCTCCGGAAGGGTCATTTTAAGCTAGTAGCATGGTCAACATGACTCCCGAGGTTTTCAGTGTGAGTCGGTGCGATTAGGCGTTTTAACTTTAAGTTTAAGCCTAAGTTTGACTTTGGTCAACATTTTGAGTAAACGCGCTCGGATGAGAATTCCGTCAGTGTGGTTAGCTCCGGAATGTTGAGTTTGGTCTAGATTGACCCTTCTTTTGTGTCCCGAGGTTTCTGATTTCTTTCCGAGCCGTTTTGTGGGTCTTTTCTTAAAATGACCTTAGTAAGTGGGACCCACTTTTTATCGAAATGACCTCTATAGGAAATTTCGACTGCGCCGTTGAGTCTGGAATATCGAATTAGGTATGGTTGCATATCTCGTTTGCGTGCACGGGGTTCCGAACGAGATCGGAGCACCCCGTCGGAGTTAAAGTTTTGGGAAATTGTTGCAGAGATTTTCTGCAATAAATGCAGAAAATCAGCAACATATTCCTAAATTCAAACTCTCTTAACTCTCTCATCTTTTGTCCGATTTGGGCGATTCAAAAGGCAAAGTTGTGAGATTTTTCGAGGGCAACGCGTTGGTGAGCTCGGATAGTGGTTTGGGATTCCCGTTTGAGGTAAATTCGCGATAAAACCTGACTGTTGTACTGTTTTCGAGTCATTGTTTTTGGAATTTTTGTTTTGGTCATATCTCACTCATTTTAGCTCGGTTTTGGGTGATTCGAAGTCCCACGTGTTGAGAATTGTCGTGACTTCGTTGTAGAGTGTTCAAAGAGTGCTGGGCACCTTTTGATTTTCGTTTATTTCGATTTTTGGCTGCTGCTGTAGGGTTTCTTTTAGTAGATTAAAGTGGGTTTTCTTGCTTGTTGGTTTTTGCTGTGTTTTGAGCCTCGGATTGTGTTCCAAAATGGAACACAAGTTTGGAATGCTGTTTAGGGTCTCTTGACGGAGTCAAATTTGGACAGTTCGGTGCGGGTCCCACGATTCCCGTTTTGACTCCAAAATTGACCCGTCTCTGTTTGTTATGATTTTGGTGTCTAAATGACCATAGTAACGTTGTGACTCTATTTTTGATAGCGGGGCAGCGTTTTGAGACTGTTCGGAAAGGGAAAGCTCCGATAAAGTGATTTGGAGAGCGCACGGTTGGCCTTAAGGTAGGCTACGGCTTTCCTTCTTTTAGATTGAGCTTAATTGTGTAAAAACATGTTGATAGGAGTGAATTAGGGGTGGGTACAAGTTTACTACCTTACTTTGATTAGATACCTCATGTTAGGATCGATTGGCCATATCTCGGGTATAGTATCATGTTATCCGATTTATTAGAGTTGCATGTCTATGTGCTAAATGTTATTGTATGTTTGTATGCTTTGTATTGTATGCCTTGTTCATCCTTAATCGTAAGTATGATGTCCTTAGTCTAGGTTAGGCCAAGCATTGCCTTAGACTTATGACCCGTGTGGGCCGGATAGCCTTGACTTTTCGCCGACGTCGTTCGGATGACTTAGCTCCTTGTAGATCGGAATAGCAGACTTGAGTCCGATAGTTTGAGCCTTAGATTAGGCGTTATGTATCTTCTCCCTCGCATTCTGTGGTTCCGGCGCATTCTCGAAGGTTTGGTACATCACTAGAGGCGTGGGATTGAGATAGTATAGGCTTGGAGCCTTTTCTGTGATTTTTTTAGAGTGGACGGCGTTCCACGGTGGTTGTTTTTGGATTGAATCCTATTGGAGATACCATCACCCCGGGGTCGTTCTTTCTAGCCGGGCCGGGAACGTATCGCCGGGCCGGGTAGACTCGGTGATATCGGCGATCGCCCGGGCCTCTCTTTCTAGCC
Organism: Solanum commersonii; assembly: GCA_029007595.1. NCBI lineage: Eukaryota > Viridiplantae > Streptophyta > Magnoliopsida > Solanales > Solanaceae > Solanum > Solanum commersonii. The sequence continues at coordinate 294,694 of JAJTWQ010000224.1, forward strand.
GGGCTGGGAGTGTCTTTCGGGCCGGGTGTCCCCGGTCGCTCTTTCTAGCCGGGGAGCCGATCGCATGGTAGGACGACTCGCGATATCTACCTCACTCACGGGTCCCTCTTTCTAGCCGGGTGAGGAGCGGATTGTTTGGTTGGGTGCCCCTAGGGTCACTCTTTCTAGTCTGGGGGAGTGCACCTTCTTGGTTGGGTGGAGTACGATGGATTATCTTAGTTACTTTGGGTTGGTAGCCTAATTTTTCTTCTTTCTCGTAGACTTAGCTTTTCCGTGTACTGTCGGGCTTATGGGGGTTCGTTCGGGTTTTATTTGAGCTTGTGCACGAGTGTACCTTCCGGGTTTATGGGGACCCAGCTTAGGTTTAGTCTAGTTGTACTTAGTTTGTTTTTGGTATGCTCGTGTGCTTCATTTTCTTATCCGCTTTGACCTCTCTGTGTCTAGATTCTATCCTTTCTTATTGTTTTTACCCTTTTTGCTCAGTCGGCCTATGATGCCTACTGAGTACCTGTTGTGTTGGTACTCATGCTACGCTCTGCATCTATTTCGTGATGCAGGTCCCAGTACCAGTTACCAGCGGTGATTAGTTCCAGCCTTCTTTTGCAGTTGTGATTCGGAGACGAGGGCGAGCACTTGGCGTTTTGGGGTTTGTTCTGTCTCCTTCTTTTGATTTAGCTAGTCTTGTTGCCTTTGAGACACGCTCTGTTGTGGTCCACTTTTGGGACTTGTACTCTTTATTAGATAGCTCGTACTAGTGACTTCCGTGTTCGGGAGGGATTTCGTATATATTTATTTTGGGTTGCTTCCGCTTTGTTATCCTTGTTTAGACTATTATTTTCGCTAGTTTCTGCCCTTTTGCTCATTGCTTGATGTTCTGGGTTACGGGTTGGCTTACCTACTGGTAGGGTATAGTAGGTGCCATCATGACTCGAGAAATCGGGTCGTGACATCGAGATGTTGTTTTCAGTTTTCAGCTCATCGGGTTCAGAGATCATGAAGGGCTACTAGAACCTTTCCCATTTTAAAAAGAACACAAACCCAATAATACAAGATTTAAATTTTTAACCCACTTCGAGAGATGTAACCAATCATCAACGCATTAAATGATACTTTAAGCATTAATCGAGAAGTGTCACTTAAATGCTTTAGTTGATACATAATCAAGAAGTATCACTTAAATCGAAAAGTATCACTTAAATGCTTCAATTGATGTATAATCGAGAAATATCACTTAAATCGAGAAATATCACCCATTAATTTAGTGTAGCTTTCTTTTGTTAAATTGATTTTCTTTCCACTTATGTTTGATATATCTTTTCTTCAACAACTTATATAATTTGCTTTGCTCAACGATGTATATGATTCAACTCAAATTTCAAGGTTTTCGTATTTATCATGCTTTACACATTATATATTAATGAAGAATTTAAGTAATCGTGTAAACAATTTGTGCACTATTAAGTCATATTTATTTATTGTATGATTTAACTTATAAAGTTTTTTTTTATTAGTGTAATTTGACCTATTATTGTATAATGCTTGTTTTATTGATTAATTATCGGTATATCAAAGTTAATCTAAAATAAAGGAAAAAGGTATAAGTACCTCCCTAGACTATGACCCAAATCACATAGACACACCTTAACTAAACTAAGGTCTTATTACCCCTGAACTCATTTTTTTGTAATTTTGTACACCTTTTTGGCTTACGTGGCATCCAAATATCTCTCACGCGTCTCAATTGCGTGGAGTCACGAGGTGTGCCACATAAGCCAAAAGGTGTACAATATTATATATAAAATGAGTTCAGGGATAATAGGATCTTAGTTTGGTTAAGGTGTGTCTCGGGAATTTTGGTCATAATCTAGGTTGGTACAGGGTACTTGTGGCTTCTCCCTAAAATAAAAGAATATTTTCTATACTAACATTAGTTACATAATTATGTCATATAAGTATATTTGCCATTAGTTTTGTTTTAAGAATAAGTGCAAAGAAACTGAGAAAACTTAAAAAGTGGAAGTTAAAACCGTTTTTTTAACAAATAATCTTTTCACTAATTAATTTTATTATATATAGTGGAGCTTAACCATCTTCTTCAGTCACTTCATATTCGGAAAAAAAGTGTAAAATATCTACTCATTTTTTCTTTCTGCTTGGATTCTCTCTGCAAAAATAAAAAATGTTACCTGCAATTGGACATACTGATGAAGAAGAAGAAGGACAAAATGGAAATCAAAATTCAGAACAGAGAGAAACAGAGGAACTGAATGAAGAAGAAGCTGGAGGGAATCAATTTGGAGAAACAGATGAAGATCCCAATGACGATGATGATGAAGAAGAAGAACAGATACAGAATTTAGGATCGGGAAATAATGTGAATCGTCAAAATTCTGAAGAAAATGAAAGTGGAAATCAAGAATCAGAAGGTGGAGAAAATGGTGAAAATCAAGAAGAAAATACATCTTGGTTAGTAGTAGTAGAAGAAGTAGAAGACGACGAAGAAGAAGATGAAGAAGAAAGAAGAAGAAGAGCTGCTGAAAAAGGAAAACAACCAATGGGTGATGAAGGAGGAATATCAATCACTGAATTAAACGATGAAGACGAGGATCATCATCTGGATTTGGCGATTTTAAAAGCCATGTGCGATTACGAGTGCATTATTAGAAATTCTCCTCAACTTCCCACCTTTAATAGTCGACTCGTTTACGTCAAGGATTCATTCCCCGATTTGAAAATGTCCAGAGAGGCTTTAGAAGAAAAGATTATAGCACTTTGTAAAAGTTTCAACGATGTTAGGGAACAGCTAGGAGATGATCCCGAGATGACTCGACCTATTGATCGAGAAATTTTCAACTTGTCTATGATAATATGGGGACGAAGATAATCTCGAGAAGGATATAGGTTCTGATACTAATTTTCTGATTCATTTTACAGCAGCATTACACTTTGGTGAGTGAATCTGATGTATGTGCTATTTCTTGCTTACGATTTTCAGTTCAACTTAATTTTTTTGTGGGATTAGAGATCGTGAACTGTTGTTTTGATCAGTTGTGTGAAATCTTAGTAATGAAGAGTAACACTTACATATATAATCGAGAAGTATCACTTAAATCGAAAAGTATCACTTTTAGTGTATGAAATCTAGGAAGAGCCTCCCCCTCATTATTACTTTTACTTAAAGTGATCTAATAAATCATACAGGTTTCTCTTATAGGTTATAAGAAATACTCTCTCCGTTCCTTTTTAGTGGTTATGTTGTGGTTTTTTAGAGTCAATTAGACTAAATAAAGCTAAATTAGATTTCATTAATTTGATATTTTAAAATAAAATTTTAGATATTAAAAAATTATACGGAAAGTATTATAAATTGCAACTTTTTTCATATCAATATAATGAAAAAATACATCTTAAAATGTTAGTCAAAATTCATATCATTTGACTCTCAAAACAAACCATAATTTTATGACAGCCTCTATAATGAATCTAATACTTCATATTTCATAACTTATATAATAAAGTTTTGTAAGCTTAATCAAACTTCATTGACCACTAAGTTAAATCTTGACATTTAAAAGTAATCTAAAATTTGATATTTGGTACATAAAATTTAGTAACCAATCTTGAAAAAGATAATTCAGTAAATTTGGTCACTGAGATCTGGTCTATTTTACTTCCCATGTTTTTTTTTTTTTTTACGTCCCTTAAGAAAATATTACCTTATTTACTCTTAGATCTCAGTTTAATTTTATTCCTATTTTAGCCACATTAATTTTATTAAATAGTGGCGCTTAACCATTCTCTTCAGTCACTTCGAAACAAGTGTTGAAATCCTTACTCCTTTTTTTACTGTTTTGATTGTCTGTGCAAAAAAAAAATGTTACCTGAAAATGGTCGTAAGAGATTACGTACTGATGAAGAAGAAGAAGGAGGGGAAAAGGAGGTTGATGGACAGAATGGAAATCAAGAATCTGATGAAACAGAGGAGGGAAAAACAGAGGAATTGGATCCAAATGGAGGACGAAAAAGAAAACGCCAAAATGATGAAGATGGCGACAACGAAGAGGAAGAAGAAAAAGAAAGAAGAAGAGCTGCTAAAAAAGGAAAACAACCAATGTCTAAATTGGGAATGTGGAAAAAAAGACGCCAATCAGATGCTGACTATTATGATTATGATTGTGATTATCATCAGAATTTGGCGATTTTAAGAACCATTTGGGATTACAAGAGTAAAACTGGGGATTTCCCAAATCCACCCTCGATTAAACTACTCGATTTCATCATGTATTCACTCCCAAATTTGAAAATCTCCCGAGAGAAGTTAGCGAAAAAGATCATTGCATTAAAGAATAATTATAATGATGCTTGGGAACTCGACGAAGATTATCCTGGGTTGGACAGGCCTGTGGATCAAGAAATTTTCAACTTGTCTATGCGATTATGGGGTGATCAGAAGGAATTTTATGATGACTGGAAATGGAAATAGCAAATAGCGCCATTTAGTTTATGAGAATGTGAGAAACTGGAGCTGTTGATTTCTTGTTTGTTTGCAACCAAAGCTCGAAAAAATCTTATGTGTTTTATGTATTTGGATTTTTCGAAAAATAAAAAAATGTAATGTTTTGTTGTAACCTAATCCTAGCAAGAGCCCAGACTTTTCACTTTCTTTCAAGTGTAAGAGAAAAGGTTCAGATTTGTCCTTATACTTTAAAGAGTCTAACTTTGCCATTCGTTAGAAGTTTGACTCATTCATTTCATGTCCTCGTTGTTTAGATTTGTCCTTATACTTTAAGAGTCTAACTTTGCCATTCGCTAGAAGTTTGACTCATTTATTCATGTCCTCATTGTTTAGATTTGTCCTTATACTTTAAGAGTATAACATCGCCATTCGCTTATCGTTTGACTCATTTATTTCATGTCCTCGAAGTTTAGATTTGTCCTTGTACTATAAGAGTTTGATGTGTATATACCTTATATTTACTTTGTTCAAAACATACATCAACATGGCAAGTCTCATGAATTCGGCAAGTTGCTATACTTGAGAGAAAATAAGTCAACAAAGTCTCAAATTAGAAGTATCAAATTTTGGCGTTTACGTAATTCATGAAAAAAGGAGCAAGAAAGATGCTTTTATCTATCTTAAGGAAATTAAGTTTCAGATTCAATATCTTACCGGTTTAAGTAGTGTATATATAGTTGGTATAAGTTATTTTATAACATTGCTCATATTGACCTTCTTCATCTTAGCTTTTTGCACTCACTTCTCTTTCAAACCTTTTTGTGAAAAACGATTTTCCTGAGCCGAGGATTTATAGTAAAGAATCTCTCTACCTCACAAGGGTCGAGTAAGGTCTGCGTACATGTCAGAGATGAAGAACATAGGTGACGAAGATGGATTTTATCAGGCCATGAAAAACATTGTGCAGAATGCTGAGGGTGAAGTCATGTCATGACATGGAAATGCTAATAAAGAGGGATGAAGGTTTGCGATTGTTTGTGATTTTCTGATTATTTTGGAGAAGGTATGTACCATTTGGTGGTCGAAATAGACTAGTGGCATGAAAAGACATTGCTTAAATAAGAGTGTAACATCCGACCATTTAAAACGAATATGAAGAAGCTTGATATTGGAAATAATCATTTTTGGAAAGAAAATAAAAATCTGGAAATTTGGCTAAGTATGGGAAAAAGTGAGTTTTTGGTCAACTTTGAGTAGTCATAACTCCTAGCTCAGGATGAGTTAGGAGTAGTTTCAGTTATGTTTGCGAAGCTCGCGGAATGACCTTTCCAACACCACCAATTTTACTCGATTCTGAGTTCATATGAGTGAGTTATGCCCTCTAGAAGTTGGGCAGTTGGAAGGAAAATTAGTCCGGAAATTTTAAGGGCATTTCGGTCTTTTTCCTAATCAATTCATTTTGTCACATTGTTGTGTTAGAATGATTTTGATCAGTTTATTCCCTTTTCTTTTCAAAGAGTGAGAGTTAGGGCTTGGGAGATAAGAGAGAAAGAAGAAGGAGAAGAAGAAGAGAAAGGGAAGATCAAGCAAGGAGATCGTCATGATTTCGTCGGGGGTGATCCCTATCAAGGTATGTGAGTCTTAGTGATGGGTTGATCCTTTCCCCCACACACCAAACTTGTTTTATTTTTGAGAAAAGATTGGTCATGTTGTTGAAGTAGTTGGTTATGTTGTTGAAGTAGTTGGTTTGTGTTGTTGAAGTTATTGGGTTATGTTGTTGGTGGAGTTTGAAAAATAACTCGATTATCTATCATATCATAGGTCATGTGGCACCTATTTCCTTTTGTACTAAGAGTTGTGACTATTTGAAGTTGTTGCACCAGCAATTTTCAGCAATTGGCAGTCGTTTCCCATCTACGGTCATGACCTACGGACCGTAGATCGATTGACGGTCCGTACTGGTCAACCGTCAATCGGGGCAGAAGTTGGGCTTTTTGGGGCATTCGATCTACGGACACGATCTACGGTTCGTAACCTGATCTACAGACCATAAGCCCGACCGTGGTTCAACACTTAGCCAATTTTGCTGACTGAGTTCTTAGGGGAAATTCTCTGTCATGAACGACGGACCTGCAGGACGGACCGTAAGTCCATCTACGGTCCGTCGATGGCGTCCGTAAGTGTCACTTGTGTCACCAGAAGTCTAAAGTCTCAGCCAAGTTCCCCCATTCTTTTCTCACTTTCTCATGCATGTTCCTAGGTATTATACCTATGTTTCATAGTTGTTTTCGATACTCCAAAGTACGACTAAACGTCAAGAACTCGTCCATAACATGTGATCAAACACTTGAATTCATAATTCCAATTCAAGGGAAGTTAGTTTCAAGTCAAGTAAAAGCGTATAGAGTTTCAAGTCGAGTTAAGTTAAGAGTTTCAAGTTGAGTTCATTTTAAAAAGAGCTATTAGGGAACTAAGTATTCCCAAAGGAGGTTATAAATGTTTTTACATTTGAGTAAGAGGGGAACCATGTTTTCCAAAAGAGCCTTTGGACTAAGTTTTGAGTAATTATCTCAACTAAAGAAAGTTTGTGTTTAAAGACGCTTATGAGCCAAAGTATTTTGGGAGTAGTTTTGAGCACCGAATTGGAGACACGAGTTCATATTAACTCAACTCTCCATAAGAACCATGTGCCAACATGGGATTTCTCGGGTCATACTTTTTAGATGATCACGAAAGTTAAGCTAGTGGATCCACTTAGTAAAGTTAGCTTCCTATATCACGGCAAGGTATAGGATGATCCTTGGGCAAAGCGAGGTAAAGCTGTCACGCCCCGAGCCTACACCCTGGGCGGGACCGGCACCCGGAGACCATTTCTGGCCCCAAGCGAACCCTTGGCCTGGCTTTCTTAACTCAGCGGAAACCTAACCCAACCAAATAACTCAATGCAATGCAATATTACAAAACAACTTAACTTATAAAAATATGGCCATAAAGGCAACTCGAATCTCAAAATAGAATATTTACATAGATGAGAGACTCAAAACTAACTGACTGACTGTCTGTCTATGAAGCCTCTAAGATACTGAGATGGATGTTGGGACAGACCCCGCAACATCCTAATAAAACAAAAACTAAGAACACAAAATAATTGAGTCCTCCGAAATGCAAAGAGGCTCACCACTGACTCTGGAGTGCTCAGCTGGATCAACGACGTGCAGGATGCTGATCCGGGGTACTGTATCTCGCATCATAAGACGATGCAGCCAACCGGCATCGCACATGGAATGTACGAGTATGCGAGCTGGAAAACTAAGCAACATAGGCTAGAAGGAAATTTGGAAGAAACCGAAAAGTTTACCTTGCTCAACTCAACTCTACCGACTCGACTTCTTTCAATATAAGGCAATTTAAAACAAGTGCGATATAAAGAAAGACTATTTAAAACATGTTATAAACACTGTGTGTATACAAGGATACAATAAACCCGAGATGTATATAGAAATACAATGAACCGATGTATATAAAAATACAATAATCTCTCGTGTATGAAAATACACAATAACTGCTATGGGAGTTTCTCTAACCGACAACCATCACATAAGAGCTATTGTGACGATACAGCGATCGACCTCACGCTGTCAGAGCATCTTATACCCGGCCAAAGGTATAAGACCTGAACTGCCTAATGGATCCACTAGTCTAATATGAAAAGGATTCATCTAAAAAGTATGATCCTTTTTTACCCATGGTGGCTAACATGGTTCTATGGGGGCTGTGGGTTCTTTGAACACTCCCCCAATTCGGTGCTCGATACTACTCCCAAAAATGTACTGGCTTTTGTGTTTTTAAAACATATTTATTCCCGCCGATATGAGATAATTACTCAAAAACTAGCCCGAAGGCTTTTTGGAAATCTCAGTTTCCAACCTTGTTTAAATGTAAAAACATTTCTTTAAAACTTCTTTGGGAATACATAGTTCCCTAATAACTTTGAGAAAAGAACTCAACTTTAAACTCTTTACTTTACTTGAACTCTTGGCTTGATGTGAAACTCTTAACTTAACATGAAACTCTTAACTTTTGACTTGACTTGAAACTCAATACTTAACTTGGAACTTGAGCCTTAGAATGAAGTTAAAACGTTCAATGAAGACTCTTGGAAAACCTTAAAGACTTGCTTTGACTTACTTACTTCAAAGCTTGACTTCACTTGACTTGGAAACTAACTTCACTTGAATTGTAGTTTTACTTGACTTTTGGAAGTACCTTGGAGTGTTGGAAACAACTAGGAAACATAGGTATAACACCTAGGAACATGTATAAAAGAAAATGGTAAATGAAAGGGAAGGATTGGTGTCCTTGGCACTAGGAGAGGTGCGACAGCCCAGCCCCTTTTTTCCCCAAAAATCCGACTTTCTCCCCTTGTTTCTTTCCAATTCTAAACCCTCTCAACCTCAAGGTTTCAGCAGCAACACTTAGAACCATAAAGACCCTTATTATACAATAGATTCAACTCAAAAATCACAGCCAGAAATCTGTACTAAATCAGCAAGAACTTCAACACAACACTACTACAACTTCAACAACCAATAAATCTTCTCTTGGAATTAAGAACGAGTTGGTGTGTGGGGGTATGAACCAACTAACACTAAGGATCATCAATCTCTTAATATACAATAGATCACAACTCAAATACACAGCCCAATCCTCGTCCCACAACCAACAATAACTTCAACAACACAACTAACAACATCAACAACAACTAACAACTTCAACAACTTCAACAACAAATCAAATCTCTTCTCAAATCATAAAAACGAGCTTGGTATGTGGGGGAAAGGATAAACCCACACTAAAGACTCACATACCTTGATAGGGATCACCCCGACGAAAAATCCACGATGATCTCCTTGATTGCTCTTCTCTTTCTCCTTTTCCTTCTCTTCTTTCTCTCTTCTCTCCCAAGCCCTAGCTCTTTACTCTTAAAAAAAATGAGACAAACTGATATAAAATCAGTCTAACACTTTAATATAACCAAAACAATTGATTTGTGAAAAGACCAAAATGCCCTTAAATTTCCGGAACGGTCTCCCCCCCAACTGCCCCACCTTCAAAGATCATAACTCGCTCATACGAACTCGGAATCGAGCAAACTTGGTGGCGTTGGAAAGATCGTTCCACAAGCTTCGAAACCATAATCGGAACTACTCCTAACTCATCCTGAGCTAGGAGTTACGACTACTCAAAGTTGGCCAAAAACTCACTGATTTCCACACTTAGCCAAATTTTCAGATTTTTGAACTTAGCCAAATTTTTTTTCCAGATTCTGGACTGCCAAATTTCCAGATTTTAAATTTTTTTCCAAAAATGACTATTTCCAAATTTCAAGCTTCTTCAAAGCCACTTCAAATTGTCGGATGCTACAATATCTCCCTTGAAACATTCGTCCTCGAATGAGGTTACTCTTACAAAGCTAAGGGTGTAACATCAACTCAACACCCAACAAACAACCATGCAAACGCAACAACAATAACGACATGCTCATAATAATAAAAAAAGGCACTAAGAAGGAAATTAATACCTTAATCTCAAGGGATTCAAAGAGATATGGATATCTCTTCTTCATGTCATCTACGGCTTCCCAAGTTGCTTCCTCATCAAATTGGTTCCTCCATAGGACCTTGACTGAGGCTACATCTTTCGTTCTCAACCTACGAACTTGACGATCCAAAATTTGAACAGAACCTCCTCATAAGATAAGTTATCCTTGATCTTAATACTTTTAGTTGGCAGGATCAATGAAGGATCGCCTATGCACTTCTTCAACATGGAGATGTGAAATACCGGATGAACCGCTGCTAGTTCCTGTGGTAACTCCAACTCATAAGCAACATTGCCAATCCTCTTGGCTATGCGGTAAGGTCCAATATACCGGGGACTAAGTTTTCCTTCTTACCAAACCTCATAACGCCTTTCATGGGTGAAACCTTCAAATATACCCAATCGTCTATTTCAAATTCTAACGCCCTTCTCCTAACATCGGTGTAGGATTTCTGACGACTCTGTGCCGTTTTCAACCTCTCTTGAATCACTTTCACCTTCTCCATAGCTTGGTGAACTAAATCTGGTCCTATCAATTGTGCTTCACCAACTTCAAACCATCCAATAGGAGATCTACATCTTCTCCCATAAAGAGCTTCATATGGAGCCATCTGGATGCTAGAGTGATAACTGTTGTTGTAGGCAAACTCAATGAGAGGTAGGTGATCATCCCAACTCCCTTTGAAATCGATTACACAAGCCCTCAACATATCCTCTAAGGTCTGAATAGTGCGCCCGCTTGCCCATCGCCCGAGGGTGAAAGGCAAGATACTTAAGTTCACCTTTGAACCCAAGCCCTTCGAAAAAGATTTAACCGTGCAAGAACCGTGCACCTCTATCTGAAATAATGGAGATTGGGACTCCATGAAGTCTCACTATCTCTTGAACATACAACTTGGCATAATCTTCTGCTGTATTGGTAGTTTTTACTGGTAGAAAATGAGCTGACTTTGTCATTCGGTCGACAATTACCCAAATAGAATCATGCTGTCTACGAGACCTTGGCAACCCTGTGATGAAATCCATATTGATCACCTCCCACTTCCACTCTTCAACTTTCACTTGTTGGCAATTTGGACACTTAGCAACAAACTCAAAGCAATGCCCTTCTTCATGCCATTCCACCAATAAACTTCACGTAAATCACGATACATCTTGGTGGAACCCGGATGAATAGAATATCCGGAGCCGTGAGCTTCATCCATAATCTTCTTGGAGTCCATCTACCATAGGTACGCATAATCTACCTTGAAATCTCAAAACACCATCTCCCCTTGTTCAAAAGCTAATACTCTTTGCTTTTGAACATTTTCCTTCAACTCGAGCAAAATAGGATCTTGATCTTGCTTCTCTTTCACTTCGACATTAATGATGACTCGGCCCCGCTCGTCACCGCTATTCCTCCTTCGCGGAATCAGTAAATTTGACTCCTGTGCATGCCAGTCTGTGTACATCTTTTGCTAACTCTCTCCTTCCTTCTTCAATATGGGCGGTGCTACCCATAGACAACCTGCTCAAAGAATCAGCAACAACATTAGCCTTACCTGGGTGGTAAAGAATACTCAGGTCATAATCCTTGAGTAACTCTAACCACCTCCTCTGTCTGAGATTAAGCTCTTTCTGAGTAAGCACATATTGAAGGCTCTTGTGATCAGTGAATATGTCGACATGCACACCATACAAGTAATGACGCCATATCTTCAAAGCAAGTACTACAGCAACCAATTCTAAGTCATGGGTTGGGTAGTTCTTCTCATGAACCTTCAACTGCCCTCGGGAGGCATAAGCTATAACTTTGCCATTCTCCGCATTAAGACACAACCCAAACCAACTCTAGATGCATCACAATACACCACAAAACCTTGAGTACCTTCTGGTAGCGTCAAAACTGGAGCAGTAATCAACCTCTTTTTCAATTCCTGAAAGCTTTTCTCACAAGCTTCAGACCATTGAAATTTCACTGTCTTCTGAGTCAACTTTGTCAAAGGAGATGCAATAGTCGAGAACCCTTCAACAAACCTTCTATAATAGCCGCCTAATCCCAAGAAACTCCTAATTTCAGTTGGAGATGTGGGTCTAGGCCAATTCTGCCCTGCCTCAATTTTTCGAGTATCAACTTTAATTCCATTACCGGACACAATGTGGCCTAGGAATGCCACGGACTTAAGCCGAAACTCACACTTAGAGAACTTGGCATACAACTCCCTGTCTTTCAAAGTCAGAAGAACTGTTCTGAGATGACTAACATGATCTTCTTCATTCCTTGAATAGATTAGTATATCATCAATAAAGACAATAACAAACATATCTAAATAAGGTTTGAAGACTCTATTCATCAAATCCATGAAAGCCGCAGCGCATTAGTCAAACCAAAGGACATGACCAAAAACTCATAATGACCATACCGGTTCTCGAAAGCTGTCTTTGGGATATCACATTCCCTTACCCTTAATCGATGATAGCCGGATCGGAGGTCAATCTTTGAAAAACAAGTGGCACCCTGAAGCTGATCGAAAAGATCATCAATCCTCGGAAGAGGGTACTTGTTCTTGATGGTAACCTTGTTCAACTGGCGGTAATCTATACACATTCTAAGGGAACCATCTTTCTTCTTCACAAACAAAACCGGAGCACCCCAAGGTGAGACACTCGGTCGAATGAAACCCTTTTCTAGGAGATCTTTCAACCGCTCTTTCAACTCTTTCAACTCGTGGTGCCATTCTATATGGCGGAATAGAGATAGGACGAGTATCCGGAATGAGATCTATGCCGAAATCTATCTCTCTCTCGGGAGGAATTCGGGTAGATCATCAGAAACACTTCGGAAACTCTCTTACTATAGGAACCGATCGGAAATGAGGTATCTCAACACTAGAATCATGAACTCGAACTAAGTGATAGATACAACCCTTCGAAACTAACTTTCTCGCCTTAAGGTACGAAATAAAACGACCCTTAGGCACCGCCGAACTGCTACTCCACTCTATGACCGGCTCATTCGAAACCGAAACTTGATCGCTCGAGTTCTACAATCTATCGATTGTGCTTTATTGCTTCCATTACCCTGCCTATTCTTTGGACACTCTCGCATGAAATGTCCATTTTGACCACACCTGAAACAACCAATGGAGCCCTCTCGACAAATACCTGAGTGGTTCCTACCACATTTGGCGCAGACAGGAGGCTTACTACTCCCTTGCGCCACACTACCCGCAGATTGTGCTGGTCTAGCCCTGAAGTCCTTCGAATTCTGAACATTAAATTCACCTCTGTATCTGGGTGCAGGTGCTCTAGCAAATGATGGAGCAGGTCCCTTTTGCCTTTGCTGAAAGGAGGAACGGTTTGAATTACCTCTCTCGCTGCCCCGGACTCGTTCCCGATCTTAGCTCTCTTATTTCGAACTCTTCTCTCGTCCCTCGCCTTCTCTTCCTCAACTCCGCTGCACATAAACCATCAACCTTGATATGTCCATGTCCCCGATAAGCATTGCAGCCCTACCTTCTTTGCTCGACAACCGAGACAGCCCAAAGAACAAACAAGCTCATTCTATTCCTCATGTCCGCAACCATCTCCAGGAGCATAGCGGGATAATTGTGTGAACTTCAAACCGTAATCATGAACACTCAAGGACTCGCTAAGTGTGAGGAACTCACGTACCTTGGCCTCTCTCAATTCTCGAGGAAAGAAATGCCCCAAGAAAGCTTCCTCAAAAACCGGCCCAACTTATAGGTGGTGCATTCTCGCCTCTACCCCTTTCCACCGGGTCGAACCAAGTTCTAGCAACATCCTTCAATTGATAAGCAGCTAGTTCAACCCGCTCAATATCTCGCCACATGCATCACATCAAAAATCTTCTTCAACTCCTCAATGAAATCCTCTCTGGATCCTCGTAGTGCTCGAACCCATGAAACTCTGGAGGATTCATCCCCAAAACTCACGAATCCTTGAAGTGTCGCCTCCTTCATGTCGAGCTCCTCTTTGCCGACCAATCCGATTTGCTACGCTTGACTCAACATTCTAATTGCCTCTCTCGAACTCGGCATTAGAAACTTCCCCTTGATCTTGCACTCCCGGTGCATAGGGTAACTCTTGCTCATCAACATAACGTCTAGGAAGACGCCCTACCAACTCTTTGTGGAGGCATGACTATCTCGAAATACGCACAAGCACGGATTAGAAAGAAACTTTTTAGAGATCAACTCTAACGCATGAAATGAGTGTGAAAGAAATGAGAAATCTTCCTAAATGTTGCAGCCTCCCAATTATAGATGTGGCGCGCTTCACACCGATAACTAGGACTCTGCGACACGGCTTCATAGACTCCCTAGGACTCCCGAACTCGTGCTCGATACAAAGTTTGTCACGCCCGAGCCTACACCCCGGGCGGGACCGGCACCCGGAGACCATTTTCGGCCCCCAAGCGAACCCTTGGCCCGGCTTTCTTAATTCGCGGAAACCTAACCCAACCAAATAACTCAATGCAATGCAATATTACAAAACAACTTAACTTATAAAAATATGGCCATAAAGGCAACTCGAATCTCAAAATAGAATATTTACATAGATGAGAGACTCAAAACTAACCGATCGATCGTCGTCTATGAAGCCTCTAAGATATCGAGATGGATGTTGGGACAGACCCCGCAACATCCTAATAAAACAAAAACTAAGAACACAAAATAATTGAGTCCTCCGAAATGCAAAGAGGCTCACCACTGACTCTGGAGTGCTCAGCTGGATCAACGACGTGCAGGATGCTGATCCGGGGTACCTGTATCTGCATCATAAGACGATGCAGCCAACCGGCATCGCATACATGGAATGTACGAGTATGCGAGCTGGAAAACTAAGCAACATAGGCTAGAAGGAAATTTGGAAGAAACTGAAAAGTTTACCTTGCTCAACTCAACTGTAGGTCGCTCGCTTCTTTCAATATAAGGCAATTTAAAACAAGTGCGATATAAAGAAAGACTATTTAAAACATGTTATAAACACTGTGTGTATACAAGGATACAATAAACCCGAGATGTATATAGAAATACAATGAACCGATGTATATAAAAATACAATAATCTCTCGTGTATGAAAATACAATAATCGCTATGGGAGTTTCTCTAACCGACAACCATCACATAAGAGCTATAGTGACGATACGGCGATCGACCACGCGCAGAGCATCTTATACCCGGCCAAAGGTATAAGACCCGAACCGCCTAATGGATCCACTAGTCTAATATGAAAAGGATTCATCTAAAAGTATGATCCTTTTTACCCATGGTGGCTAACATGGTTCTATGGGGGCCGTGGGTTCTTTGAACGCTCCCCCAATTCGGTGCTCGATACTACTCCCAAAAATGTATCGGCTTTTGTGTTTTTAAAACATATTTATTCCCGCCGATATGAGATAATTACTCAAAAACTAGCCCGAAGGCTTTTTGGAAATCTCAGTTTCCAACCTTGTTTAAATGTAAAAACATTTCTTTAAAACTTCTTTGGGAATACATAGTTCCCTAATAACTTTGAGAAAAGAACTCAACTTTAAACTCTTTACTTTACTTGAACTCTTGGCTTGATGTGAAACTCTTAACTTAACATGAAACTCTTAACTTTTGACTTGACTTGAAACTCAATACTTAACTTGGAACTTGAGCCTTAGAATGAAGTTAAAACGTTCAATGAAGACTCTTGGAAAACCTTAAAGACTTGCTTTGACTTACTTACTTCAAAGCTTGACTTCACTTGACTTGGAAACTAACTTCACTTGAATTGTAGTTTTACTTGACTTTTGGAAGTACCTTGGAGTGTTGGAAACAACTAGGAAACATAGGTATAACACCTAGGAACATGTATAAAAGAAAATGGTAAATGAAAGGGAAGGATTGGTGTCCTTGGCACTAGGAGAGGTGCGACAAATTGACCCCCCTTTTTCCCCAAAAATCCGACTTTCTCCCCTTGTTTCTTTCCAATTCTAAACCCTCTCAACCTCAAGGTTTCAGCAGCAACACTTAGAACCATAAAGACCCTTATTATACAATAGATTCAACTCAAAAATCACAGCCGTAAATCTGTACTAAATCGCAAGAACTTCAACACAACACTACTACAACTTCAACAACCAATAAATCTTCTCTTGGAATTAAGAACGAGTTGGTGTGTGGGGGTATGAACCAACTAACACTAAGGATCATCAATCTCTTAATATACAATAGATCACAACTCAAATACACAGCCCAATCCTGTCCCACAACCAACAATAACTTCAACAACACAACTAACAACATCAACAACAACTAACAACTTCAACAACTTCAACAACAAATCAAATCTCTTCTCAAATCATAAAAACGAGCTTGGTATGTGGGGGAAAGGATAAACCCACACTAAAGACTCACATACCTTGATAGGGATCACCCCGACGAAAAATCCACGATGATCTCCTTGATTGCTCTTCTCTTTCTCCTTTTCCTTCTCTTCTTTCTCTCTTCTCTCCCAAGCCCTAGCTCTTTACTCTTAAAAAAAAATGAGACAAACTGATATAAAATCAGTCTAACACTTTAATATAACCAAAACAATTGATTTGTGAAAAGACCAAAATGCCCTTAAATTTCCGGAACGGACTCCCTGCCAACTGCCCAACTTTCAAAGATCATAACTCGCTCATACGAACTCGGAATCGAGCAAACTTGGTGGCGTTGGAAAGATCGTTCCACAAGCTTCGAAACCATAACTGGAACTACTCCTAACTCATCCCCCGCTAGGAGTTACGACTACTCAAAGTTGGCCAAAAACTCACTGATTTCCACACTTAGCCAAATTTTCAGATTTTTGAACTTAGCCAAATTTTTTTTCCAGATTCTGGACTGCCAAATTTCCAGATTTTAAATTTTTTTCCAAAAATGACTATTTCCAAATTTCAAGCTTCTTCAAAGCCACTTCAAATTGTCGGATGCTACAAAAGCGTTGTATCATCACTAGGCTCATAGTGGTGGTTGTCGGTTAAAAAACCTCCCACATAAGTTACTTTACTTTTATATAAGTAAAGTTGAGTCATTTTTGCTTTATCATTAACGAGCTAAGTTATTTATACTGTTTTGCAAGCCTTTTATATTGTATGTGTCTTATTGCTATATATATTGAGTTAAGTTATTCTTGAGTTGTACAGGGCCAAGGTAAGAGTTCCTTTCTACCTTTTTCAAGCTTAAGTTGTGGTTTAGCTTCCCAGCTCGCATACTTATACATTCCATGTACTGATGTCAGTTGGCCTGCATCTTATTATGATGCAGACGCAGGTACCCAGGATCAGCATCCAACACGCCGTTGATCCAGCTGAGCATTCCAGAGTCAGTGGTGAGCCTCCTTGCTTTTCGGAGGACTCAGTTATTTTGCATTCTTAGTTTCGTTGTATTAGGATGTTGCGGGGCCTGTTCCAACATCCATCTCAGTATTTTAGAGGTTTCATAGACAGTCAGTCAGTTAGTTTTGAGTCTCTCTTCGGTGTATATATATAATATTCTATTTTGAGACTTGAGTTACCTTTTTGGCCAGATTCTTACCAGTTGGCTATTTTATAACCTTTTCTTGCTTTGAGTTAAGCTGTTGAGTTAAGTTTCCGCTGAGTTAAGAAAGTCAGGCCAAGGGTTCGCTTTCCTAGAAATGGAGGAATTTCATCTTCAAATCCTGATCCTCCTCCTCCAAAGGCCGACAGTAATAGTAATCTTGAAACAGAACTACTATGTGATGAATCATTCAGTGAAATTATCAAGGAGGAAGTAGAAGAAGAAGTTGTTAGCTCTGATTCGTTGAATGAACGGAAGAGATTACGTACTGGTGAAGAAGAAGAAGAAGATGCAACAGAGGCTGTCTCTGATGCAAATAAAGTACCTAGGATACATGAAGAAGAAGAAGGGCAAAAGGAGATTGATGGACAGAATGGAAATCAAGATTCAGAAAAAGATGGTGGAAATGAAGAAAACAATAAAGGAGCAGAAGAATCAGAACAAAATGAAGCCAAAGAAGTTGGAGAAAATGGAGATAAAGAAGAAGAGGAAAAAGAAACAGAGGGTGGAAATCAAGAAAACAACAATGGAGAAGAAGATCAAAACGAAGAAGACAAAAATGAAGAAAAAAGAGAGGACGAAACAGAGGAAGTAGTAAAAGAGGATGAAACAGAGGAATTGCCCCAATTTTCAACAGCTGAAGAAGAAGGCGAAAAGCACGATCTCGAAGAACACAGAGAGAATGTAGGAGGAGAAGATAATGTCAATCGTATAAACTCGGAACAAAATGAAGGCAACGAGCCCGAGGATGGAGAAAATGGCGAAAAAGAAGAAGAGGAGAAAGAAACAGAGGAACAGAAACAAAAAGCTGCTGAAAAAGGAAAAAGACCATTATTCAAAGACTCAGAAGAAGATGAAGAAGAGGAACAGAAACAACAAGCTGCTAAGAAATGGCAAAAAACATCATTGGTACCCATCTTACCAAATTTTTCAAAGTGAGAATCATCACACACAACTAAAAGAGATCAAATTCAAAATCCAATACCAAAGGTTGATACTGAATTAATCGATATCCAGATAAACACCGAGAGCCACAAAGGTTACGATTATCATTGGGATTTGGCTATTTTAAGAGCCATGTATGATTTCAAGTTCATCAATGGTATTTACCATATCCATATCCACACTCAGATGAATTACACAATCACATCATGGATTTGATGCCTCATTTGAATATCCTCGGAAATGACTTCACGGTAAAGATCACAGCATTTGAGGATGATTTCACCACTGTTAGAATACTGGATGGAGATAATCCTGAAATGGAACAGCCCTGTTAAGCGAGAAATTTTTGACTTGTCTATGCAATTATGGGGTAATACTGATGACAATGTAGGCGATGTGATTCAGACTCATTATAGTATAAATTTTACCGCAGCATTATAGACTCATTAGAAACTTGATTTTGTAAGTTTATCTGATATATGGGCTATTTTTTTCAACTATTTCTCTTTTCATTTATGTTTGAATACAATACATTGTTGTCCTTTTTGTATTGATTGAAGGGAGCCTTAGTGTAACGATAAGAGTTGTCCGGCCTTTCCTCGGATCATGTGTATATTGAGAGAGCTTAGTGCACCAAGCACTCTTTTTTGTTTCGATTAGGATTTAAACCATTATGAAAAAAAAAATATTAGCCTCCCATGATCAATTCCAACTTTATTATAGACTAGGCTGTCCCTTGAATGCTAACTCGCGCTATCAGAAATCGCAAAAGATAATTAAATGGATAGGCAGTGACTCGGTATACACGATTATAGACATATTATACATTCATCGTCTATATTTAGTTTAAGCAGTTGAATGTATCATGTACTTTCCTTGAAAATGTACCGTAATTTTTATTTTATTACTTATTCTGATCTAAACTACATATAGATAGACAGTAGCAGGAACTATAAATGGGATTCCTCTAAAACTGACTTAAAGAGTAACATTAACGCATTTAAATCTCGCAAGAGAAAAGAATTATCTACTCGTTATCAGTTCAAAATTCTTCTTTCTTTCTTTCTCAGCTCGAATATTTTCAGAAAGAAACACCATGTCCGAAATGCTACCATCAGAAGAAATGATGAATGAAAAGCAAGAAAATCAAGAATCTGAAATTGATGCAGTTTTATCACCTATCTCCTCTCCTCCATATGAGGATTATCATCCATCACACTTCAACAACGATCTACAAAATGAAGAATCGACAATCTCTGCAAACAAAACAGAGGACCAAGAATCTGAACTGCAGTATATGTTTTCGAAAGTTGTAGAAAAAGGAAAGTGTCCCGTGTCTGAATCATATGAATTGAAGCCCATTAATAAGCCTACATTTTCCAATCTTGAACAAGGAGGAACGTCCGAAAATGAATCGATGAAAGAAGATGAGTATGATTATGATCTTGATTTAGCAATCTTGAAGTCTATCTATCATTACTTCTTCAATCACGGGGTAATTCCATATCCTTATTCAGAGAATTTTATCAATTACATCGAGGCTTCAATTTCCAACTTGAAATTTCATGGCCAGGAATTGGTGACTAAGATCCTTGCTTTAGAGCACCAATTCTTTTCTATTATGGAAATTACTGCAGGACATTATCCCGATATAATCCACCCTGTTTTTCGTGAAATTTTCTACTTGTCTATGGGTTTATGGGGTTATCCCGGAGATTATTACCCAGTTGACAATGTCAATGTAATCACGAGAAACAAAGAGCGAGATAATGAAGAATCATTCAATCAGTTCTTGGATGAAGAAAACAGAAAGCAAGAAAAATTGCAGGCAGTGAAAAAAGGAAAACTTATATGAATTTCAGCACATTGTGCCTACATTTTCAAATCCTGGACTAGAAGCTAGAACTTCCGAAAATGTGGAAGAAGACTATGATTATGGTCAGGATTTGGCGATTTTGAAGTCCATGTATCAGTACTGCTTCAATCATGGTGGCAAAATTCCATATCCAATATCAAGGGAACTGATTAATTACATCGAAGCTATAATCCCCAACTTGAAAGTTTGTGGTCAGGAATTGGAGACTAAGATCGTTATGTTGGAGAACGATTTCTTAGTTATTATGACAATGGCTGGAGGATTCGACCCTGATAAAATCCACCTTGTTTATCACGAAATTTTCTACTTGTCTATGGGTTTATAGGGTTAATTTCGGAGACTATAATTAAGTTGACAACTAGGAGCACGATGCAGTTGATAAGAACGTGAGAACTGGAGCTGCTGATCCTTTAATTTTGATACAGTTATGTTCACATTTTAATTACGTTTGCTAAACATAGTATATATGAGATGTTGTTTGCTTGCATTTTCAGTTCGACTGCAATTTTGAGGTAACTTGAACTTTCTGTAATTGTTTCACTTTCCATTTTAGTTTGATATCTTCTCGTTAAATTTATTATAGAATCGGAAATGTTAGTTCTTTTAGGAAGGCGAAAAGATCAGAATAGATAAGTAGCATATTTTTAAAATGACAAACAGATAGTACTAGCTTTCGTATTGATGAAACTCCAAAGCCCTAGAAATGAGGAGCAACACCACGAGTCTAACTGAACCCGATATTTGAAAATCCTCTGAGGCGAATTAACTTAGTATTCAAGGTGAATGTTGTCTAACGTGCTACGTACTTTGTCTTTGGAACAGATGAACTGATCATCAAATCTGAGAGAACAAAATGTTGAATTGAATCGTACCAATTTCTACCGGAAGTTATTAGAAGTAGTTTGCTTTGAGTTCACTCCTTTAGTTAAATAATTTTTGCACATTCTGAAATGACCATAATTTTTCATGCCATATATATGTAGTCTTTAATCATAAAGATGATTTTGACCTATAATCTATATTTGAGTTCATTACAACTCAATTTCTTCATAGTTTTGGAATAAGAAAAAAAAGTTTTTTTTCCAAGTGAGTACATTCGCATTAATTAGAAATAACTAAGGAATTTTTTAATGTCAATAACTAAGGAATTAAAATGTAAATGTACGGCTTCTACTTCCCCGTTTACGTAAATAAAACATTACCATTTAATTAAATATTGGGAGAAGGCACAAGTACCCCCCTAGATTACCCCTGAACTCATTTTATATATAATATTGTACATCTTTTGGCTTATGTGGTACATCCCAAAAGTCAAAGCCAACTCATTTTATATATAATATTGTACACCTTTTGGCTTATGTGGCACATCCCAAAAGCCAAAGCCAAAGCCAAAGGACGAAGCCGAGCAAGCGACGACAACGACGCGAAGGGTTCCCTCTTTCCAACACTTTTAACAACTAATAGAAGTGTTTCTCTATTTAAACACTTCCATTTTTCTTTCCACCACCCATGAGGGAGAAATGTCTTTTTACTAAAGCGTAAGAGAACTTTTCAATTCATCTTCCCTTCATTTCTCATGAACTCTTGTTATATACCCAACAGAATGTTCTCTAATGTGCTACATACTTTGTCTTGGAATAGATGAACTGAACATCAAATCCGAGAGAATGACATGTTGAATTGAATCGTATCAATATTTGCACTTTTAAGTTCACTAGAAAAGACTAATGGTAACTCCTTTAATCATCTAATTTTTCATGCATCGCTAAATATAAATGAAGAGTTCCATCTAATCTTTTAACATGCAGACGATTTTGGCCTATAATCTATATTGAGTTCGTTGCAACTCCTCAATTTCTTCATAGTTATGGAATAAAAAAGAAAAGTTTTTTTCCAAGTGAGTAAGTTTACATTAATTAGATATAACTAAGGAAATTTATAATGTCATAACTAACGAATTAAATGCAAATGTTAGGCTTCTACTTCTACCTTTACGTAAATAAAACATGACCATTTAATTAGAGTTTAATTTAGTGTAGGGCTAAATTTGTAATTCAACTTTGAAGCTAGGACCATGTAGTATATATAATATGTGATATCATGATGCTATCACGATGATGACGTATGGCTATGCTTGAGGACATTCCTATGTATTGTAATATGTCATATGAGTCAAATTTGACTAGCCATAAATCATGACAGATTAGTAAATGTTTTACTTGAAAAGGTCATTTAATGTCTAATTAACCAAAATAGTCTAGAGTAAATATATAGATAGACTTATGGAAAGAAATATGACTTTTATGGCATGAAAATTTAGAGTGCGATTTAATACAATTAATATTTTAGTGATTTTAGTCAAAAGAATATGCTATAAATCTAGCAAGAGAGAAAGAACCATCTCCTCATTCTCAGACTATTTTCACAAAGAGACACATGTTAAAAATGCTACCTTCAGACCAAAATCAAGAATCTGAAGTTTGGTCACCTATCTCCTCTCCTCCACATGATCACTTTAACAACGATCTACAAAATGTAGAATCAATCATCTTTGAATCTGCAAAAGATAAAGTTGACCAAAAAGCAACAGAAAAAGAAAAACTCCCAGAATCTGACTTGTATGAAATGAAGTGTGTATGTCCAAAAATTGGAGAAAAGGGGAAGTCTCCCATGCCTGAATATTATGAATTGAAGCCCATCAATAAGCCTAAATTTTCCAATCTTATGCAGGGAGGAACGTCTAAAATTAAGTTGAAAAAAGAAGATAATTATGATTATTATCAGGATGTAGCTATCTTGAAGGCTATCTATCATTACTTCTTCAATCATGGGGTGATTCCATATCCTAATTATTCAGAGAATTTTATCAATTACATCGAGGCTTCAATTCCCAATTTGAAATTTTGTGGCCTGGCATTGAAGACTAAGATCATTTTGTTAGAAAGGCGTTTCAAAGCTATTTTGAAAATTGCAGGATATGATCCTAATATAATCAACCCTATTCATCGTGAAATTTTCAACTTGTCAATGGGTTTATGGGGTTAGGTTTGGAGACTATTATCAAGTTGGGAAAGAGATTGACGAAACTGATGACAATTTGAGAAACTGAAGGTGTTGATCCATTCTTAAATTTTTAGGTCTAAGTCTTCATAGCAGCATTTTGAATTGTTTATGCTTTTGTTTGTATTTTTAATTTCAGCTGAAATTTTATTGTGGGATTAGAGATTGTGAAAGATTATTTTGATTTGATATGAAAATGTTCTCTTTTTCAAAGTTGATTTTGTGAGTGAATCTGCTATATGGAGTGTTTTGTTAATAACAGCATCATTTAGCAAATTCATTGACATTCAAATACACATTCTACAAACTCAATGGCAAAGTTTGATATTAGAAAGAAAGTTATTGGTCAAAAATAGGCTCCGATCCACCTTCTACGTGGTCGATCATCAGTGTCACTAGCATTTGAATTGAAACTAGCAGTCCAACACAATTCTTGACTTGCTTGACTAGGACTTCCTAAATCCTTTCCCGAATTCTAGTTACCCGATTCGAGTAACTGGGATGAACGTCCGTAAATGATGAGTTGAAATGGAGAGCACTATGCAGTTGAGGAAAGAATATTGTGAGAAACAAAAAAGAGTTGTTGAGGGCCAAGTCTTCATAGCATCATTTTTTAAATTTCTTGGAGCATCAATGTAATTTTTTAAATTTTCTTTCACTAAATAGAATCTAGTATTACATGGATTATTAATTTGGAAATCGATTTGCTTGTAATTTTTTGTGGGATCAAAGATCATGAAAAGTTATTTTTATATGAAAGAGCTGGAATTGAAGAACCAAAAGCAGCAATGCATGTTTTCTTATTTTCAAAGAATGTCTCCAACATTGAATTTTTTAGCATAAAATGAAAAAGAAAAATAAAACTACTAACTATGATTTTATGGCAGCCTCGGTATTGAATCTAATGCTTCATAATTCACAACGTGTATAAAGTTTTATTAGCCTTATATTTGGTTTGCCAACTTTTCATATACTTTTTAAATAACCTCCTTGCAAGACAACTTTCCCGCACCTTAATTAATTTACTGTATATTTGATACTTCCACTTATGCATGTACTCAATAAGCTTATATCCACCAATGCTTTGACCAATAATAGAAAAATAATTCTTAGCATTTTTAGCCGCTTTGAACATTTGGTCTCACTATGTCCAACTTCGTTGACCACTAATTTACATCTTGACTTCACTATTGTCTCATCATAAAATTACATTTAATAATAATCTAATAGCATTAAAATTTTTAGACATTTAGTACATAAATATTATTAACCTATTTGAAAAAGATAATAACAGTTAAAAAAAAAAATTCCAGATGTGAATTTTTTTTAATTTGGTAATATAATTACTTTTATTATTTATCAGCTCCAAAATTTTAGTTATATTTGCTTTCTTTCTTTATGAGTTTCAACATTTTCTCAAAGAATCACCATATCACAATGCTACCCGGTAAAGAACTCAATGGAGAGAATAGTGAAGGAAAAAAGAAAATTCAGAATCTGATGGACAAACAATCTTGGTTTGCTTTGATATCATAATTGAAATTATCTTAAGGCTTCCAGTGAAATCTCTCTTGCGGTGTAGGTCTATTTCGAAAACTTGGCTTGCTTTGATCTGTAGCCCTAAGCTTATCAAGTCTCATGTGATTTTATCAGCTAATAAAAATGACTACACCAATCATAGGCTTATATTGAGGACTGGCCATCCCGAAAATCTTAAGGATTGTTCTCTTAAGTCTTTCCTTTATGAGTCTATTACTGAGGAATCCGATATGGATTATCTCCATGAAAAACTCTAGTAGATATTCTTTGGTCAGGGGTTCTGTAAATGGATTGATTTGTCTTTTAAATGATTCAAAGGAATTATTTCTCTGGAACCCAACAATAAGAAAGTTCAGGAAATTACCTGATTTAAAACTAAAGTGGGCGATGTTGTCCATTTCTTATATGGTTTTAGATACGATGAAACCCATGATGATTATAAGGTAGTACGTATTTGTACTAATATTGGCCGTCAGAGTGATTTTCAAGAGGTTAATATCTATAATCTAAAGAATGATTCTTGGTGGAGAACTGGTTATCCTCATAATGAGACGTGATTAATTAGTTAAGGTAAATTTGTGAATGGGAAGCTTCACTGGGCTACTAGTGTTGGTTTTGGTTACCAAAGGGGTTGGGGCATCAGTACATCTTTTGATTTGGCTGATGAGAAATGGAGAAAGGTGGAACAACCCTTTTATGGAGAAAGGGATGGTATTCTCATAACTAGAGCACTGAGAAGTAATTTTTCTATGTTTTGTAATAATTCGATCACTCAAGTAGATGTGTGGTATATGAAGGAGTATGGGAATAAAGAATCTTGGATAAAAGTATTTACCATCAATTATAATCCAGATCCTATGGATTATTTTCTTTCTCAATCCTTTTGTTTGTCAAAAGGTGGTGAATTTTTGGTTATGTTTGAATCAACTTTCATGATATACAATCCAGAGGATAACTCGATCAGAATTCTCAAGTCTCCTAAATTTAGTAAAGCTCTTATGGTGGAAATCTACATTGAAAGACTTACGGTAGTAAGATTGATATTAGAAAGCTACTATTGTTAGTAGATTTCTTTCTTTTATGTGACAGAAAACACGAGTTCCATAGTTTTCTCAAGTGAAAAAGACTTATATTACTTAGTGGGCTAAAATCATTATTCAGAACTTAATGCTAAAAGAATCTGATATAAAGGATATTACAAGTTAGGACAGAAGGATCTGTATATTAGATACAAATCATTATTAAGGACTAACACCGTATTCCTATAATAAAAGAGACATTTAGTGGCTATAATTTTTTTTGCCTTAAAAATATTTTGCCTTTAGTGGTATGTACTCAAATTTTATATTGACGTTAAATATAATACCGACAATTATATGATTGCCGCTAAATAATTGGAGCAAACATTTTGTTATTGTTGCAGCATTAGATGCTTTTAATTATCGTCCACTTATATCTGATAATAACTGTACAAAATCTGACCCGTGCGCTGCAACTCCACAAACAAAAAACATAATAATATTATTTAGTGAGAAAATTTTAAATTATTTTTATTTTCTTAAATAAAATGGGTGAGATAGTTTTTTATAGCCACATAATATCTTTTATTTGTATTAAAAAAATATTTTTGATTTTTGTTTTTTTATCTGGGCCATTAAATAAAGGGGTAAATATGCACCACTTGTTAGACAGTGAGGTATATATGCACCATTTGTAAAACAACAAAAATATTTTCATATCACTTTTTCAACGAGGAGTATATCCACATTAATTCGTGAAATTGAGGAATATATTTGTCGCTTTTCTCATTGTTATTTTTTCCATTGTCATATATAATATGTAGAAAATGTAGAGGAGGTCGCAATTTATGTTTATTATGAAATTTTTTTTACCAAGAGTGGTAACTGATAAGAATGAATTTACTCCATTATTGACCATTTCTCCTTACAAGACTAATTTTTTTCATTTCGAAAAAAGAGTCACTCAGCATTTATAGCTTTTGTTACGATTTGAAAATTTGTTCGTATAATGGTTTATTCAACTTCATTGATTACATCTTTAATTACTTCACCGTAATCCAATCATAAATAGTATTACAAGAGATAATCTAAAATTAAATTTAGTACACTATTTTATTTATTTTAGTGATATGAATTAGCTATAAATTTAGCAAGAGACGATTTGTCTCTTCATTCTCAGTACATTCTAAAGCATGGCAGAGGAACAATTAAGTTTCGAAATTGAGGTTTTAAACTTATAAGAAAAACACCGAGTATCTGGTGAAACCTCCCATCAACACATAAATCAGAGCAACCCCACAAACCTTTTTGATCTGCCAACTGAAATTGTTATTGAAATTTTCTTAAAGCTTCCAGTAAAATTTCTCTTGAAAATCAAGTATGTTTCAAAATCTTGGCATGCATTGATTAGTAGTCCTAGATTTATCAAGTATCATCTAAATTTATCAGCTAATTATAACAAATACTTCACCAACCATAATGTTATTTTGAGTATAGCCCAACCAAAATTCAATCTTGAGGATTGTTTTGTTATGGAGGAAACTGACTTGGATTATCACATGAAAAACTCGGGTGTATCTTTCGTGATTGAGGGTTTTATCAATGGATGGGTTTGTCTTGTAAATAAGGAAAATGAAATATTTTTATGGAATCCAACAATAAGAAAGTATAAGAAATTGCCTAATTTTAGAACTCAATTGAAATAATATATATATATTTTTCCATTGTTGCTAATAGCTTATTAATTTCTTTGGCAATATCCTTTTATTAATTTAGCTATTTGGCCAATTAAGGATTGTATCTTTTTTTACTTTACCAGTACCTTTGATATTAGCAAGAATGGATTGAATAGAAATACATGATTCGAAACCGATAGGCCTTAGTTTCTTCCCGACGTCGCTCGGTCGGCTTAGATCCCTGTAGACTGGTGTAGCAAACTTGAGTCTGATAGTTTGGGCCTTAGATAGGAGATACGCTTCCTCCGATGATAGTTATCCTTATTTCCCCGATGTTACGGCTTCACGAGTTACGTTGGCGACACTAGTTCTGCTTCGCGATTTGAATTTGATTCTCAATTCTATTCCAAGGACCTACATTGATTGGCTAAGTGTGGATGGCGTTCCATGGACATTTATGAGCATAGATTGATAAGGACTCTTTCAGCAGCTACATTGGCCTTAATAGAGCATCTGGCCTCTATTGCCCAGATACTTATATAGAGCATCTGGTTAAAGGTTCGGCCTCTATTGCTCAGATACTTATATAGAGCATCCGGTTTAAGGTCCGACCTCTATTGCCCAGATACTTATATAGAGCATCCGGTTAGAGTTCCAGCCTCAAATACTTGATACTTGTAATTGATTACTTGGGTACTTCTGGTGAGCATTCAGTTCGAGGTTCGGCCCCCGTACTGTCAGATTCTACTAATTGGGGTTGAGGTTCTGGTTCGATGTTCTCCGTTCTTGGGTTCTTTTATGCAATTCTCTTTAGTTATAGTTATTCTGTGTACTCGTCGGGCTTATGGGGGTCCGTTCGGGTTTTTATTTAACTTGCGCACGAGTGTACCTTCTGGGCTTATAGGGGTCCAGTTAGGTGTAGTTATATTATAGATTACTTTAGTTAGTTCTTTCTACACTCGTGTGCATTTCATTGTTAGTTAGATTTTCGTTCTTGACTTCGGTTTGTGTTATTCCTTTTTTTCATATTGCCTTTACTTTTCAAGTTCAGTCGGCCTATGATGCCTACTGGGTACCTGTTGTTTTGGTATTCATGCTACGCTCTACATCTGTTTCGTGATGCAGGTCCGAGCACCAGTGGCCAGCGTTGATCCAGTTTGGAGTAGTCTGATCCGGAAAAGGGGTGAGCACACGGCGTTTTGTACTATTTCAGTCTCTATCTGTATATATAGACTTGTGTTTTACCTTTCGAGATAGTCCAGTCTCTGTGGTCCACTTTTGGGACTTGTACTCGTTTTGTTAGTAGCTCTGTACTAGTGACTTCCAGGTTCTGGGAGGGATCTTTATTTGTATATATGTTTTGGTTTGCTTTCACCTGTTTATGTTGTTATCTTAAATTTTGTCTACTCTTGTTTAGTTTCTGCCCTTACACCCATTACTTGTTCTGGGTTACAAGTTGGCTTACCTACTGGTGGGTTATAGTAGGTGCCATCATGATTCGAGGAATTGGGTCGTGACATTTTCTATTCTCTAAAACCCTAACTCAATATTGTAAAAGAGTAAATTGAATCCTATCAGTTTAGACCCCAATTAATTACCAAAAAACAAAATTAAGTCATGGAGCATGGATGTAATGACCCTCCTGGTCATTTCTATGTCTTGCATTCTGTGTGTTATTTAGAGTGTTCCTGTAGCGACCCCAAGTCATTTATGACTTGCTGGGACTGACAGTTCAGTCACCTGGTCGTTCATTTGGTTATGGTGTGAATTTTAGTGTTTTGGAGCTTATAAACCTTGAACGAACATTTTCCATCAAAAGTTCGAGAAGATGACATCGACATCCAATTCTGATGATTCCATCAGCTCCGAAAGGGTCATTTTAGGCTAGTAGCATGGTTGGCATAACTCTCGAAGTGTTCAGTGTGAGTCGGTGCGATAAAGCGTTTTAGCCTTTGAAATTTGGCTTAAGGTTGACTTTGGTCAACATTCTTGGAAAACGCGCTCAGATGAAAATTCCGTCAGCGCGGTTAGCTTCAGAATATCAAGTTTGGTCTGAATTGATCTTCTTTTCTGTCCGGAGGTTTTTGATATTTTTTCTGAGCTCTTTTGTGATTTTGAATTAAAATGACTTTTGGAAGTGGGACCCACTTTTTATCGAGATGACCTCTAATGGAAATTTTGACTCCGTCAGTCCGAAATATTGAATTTAGTATGATTGCATATCTTGTTTGCATGCACGGGGTTCCGAACGAGTTCGGAGCACCCCGTCGGAGATTTTAGTTTTGGGAAAAGTGCAAAAAATCTGCTATAAGTGCAGAAAAACCAGCAACTTTTCCCAAAACTTAAACGCTCATAACTCTCTCATCTCTCAACCGATTTGGGCAATTCAAAAGGCAACGTTGTGAGATTTTTCGAGGAAAATGCGTTGGTGAGCTTGGATAGTGATTTGGGGTCTCTGTTTGAGGTAATTTTCGTAAAATACCTGCTGCCACACCTTTTTGTGAGCTTGATTTTGGGAATTTTTGAGACTTGCTATTTCAGTCATTTTAGATCCGATTTTGGTGATTCTTGGGGCTATCTTAAGTGGTTTTTCAAGGAGAACGTGTTGGCATGGTTAGATTTCGTATTTAACTTTTTGTTGGAGGTAAAAAGTTGTGTTTTAGCTGCTGTCTTAGATCATTTCGAGCTCAATTTTTGGGAAAATTTAGAAGGTGATTTCGTGGTCATTTTAGGTGCGAATCTGGTGATTCAAAAGCCTAGATCGTGGGGTTTTTCGTGAGGATCATCATGGTGTGATTGGTTTCAGCATTTGGACCATCATTTCTGATATTTTCTTGTAAATAGCTGCTGCTATTGTTGTTCCGTTTTAGTGTAATTTGGGTTTTGGTTGCATGTTGATAGTGTGTTGTTCCCGAGCCCCGAATTGTGTCCCATTTTGGTATATGAGCTGGGGGAAACTGGTTAGGACCCACTTTTGGGGTTAATTCCGAAATTTTCAGTGCGGGTCCCACTTTTCCCGTTATGATCCCAAAATTGGTCCGTCTCCGTTTGTTGTGATTTTGGTGTCTAAGCGACCGTAATAACATTGTGACTCTATTTTTGATGGCGGAGCAGTGTTTCGAGGATGTTCGAAAAGGAAAAGCTCCGGAGAAGTAATTTTGGAGCCCGTGTGATCGGCTTACAGGTAGGCTACGGTTTCCCTCTCTTAGATTGAGCTTGAGAATGTGACTGCATGTTGATTAGTTGGGATTTGGGTTGGTAGTGATTGAATCATGGATAGGTGTTTGGAAATCATGTTTTCGGCCTATTTCGAGAATTATCGGGTAACTGTGAGCATGCTTTGTGTTATTAATTGACCCTCCTCACTATGTGAAGTGCTTGCATGCTTAATTTACTATTTGTTAAAGCATTTGGGCCTTAGTTTAGGTTTGACTAGGGCTTGCCTTAGAAATACATGATTCGGATTCGATAGGTCTTAGTTTTGTCCCGACATCGCTCGGTCGACTTAGATCCCTGTAGACTGATGTAGCAGACTTGAGCCTGATAGTTTGGGCCTTAGCTAGGCGATACATTTTCTCCGATGGTAGTTATCCTTATTTCTCCGATGTTACAGCTTCAAAAGTTACGTCGGCGACGCTAGTTCTGCTTCGCGATTTGAATTTGATTTTTGATTCAGTTCCAAGGACTTTCATTGATTGGCTAGGTGTGGACGGCGATCCATAGACATTTATGAGAATAGATCAATTGAGACTCTTTCAGCAGCTACATTGGCACTTATATAGAGCATCCGGTTAGAGTTCCGGCTTCTATTGCTCAAATACTTATATAGAGCATTCGGTTAGAGTTTCGGCCTCTATTGCTCAGATACTTATATAGAGCATCCGGTTAGAGTTTCGGCCTCTATTGCCCAGCTACTTATATAGAGCATCCGGTTAGAGTTTCGGCCTCTATTGCCCAGATACTTATATAGAGCATCCGGTTAGAGTTCCGGCCTCTATTGCCCAAATACTTATATAGAGCATCCGGTTAGAGTTCCAGTCTCTTATACTTGTTACTTGTGATTGGTTACTTGGGTACTTCTGCTGAGCATCCGGTTCGAGGTCCGGCCTCCGTACTGTCAGATTCTACTAATTAGGGTTGAGGTTCTGGTTCGATGTTCTTCGTTCTTGGGTTCTTATATGCAATTCTCTTTAGTTTTAGTTATTCTGTGTACTCGTCGGGCTTATGGGGGTTCGTTCGGGTTTTTATTTAACTTGCGCACGAGTGTACCTTCTGGGCTTATGGGGGCCCAGTTAGGTGTAGTTAGCTTATAGATTACTTTAGTTAGTTCTTTGTACACTCGTGTGCATTTCTTTGTTAGTTAGATTTTGTTCTTGACTTCGATTTATGTATTCCTTCTTTTCATACTGTCTTTACTTTTCAAGTTCAGTCGGCCTATGATGCCTATTGGGTACCTTGTTGTTTTGGTGCTCATGCTACGCTCTGCATCTATTTCGTGATGCAGGTCCGGGCACTAGTAGCTAGCGTTGATCGAGATTGGAGCAGACTGATCTGGAGACGGGGGTAAGCACACGGCATTTTGTACTATTTCAGTCTCCATCTGTATATATAGACTTGTCTTTTTCCTTTCGAGACAGTCCAGTCTCTGTTGTCCCCTTTTGGGACTTGTACTCATTTTGTTAGTAGCTCTGTACTAGTGACTTCCAGGTTTTGGGAGGAATCTTTATTTGTATATATGTTTTTTGTTTGCTTCCGCCTGTTTATATTGTTATTTGCCTACTCTTGTTTAATTTCCACCCTCAGACCCTTTACTTGTTATTCCAGGTTACGGGTTGGCTTACCTACTGGTGGGTTATGGTAGGTGTCATCATGACTTGAGAAATCGGGTCGTGACAATGGAAAAGACCATAATGCCCTTCTAAAATCCAGATTAGACTTTCCTTATGTGAACAACCCAACTTCAAATGGAAATATCTCACTCATACGAACTCGTAATTGAGTAAACTCGGCGGTATTGGAAATATTATCCCAAGATCTTTCCTACGATATCTGGAAGCACACCTAACTCATCTTGAGCTAGGAGTTATGATTGTTTGAAGTTGACCAAAAACTCAAATTGACATACTTAAAAATTTTCCAGAATTTTATTCTTTCCCAAAAATGACTATTTCCAATTTTTAACTTATTTCTAGTCCTTTCAATTAGCGAGATGTGACACTTGTTCTTTTTCACATAGTACTTATCTTGATCTCTGAGAATTGCACAAATGGCATTTTAAAATTTTACCCCTTAAAAAACAAATTGAGAACATAATTCTGATTTCAGATAATTCTGACTTTAGTTCTTCAACTAGAAAGTTAATTTTGTGAGTGAATGGGATGTATGGAGTGTTTTGTTAATGACAGTTAGTTAATGACCTTCTACGTGGCCGATCATCAGTGTCATATGTGTTTGAACTGAAAACTAGTAGTCCGACTCAATGCTTGACTGGGACTTCATAAATCCTTACCACGCTCCACCATTGTACATATTGCTTGATTAGGTTACACCCTTGAATGCAAACTCACGCTATCAGAAATTGCAAAGATAATTATATGGAAAGTCGGTGAACACGATTATAGACATACTATGCATTCGTTTTCTAATATTATTAACTACTTTTCTCGAAAATGTACCTTTTTTTTTAATTATTTGCTGTGATCGAAACAAAATACAGTATTGTAATTACAGTACATTCTTCTCACTATGATCAGATCATATAAGTATATATATAGCTGCTGTTAACCATCTCTTGAGTCACTTCATATTCGAAAAAGGTGTAAAATCTCTACTCCTTTTTTCTTTCTGTTTTTACTCTCTGCAAAAAAAAGAAAATGTTACCTGAAAATGGAGGAATTTCATCTTCCTCATCTCCAATTCCTGATCCTGCTCCTCCAAAGGCCAACAGTCTTGAAACAGAGCTACTATGTGATGAATCATTCAGTGAAATTATCAAGGAGGAAGTAGAAGAAGAAGTTGTTAGCTCTGATTCATTGAATGAACGTAAGAGATTACGTACTGTTGAAGAAGAAGAAGATGCAACAGAGGCTGTTTATGATTCAAATAAATCACGTAGAATTATTAAAGAAGAAGAAGAAGAAGAAAAAGGGCAAAATGAGATTGATGAACAGAATGGAAATCAAGATTCAGAACAGAGTGGAAATCAAGAATCTGAAGTAGCTGATGAAAAAGATGGTGGAAATGAAGAAAACAACGAAGAAGCAGAAGAATCAGAACAAAAGGAAGGCAGAGAGGATGGAGAAAATGGAGATAAAGAAGAAGAGGAGAAAGAAACAGAGGGGGGAAATCAAGAAAACAACAATGGAGAAGAAGATCAAAACGAAGAAGACGAAACAGAGGAAGTAGAAAAAGAGGATGAAACAGAGGAAGTAGAAAAAGAGGATGAAACAGAGGAATTGCCCCAATTTTCAACAGCTGAAGAAAAAGGCGAAAAGCACGATCTCGAAGAGCACAGAGAGAATGTAGGAGGAGAAGATAATGTCAATCGTGTAAACTCTGAACAAAATGAAGAAGAGGAGAAAGAAACAGAGGAACAGAAACAAAAAGCTGCTGAAAAAGGAAAAAGACCATTATTCAAAGAATCAGAAGAAGATGAAGAAGAGGAACAGAAACAACAAGCTGCTAAGAAATGGCAAAAAACATCATTGATACCCATCACACCAATTTTTTCCAAATTCCTACGAGGAGAATCATCACACAGAACTAAAGAAGATCAAATTCAATATTCAACACCAAAGGTTGATACTGAATTAGTCGATATCGAGATAAACACATACAACAACAAAGGTTATGATTATCATCGGGATTTGGCTATTTTAAAAGCCATGTATGATTTCAAGTTCATCAATGGGTATTTACCATATCCACACTCAGATGAATTACACAATCACATCATGGATTTGATGCCTGATTTGAATATCCTCGGAAATGATTTGACGGTAAAGATCACAGCATTTGAGGATGATTTCAATACTGTTATAATACTGGATGGAGATAATCCTGAAATGGCACAGCCTGTTGAACGAGAAATTTTCGACCTGTCTATGCAATTATGGGGTAATTCCGACGACAATGTTGGCGATGGGATATAGCTTATGATACTAATATTCAGACTCCTTATAGTAAACTTTACAGCAGCATTATAGACTCATTAGAAACTTGATTTTGTGAGTTTATCTGATATATGGGCTATTTTTCTTCAACTGTTTCTCTTTTTCATTTCTGTTTGATGTCTTCTCTTTCATTTATAGAATACATTGTTGTGTTTTTTGTATCGATTGAAGGCCTTAGCGTAGAAAGGCATAGGTTCAAGCCATTGGAACTACCTCTAAAATGGACCCAGTATGTCCGCCCTTTCCTCGGATCATGTGTATAGTGAGAGAGCTTAGTGCACCGAACACTCTTCTTTGTTTCGATTGGGATTTAAACCATTATGAAAAAAAAAACATTAGTCTCCCATGATCAATATCAACTTTATTATCGACTAGGCTGTCCCTTGAATGCTAACTCGCGCTATCAGAAATTGCAAAAGATAATAATATGGATAGTTGGTGACTCGGTATACACCATTATAGACATATTATACATTTGTCGTCTATATTTAGTTTAAGCAGTTGAATGTCTATATCATGTACTTTTCTTGAAAATGTACCGTAATTTTTATTTTATTACTTAGTCTGATCTAAACGACATATAGTACAGTATTTAATATGATATAGATAGACAGTAGCAGGAACTACATATGGGATTCCCCTAAAACTGATCTAAAGAGTAACACATTAACGCACTTAAATCTCGCAAGAGGAAAGAATCATCTCCTCGTTATCAGTTCAAAATTCTTCTTTCTTTTTTTCTCAGCTTGGACATTCTCAGAAAGAAACACCGTGTCCGAAATGCTACCATCAGAAGAAATGATGAATGAAAAGCAAGAAAATCAAGAATCTGAAATTGATGCAGTTTTATCACCTATCTCCTCTCCTCCACATGAAGATCATCATCCACCACACTTCAACAACGATCTACAAAATGAAGAATCGACGATCTCTGCAGACGAAACAGAGGACCAGAAAGCGAGAGGAAAAGGAAAACTCCAAGAATCTGAACTGAAGTATATCTTTTCGAAAGTTGAAGAAAAAGGAAAGCGTCCCATGTCTGAATCATATGAATTGAAGCCCATTAATAAGCCTACATTTTCCAATCTTGAACAAGGAGGAACGTCCGAAAATGAATCGAAGAAACAAGATGAGTATGATTATGATCATGATTTAGCAATCTTGAACTCTCTCTATCATTACTTCTTCAATCACGGGTTAATTCCATATCCTTATTCGGAGAATTTTATTGATTACATCGAGGCTTCAATTCCCAACTTGAAATTTTATGGCCAGAAATTGGTGACTAAGATCGTTGCGTTAGAGCACCAATTCTTTTCTATTATGGAAATGACTGCACGTGCGGGACTTTACCCTGATATAATCCACCCTGTTTTTCGTGAAATTTTCTACTTGTCTATGGGTTTATGGGGTTATCCCAGAGATTATTACCCAGTTGACAATGTCGATGTAATCACGATAAACAAAGAGCGAGAAAATGAAGAATCATTCAATCAGTTCTTGGATGAAGAAAACAGAAAGCAAGAAAAATTGCAGGCAGTGAAAAAAGGAAAACGTCCCATGTCGGAATTATATGAATTTCAGCACATTGTGCCTACATTTTCAAATCCTGGACTAGGAGCTGGAACTTCCGAAAATGTGAAAGAAGACTATGATTATGATCAGGACTTGGCGATTTTGAAGTCCATGTATCAGTACTGCTTCAATCATGGTGGCAAAATTCCATATCCGATATCGAGGGAACTGACTAATTACATCGAAGCTTTAGTCCCCAACTTGAAAGTTCGTGGCCAGGAATTGGAGACTAAGATCGTTATGTTGGAGAACAATTTCTTAGCTGTTATGACAATGGCTGGAGGATTTGACCCTGATAAAATCCACCCCGTTTATTGCGAATTTTTCTACTTGTCTATGGGTTTATGGGGTTAATTTGGGAGACTATAATTAAGTTGACAACTAGGAGCACGATGCAGTTGATAAGAAAGTGAGAACTGGAGCTGATGATCCTTTAATTTTGATAGATTTTTGTTCACAATTTAATTACGTTTGCTAAACATAGTATATATGAGATGTTGTTTGCTTGCGTTTTCAGTTCGACTGCAGTTTTGAGGTAACTTGAACTTTCTGTAATTGTTTCACTTTCCATTTTAGTTTGATATCTTCTCGTTTACTTTATTATAGAATCGGAAATGTTAGTTCTTTTAGGAAGGCAAAAAGATCAGAATAGATAAGTAGCATATTTTTAAAATGACAAACAGATAGTACTAGCTTTCGTATTGATGAAACTCCAAAGCCCTAGAAATGAGGAGCAACACCACGAGTCTAACTGAACCCGATATTTGAAAATCTTCTGAGGCGAATTAACTAAGTATTCTAGGTGAATGTTGTCTAACGTGCTACGTACTTTGTCTTTGGAATAGATGAACTGATCATCAAATCTGAGAGAACAAAATGTTGAATTGAATCGTACCAATTTCTACCGGAAGTTATTAGAAGTAGTTTGCTTTGAGTTCACTCCTTTAGTTAAATATTTTTTGCACATTCTCAAATGACCATAATTTTTCATGCCATATATATATAGTCTTTAATCATAAAGATGATTTTGACCTATAATCTATACTTGAGTTCATTACAACTCCTCAATTTATTCATAGTTTTGGAATAAGAAAAAAAAGTTTTTTTCTCTAAGCGAGTACGTCGCATTAATTAGAAATAACTAAGGAAATTTTTAATATCAATAACTAAGGAATTAAAACGCAAATGTAGGGCTTCTACTTCCCCGTTTACGTAAATAAAACATGACTATTTAATTAAATATTGGGAGAAGGCACAAGTACCCCCTAGATTACCCCTGAACTCATTTTATATATCATATTATACACCTTTTGGCTTATGTGGAACATCCCAAAAGTCAAAGCCAACTCATTTTATATATAATATTGTACACCTTTTGGCTTATGTGGCACATCCCAAAAGTCAAAGCCAACTCATTTTATATATAATATTGTACACCTTTTGGCTTATGTGGCATATCCCAAAAGTCAAAGCCAACTCATTTTATATATAATATTGTACACCTTTTGGCTTATGTGGCACATCCCAAAAGTCAAAGCCAACTCATTTTATATATAATATTGTACACCTTTTGGCTTATGTGGCACATCCCAAAAGCCAAAGCCGAGCGAGCGACGACGGCGCAAGGGGGGTCCCTCTTTCCAGCCCTTTTAACAACTAATAGAAGTGTTTCTCTATTTAAACACTTCTATTTTTCTTTCCACCACCCATGAGAGAGAAATGTCTTTTTACTAAAGCATAAGAGAACTTTTCAAGTTCCCTCTTTTCATTTTCCCTCCATTTCTCATTAACTCTTGTTATATACCCAACAGAATGTTCTCTAATGTGCTACATACTTAGTCTTGGAATAGATGAACTGAACATCAAGTCCGAGAGAATGAAATGTTGAATTGAATCGTATCAATATTTGCACTTTTAAGTTCACTAGAAAAGACTAATGGTAACTCCTTTAATCATCTAATTTTTCATGCATCGCTAAATATAAATGAAGAGTATACCATATAATCCTTTAACATGCAGACGATTTTGGCCTATAATCTATATTGAGTTCGTTGCAACTCCTCAATTTCTTCATAGTTATGGAATAAAAAAGAAAAGTTTTTTTTCCAAGTGAGTAAGTTTACATTAATTAGATATAACTAAGGAAATTTATAATGTAATAACTAACGAATTAAATGCAAATGTTAGGCTTCTACTTCTACCTTTACGTAAATAAAACATGACCATTTAATTAAATTTTAATTTAGTGTAGGGCTAAATTTGTAATTCAACTTTGAAGTTAGGACCATATAGTATATATAATATGTGATATCAGATGATATCACAATGATGACGTATGGCTATGCTTGAGGACATTCATATGTGTTGTAATATGTCATATGAGTCAAATTTTGACTAGCCATAAATCATGACAGATTAGTAAATGTTTTACTTGAAAAGGTCATTTAATGTCTAATTAACCAAAATAATCTAGAGTAAATATATAGATAGACTTATGGAAAGAAATATGACTTTTATGGCATGAAAATTTAAAGTGAGATTTAATACAATTAATATTTTAGTGATTTTGGTCTAATGAATATGCTATAAATCTAGCAAGAGAGAGAACCATCTCCTCATTCCCAAACTATTTTCACAAAGAGACATGTTAAAAATGCTATCTTCAGACCAAAATCAAGAATCTGAAGCTTGGTCACCTATCTCCTCTCCTCCACAAGATCACTTTAACAACGATCTACAAAATGTAGAATCAATCATCTATGAATCTGCAAAAGATAAAGTTGACCAAAAAGCAACAGAAAAAGAAAAACTCCCAGAATCTGACTTGTATGAAATGAAGTGTGTATGTCCAAAAATTGGAGAAAAGGGGAAGTCTCCCATGCCTGAATATTATGAATTGAAGCCCATCAATAAACCTAAATTTTCCAATCTTATGCAGGGAGGAACGTCGAAAATTAAGTTGAAAAAAGAAGATAATTATGATTATTATCAGGATGTAGCTATCTTGAAGGCTATCTATCATTACTTTTTCAATCATGGGGTGATTCCATATCCTAATTATTCAGAGAATTTTATCAATTACATCGAGGCTTCAATTCCCAATTTGAAATTTTGTGGCCTGGCATTGAAGACTAAGATCATTTTGTTAGAAAGTCGTTTCAAAGCTATTTTGAAAATTGCAGGATATGATCCTAATATAATCAACCCTATTCATCGTGAAATTTTCAACTTGTTGATGGGTTTATGGGGTTAGGTTTGGAGACTATTATCAAGTTGGGAAAGAGATTGACGAAACTGATGACAATTTGAGAAACTCAAGGTGTTGATCCATTCTTAAATTTTTAGGTCCAAGTCTTCATAGCAGCATTTTGAATTGTTTATGCTTTTGTTTGTATTTTTCATTTCAGCTGAAATTTTATCGTGGGATTAGAGATTGTGAAAGATTATTTTGATTTGATATGAAAATGTTCTCTTTTTCAAAGTTGATTTTGTGAGTGAATCTGCTATATGGAGTGTTTTGTTAATAACAGCATCATTTAGCAAATTCATTGACATTCAAATACACATTCTACAAACTCACTGACAAAGTCTGATATTAGAAAGAAAGTTATTGGTCAAAAATAGACTCCGATCCACCTTCTACGTGGTCGATCATCAGTGTCACTAGCATTTGAATTGAAACTAGCAGTCCAACACAATTCTTGACTTGCTTGACTGGGACTTCCTAAATCCTTTCCTGAATTCTAGTTACCCGATTCGAGTAACTGGGATGAACGTCCGTAAATGATGAGTTGAAATGGAGAGCACTATGCAGTTGAGGAAAGAATATTGTGAGAAACAAAAAAGAGTTGTTGAGGGCCAAGTCTTCATAGCATCATTTTTTAAATTTCTTGGAGCATCAATGTAAATTTTTAAATTCTTTCACTAAATAGAATCTAGTATTACATGGATTATTAATTTGGAAATCGATTTGCTTGTAATTTTTTGTGGGATCAAAGATCATGAAAGTTATTTTTATATGAAAGAGCTGGAATTTGAAGAACGAAAAGCAGCAATGCATGTTTTCTTATTTTCAAAGAATGTCTCCAACATTGGATTTTTTAGCATAAAATGAAAAAGAAAAATAAAACTACTAACTATGATTTTATGGCAGCCTAGGTAATGAATCTAATGCTTCATAGTTCATAACGTCTATAAAGTTTTATTAGCCTTATATTTGGTTTGCCAACTTTTCATATACTTTTTAAATAACCTCCTTGCAAGACAACTTTCCCAAACCTTAATTAATTTACTGTATATTTGATACTTCCACTTATGCATGTACTCAATAAGCTTATATCCGCCAATGCTTTGACCAATAATGGAAAAATAATTCTTAGCATTTTTAGTCGCTTTGAACATTCGGTCTCACTATGTCCAACTTCGTTGACCACTAATTTACATCTTGACTTCACTATTGTCTCAACATAAAATTACATTTAATAATAATCTAATAGCATTAAAAAATTTAGACATTTAGTACATAAATATTATTAACCTATTTGAAAAAGATAATAACAGTTAAAAAAAAAATTCTAGATGTGAATTTTTTTTAATTTGGTAATATAATTACTTTTATTATTTATCAGCTCCAAAATTTTCGTTATATTTGCTTTCTTTCTTTATGAGTTTCAACATTTTCTCACAGAATCACCATATCACAATGCTGCCCGGTAAAGACCTCAATGGAGAGAATAGTGAAGGAAAGAAAGAAAATTCAGAATCTGATGGACAAACAATCTTGGTTTGCTTTGATCTCATAATTGAAATTCTCTTAAGGCTTTCAGTGAAATCTCTCTTGCGGTGCAGGTCTATTTTGAAAACATGGCTTGCTTTGATCTGTAGCCCTAAGCTTATCAAGTCTCATATGATTTTATCAGCTAATAAAAATGACTACACCAATCATAGGCATATATTGAGGACTGGTCATCCCGAAAATCCTAAGGATTGTTCTCTTAAGTCTTTCCTTTATGAGTCTATTACTGAGGAATCCGATATGGATTATCTCCATGAAAAACTCTAGTAGATATTCTTTGGTCAAGGGTTCTGTAAATGGATTGATTTGTCTTTTAAATGATTCAAAGGAATTATTTCTCTGGAACCCAACAATAAGAAAGTTCAACAAATTACCTGATTTTAAAACTAAAGTGGGCGATGTTGTCCATTTCTTATATGGTTTTAGATACGATGAAATCCATGATGATTATAAGGTAGTACGTATTTGTACTAATATTGGCCGTCAGAGTGATTTTCAAGAGGTTAATATCTATAGTCTAAAGAATGATTCTTGGTGGAGAACTGGTTATCCTCATAATGAGACGCGATTAATTAGTTCAGGTAAATTTGTGAATGGGAAGCTTCACTGGGCTACTAGTGTTGGTTTTGGTTACCAAAGGGTTGGGGCATCACATCTTTTGATTTGGCTGATGAGAAATGGAGAAAGGTGGAACAACCCTTTTATGGAGAAAGGGATGGTATTCTCATGACGAGAGCACTGAGAAGTAATTTAGTGAGAAAATTTTAAATTATTTTTATTTTCTTAAATAAAATGGGTGAGATAGTTTTTTAAAGCCACATAATATCTTATTTGTATTAAAAAAATATTTTTGATTTTTGTTTTTTTAATCCGGGCCATTAAATAAAGGGGTAAATATGCACCAATTGTTAGACGGTGAGGTATATATGAACCATTTGTAAAATAACAAAAATATTTTCATATCACTTTTTCAACGAGGAGTATATCCAC
The DNA here is from genome assembly GCA_029007595.1 of Solanum commersonii. Classification (NCBI taxonomy): domain Eukaryota; kingdom Viridiplantae; phylum Streptophyta; class Magnoliopsida; order Solanales; family Solanaceae; genus Solanum; species Solanum commersonii. The sequence continues at coordinate 336,954 of JAJTWQ010000224.1, forward strand.
TTTAATTCGTGAAATTGAGGAATATATTTGTCTCTTTTCTCATTGTTATTTTTTTCATTGTCATATAATATGTAGAAAATGTAGAGGAGGTCACAATTTATGTTTATTATGAATTTTTTTTTTACCAAGAGTGATAACTGATAAGAATGAATTTACTCCATTATTGACCATTTCTCCTTACAAGACTAATTTTTTTCATTTTGAAAAAAGAGTCACTGGCATTTATAGCTTTTGTTATGATTTGAAAATTTGTTCATATAATGGCTTATTCAACTTCATTGATTACATCTTTAATTACTTCACCATAATCCAATCAAAATAGTATTATGAGAGATAATCTAAAATTAAATTTAGTACACAATTTTATTTATTTTAGTGATATGAATTAGCTATAAATTTAGCAAGAGATGAACTATCTCTTCATTATCTGTTCATTCTAAAGCATGGCAAAGGAACAATTAAGTTTCGAAATTAAGGTTTTAAACTTATCAGAAAAACACCGAGTATCTGGTGAAACCTCCCATCAACACATAAATCAGAACAACCCCACAAACCTTTTTGATCTGCCAACTAAAATCTCTCTTGAAAATTAAGTATGTTTCAAAATCTTGGCATGCATTGATTAGTAGTCCTAGATTTATCAAGTATCATCTAAATTTATCAGCTAATTATAACAAATACTTCACCAACCATAATGTTATTTTGAGTATAGCCCAACCAAAATTCAATCTTGAGGATTGTTTTGTTATGGAGGAAACTGACTTGGATTATCACATGAAAAACTCGGGTATATCTTTCGTGATTGAGGGTTTTATCAATGGATTGGTTTGTTCTGTAAATAAGGCAAATGAAATATTTTTATGGAATCCAACAATAAGAAAGTATAAGAAATTGCCTAATTTTAGAACTCAATTGAAGAATGAGGGTTATTGCACATATACCTTTGAATATGATGAGATCCATGATGATTACAAGGTAATGTGCATTTTTTCTATTGTTGGATGTCCACCTCATTTTCAAGAGGTAAATATATATAGTCTAAAGAATGATTCTTGGCAAATAATACATTGTTCACTAAATGTGATACGATTAATGGGCTCGGGTAAATTTGTGAATGGAAAATTTTATTGGACTGCTAGTGTTAATATCATAAGCGGCTGGAGCATAACCTCTTTCAATTTGATTAATGAGAAATGGAGAAAGGTGGAACGACCTTAGAATGGAGAAGAGAGTGAAGGTCTTGTGTTGGGGGTGTTGGGAAGTAATCTTTTTGCGATTTGGACTACTCACGTAGATGTGTGAGTTATGGAGGAGTACTTACGAGGACAAAAAATCTTGGATAAAGATGTTTACCATCAATTGTGCTCTAAATCCTATGGATTATTTGTTTTCTCACTCTTTTTATTTGTCAAAAAGAGGTGAATTTTTGCTTATGTTTGATGATTATGTGATGATAGACGATCCAAAGGACAACTCAATCAGATATTCACAGACTAGCAAATTTGATTATAATCTTTTGACAGAATTCTTTCAAAGTCTAGTATGTCCGCTTTCAGAAAACGAGTCGATGATACTACAAGAATGAAGGCAGCAGACGTTGTGATAATTGCAACTTATAATTTGTCAGAGTTTCATTTTATGCATTTTACAAAGGGCATGTTTTAGGGAGAATTATAACCCATATCGATCCTCATGGAGACCTAATTTGACTTTTTCATGAAATAATATTATTTTTTTCTATTATTGTTAAAAGCTTATTAATTTCTTTGGCAATATCCTTTCATTAATTTATCTATTTGGCCAATTAAGGATTGTATCTTTTTTCACTTTACCAGTAACTTTGATATAGTAGCAAGAATGGATTGAATAGATGAATGCAATGGAGAAAATATTTATTTGCTACTCTTAATTAAACAAATATATAGGCACATAATATTTTCGCAAAATACTTTAGAAAAGAGTAATAGTTTTTTACCTTTCAAGATATAGTAATAAAATTTATGTATTTTCAGACTCCACTTGTGAAATTACATTAGATATGTTGTTATTTTTTGTACATGCAAAAAGAGTAGATATGCTCCATATTATTTTTCCTTTTGGCTAATAATACACAAGTTGAGTAGCAGATCATAAACACAACTAGCTATCAAAACATACATTTGGCTAAAGAAAAAAAAAATCAAGAGCAATAATAAAAGTTTTTATATATAGTACAGCTTCTTCATTGACTAAATTTTTCATTCATAAAGATTTTTATGAATACAAGAAGATTAATAAAAGGAAACAGTTTGGCAATTGTCACATCTCCAAACAATTTGTTCAGTTCATCGTTAGTCCTAATAGCCAATTGAATGTGCCTTGGAATGATCCTCGTCTTTTTGTTATCCCTCATCGCGTTTTCAGTCAATTCAAGTGACTACAAATAATCACATATATGTTAAATTTAGTAATCACAAACCCTAGAAACTTGACATATATATCAAAAAAACAAGTTTTGCTTTTTGATAGATAGAAACGAGAGAGAAATGAAGCAGAAGAATTGAACTGCCCTATGTGTTTGTGAGTTTCTAAAGCAAATTGATTTGGTATTTATAGCCCACGGGAGTTATAATCCAGCCAATGAAAAGACAATCACGAGGATTGAACTTATTCACCGTTGAATGGAGGAGCAAATCAACAGTGAATAAAGATAATGGCAACACATTTAATCAATTTTAAGGATTATGATGAGTTTGTTGCCAAAAACAAAAGGAATGTGACGTGTTTGTTTCCAAAATAAAAAAGGATTATGATGTGTTTGTAGCCAAAAAAAAAAAGGAAGAGGACTATGATGAGTTTTGAATTTGAACAAAAGATTTTTTGCGGGTAATTTTATCCTTGATATTTGGCTTTAATAGCCTTTTGAACATACTTGAAGTTTTACGATATAATGAAACGAGATGACATATTTTAAATGACTAACTTATTATCAGCTCGACAAGCCTAAAAAAATACAGTAGTCTTAGGCCCTCTAATTTGATGGCCACATTTTTTAAGCAATAATAGGCATTTTTTAAGATTTCCAGCCATCTAAAGAACCTGCAAACAACACATATATAAAACTCAGTTTCACAATGCAAATATCAATTATATGGAACAATTTAATTTTTCGAAAAAATAATAAATATTTCATTTTTTAATGTTTGATCATTTGAAATTCCCAAGCAAAAATCTGGAAAATTAATGTCACTGTGCAATAGAATGTTGTACCTTTTCTCTTTAGGTGCAATAAATGATCTTATTTTATTTAAAAAATTATCTATTTGTGTTGCATTCTCACAAAAAAAAAATTAATAAACTTGACAAGAATACTAACAATAAAATTGCGGGGCTTGTATGTTTGTCTACTTTTACCTTAAACCTGCTAGAAGGCCATAACAAGAGAGCTTACTATTAACATGAAAATTAGTTGTTGGATTCATTAAAATGGGGGAAAATATTTTATTGAGACTTGTGATATTATTAATTACCTTATTTGTTATTTTTTCAAAAAAATATATTTTATTCATCTATGATACTATATAGTAATATCATTAAATTCAAATGTGATTCTCATTAAATTCAAAAATGTGAGGTGAGGTGAGTGAGAATGTGACTCTTCAAGTGTCAGAATGAATTTTCAATTTTTAGCCTGTCTTTTCTGAATCTTTTATACTGTGTGTGTACCTTTGTTTATTTTAAATGGCAATTAAATAAACACCTAAATTTTGAGAGTATATATCTATACGCCTCAATTTATATTAAATGACAATTAAATATCTTTATTTATTTTTATTGTGTCTAGTGGACATACAAACATTACCGTAATATATAAATTTTTAGATGATTAATTTGTAAGTTAAAGTGTTCAACTAACATAGATGAATTGAACTATTGAAGCATACAAATATATATACTCAAAGTTAAATTATTCACTTATACTTTTATTCTATATTAAGTGAATTTTTTAGATTTTTTTCATTGTTCAAAATAATTGAGTTGTTTAAAGTTTAAGATGAGAATGTTTGAAATTTTTTCTATATATGCCTTTTCCTCTAATAAAGTTTGATATTTTCAAAGAGATTAATTAATCTACTTAAAAAGTTATATTTATAATTTAACAAAGAATAATAGTAAAAAATATAATTTAAATTATGTCTTAAATGTTTTTCTTAATAAGTATGCATTATCTTAAAATTCAATTAATATAATTAGAAGGAATACTATTATTTTTTGAGTGTGTATTTATATAATTATGCCAATTTTAGAATTTCATGTTTTTTTGTCTTGTTCCTGTAATAATAACCCAATAGATTCTTGCTTTTTTTCATTCAATTGACAATATCCTCTTCTTTCTCGTTTGCCTCTAAAGCTTTTTTCTTCTTCTTCATGGGTTTCTAGTTAGATTTTCTGGGGTGACTTTAATTCTTTTTTTTGTAAAGTTTTGAATTTTTTTCTTGGCATTTTGAATGTTGTTTTGGGGTTGTCTTCTTGAGAGTAATGGGTGTTCACTTTTGTTTTCTGATAGCTAAAAAAAGGGATTTTTACAAGGGATAATTTTTACTAACTTTTTTTGGGTTTTTAGTTGGGATTTTCTTGAGTGACTTTAATTTGTGTAAAGTTTTAATCTTTTCAAGGCATTTTGAAGGATGCTGTGTGGGGTTTGTTTTCTGATAGCTAAAAAGAAGCATTTTTCATAAGGAGATAATGTCAGTCAAGAATAGAAAGATATCTTCTTGACTAACTTTTTTGAGTTTCATGGGGGTAGAAAAAGATGATAGCTTTAGGAAAGTTCATTTCTTTTAGAAAGTTATCTGAGTATAAGTAGAGGAAAAGTTACATTTTTTAGTATATTGAAGGGTTGAAAAGATAGATTCTTGAAAATGGGGGAGAAGAAGAATATGCCAGCAGTTTGGTTTTCTTTAAAGAGATCTTTGCATTGTAAATCAGGGCCATCAGATGTTCATGACCCAAAAACAAGAAAAGAGTTGAGCACAATTTTGACTAAAAAGGGAGGAGGAGGAAGGTCTGGTTGTTCAAGGTCTATAGCAAATCTCAAAGATGTTATCCATGGAAGTAAAAGACATTTGGATAAACCCCCTAGTTGTAGTCCAAGATCTATTGGTAGTAGTGAGTTTCTTAATCCAATAACTCATGAAGTTATTCTGAGTAATTCAAGATGTGAGCTGAAAATCACTAGTTTTAATGGATTTCAAGAAAGTGGTAATGGGGGTGGGGTGAGTACTAATGGTGATTCAACTTTTGTGGGTACTTTAAGGCCTGGTACACCAGGTCCAGGAGGGCACCCTACAATGCATTATTTCAATTCTGGTTGTAGGAACACTCCTACAAGGAGGAGTGCATCTTTTCTTGTTGATAAAGGACATACTAGTAGTTTTGCTTCTAAAACTAGGTATTCACTTGATAATGATGTTAATGGAACTTCTTCTGGGGTCACATGTCATAAGTGTGGAGAGCAATTTGGGAAATGGGAAGCTCTTGAAGAACATCATCTTTCCAAGCATGCTGGTAAAAAATCTTGCCTTTTTGCTTTTTTCATCATTCCTGTTCCTAAATCCATGCTTTCTTGCTTACACTATAGCTTATTTCCTTTTTCATGCTCTTTGTCTGAAAAAAAGTACGCCTTTTTTAATATTAAAATAAAAATTGGGGTGGGAAAGTGGGTAGTGGATTACAAGGTGAGAAATAATTTATCGCAATGGATTAATTAACATGTTGGTTAACTGTATCCTAATTCGAACTCGCACTAATAAAGTGAAAGTTTAGATAGTCAACCTACTAAGATTTCCTGAAAAGAGGTACTTGCTTTGCTTTATGTTCTTTCTTCCCCTCCCACACCCCCCTCCCACCCCACCCCACCCTTTTTTTTTTTTTGCTTATGTGTGTGTAGCCTACATCACAAGATTGTACATTTGCAGCTTCTGAGCCCCCATTGCTTAGGAATTGGAACTTCTTGTCTTTGTCTTTAGTGTTAGAAATATTGTCCTTTTTCAGTCAATTTGTTTGAAATTTGCTTCAAGGTGAGATGATATCAGTAATTTCTTCCAAAATTGATTAGCTTTGGTGGATTGGTGGTGTAGGGAGGTGAAGCAAAAGAAATCATGAAATTTTAACTGTGAAATTCTCTGCGCATTATGCGTAGATATCTATGCCTGCATTGCACTGCTGGATGAGAGAAGAATTTTGCTTCCCATCACCCTGTATGTCAAATTAGGATGAATCCTCATATACAGAATGTGTTTGGACAAGCTCACCTAGGCATGTTGATCCCGATTTGCTTGGGATTGAGATGTCGTAATTGTAGTTGTTATTATTGTATTCATTTTCTGTACTTGTTGATTTAATTCTTTGAAAGGCTTCTTAGCTTGTTGTTTTTTGCTCAAATGGACAGTGAGTGAACTTTTGGAGGGTGATTCTTCAAGAAAGATTGTAGAAATAATCTGTCGCTCAAGCTGGATAAAATCCGAGAGCCAAGTTGGACGGATTGAAAGGGTTTTGAAAGTTCATAACACACAAAAAACTCTGGCTCGGTTTGAAGAATATAGGGAGATGGTGAAGAGCAAAGCAAGTAAGCTCCCTAAGAAACATCCTCGATGTATAGCTGATGGAAATGAACTTTTAAGGTTCTATGGAACTACTTTGGCTTGCGGCCTTGGCATGAACGGATCCTGCTGTCTCTGTATATCTGATAAATGTTGCGTCTGTCGAATTATCAGAAACGGTTTCTCCATGAAGGAGGAACTCAAAGGTGGGATTGGCGTCTTCACCACCTCCACAAGTGGAAGTGCTTATGAATGCATCGAGATGAGTGAAGATGATCCATCCTTAAGAAAAGCATTGATCGTCTGCAGAGTAGTTGCAGGTCGAGTGCATAGGCCATTAGAGAACATTCAAGAAATGGCTGGCCAAACTGGGTTTGATTCTTTGGCAGGTAAGGTTGGCGTGTACTCGAACATAGAGGAGCTTTACTTGCTTAATCCAAAGGCTCTTCTTCCATGTTTTGTGGTAATCTGCAAAGCCTAAGGGGAAAAAAAGACATTGTAGAATGTTTAAATTAGTAATGAGATTCTGCGTCATGTATAGGCTTTTCTTTTCGACATGTTCTGCAGGAATTTTTGGTTCTTGGAGTCCAAATTCTGTATCTGTTATTTACCAAAATTTGGCAAAGCTAGATGATCCAAAAGTTTCATTGATAGTTTTTTGTTGACTTTGTGGGGAGTGACTACCCCTTTTTATTTAAACCATCCCATCCCCAGGAGGATTAATTGTGCTCCCACGTACCCTCCAATGGGACTCAATTAACCCTCAGTCTACCGGTTGATGATGGATGTGCTCAACCACTTGAGCAAGCCTCACTTGTCGACTACCTTTTTCTGTGTCTCTAATGATTTTTGGTTGAGTTCGTACATGTATGATGTATAGGTGTAACAGAATACCGTTTATTGTACATAGTAATATACACATCTATAGATTTGGGACCATTTCAGCTTTTAGAATGAATCCATGATCACAAATCTGGGCAGTTTTGGACTAGACACTTGTGACTTCAGAAACAAATGGTTGCTAAGGCTTTAGAAGTTTGTAAGCTATGCTTCCGGCACCTATGTTGCTCGGACTCTTTAAAAATGTTGTTGGACGCGTGTCTAATCCTCCCAAATATTGTCAGATCATTTAAAAATAGTGCATTTTTAAAGGATCCGACATAGGTGAGACAATATCTCTAGAGAGTGTGTAATCGTAATATGACATTCAAATATGAAGTAACAAGTATCCTCATATAATCTACGTACATTCTTTCCTCTCCAACTGGGTGTGTTTTTGTTATATCATCAACTCAATGAAATCCACTTGCAGCAACCAAAATGTGGTCCCTCAAGTTAGTACTACTATATGCTTCATAAAATGCTAAAGGACATAAATAAAGGAGATAATAAGTCATTGTCAATGTTTCTTTTGGCAAACTATATTATCTGTGTCTTATTAGAGCTACTATTAATGTTGCTAGAAAAATGTTGTGATCCTCTTTTTCTTATTCTCTGCACATTTTTTTTTCCTTAATTTATCACTACTGCTGTTCAGAGAAATGAACTAGATTCATGAAATAAGTCAAAAAAGGGACCAACTTTTTCCTCTTGCTTTTAATATGACCTGCAAAAAGTAGTACCCAATTTTAGTTTAGGTGATATTATTTCTTTTGTTAACTCTTAAATTTTAAATTTTGAAATTTTCCCTCCGCTTAAGATAACAAGTTCTAAGGACACCTTTTAATATGTATTAAAAGTATTTTTTATAGTACGATATTTTTTTCTATTCAAATTGTGAGTGAGCATAAGAGATCTGAGTTAGTATGGTTTTTATTTTTTGTATAATCATCTGAAGTTTGATATAAACATGCTTGAGTTCTATTCAAAGGAGGAAACGCTCCTTACTGAGAACTTGAGATTCTTATCTATCACACCACATCTCTCTCGTTGATCATTTCGTTGGTGGTTTGGTTTTGAACAGTAGCTATCTGTTAATAAATATTGCATGGCAATGCCAACTCATTACGTATTTATGCATTTGATTTTGATAGAAAAGACACTTATCTATTTGTGTTCAGAAAACTGAATTCAACTGCAATTGGGGAATATTTCAGTTGGCATTTCATTAAATGCTGATTTAGACTGTTCCTCTGCTTCAACCTTTCCTTCTTTTTCTTTGTTTTGGGGTGGGGGACGGGTGGAGGATAGCGACTTTGGTCCCTATGATTTTGATCCTTCAAACCATGTTGCATGAGATAATCTGTATCATGAGTCATGACATACATCCACATTCTTGAAACAGTTGAAAGAATCATCAATAAATGGACAAGAACCCGAATTATAAAGCACATGAAGATCATTGTCCTCGACCCATTCATCATCTAACTCTAGTACGTAATGAGTACTGGAAGAATATAAGGTTGAGTGAAGACGAGAAGCAAGAATCTTAGTGGTGACGACTGACGGAGTGGGGTTGAAGGTGGAGAAGAAAATGATGAAGATGACAAATACTAGGTACTTTTTTGAACACTTCTTGTTGGGTTCTAATTTGAAAATTGAAATACTTGGAACTTGAAAACTGTACTAATTAGACAGGCAAACAGAATTTGAGTAAAATGTACTTTAATATAAAATCTTCTGTTACTGATTTAAAAAGGTGAAGGTGATAACAGAATCATAATATTTCAAAATTAGCAAAATCGAACTAGAATTTACAGACCAGTGGATCTCCTAGGAAGCAGCAGCTACTGCTTCTGTTGTTTTCCCCTTCTCTTTGACTGCTTTCTTCCAGTTCTCTGCACTATCGATGATTTCCCCAGTTTTAATGAGGTACCGGACTCTTTTTCCATTGTCTAACATTTTGTGGCCCACCCGACTGGTTACCTTCTGCTCTTTTGAATAAAGCATCACGTTTGAGCTGTGAATAGGAGCTTCAATCTGAAACAACAACAACAACTACGTCTCAGTCCCAAACAAGTTGAGGAGTTTCGATCTGAAATGTTAATACAAAATTTTATTTTCTTGGCAGGGAAAAGATGAATTCAGTGCTAGCCACGACGAAATGTAAAGCTCAAGATAACAATTTTCAGGCGAGTTAGAGAAGAGAGAAATCGAGATAAAACCTTGACTATCTGGCCTGGTTCCTCCTCGCTGCGACTCTTGACATGCTTGGTTTTCAAGTTCACCTCTTTTACTACTACTTTGCTGTTGTGCTTGATGATCTCGGTGATCTCTCCGATTTTACCTTTGTCATGGCCGGATATTACCTTTACAGTATCACCCAGCCTTACATGCATTTTGTGTAGAACTGGAAGGCTGTTTGGCTTACATTCTTTACGCTCCCATCGCTTAAGCTGCAAAATAGACATAAAAAAGAAGCACTTATTTAATGATAAAGCTAATTCTAATCACAATTCTCAGATACTGTTGATATCATACTCATAACAATTAGTCCCGGAGATTAGCAATACAAACATTTGGTGGCCATTTTTAAAAGCTGTTGACGAGTTAGTTTGAGCACTTCCTTCATTACATCATAAGTTATAAAAGAAATGCATGACCACAAACAGCAACCCTATAAAAGTAGTTGCGGCAAATGTCTATTCTCGGACACACATACTAAAGGACCAAAAAAATGAATCAAGCTACCAACCTTTGCTGTAATCAAACATGGACCTTCTGTTGATTTAACCTGCACGGCATCATATGGAGATCGTCATTAAAGTGGCTAAAGATTATCCAATTTTACAGTTGACACAACAAAAAGCGACAAATGTGTAAGGCATGATATGCATCCAAAGAGTGTTAACCGAATAACAAGCAAGTGCATTTTCTGGAAACAGATCTCATTCCGTATTTGCATCCAATAACTTGTGATTATATAGGCACTAACAACAAATTCACCATTGTTTGTGATCCCTCATAGTAAACATGTTTAACAGATAACTATAATATGAGAACGATTTATATTATTGAGGAACACAGAGGCATATGTATAATATGGGTTTAGCAGAACCCAGTAGCTTTCTTTCAAGACCCTATATATGTATTAAGAAATTGCTAAATACGTCCAAATATTAAAATTTCGAACCCTAAAGTCAAATACAGGGTTCATCCTATGTTGGAACTTGGAAGACCATCAATTGCAACAGAGGGGGTAAGTTTAAGTTAACAATTAGCATATTCTTAATATACTTGACTTTTTAAAGACCTTTTGAGGAACTACTGCAGCAAATTGTAGATGTCCTTATATATCAATTATTCCCTTGCAGCTAGAAATACACTGTGTTTGGTATGTAGTTCCAACTTTCCTATGTTCCGAAAATATTTTCTTTAGGAAAACAAGTTCAAGTTCAAAATGAAGAAAATGACTTCCCTAGTGGAAGTAAGGAAAACAAGATGGATAAGTAGCATTTCAAGTTTATCATCTCCTTCGCACACACCCAATCCCTCCAACTCCCACTTCTTGACCATATCACCTCCAGCCATCCCCAAATCCCCACTCCCCATCCATAGTATTTTTTATTTTATTTTATGACAAGGGAAACCCGCAGCCTCTACCCTTTGGGTGTGCACAGGGTAAAATTTCCGCTCCAATGCAATAGCTCGCAAACCACATAGGAGAGGTAACCCACACTAGGCAAGCCCGGTGCAACGAGCTCGACCCAAAAGGCAAACCCCTTGGTTTCGTTGGAAAGGGATTTCGAACTTTAGACCTCCAACATGGAAGTCCCAAGCCCAAACCACTGGGCCATCCCGAATAGTACCTCCATAGTATTTTGTTGCATATATAACATATAAATGTTCTTGGGACAATATTATCTAACTTAGTTACTATGTAAAGACTAGAAAATTAGTAAGTTCCACACTTGTTTTCCAGGAAAACATTTCTAGGAAATAATTTTCCGTGGAAAACATATTCCTTCGTACCAAACAAGCAATCAAAACTTATAATGGCGAAAAAACATATGATATGAGAAAGGATTCAGGTAGCAATGGTGACCAAGCGGAGAAGAAGTCCACAGTGTATAGTAATCAAATAATAGATAATTAATTTCCAATCAATAGTACAATGGAGATAGATACCTTTGTCCTATGATCCCTAATACATAGAGGTCAAATTATTCAAGGAAAGAACTTTCACAAGGACAATTGACATTGAGATAAAGCAGGTAGGACATAGCCTAGTGGTCAATGAAGTGGTGGACAACTACGAGGTGCTGGTTCAAATCACAATACACTAGCCTATTTATTCGCATTTGTGTAAGACTCGATGCATAAAGTTACTTGCAACACAATTCAATTCAGGCTAGAGGTAGCAGGTATTCTACGTAATTAGTCGAATTGTAAGCAAGCTAGACCAGATGACACAGTTATAGAAACAAAAAAAAATTGACATTTGAGAAAATTCATTTTGAAAACCAAATAGTGGAAGTTATGAGAAAGCATACCAGAGGAAAGGAGAGAGGAGGAGAGAAGCGTTGGCCGAAGAAGGAGGTGGAGGAGATGGAGAGACCAGTAAAGGAGCTCTGTAGAGCCGCCATTGCTCAAAACCTTCTGCAAAATCCTTTTGTGAAGGAAGAAACAACACTGAGCTGAGTTTTTGGATAGGATAATAAAAACCAGAACCTTCTTCTTCTTCTCTGTCCAGACACCCGATCCAACTCAATTGGACCTTCAACGGGTCGAGTACGGCCCAATTATAAAGCCCCTTTTCAGCTATTGGGGAATACTATTAATTTTAAAAGGGAAAAATTATCAAGTTTTATAGTTTGACAAAACAGATAAAAGGTGAATTGAATAAACATATATATTGAAAAGATATCGGAGAATCGTAGTTGCTCAATCAATTGACTATTAAAATTTTGCTTTACTAGGAAGGATCAATTGACTATTAGAATTTTACTTTATTGGTGAGAGTCGATTGACTATTAAAATTTTACTTTACCGGTGGTGAAAATTAGATTCTCCATATTGTAACTGCCTTCCATTTTTCATTTCCTTAAAAATAAAAAATAAAAAAGCTTGGTTCTTTTTAATAAAATTAGATTGAATAGGGGATTAATGTAGAAGATGATATGAATTTTCATAGAAGTGAAAAAGGCTGATCTGGGATTTTCCCCATTTTCTACCATTCATTAACCTTCCACGCAAATTTACAAAAACTAGAACAAAATTGGGAACAAAGGCTATCATACACTCGGACCATATAACATACCCCTACGTATCCCAAACGAACTCACCAAGACAAAAGTGTGTTTTGTAAATAAAGATCCTAACAACCTGACCAATTTTACAAGATGAAACAAAAAATAAACAAATGGAAGAACTGAGTTAAACTTCATATGAGTCAGCTGTACTATCTATAGATTCCACACGTCGATGTCCAGAGATTGGACTCCGATGATCTAGTTGTTCAACATTGATGGTAATCTCCTCTGCTGTTGCAGATAAAGACCGCTTCTGGCGCTTTCTTTCGTGTCTAGACTTGAGTATCCTTGACAGAACCTGCACAGTGTCCCTCATGGAAGGCCGTTTCTTCGGGGCACGATTCACACATTTGTATGCAAGTGCTGCTACATCATTAAGTTCTTGCAGATCATACTTCCCATCAAGACGGGAATCTGCAATTTCCTCCCATCCGCCTTTTCCATCTGTAGTCATGGCTGCCTACAATAATCAGACATTTGGATCTTAGTTTCAATATGATTGAATAGGCTTCAGAAACATATGGACAATAAAAGAGGTTGTAGGGGAAGAGCGGAGGAGTCAAGGGGTTTCGAAAGTTGCTCCATATCAGTGCTCTCTACATAGGTGTGCCTAAAGTTAGGAGTAGTGGCACTATACAGCATACATATGATGAAGTCATCCGAGTACAATCAGGGAAGACAAAAGATTGCACACAGACACTATAACAAAGGCGTAAGAAATCTCATAAAGCTATATGCTCAAGAAATTATGGACCCTTAGTTCTCACCATATCATTGTTCTTTTTTCACAAAAAAAAAAAAGAAGAAACAAAAGTTTCACATCACATAATGAGGAGAGAGAGAGAGAGATCTTACTAGTTCAATATACTCGATAAGCCCCTGAAGAGGGTTTTTACCAGCAATAAGTTCAAATAGTAAGACCCCAAAGCTGTAAACATCGCTTTTCTTAGTGAAGGACCTAGTTGATATATATTCAGGATCAAGATATCCGAATGTTCCACGGATATTGGATACATGTTTACTGACCATTTCTTCCCTTGACAGCCCAAAATCAGCAACCTGTGTATTAAACACCAAGATTGCAGTTATGCTTTAGTACCATTGGACCAAAATGGTGTCTACATTTTCACTATGATAAACTCAGGATGGTCATAATCTTCCGTATGACCACCTCAAAGTCTGCCATTTCATTATTATCAACCAAAGAAACCTATTTCGTCTACTTTACCTTGGAGAGAAAAAAAGAAATATATTTAACAACTGTACATACCCTGGCACGCATTGACTGATCCAACAAAATATTGGATGATTTAATATCCCGGTGTACAACTGGAGGAACTGCCTGAAAAAGGAAATACAAAGAAGAAAGAGGTGAGCGAATCAGCAATATATGGTAGCAGGAGAGTTTCCACCAGGACACACATGATTCAGAAATTGAGTTCCCCCCAAAATGTACTTTGTATGTGAATGGTATTTTATGCTTATTTCAAGGATCCTTGATACCGAAGAGAGACTGGTTATTAATCATGTGTCAGCAATTAAATGTGAATTACGGGAAAAGATTACCCCGTCATGAAGATACTCTAAGCCCCTAGCCACATCCAGAGCAATTTGAACTCTCAACTCCCAGCGCAATGGTTCAAGCTTTTCATCTGTCAATGTAGTTCCGTTGTTAAAATACTAACATATTATCTTGCATGTGAGAGGTTATCCTGAATGCAAATATCTGGCTACACTACCATGTTTAAACATTGCTATGAAAACTTTGATTGCATAAGTACATATGCTAGTCAAAAGACAAATATCAATGTATCATGAATCTCATCTCATAGAACACAAAGGAGAATTTCCAATTTGAGGAGGTGGGATATCTTCTAATAGTCACATAAACAATCCCAAGCATTCAGTGTACCGGTGTTAAGAACCAGCAGCGCTAAACTGGACAATAGGGAGCCTTGCTATAAACTGATCAAATAGTTAGCGCTGAAGGGCATACAAATGGAGGAAATCGCGAATGGAGAAATATTGTTCAGAAAGGAGCTCAAATCTAGACTGCTAGGACACACAGTGGGTTAGCACGAGACTGACTACATCCAAAACTTGCTTTTGGTGGCAGTAAACTACTTAACAGACTAAGTTACCAATTTAAAAAAAAAAAAAAACTACTTAACAGACTAATCTAGTTTACCCATATAAATATAGTTCCATTTACTGCAAATTGGCTTCTTGAAATTGTTGCCTTGATTGATGGATGACTGATATATGTTACTCAATGAACATAATTGAGGTGAAAAGTACACATATATAGGCATGCAATATTTGGTAACCTCGGCATCATGCAATCAGAGAAATGTTTTTAAATTTAAGAATGTTGCAGGAATATGCCTTGATCAAAACTGCCTCTCTAAGAAATCTTTTTCCCTTGCCACAAAAATAATCAAACAGAGTTCTCATTAGCATACCGTACAAGTGAGAAGCTAAACTGCCTCGGCTCATGTAAACGTAGATAAGCATATGCTGACCCTTCTCTGCGCAGTATCCAACTAAATTCACTAGGTTTCTATGGTGTAGCCTTCCCAGTAACATGACCTGTGGAAACAAAAGAAGCTGGAAGTCAATTTAGTTTTAGAAAAACATTTACATCATACAATGTAGTTCAGCTATTACAGCATAAAACATACAGTTTAGCACAAAATACAAATAAAAGGATGAGGCTCATATGATATCTAGAAGCCTATTGGATGAAAAGTTTTGTTAAATATTAACTCACAAATGCTAGGATTTGCCTAAACCTTTTTTAGTGTGCTATGAAATTTAGAGAAAGCATTGTTCGTGTTTGGAGGTTACACCAATTTTTCTGTCCCCATTTGCTTATGATCAGTTGCAAGCACCTCACCAGCAACAGAATCAAAATATGAGGGGAGTTGAAGTAAATATACCCTTCTCTTTTTATCTGAAAACCAGATGTTTTTGTTAAAGATCACTTGGCCTTGTACCACTGCCATGTTGTCTAAGTGATGCTCATGATTTAAGGTAAACATTTTTTCGAAGCACAAAAAGTAAGTAAATTTATTTAGCATTTTCCACAACTACACCATATTTTATCAATTGGTTGTTTGGTGAACTGGCCTTTCCATATGTTAACTTAGAGCTTGCTCGAGATGGTTGTTGCACATTACTGAAGGGTGTCAAAATTTACAACAAATGTTTGAACAAGTTGACTTGTCAAACACATGGGATATCGTCCTGAAAAGAATTCTTCTGTAATGTTTAGAGTACCTCTGTTTGGAATTCTTTCTCCCCTTGTTTAGAATCAGTTGCAAGCACTTTGACAGCAACCGTCTCACCAGTAGACATCTGAGCTTTATAAACAGGACCATAGGCCCCTTGACCAATCAATGTGGTGAAGTTGTAGGTTGCTCTCTGCAAATCCCTGCCCATGAGTAGTAAATGATCACCATCTCAATTAAGAATCAAAAGCATTACAGCATGTAGTCATGCACTCATGGCCCTAAGATGCAAGGTCTTTTTATTGAAGACTGCAATTTATGTTAAATAGTAGGAACGGAATTGCAAAACATGGAGCAAAGTAATGAATCAGACACATTATAATAGGCTATTGCCATGAGACTCAGATGTAAAGTCTTGCTACTGGAGAATGTTCCTAGTTTTGCACGACGTCCAAACAGTACATTGTTCAGGATTCTGATTTGAGAAAATCTAATAGTAGCCTGACAGTGGATGGACGACCTTTGAAGTTGTATGGTCTAAAGACAGTTTCTTTGATAAAGAAACAAAAAGAAATGGATCATTTCTTGTTCGGCAAGTTCTGAATAAAAGTGGAAGTTTGGATTTCGTAAGATCCTTATATTGTATTCTACTTCCAGTGATCGAAACAACTATAATAGTATAAAAATACTGATTTTAAACAATCTCTCCAATGATAAAATAATAGTCTTAGCCAAGTTCGTCATCCCTTTTCAAAAACAATGAGAGAGCAGTAGATTGTAGACCAAACTAAGAAGTTGCAATACTCTTTCCATTTTATCAAAGATACATACTTGTAGGAGTACTCGAGAATACCGGATGCAGAAACCACATTTGACTTCCTGACGCTCCCTAACCAAAATGGCATGCCGTTCTGGATAGACTTTGGTGACTCAGTACCAATAGAGGAGTCTGATAATACTGTACATGTATCTACACCATTTGCACGAATAGGAACAGTAGCAGCCCTCCTAGAACTGCTATTCCCTATCTGAGGACGTCTCCTATGGTACCTCCTAAAGCAGAAAAATGCAGCTATAGCTAAAAGCACTCCTATCACCACTCCAATTGAGATGCCTATAATTAATCCAGATGACTCCTTCTCCATCTCTTCCGTGTTCCTCAATTCTCAGCTACCTAAGCATTGGTCCCATTGAGAAATACCTGTAAGAAAATAAAAATATTAACTTCTGCAACCCAAAAGTCAGGATGAAAAAAAAAAGTTTACTACAACAACTTCCAACAATCCCAAACTAGTCGAGATCAACCATATGAATGATAGAATCCTCAATATCCATTTAGTTCCATTCGGACTAATTTCATCCCAATACAAGAGTCCAGAAAAATAATAAACAAAATTTTAATCCTAAAACAATCTCCATTTTCACGAGTACAAAAATTAACCAGATTCGAGAAGAAAACAAAAACATGCTTTGATTAGCCTTGCTAGCTAATTAAAATTAACAAATGAAACCACAAGTGCAAAAGTGTCATCCAGCTCAAAGCTTAAAAAAATACTCTAACATGCCTCCCACTAATTCTCCAACCGAGACAATAAACTGCAATACAATACACAATTTCCAGTTTTCACAAATATATTTTCGGAACAGAGCATCGTATAAGCATAAGTACAAAAATCCAGATTTGGTCAAAACACGCCGGAAAAATTGACAGTTTCAACTTACGACTAAGCTTATTCCACCAGCAGCCAAAAAGGAAAATCTAAAAATAAATGTTCCAAACAACAAATCAAATGAAAACAACATAATGATTAGTACAAAAGCTAAATTTCAGTACAGATCAAAAACTAGTGCGAAAAAGTAAAAAGTATACTCAGAAAAGAGCAAATTTTCAGGCGAAAAACTGTTAAGTGCATATTCATTCCTCCATTGTTGTACCTTGAGTACAGCAGTTAACAAGGCGTGATGAAGAAGGATCTAGGCACGTTGAGAAGCAACAAAAAAGGAAGGAATCTGGTTAAGACCGTGTTTGGAATTTGCCGATAGAGAAAAAAATGAAAATTCAATTGGAAGAGGCAAAAGAGCAGAGTGTTGTTTCAGGTAACTGGTCTCCTTCTGACTTTTTTTTTTACGTTGAGAGACTTTAAAACGCGCGTGACAGATGATGATGATGTGATTATTTACATTTCCCATAATGCCCTTTTAGTTTATATTAATAGGTTATAATATTAACATATCTTTTTCTCTTCTTTTTTTTTTTGTTTTTTTCTTGTGATGAATTAATGATAGTCTAGCTACTTTTAGGACCCTGATATAAATGTGAATTATTTTTCTTGTGTTACAAAGATAAAATGGATTAAGAGACACAAATTTTTTATTGATCGGATTAATTTGAATTATATAGCATATAATTCAATGAGAAAATTAAGGACTTTTAATTAAGTGTGTAGAAAATTTATTTATTTTCCTTTAATAGTAAAAGATAAAAAAAATTAAAATTGATGATTTTTTATTTTGATGATTTATTGTGATAAGGTTTTTAACCTTTGATAGATACATATTGAACATAAGTTAAATGTCTAATAGGTAAGAAATAGTCTTCAAAATATCTAAACAAAAAGATGTTACTGTAAATTTATAATTTAAATGTTGTTTCTGTATATAATCTTACTATTCTCAAATTAATTATGTATGATATAATTTTCATCTTTAGGAGAGAATAATCAATTTGTGGACAGCAAGTCCGCAAATCGATGATAATCATTTTAATCCACAATTAATAGTTTTTATGTTTTTCTTTCTTTATTTGGAATTTATCGTTATTGTTTTTGTGGTTAACGACTTTTGTCTTGTGTAATTTTTATTTTTATTTTTGTTGAAGAATTTGTTTAAATTTGTTTGTTATACTGTTCTTTTTAATTTGATTGAAAAAATCATCTTTTTTCTTTTTAACAGTTCTTTGATTTTAATTTTACATGACATATATAAAATTAAAAATAATTTAATATATTTAACGTATCTTTGATTTCATTTTTTTTACTTCTTAAATTCCATTATAAATTAAAATAGGACAAAACTTCATAATTACACGATAAAGTGAATCCACGTTTACCGTTTTTTGGGTTTAATCCAGCAAAGTTAGTACATTAACTTCCTTTATAATCATTGTCCTTTAATAATGCTTATCCAATTTTGTCTCAAGATTTTACTCTATCCAATGACACAAAGATTACAAAGGTAAAAACTATTATTTGCGGCCAATATTTATAATCAAATCAACATAAACATATAATATGTGGGTGCTTAAATTTATTTTACTTAATCATGATTAGTTAGTACTTAGTTTATATACATTTTAATTTTAAACTAGCTCGTTACTTTATTAAACGATGATAAATCAATATAATTACATATTACATTATAAGATGTAACAGTAATAACGGATAGTTTTTTTAGGGATAAGGATCTAAAAAATACCTCAACTTTGGTCAGATTTGTTGTTGTGATACTAAACTTTCATGAGGACCTATTACCTCCCTAAACTATTTAATATCGTATTTTTTACCCCCTAAACTATTTAATAGTGTATTTTAAAGGTATATATATGTGCCCACGTTGACACATTATTATTTATAATTTTGCATTATTTTTTATGTCCACATGGGAAAATATATATGTTTAAAATACGGTATTAAATAGTCTAGGGAGATAATAAGTCTTCATGAAAGTTTAGTATCGCAACAGTAAATTTGATCAAAATTAAGATATTTTTCAGATTCTTATCCCTTTTTTTTTATATACAAATTTATTTATTTTCATAAGAGAATATTGCAACTTCTTTTGAAGTTTCAAAAAGTTTGACATGACATTTTATGGCCCCCTTTAAATAAATAACAAAATAGAAAAGCAACATTTGAAAATAAAAGGACGTAGAGCGCTAATGGAATTCAAAAAATATTTCTGTATGTATTTGAATTTGAGAAATTCAATATGGTCTTTGATTTATTATTTTTTGTTCTTTTATATTTTTTATTTTTTTTTCTTTCAAACTGAAATTATGCTGGTAGTAATGGTTCATATAATCATATTGTGTTATTTTTCTTTCTATCATATGTTGATTTTGTTATAAAATTCATTTTTCAGATAAATATTTCTTATAATAAAGTCATTTTTATTTTTAGATACTGAAAATGTAGTATTCTGGAGAAAAAATATTTCATCAAAATGGAAAAATAAAAGTTATAGCGATTTTTTAAAGATAATATAGGCCTTATATCAAAGTTAATGGTGGATTTGATCAAACTCGCAACTCTCTGCCCATAATTTCATAAAGATATCTTCATATTTTCTGATATTATTATTAAACTTTAATGTATATCTCTTTTTTCCAGAAAATGACTTCCGTTTACCAAATTTACTATGATTAATCTTGTCTATTTTTTTAAAATTATTTTTGGTAAAGTAAACCTTACTGATAAAATTACATTAAGTCATATCAACCTTCACCAACCCATTTATCTAAATTATCAAACACCATACCATAAGTCTCCCTCAAAATATCTTCAAATAATTGGTGCATAAGTTCAAATATGAAGTATCAAAGCCGTACTAATAAAGTACAAAATTAATCAACCAATCGACATGAACTTACAAGGTTTAATTCTAATTAATCTGAAAAAAAAAATAAAAAATTAACCTATATATATACACACACAACACAGTATAATTTTTTGTTAAAAAAGAAGAACAACAAGTTGACTCTACTTATAGGAAAATAGTGAGACCGATTCTACACACTATAACAAAAACAACTTTTAACGATAATAAATAGACACATTAATAAAGAGTGTTAAAACTTTTATCGGTATTAGTTAAGTGTCATTACATTCAATGTCGCTAAAGGCTTTAGGGACATACACAAAGAGTGATAATTGCATCTAAAAATACATACTTAGTGGCAATTGAGTTATTATCGTTAATTAATTGCCACTAAAGATTATTTTTTATGTAGTGATACCTTTTTGACTATTTTAACTTATAAGCACTTTGATATTTATTGTACACCAGAGACTATATTACTAGTTATAAGCTGATTTGACCTAAATATGGATGCTTAATTAATCAGAATCTTTAGGGGGGGGGGGGGGGGGGGGCAATGGTACTATTATGAGCGATAAGAGTGTTTGGTCTGACTTGTTAGGACTCTTAATCTGCATTTCCAATTAATTAATTAGAACTATAGTCCTTTTTTAAAGTTTTGGAAATGAAATAGTAAAAAAAATAAAATGGGTAGATAAAGAAGGTTAATGAGTTTGGAAGAAATAGTCATTGCAGTAATCATCTGTCAACCTAACACAATCAAGTTGAATTTGATATATAAAAATTTGATAGACATTAATTTCAAACACGACAATATATGGCATACATTTAACAGCTACCACGTTGGACCATGTTTGAGTACGACTTCCATATATAAGAAAAAATAAAAAAAATTGGTGACTTGATATTTTTTGGATGTGATAACTATATTTTCAATTATAATAATAAATTTAGTGTAATTTTATAAGTAGTCAGCTTAAGAAGGAAAATATGTATGAAATTTTATATATTCTAATATTTATAGGATAGCGATGTTATTTTTGCTTGACACTAGACATAAAATCAGCAATGTGAACGAGCTTACATAGATAGAGTTATGCCATAGCTTCATTTTATTATTCTAATTTTCCATTTTCCAACTCTATACGTCATATGTATGTTTAGTACTGATTGGTTGTTTTTTCCTAATCTTAATTTGTCTAAACTAAGAAGTTGACCGTGAGATTAGTTTTTAACCTAGAACTTATATATCTAAGTATTTATTCTATCAGTTTCTCAATCTAGGTGAATCTATTTGAATGAATACAAGTTTAAGAATAAACGAAGAATTTAGAATTTGTATTGGTAAATAACATGTCATAAATATATGTTAGAATATGACTCTTTATATGACTTTCGTGGATTGACATATAAGTAAAATGGATGACTTGATTACTCGATTCGTTTGTTTTATAATTGTATAACACAAATTTCCTTTATGAATAATATATATGTATATGATCGTGTCTTTTCATGATCTCCAATAGTCTTTTATATATACTATAAAATAATATTGTAGTAGTAGGTTTTAGGCTTTTGTGTGTTCAACAAGTTGGTTTTAATGCTTAATAATAGCGTTCACCCAACTCTTAATTTGTGACATGTAATTATAAATTATTTACTCACATGCATAATATATATCTAGGAGGAAATTAAGAATACATATATACACTCAAATATAAACATAGAACTTAAAATTAATAAAACTAAGTTGCATGTTTATCCCTTTACTTTTTAACATTAATAATAATTTTGAGTAGAGAAGAAAACGTGGTTGATGATAATAAAAAGATTTCTCTGGATCTAAAGACGTGCAGGAAAGTCACATCACATACACACTCCCATTCTTCAAGATTCATGAATTCAACATCTAACTCAAAAAATGTCCAACTACAAATTTATACTCCGTCCGTTTCAATTCGTTTATTCTGTTTTAATTTCTATATAATTTAAGAAAGTAAAAAAAAACTTTAAGATCTTGTGATCTTAATTAAAAATATATCAAATATATCAAAATATCTTTTAATTTAGTATTGTCAACTGTCAAATATGTCACGTGAAATATTGAAACTAAAGAGTTGTCAAAGAGGAAAGAGTTAGAGCCCGTTTAGATTGGCTAGAAAAAGTACCTTTTAGGTCAAAAATAAAAACTCAAACTGAAATGACTTTTAAGTCAAAAAATAAAAAGTAGTAGAAGACCTACTTTTGATTTCTGACTTATTTTAGGTTATTTTTTACCTTGTCAAACACTTCGTAAATTATTTTAAGTCATTTTTGCCTTATTTTAAGTCATTTTTTATATTTGTCAAATGCTTTCAGAAATCAAAAACTAACTTAAAAGTATGTTTGACCGATTTTTAAGCCAATCCAAACGGGATCTCATTCTTTTTTAAGCAGGCTAGAAAGGAAAATAGAACAAACAAATGAAACAGAAAGAGTATAAATGAGTATTTGACCATGTTTCATTTGAAATTTAAAAATAAAATAAAAAATGAAGTTGTGTTTGACCATGCATTCAGATTGAAGCTATTTTAGACTTTTTATGAGTAATATGGAGTGAAAACACATTTGTGTTGTTTTTCAAATTCTTGAATATTCTGAATTCCACTTCAACTTCAACTTGAATACCAAAATTTATGATCAAATGTGTTTTCCAAAGTTCAACTTCAAAAAATAAAATAAAAAAATTCATAGTCAAACGCCCCTTAAATAAATAAAAAATGAAAAAGGAGGGTAGATTGGTAACTTCCACTAAATAGAGAGGTGAGGGTATAAACGTCAACTAGATTTTAAAAAAATCAGGTCATTAATGGTACATAGAAGAATGTTACAAAACAGTAGAATGTTTTGACGCAATATGTCCCTCTATCATATATTTTATTAAAGCAACAAAAGCAAAATAAAGCAACAAAAGCAGAAAAAATAATTTAAAAAGGGGAATTAGAAAAATGTCATCACTGTTTCATAAAGAGTAGACCAAAATTAGAGCCAACGCCCAAAATTCCGCCGCATACTCTTAAAAGCCGTAATGCGGATTCTTGCACCATCCTATTTATAAATTAATTGTTCCGTCTCATATTAATTGATTCATATTAATTTGATAAAAATATATTAATATAAGAGTAAAGTAAAATTAAACGAATATAGTAACTTTAAGAAATATTGAATGGAAGACAAAAATTATATGTTTTATAATAAGGTCAAAAAGGTATTTGTAGTTTGGTTTGAATTGATTATTTTGAAGTTAATTTACTAAATGTGCAAATCGAATTAAATTGAACATGTTAGTTTTATTAGTTTTAGTTGCAACGGTTGTTCTGATTTTATTTTGCTTTAAACATTCTATCATTAGATATGTGTTTGAATTACATAATTTTTCTTTATACTATCAAATTATCATATCAGACTTTTTATAAGTAACTATTTTATTTATATATCATTTAGTTTTTAAATTAAAAAGGAAAAGGGAAAGAATGATATACTCATTGATCATTGTAAGCAAAGATGCTCCCATTTTGTGATCCTAGAAACATGTTATCAACACATGCTAACACGTGCAATGGGGTGGGGAAGGGGGGGTTCCACGTAGTGTTCGATATTTATATTAGCCATTAGGAATCGACTAAATTTGAATTCGTGCAATGCAACTTATTTCTAAGGAAGACACTCTCAATGAGATTTTTTTAAAAAAAACTCAAACTTGAGACTCTCTGATTAAGAGTCGAGCCTAAAAAGATCTCGACCATTCCACATCAGATCAGGAATTTTACGACATTATTTTCTCTTTTTCTTTCCTAATAATATACATTTTTTTCTAATTCCACTTCATAGATCTCCACTTTTCCTCCTCCTTAGTAACCTACAGAAAATTTTTGTCCATTTTCTTTTTTCAGATTTCAGTTATTTATGCTGGCAATATATAAATAATGTCGTCATTTTCTCTTGCAGGTTATCTATTGTCTTTAATTTCTAGGTTACCTACTTGGACGCACAACTAATAACTAATTTTGAATTTTTATTTTTTTTGGTTTTGTAAAAAATCATTCTATTTGAGTTTTTAATTTTTTAAACTTATTTTATAATATTCATTCTATATCTGTTTAATAATGTTTTTATTAATTTGAACTACTATAAAATTAATATTTGGGCTTCCTCAATTGATTGTTGCTTTTGGGCTCAAATTAGGCCTTTTTACTACACTTAAACACCCTCTAAGCTTTACGTTGGGTCCAAATGACCACTACAACCTGTCCAGTTGGACGGGGTGAGCTATGATCCATTGATTAGGCCATCTTGACCCGCTTATTTTAGCCCAATCAAAATTTGAATGGGTTAATAACCCGCCCTTTTGATAATTTGGCCAATTTTGATTTGATACATTTCTCCAAATCGATCAATTGCCACATCTAGTGGAAATAATAAAGCCCATTGTGGTTGCTTAAATTTGGAGAATATTACTCCTTTTCTTTTATCTGACTGTTGATATTATCCAAAAAACTCGTTAATTTCATATTTGATAATTTGATCTATTTTGACCTGCCACATTCCAATCCAAACCACGCAAATGCCACCTCTAATAGTAATAATATAGCCCATCATGGTTGCTTAAATTTAGAGAACACTCTTTTCCTTTGTATCT
This sequence comes from Solanum commersonii, assembly GCA_029007595.1. Classification (NCBI taxonomy): domain Eukaryota; kingdom Viridiplantae; phylum Streptophyta; class Magnoliopsida; order Solanales; family Solanaceae; genus Solanum; species Solanum commersonii. Next base: position 362,230 of record JAJTWQ010000224.1, read on the forward strand.
TCTTGTTGGTATTACCCAAGAAACTGGTTAATTCTATTTACACCTTGAGTATTTTTTACAGGTATAAATGATAAAGGCCACATAAAACTTTTAGGGAAATTTTTCAAAATGTCAATATTTTAACATTTAATACAATTCATTGTCAATACTTTCAATATTTAGTAAAAATGTCAGAATTTTAGTTTAATATGTATCTTATTTAAGTTTTTATTATTTGTTTTATTTAAAGAATACAATTATTAAATAATAGAAAGGAGAAATTTAGGGAGAGAAATTTTTTAAAAAGGAATAATTGCTTAAAAGTCTCATCAGTTACAAAAATTCAAAATTAAATACAAATTCAAAATAAATAAAAAAACACAAAGAACTCATCCCACTTGTTCATCAAATTTCTAGTATCGATTTTTAAATTTTCATTGATAATACTCAATTTCTATTGAAATGAATTTGATTAAATCGCGTTTTTTTTATATCCAACCATGGCTTCAATGGATCAGATTTTAGAACCAAAATCGACTTTCGTGAAGAAGAAGAAGAAAAGAGAGAGAATCGGAGAAGAAGGTTGCAAAAAATGAGAGAATGGAGAAGAAGGTTGCAAAAATTGTATTCATATTAATTTTCGTTTGTCAATTGTTTTTCTTTTACTCAACATTTATATTTTTATTAAGAACATTGTAATTTTTTTTAGTTTGTAGTCATTCCAGTTGGTATGCCAAATTGATTTGTATTTCTTAAACATAGATGTATCATATTTCTTTCACAGTCAATTTATATTTTTTTTAGAATATTGTATCATTAATTCCTCAACATATTGTATTATTTTTATTATGTATACTATTCTTTTATCAGAATCTTGTATCTTTCTTTAAACGTATTTATATGTAATGATTAGATTCTATTGTGATACAAGGAATAATATTTTTGTAATACGAATAAAAGAAAAATATATTTGGCAGTTATGTAATACAATTTTGATCACTGGAATACAATTTTTAGTTTTCACTATGAAAGTAAAATACCAATTTTAATTTGAATGGTAAAGTGAGCACATAAAATACAAAAGTTGTTGATATACAATTATGATGAAAACATAATAAAAATAAATACAGGCTTGTTGTCATTGAAATTGAGATTGAAATACGAAATGAGCACAATAAATACTCACATATCAATTGAAATACAAATATACAATTATGATGAAAACATAATAAAAATAAATACAGACTTGTTGTCATTGAAATTGAGATTGAAATACGAAATGAGCACAATAAATACTCACATATCAATTGAAATACAAATATACAATTATGATGAAAACATAATAAAAATAAATACAGACTTGTTGTCATTGAAATTGAGATTGAAATACGAAATGAGCACAATAAATACTCACATATCAATTGAAATACAAAACTGACTTTGTTGGTATGTCATTATGATGAACTAAAAAAAAAAACACAAAAAAAAAAAAAATACAATGTGAGAGTTAAATACAAAATGATCATAGTAAAATATGCACCACAATATGATATTCAATTTTAATTTGAATGATAAAGTGAGCACATAAAATATAAAAGTTGTTGATATACAATTATGATGAAAACATAATAAAAAAGAAATATGTTGTCATTGAAAATTGAGATTGAAATACAAAATGAGCACAATAAATACTCATTTCAATTGAAATACAAATGTGACTTTGTTGGTATACCATTATGGTGAATACAAAATTAAAAAAAAAGTAGAACTTGTTTGTAGATAAAGTGATAATGAAATACAAAATAAGCAAATTAAAATACAAAATTGTCGTCATTTGTGTTCTAAGTAGAAAATTGTGATATTGAAAAATAGAAAATTGTTGATTAAGTTGGATACCTCTAGTAATTCTATTAGATTCTGCCATTGGAGCGTGATTTAGAGTTTATCAAATCTTAAACGTGATTTCAACTACAGACAACAATTTTAAACAAAAATAAAATCATAAAATAAATCTTAAAAAACAAATAAAGATGCATACCTCAATAAAAGGGATTGTGTGAATATCTTTATAAATATATTTTTCAATTTCTGAAGAAAAAAGAAAAGAAAAGAGGAAGAGAGAGAGGCGGATTTTGAAATGGAGAAGAATTGGAAGATGTAAATATGTTGCAATAAAAGAAAAAGAAAAAAAAAAGATGAAAATATGAGAGAGAAAAAAATATTCCCTTTATTTTAAACATATGATAGAGGATTAATTGGGAAATGTGTAATTAAGGTGAGACAAAATAGAAATTAAATTAGGATACATAAACTTTTCTAAAATAATGACATTGTGACATTTTTACTGCTCCCTCCGTCCCATTTTATATGGCACCATTTCCTTTTTGGTCAGTCCCAAAAAGAATGTCATATTTCCTTATATGGTAAGTTTATAAAGGTACAATTCCTCTTTTATCCTTGTTGGTCCCACTTAATCTTAAAATAATACTCCAATACATTTATGAGGAGAGAGAAAAAAGAGTTTACTTTTTAAAGGGCAATTTGGTAAATATTTCAAAATCTTCATTTATTTCTTAAATTCCGTGCCCGGTCAAATGTTGCCACATAAAATGGGACGGAGGGAGTAAAATTTATAAAGTATGGAGGTTTTTACTAATTAAGTTAGGCTTTTTGACTAGTTTGCTAATTTTCCCAAACTTTTATGGTATAGTTTTAAACTTAAGAATATTATAAGAATTTCAATTCTACTTTCTTAAACTTTGAATAAATGATGACATATAATCTTAAGACTTTGAATATTGACCACAAAATATTCCTAATAGTTACATCTATTAGAAAAATCAATATTCTACAAATTATAAAAAAAAAAACAAAAACAAAATAAGTGTGATATTATAAACTATCAGAGAGATTTAACTTTTTTGAAGTAAACCTTGTATATGTAGATCAAATGTGTAGAATTCAAATCATGAATTCATTTCTGATTTTGATCAAGGGGGTGTGATGGAATTTGTTAAAAAAAGAAGCCATATGATATCTCAAAACCTAAGATCTCCATCATTTGATAAAGACAATTTTTTTCCCTTCACGTAATAAAGAGTTTGTGTTTTATTGATCTTCCAAAGAACTAGTAAGGAGATTGGACTCGCACATGAAAGAAGGATTGATTTGATATATACATGATATCTAACTCAACAAAATTATTAGTACTTGTTTTAGATGTTACATCTTACATCGTTATCTTGTAGTTGCTATAACTCTACCTATATACATATTTTGCCTTCTTTTAAAGGCACGCCGAAAAACCTATTCTTTTATATATAAAAAATTGTTTGAGTTTCTTTTCTTGTTGAATCTTTGTTTTTTTTAGTCTTAATTTTTTTTTTCAAAAAAAACTTGTTTAATCACGAGGAATACATCAAAAAATGTTTTAAAACTAAAATAATCAAAAAAATCATAAATTTTAAATTTTAAATTATAAGTCATAAGTTATAAGTCCATCCAAACAGACTCATTAGAATTGTTATTCTAAGTGTTGGTCGGAACATAAAATTAGTGGGGTCTAAACGGTACTATAATATCTCAGAGGGCCCAAATTAATGATGCAAAGTGAGAACACATGGTGCTAATTGGAATTACCGTCTTTTTTTTCTTCTTTTTTTTCCATGTGTTACATGTGCATTTCCTCCTAATTGCAATATATAAGTCTTAAAGCAAAACAAAAAATAAAATTAAAAAATTATATCTTTGTCTGTTTCACAACGAATATTAATTACATGGTCCTAGATCGAAATAATAATATTAGCATTTTATAATGTTTTTAAAGGCGTAATTACATCACTTTCATATTCTTTTATGGACTAACAATTATTAATTCTCCAAATATCATATTCATCAAGCCTCCATTATAATAGTACCATATTTTATCTCCATTTTTGTTTAGCTTTTCACATGTGTTTGATAGTTTGATTAATCTGAATTCCCTTGGAATAAAAATAGTTTCTATTAAGATTGTTTGTATTTTTATAATTCAAATTTGAAATTTCTGAATAAGAATATAAAATATTATCCATTCTACTTTTCGATAATGTAACAACATTTACTTATAAAATATAGTCTATGGATTGTCTTCAAATGCATGAACCTAGGTAGGTAAACAGTCAACGTGAACTTTTCCTGTTTTTTATTCTTAGCTAATGTGCTATGGATAAATGTTAAGTATCGTTCACCATTAACATGGGTTGTAGTACACTGGTAGGAGTGTTTCACCCTTAATCAGAGGTCTCAGGTTCGAGCCTTGGGTATGGAGAAAATCTTGTTGGGAGCGCCACCCCCAAAAGGGCATGCAGTGCCCAATCGGATTTAGTTGAAGCTTCAATGTGAGCTCCAAATAAAGTATTGTACTTTACCTTTAATTTTAAGATTGTGAATTTCAGTTATCAAGAAAATAAAAAATTTGGAGCTTTGGAGGGGTTAGTTGAAAACTATATAATGTATATAAGGTAAACATGATTTTCTTTTGCAATTTGCATATACATAAAAAAATTCTAAGTCCACTTATTTGAATACTTGACCCACCAATATCCTAGCTTGAAATCAAACTTATAATATAAAAAAAATTTCTAAGTCCACTTATTTGAATACTTGACCCACCAATATCCTAGCTTGAAATCAAACTTATAATATATAATTAACCTAACAATATTTTTCTTCTGGTAATGAGATACACCAAATTATATACGTGCAACCGTACAAATATAATTTGTTATAAAATTTATCTATACACTATAATTTTCTGATAAAGAAAATTTAATTAACGATCATCGACATATGTGATGACATCAAGATAAATGGTATAAACCTTTTTATTTGCATGTGTAAAATTATGAACGTAGGTCACTTTCCTTATTCCAAAGTCTTGATTGAAAAAAAAATATAATTTATGGTGACTTTTGGATTTCCATTTTCCTAGTATAATACCCAAGAAAGTGACCATTCGTAGCTTTATTTAGATGGATATATAAGGACACGTAGACTTGTAAAGGTTGGACTAGAATTTTGTGGTGATAAATAATTCAACTTGAAATTGTCCAATTTCGCGTGACTCGTGTAGAGTCAATTCATCTTCAATCCGTCCATTTTAAATGACGATAAATACGAGTCAATTTAATTCTAGTAAACAATTCTTTTTTGATGACTCGTGAAATATGAACAAGTTGAATTTTGATTCGTTTTTATTTACTGAAATTAACCTATTTTTAGTCCACCTAAATTCAACTTGGCACGTTCAATTACGACCACTAAACTAGATATAGACTAAAATAGTTTTTCATGAACTTTCCTAACTTACAACAATTAAATGAAATGATAAACACAAAAATAACTTAGAAAAAGCCTATAGGTTACTAGCTATGACTATGAGGTCCCCTTCCCACCTTTATAACTCTAAAGAAACAATTTTGAAAAAGATCCAACTAGAAAGAAGATGCAATGGGTATTTTGATAGCCGATGCAGATATTAAATTTAGTATAAGTAATATTATGTTTGATAGTTGATTAGGAGATAAGTTATTCATGTATAAAATTAATACGATATTTGGTTTCCAATTTAGAAATTTTCATATACAACTAATAGATGTATAAGCTATGAAAGAATCTATTACTTATTTTATGCGAGATAGAAGGCTATAATAAGTAATACATGAAAAACTAAATCATATATAATTGATACTTATAGAAAATAATTTATAAATATAATTATACTAATACCTGAATAACTTTATGTAAACTAACACTGTTATGTTGATTTGTTACTGCTCCATGACTGTGGAGCTTGAGAGAAAAGATGAAGAAGAAAGAGAGAAGATATTATTTGATGAATGAAGCATTACATCTGCGTGAGCTACTTATACAAAAATGTGATTAACTAACTAACTATCAAACTAACTATCATTATCACTTAACTACAATATTAGCTAACTAACTAACAACCTGTCAGTCAATTAACTAATAGTTAGTTATAACTAACTCAGCCTGTACTATATTCAACACCCCCCCTCAAGCTAGGTGGTATGAAGATATCCTTAAGGCCTAGCTTGGACATCAAATAAGCATGTTGGAAAGTAAGCAACCCCTTAGTAAGTATGTCTGCAGGCTGCTCTGTAGAAGCCAAATAAACTGTGTTGATCAATCCCAGTTGGAATTTTCCTCGAATAAAATGACAATCAATGTCAATGTGTTTTATACGTTCATGAAATACTGGATTAGCTGCTATTTGGATTGCAGACTTGCTATCACATGATATATCTACTGGCAACTGAATAGACAATCCCAATTCCTTAAACAGACCAATAAGCCAAACAACTTCAGCAACTGCTGAGGCAAGACTCCTATACTCTGCCTCTGCTGAGTTTCTCGAGACAGTAGGTTGTTTCTTTGACTTCCAGGAAATAAGTGAATCACCAATCTTCACTGCATAGCCACTTATTGATTTTCTAGTTGTAAGACATGACCCCCAATCAGCATCACAATAAGCGTGTAACTTAGAAGAAGCCGTAGATGACATAAAAATGCCCATTCCAGGTGACTGCTTTATATACTTCACCACCCTGGTAGCAGCTTCCATGTGAGATTGTTTGGGTGAATGCATGAATTGACTAAGATTTTGGATCGCAAATGAAATATCTGGCCTAGTTACAGTCAAATAAAGTAACCATCCTACCAGTCTTTGATATGGACCCGGATCCTCCAACACAGGATCATGCTGTGAGTTGATATGTTGATCAAATACGACTGAAGTTAACTTTTGGTTGACTTCCACAGGTGTTCCAACTGGCTTAGTACCTCCTAGTCCCAAGTTTGAAATGAGCTCAAGAGCATACTTTCTTTGATGTATCAAGATGCCTTCACTGCTTCTAGCAAACTCAATGCCCAAAAAAAATTTAAGTTCCCCTAGATCTTTGATCTTGAAACTTGTTTGCAAAATGTTCTTAGTCTCTTGTATGAGTTTCATATCACTTCCTGTTATCAACAAATCATCTACATAGATCAAAACAAAAACCTTCTTTCCATCTGCATGCTTAATGAACAAAGAGTAGTCTAAGTGACTCTGAATAAATCCTGACTCCACCAAGGCTGTAGTCAATTTGATGTTCCATTGTCTAGAGGCTTGTTTGAGCCCATACAAGGATTTAAGCAATTTGCAAACACTTCTTTGACCAGCTGTCGCTGGAACATTGAAACCTTGAGGTAACTCCATGTATACCTCTTCTTGTAAATCTCCTTGAAGAAAAGCATTGTATACATCCATCTGATGTATATGCCATTGCTGAGCTGCAGCCAAAATAATGATTGATCGAACAGTCACCATTTTCACTACAGGTGAAAACGTCTCTTGGTAATCTAGTCCCTCTCTTTGGCTATAACCTTTTGCTACCAATCTTGCTTTATATCGCTCTATATGTCCATCTGCTCTGTACTTGACTTTATAAACCCATCTACAACCAATAGCTTTCTGTCCTTGAGGTAATGGAACTACCTCCCATGTCTTGTTATCTTCTAAAGCATTGATTTCTGTCTTCATGACATCTATCCATTGTGGGACTTTCACTGCTTCTGAATAGCTACCAGGTTCAGTGATCGTTGAAGCTGAAAAATGACATAAAAAATCATTGTAGTGAACTGATAAACCTGTGTAGCTCATAACATTCAATATGGGATATTGGCAACTCCTTTTGTTGTTAGTCATCACAAAATCCTTGTGCCAAAGAGGTGGTGTAATGGACCTATGTGATTTTCTAACATCATCAGCATTTTCTTGTACATTAGTATCTCCATTTCTTTGTACAGCATCACCAGTCGGCTGTATAGCATTATCAATTGACTGACGTACAGGGAAAATCACTGACTCAACATCAAATAATGAGTCAAAATCATCTACTGAAACAGGAGAAGTAACCTGATTCCTTGTGTCTGGATGTGCCAATTTGTTCTCAAAAGGAAAAACATGCTCATTAAAGTGGACATCTCTACACATAAAGAACTTCTTGTTTTCCAAATCTAATAATCTATAGCCCTTTTGATGAACTCCATAACCCATCATAACAGCCCTGATTGCTCTTGGTCCAAACTTATCTTGTTTGATTAGATTAGTCGCATAGCACAAACAACTAATCACCCTCATATGTTTCAATTCTGGAACCTTGTGATAAACAAGTTCATAGGGAGTCTTCTTGTCTAGAACAATAGATGAAATCCTATTGATAATGTAGACAGCACCTTCAATACAAATCCCCCAAAATCTGTTAGCAAGCAACCTTGAAACTTAATATCTCGAGCTGTTTCAAGTATATGCCTATGTCTCCTCTCTACCACTCTATTTTGTTGAAGGGTATATGGACAAGAACTTTGATGAATAATACCAAGGGATTGAAAAAGATTTGCACAATGTTGATTAAAAAATTCAGAACCATTATCTGATCTAAAAATTTGGATTTTCTTATTGAATTGAGTATGAACCATAGCAATGAAATTTTTTAGCAAGAAGACAACATTAGACTTAACTCTCATCAGAAATACCCAAGTCCATCTGGAATAGTCGTCAACTATAGTAAGAAAATACTGCATACCATCATATATGGTTATTTTGTATGGACCCCATACATCCATATGTAACAATTCAAACAGTCGACTACTCTTAGTGACACTAACAAGAAAAGGAACTCTAGTTTGTCTAGCCAAAGGGCATATATCACACTTGTCTATGATAAAGCATGATGTATTCTGAAAAGCTGTAATTTTTCTTAAAATGGACATGGGAGCATGTCCCATTCTTTTATGCCATAATGCTGCATCAACCTCTTTTTGTACTGCCAAAGATTTCTGATGTGTGATGTTGCTCGTCCTCCTTTTGGAGTACATTACATATAATCCATCTTGTTCCTTACCAATCTCCCTCACCTTCCCAGATGAGAGATCCTGAAATAAACAAAAATCAGGGAAGAACACAGCACAACATTGCAATTCTTTTGTCAGCTTGGACACAGACAAAAAATTGAATTTAAATGTTGGCACACACAACACATTCTTAATGAAATCACCTTCTGACAATTGACAGTTCCCTATATGAGATATATTTGCAGATTCTCATGTTGATAATTGAACTTTCCCTGCATCATCTATTGATGTATCAGTTTGTAACACAGACTTATCACCTATCATATGATTAGTGGCTCCAGTATCTGTCGCACCCTATTTCAAACCAAGCCGAAACAGTTCACAACATAATGTGGCTGACACTCTGATTTTGGAAAAATTGCTTTCGTTTTAGAGTCGCCACCTAAATTTTAAGGAGAATATTAGGAAAACCATGTTTTAAAATATGTAATGTAAACTCGTTTTGATTTGCAAAACAAAAGAAGATTCTGAGTAAGAGTTTTGGTTACTCGAGGGGAAGGTGTTAAGCACCCCTCAGAGCCTATCCGAAGATAGTCCTTAAACACAATTTAGGAAAATATAATTAAGAGAAAATTTGTTTATAATGATTAAACAATAAGTTATTAGTTAGTTTAAGAAAGGGTACAATACAAGGTACGACATATATGTGTCAAAAAATATATAGATTTAATAGTAGTATTTTATCATATTGTAAAAATAAATAAATATATGTACTTAAATGTATAATAAATTCATATGTTAAAAAACATAGTTGTGAAACTCATCCTAAAAATACATAGATGTTGAATAAAAATCTGTCGTCTTATTAAGACGTGAAATAAAAATAAGATAGTAGTGGAGTGTAAATATGTAGTAATATGTAATATGTAATTTGGATAAAAATAGAGTTTCCTAAAAAAATTAAAATAAATAAATAATAACGATACTAATGTTAAAATATTAGATAGAGTTTGTGATCTAAAATTATGTTTATTGTAAAGTATAGTATATACATGTAAATTGTTTAAAACAGGTGAAGGTTTATTATTTTATTCTCATGTAGGGATGAGTTAACGATAGGTTAGATTTAGTAATATAATATGTATAAAGTGTAGGAATAAATTTATAAAAATAAATAAAGAACATTTGGGATAGTAGATAAAAATATAATAGATTATGTAGAGAAAATATAGAATATATACCTTTATGTGTATGACATGTACATGTATATACCTTGTAATCGGGATCCGTTGGCGTATCTAAAATTTGAAATAGCATATTAAAAGATAAAAATATTATAGCAATATATGATTTGTAAAAATAGAGATAGTACTAATAGTAAATATAATTTTTCGTAAAAGGGGTGATGGCAAAAGAATATATATTTTGAAAGGGGATTATTTTAGTCTTATGTATCATTAAAGGTGATTACTAATTTCAAATTCGTTTGGGAATCCCAACTTGTGAGTTTTATTTTTTCTACTTAGACACCTAAACGAATATTATTTCACCCTTTTGAACTTCATTTGGATATCTTTTAACTTAAGAAGCCTAAAAGAATGTTGCAAGTAAAAATGCTAACACATTTTATTTTTTTTATAAGAAAATATCTTTGTATCATTTGTTCTAAAGGTGTCTCAACCAATTTCATAAAACAAATAATATTAGTTCGCGTAAAATAAGCTTCAAAATGAAAGACAAGCAATATATCAAACTTGTGAATAAAGGTTAGCCAAAATAGCATAATTAAGACAACGAAAGAAAGCCTAAGAAAATATTAGACTCCTAATTTGCGAGACTCCAAGCATCGTGATGATCCTAATTGCTATTGGCCTAATATTTTAGGCCAATAACGAGTTTCAAAGTAGAAACTCCAGCTCTCCGGTTGTACATGAAACATAAGAAGAGGAAAAGAAATAAAGATTAGTAACTAATCAAATAGTGCAACAATGTAAATATGCACACAAACGTGGACACAATAGTGATATTAATTACTAGAAGGCCAAATGTTTACATAGTTTGTGGTGACCCTTTCAAGGATTGCCAAAGTTGCTTCGTTATTGCATAATATTTACACCATGTGAGACAAAACCAAACTAGCCATGATAAAGTATATAAGCCAATCACCCTTACCTATATATATAATTTGATTTCCCATAAGTGGGATGAGCCAACGAAAAAAAAAGTGAGCTTATAGTTTCTTATAAATTAAATTTCCAACCACTAAAGGTTACTAGAGAACTTTTACTTAACGAACTTAAGCATTAACTGCAACCTATAGATTCACATTCCGACAATTTTGTAAAGCTCGGATCGTTGTTAAGTCTTAGCACAATCTAACGATCACAAACCATATTCTTTTATCTCAGAATATCGAGAACAAATTAATGTCAACACTGAAGACAACTATTCCCATTTTAATTGGTGCATCTAAAAATTTAAAACTAACTCAAAAAAAAAGATCCCATTTAATGACAACCATATGCAATTAAACAAACCGGTGACTACTTTGAAGCATTAGAGTAGAGGTACGGTAAGTATTGAATTTAACAATAACAAAGATGCCCATCTTTTAACTTGCTGCTAATATCAATTAGAATCTAATCAATATACAGTACACTCAGGTATCCAAACAATCTCTATCAAACAAATGCTAGTTACTAATTTAGTTATTTGATATCAATTCATATTACGTCAAAACTAACAATATTCTTCTCCTATTGTTATGGGTTCAAATATGAGAAGTCAAATTTAAGCAGTAACACAAACATGATTCAGTTTTAAGATTTAAACCTTCTTTACGTTCATATTTCCAAATTACATCGACAGCTTATTATCAATAAAATGTGTTAGTGACAGCCCAATCACACACTTTCACAACAACATTCCAACAGACTACATTTAGACAAAACAAAACGAAGAGACTGGCGAAAGTAGTACCTTCTGTCGGGCAGCAAAAACAGGGGATTTTTACGTCAAGATATTTCAATTTCAAACTTGAACTTCAACCCGAAGAAGCACGAAAACAGAGAACAAAAGATTTTCGGATCCTTGTTGGTTTCCTAGGATTCTTTGTTGGATTTTTAGATCGTTTTCGGATGTTCCTTCCCCCCGATCTTCTTGGATCCGTCTTCCTCTTTATAGTCGATTTGGGGCCTCTACTATGTTCAAAAAATAGGATATGGAACCTTACATCCATCGATTAAAAGGACGACTAACCCCAAATCCGATGGTTCTTCATGCCTTTCGCCTTTTCCAGGCGTAGCAGTGCCGGTGGTGTGGCTTTTGAGGTCTGTTTCGATTCATAAAAGATGATGGACGGGATGTAAGGTTGACATGAGGAGGCTATGGTTGATAGGCGGCGGATGGACCTGGCTAAAAATTAACGGATATTGCCGTTTTCCGGCGGTCCGAAGTTGACAGGAGAGGAGCGTGTTTGAAGCAGTCATGGCAGAAGAACATTGGGAAGGAGGAGAAGTCGTATGGGGGAGCCGTTTGAGGATATGATGTTCTGGGAAAGGCAATGTCTTGGAGAAGGAAAAGCTGAAATGGCTTGTACTATTTTTGGGACGGATGAGAGCTTTGGGATTTAATTTGGGCCATCCGATTATTTGATCGGATGGTTGGTAAAAATAAAGAGTTTAAAAATAAATAATTTAATATATATATATATATATATATATATATATATATATATATATATAAATAGTAAAATGATGAATTAATTAAGGCCGTTAGATTAGGTTGTAAGGCCAAGATCGAATCTAAAGAAGCACAATCCATGTGCTCGCCTACGTGGCATACACGGATTGGCCGGTTTAACAAAACTTGGATTGCCAAATTTGCTCAAATTAAATTCATTTAAATTATAACTACTTTCTTTATTAAATAGCCATAAGTGATAATTATTTTACGAGATTAGCTTATTTGATTAAATTAGTCACACTTGAAATTAAATCAATATAATTAGTAAATCATCAATTAACTAAGCTTTTCTAATTTTAATACATGTATGAAAAATATCTATTGCGACAAAAGGAATTATATTTGAACCAAAATAGATTCAATTCTTAAGAAGAACAACATTTATTTAAAAATGAGAAAGTAAGCAAGTAATATAATATATTTAATTTTTTTAAGACATAACATTTGAGAAATAAATTTATCAAGTCAAATAAACAATTAAATTTTTTTTTTGTATTCCCAAAAAAAATCATAACATATATATTTTTTATTATTATAATTATTACTATAGTCAAATGTGGAGAGCCAAAATTGGGTGTCAATAGCTTGCCCCTTTCTTTGTTCATGGAAGAGAGTAAAGAAGACGTGGACAAAGAAATATTGACACAATCCAATTTTAGGCGACCCACAAAAATACGTTTTGAGCAATAACTTGGAAAGAATGTTTATGGAGTTATGGCCGAACTCTGGCTTCCGAGCTGCCTACATATCTCAGGTTTCATGAGAAATCAGGCCACATGTAGTTCGAGAACATAGCAAATTTTATTAAAAATTTGCCCCAGTATTGAATTATGCTAATTCTGAAATTTTTCGGTGGTGAGGTGTGAAGAGATTAGCATGAATAGAGGGATGAGATATAAATTTAAAGAAACTTGTATGAGAAATGCTCCGTAGCAATTTCTACTAACGACTCATGGTAGATGAATTTTCAAAAGAATGCCCGGTGTCGAGTTACAATGAACCAAGACATGAAAGATCTATGAGTGAAATTTAAATCTGAACTTTTGAAAATCGAGTTGAGTTGAGTTTTGAAAGTGAATCCTTGACGTAGCTAGTGATGCTTGACATTGCACTAACTTGCCCTAGTTTGCTGCTTAGAGGGAGTTCCTAGTTGTAATGCTTTGTCCTGCAAAACATGTAAAAGGGTGAAAAGTACCTGTTGCGGTTCAAGAATTATAAATTGAAATAGTAATGTAAAGAGTAGAGTGTAGATGTTCAAACGATTGTTGATGCCTCTTTTTGTGTTGTGAGTGTGATGTAGGCAAAGTAACTTGTAATGTATAGGCCCTCGACTGGCGGGGCTGTTGTAATGTAAAAGCCTGTATCTGGCTGTGTAAAACATGTAATGTAAGGCCTCCGGCTGGCGGGGCTGTTGTAATGTAAAAGCTTGTATTCGGCTGTGTAGAGCTTGTAATGTAAAAGCCCTCGACTGGCGGGGCTGTTGTAATGTAAAAGTCTGTATCCGGCTGTGTAAAACTTGTAATGTAGGGCCTTCGGCTGGCGAGGCTATTATAATGTAAAAGCCTGTATCCGGCTGTGTAAAGCTTGTAATGTAGGGCCTTCGGCTGGCGAGGCTATTATAATGTAAAAGCCTGTATCCGGCTGTGTAAAGCTTGTAATGTAACATATTATTATTGGCGTATGACAGCGTCGCTATGCTTGCATGCCCCTGGACGGTGGAGCCTCGGTGACGTCGCAATGATGTTAGTCTCCGATTGATGGAGTATTGATTCTTTGCTTATATATAGGCTCCGATGGGCAGAATTTGATCGATGTTTGCTTTGTACAGCCTCCGATTGGTGGAGTTTGACGATATTTGCTATGTACAACCTCTAGTTGGCGGAATTTGAGTAACATTTGCTATGTACAACCCCAAACTTGTGTAGTTTGGTGCTGTTAGATGGTGATCTCCGATTGGCGGAGTTGTTGATGAAGTTAGATTACAAGCTCCAGTTGGTGGAGTTATTTCGAAAGAAAGCTAACTATCCTATTTTCCTACAAGGATCCTCTTTCTTCTGTATTTGGTCCGGACCTTTAAACGTACCTGCAAAGATTTAATCAAAAATATATTTTAGTCATACGATGCAAGTTGAAGTATTTCCAAGAAATGAAGTAGAGAAAGAGTATTTGGCTCATGATTGCGAGAAATCAAATGGCGTTTCTGGTCATGCCCCAAGACTTGATGTTATTTTCTTGATTCCTGTGTTCCTGCACTCAAAGAAAATTTTAGTTTGGGAGGGGACGTTGATTTGTATCGACTTGCGGACCAAAGCCTCGTCACTAGAATCCTTCGACACCTTGACAGTACCTCACATAGTTTTTTTTTTAACCTAGAGACTTGGTAGGTGGATGAGTAGATTAAAGAAAAAAATATTTTTTGAAAAGAATTTGCTTGTTTTTCTAGAAAATAAGTATACTACGTATATATTAGGTATATGTATGTATATATAGTAATTCTCCAGCGTTTTTTAGATAATGACATGTTTCGAAATTCATCGATCTTTCTATTCTGTTGAATATATCCAACGTAGGTCTCTTGTAGCTTTTACCCTTCTGATGAAGCTTTCCTAGCTTTTGTGCAGACACTGTGACGCTCGATATTCTTCAATATCCTGAGGCTAACTATGAGGAAGGTTTCCTAAGGGTATGCAGAGAATTGATCGAGCCTGACTCAGGCTGCCTACGTATCCCCAAAATAGGAATCAGATCATAACGTAGTTCGAATACAAAAAGGGAGAGGTAGAAGTATGTAATACAATGACCGAGCTTGACTCAAGCTGCCTACGTATCCAAGTGGAATCAGGTCGTAACGTAGTTCAAATACAAGAAGAAAGTGAAAAATATGAAATGCAATGACCGGGCCTGACTCAGGCTGCCTACGTATCCAAGCGGAATCAGGTCAGGACGTAGTTCAAATACAAAAGGAAAGTGGAAAATATGAAATGCAAGGACCGGGCCTGACTCAGGCTGCCTACGTATCCAAGCGGAATCAGGTCAGGACGTAGTTCTGTTACATTGAAAAATGCAAAAGTACACAAAGTAAGTGTTAATCTTGAGGTCTTCAGATGTAGTATTTCTTGATGGCGTCTGAATTGATTGGCTTTGTGCTTACTCTGCCGTCCATTTCTGCTAAGATTACCGCTCCTCCTGAGAGCACTCTATGAACCATGTAGGGTCCTTGCCAATTTGGTGCAAATTTCCCTTTGGCTTCTCCTTGGTGAGGAAAGATCTTCTTCAATACCAACTGCCCTGGTGTGAATTGTCGAGGTCTGACTTTTTTGTTGAAAGCTTTGGTCATTCGGTTCTGATAGAGTTGGCCATGACAAACCGCGTCCATCCTCTTTTCATCGATGAGCATCAACTGTTCATGCCTGCTACGTATCCATTCTGCATCGTCGAGACCAACCTCTTGGATAATCCTTAAAGATGGTATTTCCACCTCAACAGGTATTACTGCTTCTGAACCATAAACCAACATATAAGGAGTTGCCCCAGTTGATGTTCTGATTGTGGTGCGATAACCAAGTAAGGCATATGGTAACTTCTCATGCCATTGTCTGTGACTGTCCACTATTTTCCTTAGGATCTTCTTGATATTCTTATTTGCAGCCTCAACCGCTCCATTCATCTGTGGCCGGTAAACTGTGGAATTTCGATGAGCAATCTTGAACCTTTCGCAAGTTTCTTTCATAAGATCGCTGTTGAGGTTGGCCGCATTATCTGTTATGATTGATTCTGGAATTCCAAATCGACAAACTATGTTATTGCGAACAAAGTCTGCCACTACCTTTTTAGTCACTGCCTTGTATGTCGAAGCTTCGACCCATTTTGTGAAATAATCGATAGCCACCAAGATGAAACGATGTCCATTTGACGCGGGAGGCTCTATTGGTCCAATAACATCCATGCCCCAAGCGGCAAACGGCCAAGGGGAACCCATCACATTGAGCTCATTTGGTGGAACCCGTATAAAATCTCCATGCACTTGACACTGATGACATTTTTGCACATATCGAATGCTATCTCTCTCCATGGTCATCCAAAAATATCCGGCTCTTAGAATCTTCTTTGCCAAAGTGAACCCATTCATGTGAGGTCCACATGTTCCTGTATGTATTTCTTCCAAAAGCCTTGTCGCTTCTGCGGCGTTGACGCACCTCAGCAATCCTAAATCTGAAGTTCTCCTATACAAGATTTCTCCGTTAAGGAAGAAATGATTGGCCATCCTCCTCAAAGTTCGTTTCTGGTTGCTGGTGGAATTTTCAGGATATTCTTGTGCTTCTATCAATCTTCTGATGTCATAGTACCAGGGTTTTCCATCCAGTTCCTCATCTACATGGAAACAATATGCATGTTGATCATGTATCTCTATATCGATAGGGTCGATGTAATTCTTATCCGGGTGTTGAATCATTGAGGACAATGTTGCCAAAGCATCTGCAAACTCATTTTGAGCTCGAGGGACATGCTTGAACTCAATCTTTGTGAATCTCTTACTCAACTCTTTAATGTAATGCAGATAAGGCAGGATCTTGACATTCTTAGTAGTCCATTCTCCTTGCACCTGGTGAACCAATAAGTCGGAATCTCCTATCACCATGAGTTCTTTGATGTTCATGTCGATGGCCATCCTGAGTCCAAGAATACAAGCTTCCTATTCCGCCATGTTATTGGTACAATAAAACCTGATCTTGGCTGAGATCGGGTAATACTGACCTGTTTTCGAAATTAAGACTGCTCCTATTCCAACTCCAATAGAGTTTGATGCTCCATCAAAGAACATTCTCCATCCATCATATGACTCTGATATGCCTTCTCCTACAAACAAAACCTCTTCATCAGGGAAGTAGGTCATGAGCGGCTTGTAATCCTGGTCCACCGGGTTTTCTGCGAGGTGATCAGCCAGGGCTTGTCCTTTGATAGCCTTCTGTGTCACATACACAATATCAAACTCACTCAACAAAATTTGCCACTTTGCCAGTTTACCCGTAGGCATGGGCTTCTGAAAGATGTACTTTAGTGGATCCATTCTTGAGATCAAGTACGTGGTGTATGCAGCCAGGTAATGCCTAAATTTTTGCGCAATCCAAGTCAAAGCGCAACATGTTCGTTCCAACAACGTGTATCTTGCCTCGTATGGTGTGAACTTCTTGCTCAAATAGTAAATAGCTTGCTCTCTTCTACCTGTCTCATCATGCTGCCCTAATACACATCCAAATGCATTATCCATGACAGATAGATACAATAACAAAGGCCTTCCAGGCTCTGGTGGGACCAATACTGGTGGGTTGGACAAGTATTCTTTGATTCTATCAAAAGCCCTTTGGCATTCCTCTGTCCATTTTATGGTAGCATCCTTCTTCAGTAACTTGAATATGGGTTCACAGATCACTGTAGATTGAGCTATGAACCGACTGATGTAATTCAGTCTTCCCAAGAAACTCATCACGTCTTTCCTGGTCTTGGGTGGAGGTAGCTCTTGGATTGCTTTTATCTTTGACGGATCCAACTCTATGCCTTTTCTGCTAACGATGAATCCCAATAGTTTTCCCGCGGGTACTCCAAATGCACACTTTGCTGGATTCAACTTCAAATTATACTTACGCAACCTTTCAAAGAACTTTTGTAAGTCATCCAGGTGGTCTGAACTTCTTTTGGATTTGATAACGACATCATCCACGTACACTTCAATTTCTTTATGGATCATATCGTGACAAAGGGTAGTCATGGCCCTCATGTAGGTTGCACCAGCATTTTTGAGACCAAATGGCATTACTCTGTAGCAATACACTCCCCATGGAGTGATAAACGCTGTCTTCTCTGCATCATCTTCATTCATCAAGATTTGGTGATATCCCGCAAAGCAATCGACAATGATTGTAACTCATGTTTTGCACAATTATCGATGAGTATATGAATATTTGGAAGAGGGAAGTCATCCTTAGGACTGGCCCTGTGGAGATCTCGATAGTCCACACATATTCTGATCTTTCCATCCTTTTTTGGCACAGGCACAATATTGGCTAACCATGTGGGGTAATTTGTGACCCTTACAATGTTCGCCTCAATTTGCTTAGTTACCTCCTCCTTGATCCTTAGGCTCAAATCTGGCTTGAATTTTCTTGTCTTTTGCTTAACAGGTAGACAAGTTGGATCAATCGGTAATTTGTGCGAGACAATATCGGTGCTTAATCCTGGCATGTCATCATAAGACCAAGCAAATACGTCAACATATTGCTTAAGCAATTCTTTTAACTCTTGCTTTCTTTCAGCCTCCAAATGTATGCTAACTCGTGTCTCCTTCGTGATTTCCTCATCTCCTAAGTTGACAACCTCTGTTTCATCCATATTGGGGTTCTTCTGACTTTCAACCTGCTCGATCTCATGTGGAAGATTTTCATGCATCATGCTTTCATCATACTCTTCGTGATCTCGTTCATCATTTTCACCTTGCTCGGTGGATTCGTTACATGTCATAATCGTTGAACGAGGATTTTTGTTAATATGAGTGCTGAAAAGTGCAAAAGGTAAGTAAAGATAAATATATTAAAATAACGAGGAAATTTTTAAAGAAAATAAAGACTTTTTATTTCAAAGCATTCTAGCTTTTAGAGGAGGCAAGCAACAAAATATTAGGCATGATTCAAGCCTCAATTTGATCATGCAAATTTAAAATTAAGACTACTTTTCCACACTACCAGGACTCTGGTTGAAACAGGGACGGGCTGGTAGTCCAATTCTGCAAGATTTCTCCAAGTTCGGCATCACGAATGGTCAACTTATTGAAGTTTATCCCTTCCTCTTCTCCAACCATGGCCACGAACAAATTGCCTATTCCTTCTGTGATGTCATCAATGCTAGCTTGATCTGGAATAGAGGATTGTTCTGGTACAAAGATTATATCGTTTGACCCGTGACGGTCTCTTCCCGAGGCAGGCTCATATCCTAGTCCGTTGGTGCCTCTCTGATGCTTCAGCTGGATCGGCTCAACTATACCATCGGACCTAGGTCCAAGTCCATTCTTAGGCTGATATCCATACTTCAGCATTTCTGACGCAACCATTTTTGCTGCACTTGACAATTTGGTATCTTCAGGCTCTGCTCCCTCATTGACCCTTATAGCTTGCATGATTTCCAAAGTGTGAAAAGCGGCTCCGTCTAACTCGTCGGTGACTGGGATAGAATTAACAGAATGAATGGGGTGACTAAGTTCTCCGTGGATGGTAACCACGTGTAACCCCACTCAAACTTTACACATTGATGAAGAGTGGAAGGAACTGCTCTTGCCATGTGAACCCATGGTCTTCCCAACAACAGGTTGTAGTTGGATGATACATCCATCACTTGAAATAGAGTAGGGAATTCAGCTGGCCCAACCTGTAATGTGAGATAGATCTCTCCGATGACACTTCTTTGCGCTCCATCAAAAGCTCTAACTTTCACACGACTTTCCCTTATCTCTCCCATATTAATGCCTAAATCTCTCAAAGTGGTGAAAGGACAGATGTTGCATCCAGAGCCACCATCAATTAAAACTCGAGTCACAATCTTATCACAACATCTAACCGCGATGTGAAGCGCTTTGTTGTGCCCAGCCCCTTCTGCGGGCAACTCATTATCGTGGAAAGAAATCTTGTTAGCTTCCACTATTCTTCCAATCGCTGCAGCTAAGGTCTCGCTTGTGGTCTCTTTTGGAATTATCACTCCGCTTAACACCTCCATCAAAGCATTCCTATGAGCTTCAGAACTCATAAGCAAAGACCAAATGGATATGTGGGCTGGTGTCTTCTTCAACTGTTCTTCAACCGAATAGTCTTTAGACTGCATCTTCTTCCAAAACTCTACGGCCTCAGCATCGGTAATGTTCTTCTTTGGATTCTGTTCTTTTTCGAGGACTCTTTGATTTAGGTTCTCTGGGGCATAACACCTCCCGGACCTAGTCATCCCTTGAGCCACGACAATGTCGATTATCTTGCCCTTGGCATTTGCTCGATAGTCCCAAGGGACTGCTTTGGTGTCATACTCGAGCTTCTTAGCAACCAAAGTGGTCACTACAACTCTTGGGAGATATGTTTGGACAGTCAGAGGTTCCTTTAGTTGAACAGTGATAACCGGTTGCGCTGAAGAAGTCATGGCATCCGCTTCATCTATGTTTGGATAACCGAGGGTCCCATATTCGTCATCCAGAGTAACCATGTTGACTTCCCGATTATCATGGTTTGGCAAGGGATTGTTGTTCACATTGGGAGGTGCGGGAGTGCATTTGATTACTCCTCTCCTGATCAAAGACTCGATTTGGTTCTTCAAACCATAACAATCTTCTGTGTCGTGTCCCTGGACTCCCGAGTGGTAAGCACATCGCTTGCTCCCATCAAAATTACGAGGGATTGGATCAGGAAGTTTTCCTTCAACTGGTTGCAGCACTCCCGCTGCCCTCAACCTCTCAAACAATTGAGTATAGGGTTCAGCAATCGGTGTATAAGTGCGAGCATTTCTAGCTTCAGGGTTTGGACGTGGTCTCGGTGCATATGCTGGTCTATTTTGGTGAATTGGTGCTTGGACAGGGACATATGGTCTCGAAGGGTTTTGGTATGCTGGTGCTCGGGGTGGATTATAGTGTGGTTGGGTATTATACACTGGGACGTATGAAGTATGCGCAGCAATTTGGGGATTATTGGGGTATCGGTGAGATGGTCCTCCTGGTTGGTAAGTGACAGCTGAAACATCCTCCCTTTTCTTTTTGATGCCGCCAATGGAACCCGATTGTATTGCCCTACTTGCAGCTTGCAATGCAACCATAGACTGAATTTTCCCCATTTAACACCTTCCTCTATAAAGTCTCCCATCTTGATCAATTCTGCAAACTTCTGACCCATCATTGACATCATCTTGTCAAAGTAGACACCTTCTTGAGCTCGAATAAAGTACTTCGACAACTCACTCTCATCTAGTGGTGGTTGTACCCTCGCGGCCTCAGTTCTACAACGTCGTGCATATTCCTGGAAATTCTCAGATGGCTTCTTCTGTATATTAGCCAATGAGAATCTGTCAGCAGTAATTTCAGTATTGAATCTGAAACGAGTCATGAAGTCCTCGGCCATTTCCTGCCAGTCACGCCATTTGCGAGGGTCTTGGCGGGTATACCAGGTTAATGCTTCTCCAGACAGACTCCGAATGAACAACTTCATCCTTAACTTCTCATTTCTCCCTACACCGACTAACTTGTCACAGTACGCCCTTAAGTGTGCGTGAGGGTCGCCCTTCCCATCGAACATGTCAAACTTTGGCGGTTTGTACCCTACCGACATGTCAATGTCTGGATGGATGCACAAGTCATCATAATCCAGACTCTCTGTTCCCCTAGTGACTTGTAGGTTTTTCAACGCTTTTCTCAGACCCTGAAGCTGGGCATTTATCGATGCGTCTTCTTTCAACCGAGCATCTTTCTCCATTTCTTCATATTGATCGACCTCGTATGGGACATTAACCACAGCTGGCATAGCGAAGGTAGGAGCCCCGGCGGCATATACGGGTGGAACATGTGGCTCATAGGGAGCGGCGACATGTGCCCCAAGTATCTGCTGCATTGTAGGTATAGTAGGGTCGTGGTTGGAAAGATCGGGAACAGTCCTGACTGCGGTTGGAGGAGCTGGTGGTACTTGACCGTGAGTAGGAGTATGTTGAGTTTGTTCCGGTTGATTTGGAAAGTCAGATTTCGTGAAGTAGATAGGCGTCTTGAAAGTAGGGAAAGTGGTAGCCGATAGTTTGGCCAAGTCTCGCACTTGGCGTAATTCCTCCCTCAAGATCTCGAGCTCTTGCTCCATGTGAGCCATTTTCTCTCCATTTTGGATGTCTATTATGTTTCGAGATCCTTCGGGGCTCTCAATAGGTATCATTATGTTTGCAGCAGCGTTGAAGTCGTCTTTGTCAGTCATCTTTCTTTTTGATCGAAGGTTGTATCGTGAGTCAGCCAGTTTGCAAGTCGACACAAATCAACGTACTTTTGGGGATAAATAAAGAAAGAAAACAAAGGAAAGAAAACTATGTTAGTTTGGAAAAATATTGAAAGATGTAACAAGTATGTAAATGTAACACATATATATGCCAATTCGGCGACATTCAAAGCGCATCCTAATATAGAACCTCTTTTTGCCTGAGGTGGGCCTACGTTGCAATCAGTTTGATAGTATATGATCCATTTAAACACATTTTAGATTTGGAGCAAACATAACTTCATTGATTAAGGTTTGGCTATTACAACAATGTAGGTTGTCAAGAGGCGAAGAAATGAAAGTACATGGGTGGTCATAAGGAGTACAAGAGGGATAGGTCATACAGCCTTTGAGGAGCTTATGAGGGAATTCAAAGAAGAAAGATAATCTACGGCCAAGTTGGAGCATCATCATCATCTTCGTCCACATTGTAGTAAGGACCCGAGTGATACTCTGGAGACCCTTCAGGGCCATGGTCGGATGATATGTCTATAACCCCTCCATTTCTTGGGTCATAGATGTTAGAACCCATCTCAGAAACCTCCATGTGATCTACCCACACTTCCTCTTCTGGGTCTTCTTCGGGGTCCTCTTCTGGATCTTCTTCAGGATCTTCTTCTGGGTCTTCTTCTGGATCTTCTTCCATCTCCTCAGTTGGCTCTCTAGGATCCTCTTCTGGGTCTTCCTCCATCTCGTCATTCGGTTCATCATCAACTGCCTGTATGAGATGGTCAATAGACCGTGGGGTCACCTGTTGATACATGGTCGTAGTGATGTGTATGAGGTTCAATATCTCCATGCCAATTTGATTTGACCTTTGGGTGTCTGTGAACCCCAAGATTCCCTCATAGCTAGGCCTAGCGAGAATTCCTCCTATCATAAACCAAGTGTAATATTCAGGAGTGCACCACGATTCAACCCCCATGTCTGAGTCAAGAATGTCGTACCATCCTTGTACCAAAGCAGCGATCCTTTCGATCGGAATTCTTCCTTCATAATTGACCTCTATCAATGCCATATTTGACCATAGAGGAACGCCTTGGGTAATCCCAAACTGTCGGAGGACTCTTAATGGTGCGTAGGGCTGGAAGCCTTCCAACCCAATCAACTCAATGAAATAGGTCTGGTTAGTTCTCAACAAAGCTCGGCCATGGACCCACGGTAGCCGCCATTGAATGCGGTTCCCTGTGAGGTGGGTCAGGAAAAAGCGCCAACCATCTACATCATTTGGAGCATCCCACATGCCCAATCTCGTTGCATGGCTTCTAATTTTGTTGCGTAGGCCTGCTTCAGCGTCATTTTCTGCATGCCTTTGATAAAAGTGTTCCAACGCCCAAATTTGCAGCAACAAGTTACTTCCCTTAAAATGATCATATCCTCTAGAGCAAAGGGATAATGATCGAAACATTTCTGCCAAGATCATGGGTACAATGGTCACTCTAATAGGTCCCCTAAACATGAAGATGACCATAGGCAGTAGGTTGATGTCGACACACCCTTTTTTCTTTGGGAAGATCATAATACCCAAAAAAGCCGTCACGAAGACAATAGCCCTGAGTCTCTCCCAATTAACCCTGGAGGTGAAGAATTCTTGATGGAACCTATCATAGCTATCTCGACGACCGAACCTTTTAAACAGATAATCCAACTTGACCCATCCTTCATCAACTCTTCGCAAACATTGGCCTACCCTCAAACCTAAAGACTGAAGAAAACTGATTCCTGATGTAGTGCGCGGGGCCAAAGGTACTCTGCCGGCCAATGGTAAGTCAGCAATTTGACTTATCTCTTCCAATGTTGGTGTGATTTCAAAATCTGTGAACTGGAAAGTCACCGTTGTTGGTTGCCAAAATTCAATCATTAGAGTAATGAATGACTTATTTGCCTCCACATTCAGCAGATCAGTTAACGACCCTAAGTGTAGCATAATCTCATTTCCGTAGGCCACTCGGATGTTTCCCCACCATTCTTTCAAAGTTTGGGGGACCTCAGTCATCATTTTGATATCTGGAAGGTTTCGGTTGATTTGCATCTGAAAGAAAGGGTAAAGGGTATGATGAGTTTATTTGCTCCAAATCCGTTAAGTGTTTAAGTTAGGATGATTTATATCAATTTCACACAAAGTTTATGTCGTTGAGTTTTAAAGAAGAAACTCATTGACATTTGGGTGGTTTCCTAAATGCAACGACAATACCATATACTGTCTTGCCTAAGGCTATGCAACATGAACTATCTTAAAGAGTAAGATTTTTTTTTCCCTAGATAATTGAGAGTGGGACTGAATAATTGCGAGAAGGTGCACTATCTTAATTGCACCAACTCTGAAACTAAGGAATCCAAAGAGAGTTTCGGAGGAGTGCAGGAACACCCCTCGCGTGTACAGTGTGTGTGTGTACGGCCAAGACTCGATAGAATGTGCAAATGACAATGTAGAGAAAGTAGTAACAAGTAGTGTCTTAAAACAAATAAGGAACACAAGCTTGGATTTCACTTGCGATCTTTCAGTCAAAGCAATATATCAATAGCAAGCTGAAAAATAAACACGTAATGACAAATGTAGTTCCTAAATTGAGTTTTTCTAAGGTTTAAACCTAAGTAAGGTCCCCAGCAGAGTCGCCAAGCTGTCGCACCCTATTTCAAACCAAGCCGAAACAGTTCACAACATAATGTGGCTGACACTCTGATTTTGGAAAAATTGCTTTCGTTTTAGAGTCGCCACCTAAATTTTAAGGAGAATATTAGGAAAACCATGTTTTAAAATATGTAATGTAAACTCTGTTTTGATTTGCAAAACCAGTAAGATTCTGAGTAAGGGTTTTGGTTACTCGAGGGGAAGGTGTTAAGCACCCCTCAGAGCCTATCCGAAGATAGTCCTTAAACACAATTTAGGAAAATATAATTAAGAGAAAATTTGTTTATAATGATTAAACAATAAGTTATTAGTTAGTTTAAGAAAGGGTACAATACAAGGTACGACATATATGTGTCAAAAAATATATAGATTTAATAGTAGTATTTTATCATATTGTAAAAATAAATAAATATATGTACTTAAATGTATAATAAATTCATATGTTAAAAAACATAGTTGTGAAACTCATCCTAAAAATACATAGATGTTGAATAAAAATCTGTCGTCTTATTAAGACGTGAAATAAAAATAAGATAGTAGTGGAGTGTAAATATGTAGTAATATGTAATATGTAATTTGGATAAAAATAGAGTTTCCTAAAAAAATTTAAAATAAATAAATAATAACGATACTAATGTTAAAATATTAGATAGAGTTTGTGATCTAAAATTATGTTTATTGTAAAGTATAGTATATACATGTAAATTGTTTAAAACAGGTGAAGGTTTATTATTTTATTCTCATGTAGGGATGAGTTAACGATAGGTTAGATTTAGTAATATAATATGTATAAAGTGTAGGAATAAATTTATAAAAATAAATAAAGAACATTCGGGATAGTAGATAAAAATATAATAGATTATGTAGAGAAAATATAGAATATATACCTTTATGTGTATGACATGTACATGTATATACCTTGTAATCGGGATCCGTTGGCGTATCTAAAATTTGAAATAGCATATTAAAAGATAAAAATATTATAGCAATATATGATTTGTAAAAATAGAGATAGTACTAATAGTAAATATAATTTTTCGTAAAAGGGGTGATGGCAAAAGAATATATATTTTGAAAGGGGATTATTTTAGTCTTATGTATCATTAAAGGTGATTACTAATTTCAAATTCGTTTGGGAATCCCAACTTGTGAGTTTTATTTTTTCTACTTAGACACCTAAACGAATATTATTTCACCCTTTTGAACTTCATTTGGATATCTTTTAACTTAAGAAGCCTAAAAGAATGTTGCAAGTAAAAATGCTAACACATTTTATTTTTTTTATAAGAAAATATCTTTGTATCATTTGTTCTAAAGGTGTCTCAACCAATTTCATAAAACAAATAATATTAGTTCGCGTAAAATAAGCTTCAAAATGAAAGACAAGCAATATATCAAACTTGTGAATAAAGGTTAGCCAAAATAGCATAATTAAGACAACGAAAGAAAGCCTAAGAAAATATTAGACTCTAATTTGCGAGACTCCAAGCATCGTGATGATCCTAATTGCTATTGGCCTAATATTTTAGGCCAATAACGAGTTTCAAAGTAGAAACTCCAGCTCTCCGGTTGTACATGAAACATAAGAAGAGGAAAAGAAATAAAGATTAGTAACTAATCAAATAGTGCAACAATGTAAATATGCACACAAACGTGGACACAATAGTGATATTAATTACTAGAAGGCCAAATGTTTACATAGTTTGTGGTGACCCTTTCAAGGATTGCCAAAGTTGCTTCTGTTATTGCATAATATTTACACCATGTGAGACAAAACCAAACTAGCCATGATAAAGTATATAAGCCAATCACCCTTACCTATATATATAATTTGATTTCCCATAAGTGGGATGAGCCAACGAAAAAAAAGTGAGCTTATAGTTTCTTATAAATTAAATTTCCAACCACTAAAGGTTACTAGAGAACTTTTACTTAACGAACTTAAGCATTAACTGCAACCTATAGATTCACATTCCGACAATTTTGTAAAGCTCGGATCGTTGTTAAGTCTTAGCACAATCTAACGATCACAAACCATATTCTTTTATCTCAGAATATCGAGAACAAATTAATGTCAACACTGAAGACAACTATTCCCATTTTAATTGGTGCATCTAAAAATTTAAAACTAACTCAAAAAAAAAAGATCCCATTTAATGACAACCATATGCAATTAAACAAACCGGTGACTACTTTGAAGCATTAGAGTAGAGGTACGGTAAGTATTGAATTTAACAATAACAAAGATGCCCATCTTTTAACTTGTTGCTAATATCAATTAGAATCTAATCAATATACAGTACACTCAGGTATCCAAACAATCTCTATCAAACAAATGCTAGTTACTAATTTAGTTATTTGATATCAATTCATATTACGTCAAAACTAACAATATTCTTCTCCTATTGTTATGGGTTCAAATATGAGAAGTCAAATTTAAGCAGTAACACAAACATGATTCAGTTTTAAGATTTAAACCTTCTTTACGTTCATATTTCCAAATTACATCGACAGCTTATTATCAATAAAATGTGTTAGTGACAGCCCAATCACACACTTTCACAACAACATTCCAACAGACTACATTTAGACAAAACAAAACGAAGAGACTGGCGAAAGTAGTACCTTCTGTCGGGCAGCAAAACAGGGGATTTTTACGTCAAGATATTTCAATTTCAAACTTGAACTTCAACCCGAAGAAGCACGAAAACAGAGAACAAAAGATTTTCGGATCCTTGTTGGTTTCCTAGGATTCTTTGTTGGATTTTTAGATCGTTTTCGGATGTTCCTTCCCCCCGATCTTCTTGGATCCGTCTTCCTCTTTATAGTCGATTTGGGGCCTCTACTATGTTCAAAAATAGGATATGGAACCTTACATCCATCAGATTAAAAGGACGACTAACCCCAAATCCGATGGTTCTTCATGCCTTTCGCCTTTTCCAGGCGTAGCAGTGCCGGTGGTGTGGCTTTTGAGGTCTGTTTCGATTCATAAAAGATGATGGACGGGATGTAAGGTTGACATGAGGAGGCTATGGTTGATAGGCGGCGGATGGACCTGGCTAAAAATTAACGGATATTGCCGTTTTCCGGCGGTCCGAAGTTGACAGGAGAGGAGCGTGTTTGAAGCAGTCATGGCAGAAGAACATTGGGAAGGAGGAGAAGTCGTATGGGGGAGCCGTTTGAGGATATGATGTTCTGGGAAAGGCAATGTCTTGGAGAAGGAAAAGCTGAAATGGCTTGTACTATTTTTGGGACGGATGAGAGCTTTGGGATTTAATTTGGGCCATCCGATTATTTGATCGGATGGTTGGTAAAAATAAAGAGTTTAAAAATAAATAATTTAATATATATATATATATATATATATATATATATATATAAATAGTAAAATGATGAATTAATTAAGGCCGTTAGATTAGGTTGTAAGGCCAAGATCGAATCTAAAGAAGCACAATCCATGTGCTCGCCTACGTGGCATACACGGATTGGCCGGTTTAACAAAACTTGGATTGCCAAATTTGCTCAAATTAAATTCATTTAAATTATAACTACTTTCTTTATTAAATAGCCATAAGTGATAATTATTTTACGAGATTAGCTTATTTGATTAAATTAGTCACACTTGAAATTAAATCAATATAATTAGTAAATCATCAATTAACTACGCTTTTCTAATTTTAATACATGTATGAAAAATATCTATTGCGACAAAAGGAATTATATTTGAACCAAAATAGATTCAATTCTTAAGAAGAACAACATTTATTTAAAAAATGAGAAAGTAAGCAGTAATATAATATATTTAATTTTTTTAAGACATAACATTTGAGAAATAAATTTATCAAGTCAAATAAACAATTAAATTTTTTTTTTGTATTCCCAAAAAAAATCATAACATATATTTTTTTTATTATTATAATTATTACTATAGTCAAATGTGGAGAGCCAAAATTGGGTGTCAACAGTATCAACAACCCATTTCACACTATCATCAATATGAGAGAAAAATGTACTTGCAGTGTCTGCAGTGTTAGCACTTGCAGTGTTAGCAGCATAGTTGGAATTTCCTCCCATGTTCGCACTTGTATCACCTATGGAGCATTTGTTCAACATTTGGACAATCTGATTGTACTGATGCTGAGTAAGAACATGTGTAGGTCATACGCCCACACCATGTTCTGTAGCTTGAGGCCCATGATTATATCCTAAGTTTAACCCTGCAAGAGGATGTGTGGCAACATTGGCTCTTTTCTTCCCTTTGAAGTTCTCTGGATAGCCAATTAGTTTATAGCATTTCTCCTTAACATGTCCCATCTGCAAGCAATGTTCACACTTCTGCAATTTGTAACAATCAGCCCTAATATGACCCTTCATATTACAGAAATCACAATGTTTCCTCTGATATTGATGACCTCCCGAACCAGATGATTGTCCTGGTCCTGAACTTCTGGTTGAATACATAGTTGTGGCAATTTTTTCTGTAGCATAAAAAGCTGAGGGTTCCATTCGACCTGCAACAACACAATTACCTCCAACAAGCATTTTTTGGCTTTCATCCTGTATAATCATAGCATACGCCTGATTCACAATAGGTTCAGGACTCATCATTAAGATTTGAGACCTCGCCTGAGCATAACCATCATTTAGCCCCATAAGGAACTGGAATAGCTTCTGCCTCTCTAAATGTTCTACAAAATCTTTCGATCTCTCACAAACACACGTAGGAAATGGAATAATCGAATTATGTTCATCCCAAAGATCTTTGAATTTAGAATAATACACTGAAATAGATGATATACCTTGAATTACAGTTGCTATTTTCTTATGTAAATGGTAAGCTCGAGAATTGTTTACCTTGTCAAATCTCTCTTTAAGGTCATTCCAAATGAGATAAGCATCAGATCTAAAAAGGATTCCACTAAGAAGATCTGATTGTACACTGCTCATTAACCACGAAACCATAATGGCATTACACCTGTCCCATCTTCTCTGTAGATCTCCTTCATATATGTTTCTCGTAACAGATCCATCGATGAATCCCAATTTGTTCCTTCCCAGAAGAGCCAATTTCATAGCTCGACTCCAAAGCATGTAATTCTCCATGCCTTTGAGCTGAATTTCAATTGAAAGTGAACCTGGTGCATCAGAAGGATGCAAGTTCAATGGATGATTGTAGTCAATATTACTCCCCATGGATCTGAGTTTTCTTCAAATGTGCAACAATCAATGGTAGAAAAAATGAATCTCCCGATGCTCTGATACCATGTAAACTAACACTGTTACGTTGATTTGTTACTGCCCCATGACTGTGGAGCTGGAGAGAAAAGATGAAGAAGAAAGAGAGAAGATATTATTTGATGAATGAAGCATTACATCTGTGTGAGCTACTTATACAAAAATGTGATTAACTAACTATCAAACTATCATTATCACTTAACTACAATATTAGCTAACTAACTAACAACCTGTCAGTCAATTAACTAATAGTTAGTTATAACTAACTCAGCCTGTACTATATTCAACACTTTAGTCAGCTATTAAACGACCCCTAAATGCATAGTATTTCCATATTGTAATATGAAAATCATTGAATTTTTTTTATTGTATAAATAGAAAATGCTCCAAAGTTCACAAATACTTGAATAGTCATTCTAGAAAAGTTTATTCGCCAAATATCATGTCACATAATAAATACTTTATGAATATTTTATTCTGTGATGACTATTTAATTAAGGGTTTTCAATTGTGGGAATCCAGAAGAATATTATATTTGATAAACATTAGGAAGATCATATGTATTTGGTCATAATCAATAAAAATGCAGATAAAAGAAAAAGAGGAATAAAGGGAAAAAAGTTGCCTAAGAATTAGGTCATGTGGCTGGTTCCTAGAATTACTTGGTAAGAGAATCATATTTCTTTTTTTCATTCAATATATTCGTTCTTTAGTCCGACTAAATTTGCACAGTACAAATTTTATGTGAGGTGATATTTATAACAAGATTTTTTATATTCAGGATTCAAACATGAGAACTCTGATTAAGAATGAAGTAGTATCTTACCATTGCAACATTTATTATCTATATTGAACTTTGAAATTTGATTAGACTTAAATTCATGTTAAAAAATTTCAAATCAAGGGTAAATCTCTTTAAACAAAGATAATTTTATATTTAGGACTCATGATTAAGAATAAAAGACTTATGATTAATAGTAAAACATCTTTCTAAGTATAAAAAATATTTATCATTCCAACCAATCATGAGATTTCTTTCCCTCAAACTCGTCTCCTAAATGGGTCTTATCTTAGATACACATGACAAAAAGTGTTTTTCGACAATGAGGAATTCGCCTTCACTTTCCTTTAAGTGTGATCTAACAAAGTTTCGTTTTAGTATAATAACTTATAAATCACATATGAAATATAAATTGAACTAGTTTAACGCCGTGCAAGACGATCAATCATGCAAATGATATCAAATTTATGACTAAATATTTAAGAGATTTCCTACTCAATCTACTCGGACACATTCATGAAGTGGCAATGACAGAAAGCTGATCATTTCTTATTCATTATTTTAAGGAGGAATCGGAATCACCAATCCCATCCATCATCTTATTCCTTTTTTTCTAGTGGAGATAATCATTCACTTACCAAAATAAATCCACTAATTCCTCAATTATTATTAATTTGTTTTTAAGGTTGATTAATTAATCATCCTTTAATTATTTTTCCACAAGTACATCCACGTGCACTTTAACTTATTTTTTAAACGCGTTAGATTAAATGCATTGGATGATTACTCAACAACTCCTTGTTTATTTTTTGCTTTAATTTAATTTATTTCTTTTTATAGGAAATTAATGAAACGAGAATATCATTAGATACACTATTCTATGTGATACACATGCTTTCTGTTAATTAAATTTAATACTCCACTACAATTAAATTCTATCTAAAATTATAAAATACTCAAATATCAACCTTGTATTTCTAAAATTAAAAAAAATTGGGCATATAACAAGAAATTTCTTTTTTTCAAAAAGATAATTTCGTCATCCATAGGGTCAACTCCTTTCTCTCAACATAAATTTATCATTTCTTTCTATGTGATTTTAGTTTTGTTTTTTTTTTCGTTTTTAAAATAACCTTTTTACTTACTATAATTTCATACTTATGGACCGGTGCATTTACAAGTTGATACAAAACATATACCGATCATTTAAGCTACCTTCTAGCTTTTAATTCTCCATATATGTTATTTGCATTTTTTGAAGAATATAATTATTTTTAGAGAAAAGACATAAAGTCACCACTAAAGTTGTCCCGTATTTTCATAAAGACATCTTAACTTTGAAAGTGTCCTATCACACCACAAAACTTTTTAATATCTTTGTTAATGGGCCATTTGACTCATTCCCTCGTCTGGGTTGTCGCGCGTGATGCTCACTCCTGTAATATTCGTTCAACCCGATCCGACCCTATTATTTTCAAGAAAAGTCTTCTCTTTTCTTTTGTTATTTCTTAACTTTCCCTAAAATCACAAAATATAGAAAAGTCTTCTCTTTTTCTCTTGGTGTTGATAATCTTGTTGTTGATGTTTCTTGGTGAAGATTCGTGGAGGGACAAGGAATTGAAGGTCTACCAGGTTATGGCTCTACATTATATGATAAAGATCTTCTTTTTTTCGATGAAACCATAAAAAACTTTAAATTAACGCTTTCTACTAGAAATTAAAAGATAAAACGAATTCCTACCTTATTGCGCTTGGGGAAGATGATGAATTCGTCAATGAGAGAGTACCAACATTGATCTTGCTTTGGAAAAAAAAGATGAAATCGTAAATTTAGTGCTACCAATGGCTCTTTTGAGTTTAAATTTGGGGAAGATGATGTAAATTAATTAAATAATTAATAATAAAGAAATAAAGTGACACGTGACACTTTTAAACTGGTTAATGGCAGTGAAAACACTGCATCACGCGACTCATGTGTGTAGTAACAATCTAGACAAGGAAATGGGTCAAAATGGCCCATTTACAAAGATATTAAAAACTTATGTGGGGTGATAGAACACTTCCAAAATTAAAGTGTCTTTATACAAATACGGAACAACTTCAGTGATGACTTTATGTCTTTTCTCTTATTTTTAATCTTATGTAGTCTCTGATTGATCACATGTTAGTATTCTAACGAACACAAATAACAATCGAATCGTGCTTCAAACTTACTTGGTAATGCATAGAGAATATTCAAAATTTCAACACGTTAGTTAGTCTTGTTTTCCCTTACCAATTAAGAGACAAACTCTCTTGTAAAAAGGATTATTTTTTTTCATTTACCTCCATTTTCAAATTTGTC
Source organism: Solanum commersonii (assembly GCA_029007595.1). Taxonomy (NCBI): domain Eukaryota; kingdom Viridiplantae; phylum Streptophyta; class Magnoliopsida; order Solanales; family Solanaceae; genus Solanum; species Solanum commersonii. Next base: position 395,871 of record JAJTWQ010000224.1, read on the forward strand.
ATTTGAAATCTTCCATTATTGCCATTTCATACAGTATCTAAAACCCAACAAAGGCATCTACGGCGCAAGAAATTTCAACATTATAAAATTGTTTGGATAAAATGTTTTTTCGGCATAATACATAAACATATTCTTTAACCTTGATTTAATATGCTATTTATGTCATTCAACTTTGACGGTGCATAAGCAAGCACTTAAATTTATATAAAATTAGACAAGTGGATGCATCCGTCCTACGTACATGACATCCCACATAAACGTGGTATCATATATGTATTATGACACGTCTACTTGTTCAATTCTATTCAAATTTAACTTCCTATTTATGAACACCCAAAATTAGGGGTGTGCGAAAATCAAACCGACCAATAAATCGAACAGAAAAAAATGTTATTGGGTTATTGGGTTAATGGATTTTCAATGGTTCTATAAAAAACAATTATCGGGTTACTGGTTTGGTATCGGTTTTTAGTATTGAATTATTGAGTAAATCAATAACCCATTAAGACAATAGTAAGTTAATACTATACCCTTCATAAATATTAAATATTAATAATTTAACATAACTAGACACTATATCATTAGTACTCTACACTACCGTCTACACATTTCACACATCATAGTACTTCTACTTCACATCGGAAATTTCATATGTTGTACTATGTTATTGTAGCCTTTGTACTAAATCTACTTTTATTGATGCAGTTTCTCATTATATTTTTTGTTTCATTATATCAAAACATTTACAACTGATTTGCTTGTCTCACTGTCTCTTTCTAAATTGTTAGAGAAGTGAGAAATCATATATTTATTTTATGAGCATTTTCTTATTGGATAAATTGAAAACCGAACCATTATTAATTCTCCAAATATCTTATTCATCAAGCCTCCATTATAATAGTACCATATTTTATCGCCATTTTTGTTTAGCTTTTCACATGTGTTTGGTAGTATGATTAATCTGAATTCCCCCGGAATAAAAACATTTTTTATTAGGAATGTTTGTATTTTTATAATTCAAATTTGAAATTTATGAATAAGAATATAAAAAATTATCCATTCTACTTTTCGATAATGTAACAACATTTACTTATAAAATAGAGTCTATGGATTGTCTTCAAATGCATTAACCTAGGTAGGTAAACAGTCAACGTGAACTTTTTCTGGCTTTTATTATTAGCTTATGTGCTATGGATAAATGTTAAGTATCGTTCACCACCGACGTGGGTTGTGGTGCACTGGTGGGAGTGTTTCACCCTTAACCAGAGGTCTCGGGTTCGAGCACTGGGTATGGAGAAAATCTTGTTGGGAGCGCCACCCCCGAATGGGCATGCAATGCCCGATCGAATTTAGTCGAAGTTTCAATGTGAGCTCCGAACAAAGTATCGTTTACCTTTAATTTTAAGATTGTGAATTTCAGTTATCAAGAAAATAAAAAAATTGGAGCTTTGAACGGGTTAGTTGAAAACTATATAATGTATACAGGTAAACATGATTTTCTTTTGCAATTTGCATATACATAAGTTTTAAAATTTCCTTGTCATATTTTTTTTTTCTAAGTCCACTTATTTAAATATTTGACCCGCCAATATCCTAGCTTGAAATCAAACTTATAATATAGAATTAACCTATTTTTTTTTTTCTGGTAATGAGATACACCAAGTTATATACGTGCAACCGTACATATATAATTCACTATAGAATTTATCTATACACTATAATTTTCTAACGAAGGAAGTTTAATTAATGATCATCGACATACGTAATGACATGAACATTCGTGATAAATGTTATAAACCTTTTTATTTGCACGTGTAAAATTATGAACGTAGGTCACTTTCCTTATTCCAAAGTCTTGATTGAAAAAATTGTAATTTATGGTGACTTTTGGAGCTTAATTTTCCAAGTATAATATCCAAGAAAGTGACCATTCGTAGCTTTATTTAGATGGATAAGGACATGTAGACTTGTAAAGGTTAGACTAGAATTTTGTGGTGATAAATAATTCAACTCGAAATTGTCCAATTCCACATGACTCATGTATAGTTAATTCATCTTCAATCCGTCCATTTATTTTGAAGGAAAATCCATAAATATGAGTTGATATAATTTTAATAAATAATTCTTTTTTTGACGACTCATGATATATGAACAAGTTGAATTTTGATTCGTTTTTATTTAACCTATTTTTAGTCAACTTAAATTCAACTTGGCACGTTCAATTACGACCACTACTCTAGATATAGACTAAAATCGTTTTTCATGAACTTTCCTAACTTACAACAATTAAATGAAATGATAAATAGAAAAATAACTTAGAAAAGCCTATAAGTTCCTAGCTATGACTATGAGGTCTCATTCCCACCTTTATAACTCAAAAGAGAATTCTGAAAAAGATCCAACTATTTAGTTGATGTTAGGGGTATTTTGACGGCTGGTGAGTTATGTAGATATTAAATTTAGCGTACGTAATATTATATTTAGTAGCTGGTTAGGAGGTAAGTTATTTATATATAAAATTAATACGATGTTTGATTTTCAATTTAGAAATTTGCATGATTAATGCATATATAAATTATGAAGAAATCTATACAGTATTATTTTATGTAAAATAGAAGGTAGAATATTTGAATAATTAAATCCTAAATAATTTATACTTATATAAAATAATACATAAATTCATGTGTAACTTTAACGAGTTATTAAACGACCCGTAAATGCATAGAATTTCCATATTGTACTATGAAAATCATTGAGTTTCTTTTATTATTGTATATAATTAGAAAATACTCTAAACTTCACAAATACTTGAATAGTTGTTCTAGAAAAGTTTATTCGCCTAATATCATGTCACATAATAAATACTTTACGAATATTTTATTCTGTGATAAAGGGTTTTTAATTGTGGGAATCCAGAAAAATATTATATTTGATAAACATTAGGAAGAATGACATGTATTTGGTCATAATCAGTAAAAATGCAGATTAAAGAAAAAGAGGAAAAAAAGGGAAAAAGTTGCCTAAGAATTAGATCATTTGGCTAGTTGCTAGTGTAACTTAGTAAGAGAATCAGATTTCTTTTTTGGTTTCTCATTCGATAAATTTATTTTTTTAGCTCTAACTAAATTCACGCACTGCAAAATTTATTTAAATTTTTATATATTCAAATTCAAACTTGAGATTAAGGATGGAATAGTCTCATCCCTCAATATTTGTTATTTATATTGAGGTTTAGAATTTAATTAAACTTAAATTCACGTTAAGAAAATTCAAATCAAAGGTAAAATCTTTTCTAACAAAGACAATTTTATATTTAAGACTCGAACGCTAGACTCATTATTCAAAATAAAAGACTTTTGATTAATAACAAAACATCTTTTTGAGTATAAAAAATCTTTATCACTATCAAATCATGAGATTTCATTTCCCCAAACTCCTAAAAGGGTCTTATCTTGGATACACATGACAAAAGTGTTTTTAGACGATAAGGAAATTCACTTTGATTATCCTTTAAATGTATTATAACAAAATTTCATTTTAGTATAATAGCTTGTAAATCACATCTTAGATACAAATTGTACTAATTTAGTGTTGTGCAAGACAATTAATCTTGCAAATGCTATCAAATTCATGACTAAACATTTAAGAGATTCCCTGCTTAATCTACTTGAACACATCTATGAAGTGGCAATGACAGAAAGTTAATCATTTCTTTTTCATTATTTTAAGGAGGAATCGAAATCACCAATCCCAGCTATCATCTTATTCCTTTTTTTCTAGTGGAAATCATCATTCACTAACCAAAATAAATCCACTAATTCCTCAATTATTATTAATTTGTTTTTAAGGTTAATTAATTAATCATCCTTTAATTATTTTTCCACAAGTACATGCACATCCACATGCACTTTAACTTGTTTTTTGAACGCGTTAGATGAAATGCATTGGATGATTACTCAACAACTCCTTATTTATTTTTTGTTTTAATTTAATTTTTATCTTTTTAGAGGAAATTAATGAAACGAGAATATCATTAATTAGATACACTATTCTATGTGATACACATGCTTTCTGTTAATTAAATTTAATACTCCACTACAATTAAATTCTATCTAAAATTATAAAATACTCAAATACCAACCTTTACTCGTTTCTCTCGAAATAAATTTATCATATTCATGTATTTGATGTTACTATCTGACTATATTGAAGCATTTAAAGGTCTTGATCATTTCTTTCTATGTGATTTTAGTTTTTTTTAAATAAAAAAAATACCATTTTTACTTGCTATAATTTTATACTTATGGACCGATGCATCTATATACAGTTCATTTTAAACTAGATTTTCACATTAAATTTTCAATATGTGCTATTTGCACTTTTTGACAAATATAATTATTTTCAATCTTATCTAGTCTGATTGACCACTCATTGATATTCAATAAATGCAAATAACAACCAAATCACCCTTCAAACTTACTTGGTAATGCATAGAGAATATTCAAAATTTCAACACCCTTGTTGGTCTTGTTTTCCCTTACGAATTAAGAGACAAAGTCTCTTGTAAAAAGGATTTTTTTTTCATTTCCCTCCATTTTCAAATTTGTCATTTGAAATCTTCCATTATTGCCATTTCATACAGTATCTAAAACCCAACAAAGGCATCTACGGCGCAAGAAATTTCAACATTATAAAATTGTTTGGATATAATATTTTTTCGACATAATACATAAACATATTCTTTAACCTTGATTTAATCTGCTATTTATGTCATTCAACTTTGACAGTGCACAAGCAAACACTTAAATTTATATAAAATTAAACAAGTGGATGCATCCGTCCTACGTACATGACATCCCACATAAACGTAATATCCTATGTATATTATGATATGTCTACTTGTTTAATTTTATATAAATTTAACTTCCTATTCATGAACACGAAAAATTTAATGACATATAAATATTAAATTAAATAATATATTTATATATTATACGGACAAGATTAGGAAAGTCACGTGTGCGTCCAGAGAGAGGTGCCTAGGTTAAAGTGATGGTAAAATAAGTGACATTTTTCAGGTCATGCTGACCAAAAAAACAAAGTAACATTTGCAGAAGACCCATAATATATAGTATAGTATATGAAAGTCAGCTAAACCGCGTAACGCGCTAAAAATATATATATAAAAGTCATAAAAAAAGAATTTAGTAAGTAGTTTTTAATTGGTGAATATGTGTTGGCTGAATAAAACACTTGGCGAAATTACTCAGCTCTATACAGTGGGTGACCCACACATTGTCATGTTGCTTCACACGTGATTGTCACCTCCTATCATCACCACTTGCATCTCCTACCCTTATTTATCTCACTTTCGATATGTATTAAGACTCGATTAAATTTAAATTTATTTGCGATATAACAATAACAATATATCAGTGATATCTCATTAAGCAATTTAAGGAAGGTAGAGTGTTACGCATATTTTGCTATTACTTTATGAAGCTAGAGAGACTGCTTTCGAAAAATTCTTTGCTCAAGTGAATCAAATCCAAGTAATGTAAAGTCAACATATGATAAGAATTACAAGGGTACGATTAGTACTATGCACCAACCTTCACAAGGCAAGACAACACTCTACCCCTACTAATATTCTACCCTAATACGCAACTCCACTCTTTCCTATCTAGATTCATGTCTTCAATAATATAAAGTTATGTCATATCTTATATAATTATCCATTCCAAAATTTGAAATAAAGGAGATTAGTATAATATACCCAAAATCATAAAGAAGATAAATGTTATAGAGCTAAATAGAAAAAAAAAATATTTAAAATTTCATTTAGTCATTTGAATTTTCATTTGTTCTTATTGAACACATGAGATAAGTATTCCTATTAGGATAACTCCTCCTCTTTTTTTTAGTTATATACATTAATCTCAATTAAAACATGTTTAAAATTTTACGACTTATTTTTTTTAAAAAAAGGGAAAAGGCTCAAATATGCCATCGAACTTTCAAAAAAGGCTCATTTATGCCATCCGTTAAAAGTTTGGCTCATCTATGCCATTACCGTTTAAGAAAAGGCTCATTCATGCCATTATTTTTTAACGGTGGGTTTGCAAAACCATTTTTTACACGTGGCCAATTATAATTCGGCCACATCATTATTTTTTTCAGAATTTTGATTTTTTATTATAAAAAAAATAATGACGTAGCCGAATTATAATTGGCCACGTGTAAAAAATGATTTTGCAAAAAAAATTTGTTCAGAATTTTAATTTTTTATTATAAAAATAATAATGACGTGGCCGAATTATAATTGGCCACGTGTAAAAAATGGTTTTGCCAAACCACCGTTAAAAAATAATGGCATGAATGAGCCTTTTCTTAAACGGTAATGGCATAGATGAGCCAAACTTTTAACGAATGACATAAATGAGCCTTTTCTGAAAGTTCGATGGCATATTTGAGCCTTTTCCCTTAAAAAAATAATACGAAAATCGTGTTTTATACACAGCAAAGTAGCGCGTGAGTGGCCCAGGAAGATTCAGCAATTGTTGAAATTAGTGGTCGGCGAAACCTTCCGTTAAAAATATTCCGTCAGTGTTTCCGTCAAATTTAACCCTATTAATACTTCCATTCAAAATTTACTTGACCAAAGGGTCAGCTCTCCCTCTTTAACATAAAAACAAAGCAATTTCTCATTTTCCTGCTCAATTATCCTTTTCTGTATCTCAAAAATTCATACTAAAAAAAATAAATAGAATTAGCTAATTTTGAAGAATTTCGAGTTTGCGTTGCGTCTTCTGTAAATTTTATCAGGTATTGTTTATTCTCAATTTCAATTCAATTTCCTTTCATTTTTCGAACACAAACACGAGAAATTCAAGTGTTTGTGTTCTTCGTTACGAGGTGGAGAATCGAACTTAGGTGAAAGTTCAGTTAGCTAATCGACTTAGCTAACTGATTAGGTTTTGCTGCATCGAGACTGTATTTGACATGAATAGTGTAGTTAAAAGGTGGAGCTAGAATTTTAAATTTATAGGTTCAGGATTTTAGTTTGTCTTTTTTAAAGTTAGTGAGCTCTAAACTAAATAATTCGTACATATTTAACGTTTTTTTTAAAAAAGAATACTAATAAGGTTTCTTTCTTAGTTTATTATATTTCAAGTCATAAAATGAAAATTTTCAGCTAATTTGCCGTATCAGCTACTTACTCCAAAATGATATTATAAGATTTTTGAAGACATAATGCTTGTGTAGCTATAAAAATTTGTTATTAGAGGAAATGAAGGTGTCATTTTTTTTTTTGAACAGAGTTATAAGGAAATAGTGTCATTCTTTTTTGAACAAAGGGATTATTAGTTTTGACATAAGTTTTAGAGGTTTTTTTTTTTTCATTGAGTGTTATTACAATGGTGGTGTGCAAGGCAGCATAAGCTGATCTCGACTATCATACTGTTAAGCTTGTAGGTTCTTTTGGGAGGAGAGTAGAGATGGAAGTTATGGTAGGGTAGAAAGTGTGTTGAGGGATATAGATGTGTCACTTGTGAGATTACACTCGGTATGTTGTTGTTGAATGTATCTGTTGTGTTTCGAAAATCCTAGCGATTGTGATTGTGAAGTTAATCTAAATGTCGCTACACTTAAAAAGTTCTCGTATTGCATCTCATTTATTGTTAGTGTTACCTGCTATTGTTAATATCACAAGATAGATTATCATAATTTGCCTCATAAAATCATGCAACATACAATGTTTGTGTTCCTTGTGCTTGAACTTGTATTTTCTGCTTCTCTACTTTATTAGAAAACTCCATTTTTCGATCAACGAGGGCTAGCAAACTGATCTATGCTTGTTCGTGTATCGTTTGCAGGTTGATATTTTGACAGATACAAGCTGTTAAGTGCGCATACTAGGAGCGATTTGTGCTTAGAGCAGCTAATGATAGCCATATAGTATGGAATCACACCATCTGTATGGATATGGTGGGACTGATGTGAATTTGCCATATTCTTACGCTATGACTACTACTCCTTCGATACCTAATAGGCTGTTGGGAACATTGAAATTTGATTCGGGAAATTCTCCAAATTCTCCATTTGCAAACTATAATGATCCTGGTACCCCTACCACATTAAGTGATAGCCTGGAGCAACACAGCTCTACTGAAAATATTTCAGGGACTAGTCCTTGCAGTAATTCCTCGCGGGATTATAATCTTTATTTCTGCAGGCCTAGCCCCTCAGCAGATATCCGCCATAACAGTCTTCTGGTTTATTCTGGTGATAATTCTTTACTCCAGTATGCAAATCACAGTCACAACATGAAACGTGCGCTGCTTCAATTGGAGACCGCTTTAATGGGGCCAGAAGAAGTCACAACATACAGCCCTTCTGCAGGGGAAATTCAGCAGCCACAAGCATCAGGTCAGAGGTCTGGGATGTGGCACCAAGATGGCCAGGTTTCGTATCGAATTGAAACACAGCCATCACATGTTTCTGTCTTTGGCATATCAGGCAATATAATTCAAAGTGAGAAGCATCACAAACCAATGGTGGATTATCCGTCACAGGGGATTCCTTTTGGCAACCTAAAGCAGCTGCTTATCGCGTGTGCCAGAGCTCTTGCTGAGAACAACTTGGATGATTTTGAAAAATTGATTGCCAAGGCAAGAAGTGCTGTGTCCATTACTGGTGATCCAATCCAGCGTCTCAGTGCTTACATCGTAGAAGGGCTAGTAGCAAGAAAAGAAGCATCAGGAACCAACATTTACAGGGCTCTCAGGTGTAAGGAACCAGCTGGCAGGGACTTGCTTTCCTACATGCATATCTTATATGAGATATGCCCTTATCTAAAGTTCGGTTACATGGCTGCGAATGGTGCAATAGCAGATGCGTGTAGAAATGAAAATCGCATTCACATTATAGACTTCCAGATTGCACAAGGGACTCAATGGATGACTCTTCTTCAAGCTCTTGCTGCCAGGCCTAGCGGTGCACCTTATGTACGTATTACAGGTATTGATGATCCAGTTTCAAAATACGCCAGGGGAGATGGACTGATGTTAGTGGGAAAAAAGCTGGCAGCAATTTCTGAGAAATTCAACATTCCGGTTGAGTTTCATGCAGTGCCAGTTTTTGCTCCTGATGTCACCTGGGATATGCTTGATGTGAGGCCTGGTGAGGCTCTGGCAGTAAACTTCCCTTTGTCACTTCACCACACACCTGATGAGAGCGTTGATGTTACTAATCCAAGGGATGAGCTTCTAAGGATGGTGAAATCGTTTTCTCCCAAGGTAGTCACTTTGGTGGAACAAGAATCAAACACAAACACTGCCCCCTTTTTCCCTCGATTTCAAGAAGCTCTAGACTACTATTCTGCAATGTTCGAGTCCATAGATGTAACGTTAGAAAGGGACAAGAAGGAGAGGATCAACGTGGAGCAGCATTGTTTGGCAAGGGATATAGTTAACGTCATAGCATGCGAAGGCCAGGAAAGAGTGGAACGCCACGAGCTATTAGGGAAATGGAAATTGAGGTTCACAATGGCAGGGTTCCACCAGTATCCTCTGAGCTCTTACGTAAATTCGGTGATAAAGAGCCTCATGAGGTGCTACTCAGAGCATTATACACTGGTGGAAGAAGATGGAGCTATGTTGTTGGGATGGAAAAAGAGGAATCTGATCTCTGCATCAGCTTGGCACTGAAGGAAATAAAGAAAATTACGAATGGTGGACTAAGCTCCCACTATGTGCGGGGTCTCGTGAAGATCTAGTTTAGCAAATAACAAGTTTGTAAGTTCATTAAGTAGAGAAATAGCTTTTCTTGCATGTCATGTAGTTTCACTGTTCCAAGGATAATTTCATGTATCAAAAACTATATTATTGTTTATAGACATATCTTATTATGTTCATCTGTTTGTCCCTTTGGTTTGGAATTTTTCTTGCATAACCTTCAGGAAATGACACCAAATTTTGTAATGGAACAGTTGAAAACATTCGCCTTTGGCCATAGATTTTTCAAGTAAAATTGGGGAAATTTTTTGGCAAATAGTGTTTGTCCATACAATTTGTCATTATTTGACAAATGTTTTTGGTAAATAGCCCAAATTTCCAAATACTAGGAAAAAACTAGTATTTGGGTCAAATCTCATTATTTGGGAGCTTTTAAAAATTCAAATTCTACACTAAATTTTTACTTATACTTTTACAAAAACACCCTCTATAGAAGTTGTTTGCGCTATATTACATAATTTTTACGTGAACACCAAAATAGTGATGACATATTCAGTGAATATGAAAGTGATGATATGGTTGTTGATGAAAACGATGAACAATCGGCTTAGGTAACAAAGTTATGGGCTTCGTCTACTTCACCATGTATGGAATGATGCTTGTTGCACTCGCTCTGAATTACCACATTGCTCCAGTGTTATGGACACTACTTGTTATTTGCTGCAACGAAGATCCAATTGGCTTGTTGCGGAAGTTATGAATCTTGTTACGTCGACGTTTCTATCTTGCTATATAATACAAATCTATGGTTAGTTTTGATCGTTTTTAAAACTTATGGATATAAATTATATTTCTTAAAAAAGTGAAATATGTTTCCCAAATACTATGGTCCAACACATGGTGAAATTTTGAGTCCGGAGCCAAAAGGGCAATTTTTTTCCTCAAAAAAACAAAAACAACAAATCAATTTTTTTTTAACCAAAAGGGTAAAATCGCTCCTGAGGGAGCGATATCTTTCGGAGAAAATTAACTCTGTCTACTCCGTTAAATCAATATCGCTGCCACAACAGCGATTTTATAAAAAAAAAACACTTTTCTTTTTCCTAAAATCTCTGCCGTAGCAGTGAATTTGTCAATTTTTTTTTTAAAAAATCTTCTTTAAATTTTATATTTTTTTTTAAATAACTGCTGAGCAACGTTTTTTTCAAAACTTTTTCCAAAACTTTTTTTTTTTCCAAAGCGTTGTCTTTAAACTTTTTTTTAAAAAGAAGTTTAGGAAAAAAATTAAAAAGAAAAAAAAAAAAAAGAGAATCGCTGCAATATTATTATTATTTTTTTTAAAAAACAGCAGCCATTTAAAAAAGAAATTGAAATTTGACAAAATCGCTGCCGGTGCAACGATTTTTTTTTTTAAAAAAGCAAAATTTGACAAATTCACTGCTAAGACAGCGATTTTAAGAATTTGTTTTTCAAGAAAATCGACTAGCAGTGATTTTTGTTTATTTTAACGGAGTAGACAGAGTTAATTTTCTTCAAAGGATATAGCTCCATGAGGAGCGATTTTTCCCTTTTGTTAAAAAAAATAATTAATATGTTGTTTATGTTTTTTAAAAGAAGAAAGTTGCCCTTTTGGCTTCGTACTCATGAAATTTCACCAAACTTTTCACCCAAATAATATTTACCAAAAATATTTGGAAATCTATGACCGAACGCTAGCTAAGAGTTGGTGACATCCTAGAAAATTTCTCATCAACAAAACACACGAGAGATGTTGGTATATTAGGATGTAAATCTTAGACTATAATAATTAGTAACGCATTTTAAAGTCGTACAAATATCCAAAGCAGACAATGAGTTGGGCTTTTTCCTAAGAGGGGGGTGGGGGATATGAGACTAGGGGTATGCAAAAATCGAACTGACCAATAAACCGAATCGAAAAAGTGTTATTGATTTATTGCTATTGGGTTAACAGTTTCTTAATGGTTTTATAAAAAAAAAATTATCGGGTTATCGATTCAGTATTGGGTTATTGGGTAAACCAATAATCCATTAAGAGTTAAAGACTATAGTAATTTACTACTTTTACATATACATACAAATTAGTAAATATTAATCTCAATATCTTAATAGTTATGTCTTTGTCATTTAGCCATCAATTCATACTTCACTCTGACTTTGAGTTCATAACTTTACATTATACAAATCGTCAAAACCTAAAGTAAGAACCAAATTCCTCTTAATTTCTCTTTGTGTTACACATGTATAGTTTTTTTTTCATGTTTGTTATTATTATTTCTATTTTATGAGTTTTTGTAAAGTTACATTATTGTCTTGTCGTGTCAAATTTATTAGAGAAGTCATATATATTTTTTATAAGCATTTTCTTATTGGTTAAACCGAAAATCGAACTGTTAAGGAACAAAACCGATAAACCAAAAACCGATAAAAAATTATCTTATTGGTTCATTATTGATTTACCGTATTTAAAAACCAAAAATCGATAAATTGAACCGATAATACATAAAACCGAACCGATCGAAGCACATTCATATATAACACCCTAGGCAAGATCTCATATGGTATAAAAGTTGTGCAGGCCTAAATTCAAAATGGGCTATTACAAAGAGAATATTTCCTTTTCAGCACATTATCTTTCTGAACTGTAGAAAGTAGAAACAAATGAAAGGCCCAATTGGCATGCCAGCTCTATTGTGCGTGTGATAGAAAAAAACTATTTGGTGTATCACACCATAAATATACATAATCAAATTATATACCAATTAATCCCATTAGTATTAATAAGAGTGTTTAGACTTTAGATATTGTTTTTTTCCAACTAAACAAGACTTCTATTAATTCATTAAGGACATGAATCATGATACGTTTAACAAACACATATGCAGATTCTTAAACTTGTCCCTAAATTTCATTTTAACACTCCAATTTAACCTTGTTCTATTTTAACCCTTCAACTCCAATTTTTATGTTCCATTTTGACACTTCTAAGTGATGTGGCAAAGAATGTGCATCACACATTCTCTAAGAGAGTGAAAGACCAAAAAAAGTATTTTTTAAAAAAATAATAAAAGATTACCCTTCAACTCTATTTCTTTTATGTACCATTTAACACAAAATACTAATTTTATGATTTCTTTATTTCTATATATGTTATTCAACTGCAATTTTACATTTTAAAAATTGACGATCATCTGTTAATTATTGTAAAAAATTAAAACTGACGGATTATCATTGTTTTTTAAATAAAAAAAGTAACAATTTCTTTTTAAGAGTTTTCCTATATTTTTGCGTGAAAAATAACCGATGAAAGTGCGTCGATTTTCTTTCTTAAAAAAATCAATGACAACCCAACGAAGTCTATCGAGTTTCAACATTTTTTTTGCAGTGTTATTAATTAGCAATGAACATGAGTTTTTTTTTACTCGTATTTAATTGAATGAAAAATTAGAAAGCTGATATTTGAGTTAGTCCAAGTAGACTAGATATGAAAAAAAATATATGTGATGTTATTTAAATTAAGTAATTGTTTTAAAAAAAAATCAACACACTTTCACCGATTATTTTTTCACACAATAATGTACAAAAATTCTAAAAAAAAATATATATTTTTTAAAAATGATGTTCATCCATTATTTTTTAACACAATAATGACATGTGAAGTACAGACATCCCACTTTGTTGATTCTTTGGAAAGAAGTGCCAAAATGGAACATAAAAATTGGAGTTGAAGGATTAAAATGGAACAAGGTTGAGTTGGAGTGCCAAAATGAAATTTAGGGACAAGTTTAAGGGTCTGCATATGTGTTTGGCCAAATATATAACATTATTTTTCTGACAAGAATATCTTTTCAGTCAGTAAAATATATAATTTAGGCTATTTACACTAGGGGTATATGACCGTGTTGGTTCGGGTTTTTCAAATATCAAACCAAACCATTTGTGTACTAAAAATTAATTTATAACCCAAACCAAACTAATAAAATTTGAATTTTTTCGGGTTTTTCAACCTCGGGTTGGTTCGGGTTTTTCAAATACTAAACCAAACCATTGTGTCGAATTTTTAAATTTATAAATCAAACTAAACTAATAAACCTAAGATTTTTTGGGTAAAGTTTGCATACAAACATATAGTTAACTTGTGCTCCAAATATTTCTTTAGTCCAACCAAAATACAATTATCTAAGGTGTTTCTTAAAAAAAACACAAAATATGAGATGAATACTGATGACACTAAAATATTCAATAAAAAATAATAATGAAATCATCATATAAAATAAATATTGCAAAGTCATAATGAAAATGATCATAATTTAAAAGTACTAAATCATGCTAAAATAAGTTTCATAAGTATTAGTTACATTACTAAATACTTAAGGAAAATTGAAATTAGATTATGTATTTTAATTGTCTAAACCAATGTAAAACTAAAGAACAAATATTCAATATTATTGTCATTCTTAGTGTTGAGTTGATTTTCTTTTTTGCATTAGTCTTAATTTGATTTTGATTTAAGTTTTATTATAATTATCAACATCTATGAACTATAATCTTTATTGGACCATTCCAAATTCTAAGTTTTAAACTTGAATTAATATATTAAAAGATAAAAACTATGAATAGTGTAAGAAATATTTTATGTATAAAATAAAATTTTAAAATTACATATATAATGTCGGGTTGGTTTTTTTTAGTTAAAACCAAACCAACCCAAATATAGTCGGGTTTTTTTTTTCCAATACCAAACCAAGTCAAACCAAACCACTAGTTGGGTTTTTTCCCGATTTGACTCGATTTGCGATTTAATTTAATTTTCAGTTCGATTTTGTACACTCCTAATTTACACGTTGGTAAGAGGTCAAAAACACGTTAAAGATGCTTAATAGACATAATTTAGGCACGTTAAAATGTTTAATAGTACAAACTTTAGTTTAGACAGCAAAATAAAAGTACCAAAATAATATAAAGTCAATTTGTATGACAAAATGCTTTTGAAGACCAAATCCTTTGTAGGGTCCAATTATGGTAATTCCACCAAATTTTACAGCTACAACGCAAAAGTAATTAAGATGCATATCTTCATGTTTATTTAAAAATACTACTCCTAATTAGTAAGAAAAATAATTTCATAATGGTTTTCCTGATTTGTCACATTCTGTTTTAATCCTTAAAAAGGAAATTAATTCATGTTTAATGTTAATTAATCACTCTCCAATTAAAAGAAAAAGATTCAAATAAATGACCTAAATCAATGGCTAGATTCCTATTCAAATACTAAACCGAAACCAAATCTAATTAATGAATCTAATTAAGGTAATTTTGGACTGCTAATTTTTTTTTCTTCCTGATAATGCTTTGGGAGGTATGAAAATGTGCGATAATGTTTTTTTTCTAGGCTTGGATGGATGGAGAAAATCACCTCTTATTCTTCCTTCAACTGAAATTTGAACTGAAAATTTCATTATTTAAACTATTTCTATTAAAATTCACATCAGTGATGAAGAACTTACTCAATACAAGGCATGGAAGCAATAGCTAATCACTGAAGAACAAATTGAGAGAACTTGAGATTGTGTAAAATGAAAAGCTTACTTGTTATTGATTATCAGTGAGGTATATATACAAGAGAGTGAATGTGACAACTGTATACAATCAATTGGGTGAGAAAGGAATATATGCTAACCGACTAACAACTATAACCGACTGACAACTATGAGCTAACTAACTAACTGACATAATGCATAACTAACTGAAACTATATCCTATACAAGATTGATTAAATACATATTCAATTGTGATCTTCAATAATTTCATTAACTAATAGGTCACATCTTGAATGCAATATGAGTGTCAATAATATTAACTACTATTTATGAAGTAAAATGACTAGAGATATAAAATCAAAATTTTAACCATACTAAATAGTATAATTTTCAAAGAAAGAGCCTTAATTAGCATAAGGTGGCTTCACCACCACCTACATAATAATGGAACAATAAAATTATGACACTCATATAAATTATAAAACAAATTTACATGATACGTACATTTTAAAATAATATTATTGGAACTCAAAACAAATAATACATATTATGAACCAATAACAAACAAAGGAATCAAGATATTAAAAAATTAACTTAAATAGTCATTTATTTAATTAATTAAACTAAATTAAATTTGACAAATACTTAATACATATATAATTTACATATATCAAATTAGAAAACTAAACAACAAATTTGTGCTTGCTACATATTTGTCCTGCTATTTACGTGAAAGATCACAAAAAGTATTAACTCGGGTAAAAGGAGGGTCGAAGGGATGACTGGTTGTTGAAATAACTATATTTGTTTTAAAATAAAATAATTGTGACACAAATTATTAATTTCATCTTTAAATTATTAAGAGTCTTAAAAATTTCATTTACTTAATTAAATAAACTTAAATATAGTAAGTGGTCTCAAACTCTTTAAGAGCATATAACTCTAACTTAAAAACATAAAAAAGTGTTGAAAATATCATTAAACTTGGCGAGAAATTAGGGGTGTATTTCATTCACGTTGCAAGATTAAAAGTGTATTTAAGTTCAATTAGTCAAGTAAAAAAAAGTGTTTTTAACGCTATCAACAGTTCATGAATGAAACTAATAATTCACTCCAAATTAAAAATATTTTCAAATACTCCCCTCTAAAATAAAATAAAGAAAAAGGGTCTAATATACCTCTTAACTTTGTTATTTACAACTGATATACCGTCGTTATGAAAATGACTTATAAATACCCTTATCGTTAGACAAAGGGCTCACATACACCCTAACCGTAACAAAATGAACTCACATTTATCCTTTCATCTAACAGAAGCGAAAAAAAATAAGTTTTAAATTTATATTTTTGACTTTAAATTTTTAAAAATATTCATTTAGGGGTATATATATGATCCTTCTAACAAAATTCAGAGTATATTTTAATCTTTTTCATACAAAAATTATTTTTTGACCTTTTTGATTTTCATTATTCAAGTTTCTTATTCTTTTTTCTTCTTTCATTCTTTGGTGTAAAAAATTTCAAAACTAATTTTTTTTACAGCTATATTGTAATTTAGTTTTTGTATTTATAAAAAAAAATGGGGTATCTATAATAAATATTACAAGAACATTAGTGAAATATAAATAAATTTGACCATCAAAATAATAAATTTAAATTAATCGTTGAAACAAAAAAGTAAAATAAAACGTGTCAAGAGGATCAAATATAACCCATATGGATTATATTTTTTTCAAAAAAATTAAATTAAAATTAATTTTTCCAATTTTGTTAAAGAAAAAAGATATATGTGAGCTATTTGTATAGATGTATATATAAGTAACTTTTATAACGAGAGATCTATCAGCTTTAAATAATAAAATTGGGGACATATCAAGCCATTTTCCTATAAAATAAACATGTTTTTCACAAAATTATCCTTCATTGACAGCTAATCATGTCCTAAACAATTCCATAATCCTAATTTGAAAAAAAACCCTATAAAAAGAAAGGCTACTTCTCTTTCCCTTCTCACCAACAAACCTGCAACTCACAAAAACACATGCATTAGCCGCCAATCCCATCCTAAAAAAACCAAAAAAAAAAAACTCAAAAAAAATGTCAAAATCCTCTTCAGTAGATCAAAATCTACACGATGACCTTCGGTCACCGCTTATTCCGTCGGCTGCAGCAACAGCAGCCGACGGATATTCGAAACAAAAAAAAGTAACAATGGATCAAATGTTGGAAAAATACTGCGGCGATTTCGGTTGGTGGCAATTTAGTCATTTCATATTAACGAGCTTTGCTTGGGCTCTAGAAGGAATTCACACTATGATTATGATTTTCGCCGATCGTGAACCGGCTTGGCGGTGTTCGACGAACCGGTTGTGCGATTCGAAGGCGAAAAGTGTGTGCGGTCTTGAACCGGGTTCATGGGAATGGACCGGTGGAGCTGCAAGTTCTACGGTTTCAGAGTTCGGTTTAATTTGTGGACAGAAATATAAAGTTGGGCTTGTCCAATCCTTATTTTTCGCTGCCTGCATGATTGGTACGTTTGTTACTTTCTCGATTAATTTATTTATTCGATTTTAACTTAACACTAACGGGTCGTGGACAAGAAAATAGTGATGGAATAAAATTTTTGTATCTTATTTGATTGTTATGTTTGAGATAACTTATCGCACTATTTACAGATAGGATAAATTATTCCATATACATGATTGAATAAGTTATTTCAAAATAGTTAATCTCAAGATAATTAATCCTGAGATAACTTATTCCTAATCAAACGAACCTATAAAAAAATATGTAGAGTGAGGCGTAGCAATATATAATATTATATTACATTTAATTATTTACCACACCACATGTTTATCTTTGGATTATTTTGTCGTTTTTATCAGTTTGTACAAAGTTGACGAGGATGTGTTTTTTTTTGGAATATTTTATTTTGGGTAAAAAGTAAAAAAAGTACTAGTAGGAAAATGATTGAATCCAAACCTTTGTTTGCTAACGAATTGTTAATAATTCATATTCTAAGTTTGTCAAAATCTCAATTTTAAATTAAATGAGACAAAAAAAAAAATGAAGATAGACGACAATGCATGTCAGAGAAACATAATGTATTGAAGATAAGGACAATAATAATATATGGGGTTTCCTACTCTCTCTTTTAATTGAGTTCATTGTATAAGACTCGTTGATTAACATTTTCGATACAATTTGTGAGTGTTTTATAATTTATAAATTATTATATTAAAGTTAAATTTATCTTCTTGCAAAAAGAAGAAAAGTCGGGATAAACTTGACAAGTGAAGGATACAAAAGTATAAAGTATATACTTTTAGGTTAGTATTAGAATATCCTTTTTTTTCCTTACTAATTCCACACTACCCCCAATTTGAATACTTAAGAATATGCTTGCCCGATCCGTATCTTCCGTCTTTCCATGTGTGAGGTAGATAATAGTTACAATCGAATTTTAATTCAATCTGAAAAGTTAGTTCAATTGGTTAGTATCGTCGTTCCAAATAAAGTAATTCATCATTCACTAATGCTATATAACACTACATATGGTTACATATGTTTAAGATCCAATTTAGAATGTGAATAATATAAGATGAAAGTTTAATATTTAGCGAATTATGAATAGAAGTGGTAAATTATGAACTGCGATGAGTATAATATAATAAAAAAAATCTAAGATTTAGATCAATTTTGAAAATTAATTTATGAGATGAGAATTATGGTAAGTTGTATATAAGGAGACCAATTAACTCATCGTAGGTACTCTCTTTTATCTCAATTAATAATAATAATATGAGTGTTGGCACATAGGTTAAGAGAGGGAGAGAGTTAATGATTTGTAAGAAATATATATGACTAAGAAGAAGTCATATTACCAGTGTGATTATAAGTTGTCTAATTAAGGATTAAATTTTTTAACAAAATTAAACTATTTTAAATTAAGTTAAAAAGAAATATGAATTAGAGTATTAAAATAGTCTGCTTTTGTTTTCCCTCAATAACTCATCAAATAAAAAAAAAAACTCTGGAGCAAGGAGAGGAGGTGTTAGGTGTATCGAGAATTCGAGATATACATGAATTATTACTAGTTATTACTCAAAATAAAATATACGTATGGACCAGACAAAGCTTATTAATGTCATGTTACTTAGACAGATTTCTTTTGAAATATAAATAATTAAATATCACTATTATTATAATAATAAATACTGTTGTGATCCACGGAGCTTCCTTATCAAAATTATTATTGATGATGACAAGCAGTTTCTTTTGACTTGTCCATTTATTTTATTTTAATTTTAAGCTCCCGTTAATTATTTTGTATGACACGTTGTTTATTTTCCCATGCATCATTGACACGTGTAAGATTAACATCCTACCACCGAAAGAATGTTGTATGATGCACCACCAAATATTGGTCCAAAAATATTTTTACATAATTTAGATAAATATTATATCACTATGAAAAGTGTGAATTACATGGAGATTTTTTTGGGGATTAGTATAAAAATTTGTAGAAAACTTATTTTCTTGCAAATTCTCATACTAATCCCCAGAAAAATCTCCATATAATTCACTATTTTCTTGTATTACGAAAGATGGGGTTAGACTTGGGAGGGTAGGGGGTGTAGGATGATAGGGATATGTTAAAGATGAGGTATGCTGAAGAGGGAGGAGAACACGATTAATGTAGAATGTTATTTATGAAATTTATTCTCTCTACTTTTATTAGTGATATTTGAATTGACACACCCATAATTATCTATGTGAATTATGTTCTAAAATGTATTTTCTATGACATTTTATTTTATCGTTAGACGAACAAATTGAAACGATGATTGTGTTAGTACTTTTGATAGTTAATATGACTGAAATTTTGTTAAACACTTTCAAATTAATGATTTTCAGGTGCTGGAGTATTTGGACATTTATCAGATTCCAAATTGGGAAGAAAAGGCTCTTTAACTATAGTTTGCATTATGAATGCAATCTTTGGTTGTTTAACTGCAATTTCTTCGAATTACTGGACTTATACCTTATTCCGCTTTCTCTCCGGTTTCAGCACGGGCGGGACTGGCCTTTGCGCGTTCGTTCTTGCAACTGAACCCGTTGGCCAGTCCTGGCGTGGCGTAGCCGGAATGTCCACTTTCTATTTTTTCTCTGTTGGAATAGCTTCCTTATCCGCCATTGCATATTTCTTCCGAACGTGGCGATCACTCTACATTGCTTCATCAATCCCATCAATTATATTTGTTATCTTACTACTTCCTTTCATTCACGAGTCACCTCGTTGGTGTCTCGTGAGGGGGAAAGTTGACGAAGCCATGAAGATCATGCGTAAAATTGCTAAATCCAACGGTAAACATCTCCCTGATGACGTTGTTCTCGCCCTCGATAGTGAAGTGAACGATGATGTTCCTGATTCTCAATCCGTATCAAAAGAAGCCCTAAACGGATCCTTATTAGATGTACTGAGGCTTCCTTTGACGCGATTCCGGTTATTCTTAGCTGTGGTGATCAACTTCCTTTGCTCGGTTGTTTATTACGGGTTGAGTCTGAACGCTGTCAACCTCGGGACCAACCTCTACCTTAGCGTCGCCCTTAACGCGGTTGCTGAAATGCCTGCCTATTTTTTAACAGCATTGGTGTTGGACAAACTTGGTAGAAAGCCGTTAGCGATAGGGACAATGTGGTTCAGCGGTATATTCTGTCTAACTGGAAGTTTGGCGAAGGGTGATGGTACGTGGAAACTGGTTCGGATGGTTTGTGGAGTGCTAGGGATATTCGGCATGGCGGGGACTTACAATTTACTATTCGTGTATTCGATGGAGTTGTTTCCGACTGTGGTGAGAAATGCTGCGTTGGGATGTGCAACGCAGGCGTCGCAGATGGGGGCCATTTTGGCCCCCTTTGTAGTTGTTTTAGGGGGTGGGATACCATTTGCTGTGTTTGCGTTTTGTGGGATTGCTGGAGGTTTGTTGGTAATTTACTTGCCAGAGACTTTAAACAGGCCATTATATGATACAATGGCTGGAATGGAAGAAGCTGAAACAAAGAAACCAAGCATTTTATCTTAATTTGCTAGTCTTTGAGAACTATTTTTTTGTGTATTTTTTGTTGTTGAATGTAATTTTGGATTGGATTGTACTAAGAGTTCATCTTGTATTAGGTAGTTATAAGGCATGCCTAGTCATAACAAGGCAAGCTTTAAATTGTGCTTTATGGTGAGTGATGGTGAAGGGTAATCAGTTGAACATCCTTTGCGAAAAAATTATATAATATATTCTAAAAAGAAGTATTCACCCCGTTATATATCATGTTACTTTCTATATAATGGACAATATTGTAACGAAGGGGAAAAAATGCCATATAATAACCTTCGATCCAGGACATTAACTTAAGATTCAATCATTAGGGATGATTTACTAAAGCTTCATCCTGATCAATCAGCTTGAATGTAATTTGGATCAGTAATGAGAATGTCAAACAAAAAAAGCACCAAAACAATAGTAAATGTGGATAGATATATGATATTCCTTTCGTCCTATTTTGTGAAACACTATTTGACTTGATACGGTGTTTAAAAAAAAGTGGTGAAGCTTGTGACTTACAATCAGTGGCATTTTCGTTGAGGAGTTCAAGAAAAGCATGTCAAATTAAGTCACATATGTATGGGTCAGATCAAATATGAGAGGCTATACTTGATTTCGGTATTGAGTCGTAAAGTACAAAGTTCGTTCGAACTTAGGACTTAGGAGAATTAAACAAGCAAGGAACCAAAATATATAGCTTAGCTCTTCGCTTCAATCATAACTGAAACAATGATAACAAAGATGAAGATATTTCATTGATTTAGAAAATAAAAAACAATAAACATTGAAGCTAAAACATTGAAAAATATTGCTAGCCATATTCGAACACGCACCCCTACTAATTTCTAAACCCCCATAGCCGTTAAATCTAGTCTCTTACTTGTGTTGAAGGGGTTCAATATTAAATGCATAACATAAAATATAGATTTGATCTTATATACATACAGAGTAATTTTTCGATTCACGAGGTTCAGATTTGTTCCTATAATCTTTAGATATTTGTGTAGTTATATTTTTTTTGACGGGAGTACGTATTGATGTACTCAAACAAGGTGAGATCAAATATTATAATATCGTAGTTATTTTAACAGTGCTTACAACACTTTTTTCACAATCAATGGCTTATTTTCAATTCCAAACACTTTTAACAAATGTTTAAAACTTTCTTTTATTCAACTAACTAATCCAAAGCTACCAACCCAGGTTTTGCTTCAGCTTCTTGCAATCCATCCATTGTATCATAAAGTGGCTTGTTTAACGTCTCTGGTAAATACATTACCAAAAATCCTCCAATAATACCACATGCCCCAAATACAGCAAAGGGCACGCCCCCCCCTAACACAACTATAATTGGAGCCAAAATTGCCCCCAAATTCACGGCTTGCTTCGAGCATCCTAGTGCTGCATTTCTCACTACAGTTGGAAACAATTCCATGCCATACACGAGCAGCAAATTGAAAGTACCAGATATTCCAAATATCCCAAGCAATCCGCACACCATCCTAACAATTTTCCAGGTCTCATCGGTACTCTTCAAAAAACTCCCCACTAAGCAGAAAATCGCACTGAACCACATTGTCCCTATGGCTAACGGCTTTCGACCAATCCTGTCAATCACTAATGATGTTAATAAATAGGCAGGCATTTCAGAAACTGAATTAAGTGCAACGTTGAGGTACAAATTAGTTCCGAGATTAACCGCGTTCAAACTCAACCCGTAATATACAATGGAACAAAAGAAGTTAGTAGCCACAGCTACGAACAACCGAATCCGTGTGACAGGAGACCATATTACATCTAAAATTGATCCTTTTTTGATATTGAATTTAGAATTAGGGATATCGTCCTTGGATACTTCACTATCGAGGGCAAGAACAACGTCATAAGGAATGCTTTGTTTGCCATTAGAAACCGCAATTTTCTGCATAATTTTCATAGCTTCGTCTACTTTTCCTCTAACGAGGTACCATCTAGGTGACTCGTGGAGGAAAGGTAATACGAAGATAACGAAAATAAGGGAAGGGATTGAAGAAGCAATGTAGAGAGATCGCCATGGTTGGATGAAATAAGCAATGGCGGATACAACGACTATTCCAGTAGAGTATAAATATAAAGTGGACATTCCAGCTACGCCACGCCACGCCATGATTGGCCAACGGGTTCAGTGGAGAGAACAAAAGCACAAAGGCCGGTCCCACCAGTGCTGAAACCGGAGAGAAATCGGAACAAGACGTACGTCCAGTAATCGGAAGAGAATGCAGTTAGAATACTAAAAATAGCATTCAAAATGCAAATTATTGCCAGGGAGCCTTTTCTCCCAAATTTTGTATCTGATAAATGTCCAAATACTCCCGCACCTGAAAAAAATAAAATCAATTTTAAATGTGTTACCATATATATTATTATTATTATCTATATTTTCAAAATATTACGTATCTTACTACTAATTAAAAAAATTCTATCATATATTGAGAAAGATATATATGTATTTTTGCTACCAAATACATTAAAATAGAGAGAGAGGCGAGCGAGATTGTTATGTATCTCAATTACATGCTAATCACACTAGATATACACTAAATACATATATTTGTATGTATCTGAGATACTATATACATAGGAGAGTGACAAGCGAGATGGGAGAGGTGCCACAAAGGCGAACAAGCTTTGTTATGTATCCCAAATATATGCGAATCCACTTGAATATAATGAATCTAAAATAAATTACACCTAATTTTAACCCCATGTATCCCAAGATACATGTATGTGGACATATCTGA
The DNA here is from genome assembly GCA_029007595.1 of Solanum commersonii. Classification (NCBI taxonomy): domain Eukaryota; kingdom Viridiplantae; phylum Streptophyta; class Magnoliopsida; order Solanales; family Solanaceae; genus Solanum; species Solanum commersonii. Next base: position 420,047 of record JAJTWQ010000224.1, read on the forward strand.
ACGCACCAAAATCTTGGGGTGTGCATTCCATTTTTCGGTTTGATTTTCTACTATTCGGTTTTTGATTTTTAAAAAGTGTATCTCAATCCAAACCAAAATAAATTTGGTTTGGTTTTTTTCTTTTCAGTTCGGTTATTCAATTATGTCATATATATATACATAATTCAGTTTTTATTTTTATATTTTGGTTCTTATATTCTAAATATGAAACCAAACCAAAAAACCAATCCAAATTAGAATTTGTTTTGGTTTTTCAGTTTAATCCAAATTGTGCACACCCCTATCAAAATATATAATATTGCAAACTAAAGTGTATGTAAATAATTATCTCCTAATCTATATCAAAAGTAACAATTTTGATTTTTCAATTATAACAGCTAAAAAATGGCTATTTGTGAAAGGAGGTACCGATCATGCAGCCAGCAACAAATATAGATTGAACAAGTCCAACCTTAAACTTGTCTCCGCATATTAATCCGAATTCGGACATCGTAGAACTTCCATTTCCACCCGACCATTCCCACGAGCCGGGTTCCGAAGAGCAACGGCTCGTTGTACCAGCGTGGCTTGTCAAATAATGCCACGCTGGTTCATGATCCGCAAAGATCATGACCATGGTTAGTATCCCCTCCAGTAACCATGCCAAGCATGTTAACACGAGGTGTCTCACCTGCCACAACCCGAACTCCCCGCAGTACTTCTCCAACATCTCATCCATCGTTATTTTTTTAGGGTTCGCCTCTCGAGAGACGAGTGGCGACCTGAGGTCGCCGTCGTATAATTGGCCGTGTGATGATAATGCCGACGACATTTATTATTTTACCAACTAATGATATTATATTGTACCACAACGATATTTAAAGACTAATTTGCAAATATCATGAGATTGTGTACCTATATTATAGAGTTTTTAAACGGAAGGTAGAGCACATGTATGTGATTATAAAAGTAGTTGTAGAAATTTATGACGGACCACTTCTGTAGCAAAATACTTACCATTTTTTTTAATCAATTTTATATAATGATGAACTACTGATGAATTATGAAAAGAATAAGATAGATACTAATTATTTAGTGACAAATTTTGTTGAACATGTTAATTATTTAGATTACTTTAGTGAATGATTACATGTAAAATCGAACCCTTATTAATAAGCTAAGTAAGGCAGATTATTCACTTTTGATGCCACAGTGTCAAATTATTTAAAAATAAACTGCTTTCAAAAAATTCAATATATATACCGTTAACATTTTTGAAGAGTCTGAGCACCATTTTGGTGAAAATTGAAATGATGGATGAGTATATGTTTACGTTGACTTCCTCTAGACTAAGTAAAATTGGAATTGCCAATTAGTCTGAGCAACTTATGTAGTACGAGTACTATTATTTAATTTAAATTTCCCTGCAAATTTTGAGCCATCTATTGTCTGTATAAGTAATATTGGAGTTGTGTGGAAAAAGAGTAATTCTTGAAAAAGAGCATTTGGAAGTTAAAAGTGTTTTTTTAATATAAAAATATTGTATTTCAAATTTGGAATTGAAATAATGAATCAATTATATAAACAAAAACACTTGTTTAAAATAATCACCATATATCTTTTAAAATTTTTGAAACCAACCAAATTTATGTGCAAATGGCCGTCTTTTATTTTATTAACTTTTTAATAGCTTCTTAAGTTTAATTAGCTAATACTCCTATTATGTTTAATTATTACTATCACATCACAATAATTATTGCAGTACATTTAATTTCTTCTTTATATGTCAACTTTTTTGCGAAGGATTGACTCTTTCATTTCTTATATTTATAACTAGGAAACGTATTGGGGCTTCGCACAGTCATTAAGTTAAATTATTAAATGAAATACTTAATATTTTGAACTTTTCTATAGCTAATTATTGTATAGAGTTGGAGGAAAAGGGAAAAGAAAAAAAAAAGATAAATAAGATATTGGCTACAAAGGTGCGGGGTGCTACATCACTTTGTCTATATTTAGTTTATATATATATATATATATATATATATATATAGTTATTTTATAATTAAAAGAAGGTAAACAAGAGGAGAATAAATAAATAAATTTATTAAGAGTAGAAATTAGAAAAGTGTAAGTTATGAATAGTTACTCTTTTGTAAATTGGCATAAGTTTTGGTGTAAATATTCCCCACTAATAAAATATTTATTTATAATAAATTAAGGAATTTACTTTTTTTTAAAATAATTAATTGAAAAGATATGTATATAGCTTTCATTAATTCTTGTATCCTAACTATATAGACGGCTTACTTATTAAATATGGTACGTGCTTATTGTCAAACTGATGAAAGATATATGAATTGGCTACGTGGAAATGAAAATGTACACATTATTATTATTATAATATTCTTAAAATCAATGACAATGTCTTTGATAATGATATCTTGCAATTAATATTGTATACATATAGAAAAATTTGAGCTAAAACGCATTATTTATTTAAGAGAGAATGAAAAGTGAATCAAAAGGTAATCGCTAATTAGTTATTTTGAGAACTTTGAATCCCCTCTCATTAGTGTACACTAATAAAAGGAGAACTAGTTTGATTCAACATATGTTAATAAAGAAAAAAAAAATTCAAGATGATACAAGCTTGCATTTTTAACTAGGAAAACAAAATAATAACTATAAATTATTTTAGTTATTTGATGAACATCGATAAATGAAATGTTTTACGTGAGAATAAAAGATAATTATAAGTAGCACAACATGGATGAAATTGGTCCTTCATCCCATTTTGTTTGGACCCAAAATGAGACAAGAGTTGGTCCAATTTGGGACCAAATTTGTTATTGATCCGGTCCTTTCTCCTGACCCACAACCTTCAACATGCATCAGGGATGGTAATAGGGGGGTGCGAGTTGAGCTTAACCTGTAAAATTCGTAGTCCATTTTGTCCTGCCTCACATAATTTTTTTTTATTTTCAATCCGCCCCAGCCCATCCTGCATGAACCCGCTTCGCATTTTTTTAATATTTTTTTTCTAGTTAAGTTCGATACTAGAATAAAATTCATAAAAATAAGTTCATTTTTTTATTAAGTTGTATCAATTTAATAGAAAGTGACTCAAAAATTTATTTTTTAGAGGTTAATTATGAAACATATAAGAAATTGTATTATTTTTTATTTTAGTAGCTTTAGAAAAATTATCTTAATACATAATGCTTTATCCCTCTTAAAACATGTAAAAAGTTAAAATTAAATTTGAACTCACATAAAACTACATCTACCTGCAACCTGCCCTGCTATCCATTAGTTTTAAAAAATCCATTTTCACCCACCCCGCATAGCCTTAAACCTATCCCATCTCGCATAGCCTTAAATCAACCCCACCCTGCATCTGTCCCGCTACATTATCATCCATATCTACCCCATCTCGCATAGCCTTAAATCAACCCCACCCTGCATTTGTCCCGCTACATTGTCATCCATTCATGAATTAGTTTTGTATGTAATAAAAGTTAAATGTGAACCCTAGAGATATCGATTAGATTAGGCAATTTTTATGTCATAATGTTAAATACTGATTTCCTTCACCCTAAGACGAAATTACTACTTGATTAGGATCTTTATCAAATAAAAAACGAAGAATGGTAATATTTACCCATGTACTCTTAGAAAAGGATCATATTTGCCCTTCGTCATACTTTTTTGATATGTTTACCCTTGTCATCCAACTTTAAGGCCATATTTACCCTCCATCCGTTAAATCTCCATATTTTCACATAATATTATTCATGTTGTGCCTACGTGGATTTTATTTTTATATAATCAAATCTCAATATTATTAAAATTATTTAACTCGCTCCATACACTAAACCCAATCCACTAATCAAAATAAAACCCAACTTGATTCTTCTGCGTAAATATCTTTATGGGCATTCTATTGGAACAAATGTAGAAAACTATATAGTATCTCCTCTTTCACATTAGACAACACTCAACGTTAGAACTAATACAGATTTTAGCATTCAATTAGATATTTTTGTTAAGTAAATTTAAAGTCAAGTTTCATTGCTAATCTTGATGCATAAAATTGATTAATCTTAGCATTTAGTTCGATATTTTTGTTAAGTAAATTAAAGCCAAGTTTTATTGCTAATCTTGACACATAAAATTGATTAATCTGCATTTTATTAAAAAATAAGTAGGATTTCACAAACATTCTACATGTGCTCTATTTTCTCGATGGTTTCAGACGGTGAAGAATGTGAAGTGAGGTTCAACAATGGAGATGGATGATTTAAGTTGGTCTCCGGTAGCTATCAATGGTGAAATGGGAAAGGAGATAAGATTAAATTCGAAGTAACTACCAGAAAACTTCTATATATCTAAAATATTTAATGTTGCTTGGGAATATATTTATTTGATGGATCTGCTTCAATGGTTCAGGATGGTGTTTCGATTTTCCGATAGTGATGGAGATCTCAGATCTGATTACAATTACATTAACCCATCTGTCCCATACAAATATAAAACCCAAACCCACGATAGTTAAAGACTTGTTCTTGGGTTCATTAGTGGATGGGGTTTAATTCAATGTGGGTGGGTTAAAATGATTTTAATAATATTTAGATTTAATTAGATAAAAATAAAATCCACACAGGCATAACAAAAATGATATTATGTAAAAAAATATGGAGATTTAACGGATGAAGGGTAAATATGGCTTTAAAGTTGAATGGCAAAGGCAAATATATCAAAAAAGTATGACGAAGGGCAAATATGATCCTTTTCTAAGAGTACAAGGGTAAATATGACCCTTTTCCGAATAAAAATCTTTCTTTCTTTTGGGTGTGCATGATTTCCCATATGAATCTATTGTGACTCCCTTTTTTTCATTTCGTTGGAATAAAATTCAGCATCTGTATTTGATTCTGCCGAATTGAACGAAAGATAAAAAGGGAAGCAAATATACAAATTTAGAGAAGCTATTATACAAGTTCAAAGAAAGACGATATACAACAAGTATACAATGATGATCGGGTTAAGACTCCAAGTTTGGGCAGATTCACATTTTGGACAAAATGGCACAGCATAACACCTTATAGACTAAATTAACAATAAATAGTTCAGTTTTAATTTTTTTAGCAAGAAAAAAGACTTTGTTTTATTTATTTGACATTTAATAGTTATTTTTCTTTTTCTTAAAAAATGTATTTTTGTTCTCCTTATTTTTCTCTAAACACACGTTTGATTGATCCTTTTTTTTTTAAAAGAAAAAAATTATTATTTTATTATCCCTATTTTATCTCTTTTTTTATTTTGTCAACCGTTTTAAAATAAAGTTCTTCTCCTTTTCGTCTCCTTTTTCTCTTTCTAGAATTCTTTTCATACATATATTTGATTCTCTCCCTAATTTTCAATTCCTCTCCTTAATTCAATCTGTTTATGAAAATCAGATATAACAATATGTTTTTTCATGAATACTTTTAAAAATCACCTTTATATACAATCTTGTTCTTGTCCAATTAATTGTTGAATTTCATGATTTGTGGAATTGAAGTTTTTTCAATTGTGTTTTTGCGAAAATTTAGGTTTTTCAACTCTTTTTTGTTTTCTTTGTAAAATCCTTTTCATATGTATATTTGCTTCTCTTCTAAATTTTCTCTTATTCTCCTCAATTCACTTTGTCTATGCAAATCAGATATAATTGTATGTTTATCGATTGATCCTTCCAAAAATTTCTTTTAATATATAATTATGTAGCATTTCTTGCCCCATTAATTTTAAAATTTCGTGATTTGTGGAACTAAAGTTTTTGAAACTTTTTTTGGCGAAAATTCAAGTTATAATATTTTGAAATTTTTGTTCTCAATTCATGGGTAAGAAAGATTCTCGTAAAAAATTAGAATGTTGATTTTGATGAATACAACCCAATGTATACCAATGAATTCCAATCTCAATTTAAATTAAAGTATACAAATTTATTATGTGAATACAAATCAATGAATACACAGATGAATACGAACCAATGTATACATAGTGCAGTTACAGTATACATAAACAAAATCACATGTACAATTAATGAATAAAGTTTAATTTATATATGTATCATAATAATCTCATTCTTGTATTCATTATAGTAATACGTATAATTGATGGTAGTATTCTGATGTATACAATATAAAGTTTATGTATACATGCTACAATTGTTGTATACATCAATAAAATTTACACGTCTATTTTTATAAATATTTTTTTGTGTATACATACACTTTTTTTATGTATACATTATGCAATCACAACTTTAATTATTGTATAATTTATGCATATGTATTATTACAGTTTCAATAAAATGCCATTTAATATTAGTTGATTAATTATTATCGATTATGTGTTAATTAATACACGTTAGAGCATTAATAATACATTTTCTTACCTTAAAAGTAGTCACAATTTTTTAATAAGTTATTTAAAGAATTTTAAAAAAATCATTCCTTAAAAGTTAGTGTAACCTTTTTTTAATGGGTTAATTGATATATAAATATGTATATTTCACTTCTTAAAAGTAGGCAATTGATTTTTTAATAAACTAATTATTCTTGATTGGTAGAAAAAAAATAATTCATAAAATTACAATCAAGTATATCTTTATGTTTCTGTAAATTGCGTTAATATTTTTTTTAAGCAGACAGTTAAATAAAGTTGAGTTTGAGAATTTAAAGAAATTGAAAAGCTAACTTTCCTAATTATAGGAGTTAAAAACAAGGAAGAAAAAATAATCCCACGTCTCCTTAACTAATGAGGATTGGTTGCACATGATTAAAAGAAAAAAACTATAAAAGTTGTATGTCTGTGTCAATTCCTATTTTTTTGGACAGCAGGGAATTTGGGCTAAGAAAGCCTAGATCCATTCTTTCTCTTTCTTATATTTGCTTGTAATTAGTTGTTGCAATACTTGTTATTGTTATAACTTAGTCGAACTTCTCAAAAGATGAACTTATTTTTTTTTGGTTGATTTACTTTGTTAATGTATTTCATTTATTAACTCTCGATTCATTTTTCATCACTTAATTCAAATATTTTGATAAAGTCTTCACTTGATTTTGATTAATTAAATTGTTTCAAATTCATGACTTTTAAATGCATTTCTCTTACTTAATCAATTTCTTTTCAAAATTAGCAAAACATTTTTTCAGAATAGTGGGCCTAATGGCATGCATGTAGAATATTTTACATCAATTTGGTACAAATAAATATTTACCACAATGTAGAGGGCCGATTACCCTTACAAAAAACGAAATATAGTGTTCTTAACGAGTCGAAGAGACAAAAGAGCCTTTTTGCACGGATTATTTGCACGATATTGCCTATTTTAAGACCGTCTTTTCAAATTCCATCCATATTAGTTTGGCGAGCTAAGTTTCTTCTTAAAAAATAGGCAGATGAATTAAATTTGGTTCCATATAAATCAATTACGTTTTATGTTTATTTGTTTGTTCTTCTTTTCATTTTAGTCGTGCATAGAATCAGGTGAAAGTTTAGATAGTGGCTGAGTATATATGAAACTTAAAACGTAGTAAATTGAGGATGATGACAAAGTGTTGTTATGACAAAATGGATTAACGAATCAAATTGGGAAAAATGACAAATATACCTCCGAACTATCGTAATGGTAGGTAGATATCCTTCGTCATACTCTTGGGACATTGGTGCCTCTGCCATCCAAAAACTAGTGCATATATGATTTTCACTCTAACGGAAGACTAAATAGGGACATGTGCAATCTTATCCGTCGATCCGATATTTAACAAATGTCGGGTCGGTGGTTAAGATTATGACACGTGTATGTCGGTTAGTATAAAGGATATATATGCTCTAGTTTTTGGAAGGCAGGGGCACAAATGTCCCAAAATATGACGAAGGGTATCTGTATACCATTTACGATAGTTCGGAAGTATATTTGTCCTTTTTCCTGGATGAGACGTGGAACCATTTAAGCTACCACCCCGGATTTTGCTTCACCCTCTCGCAATTCATCCATTGTATCATAAAATGGCTTGTTTAACGTCTCTGGTAAATACATTACCAAAAATAGCGCAAACCCCAAACAAAGCAAACAGCACACTCTCCCCTAAAATAGGCAGGCATTTCAGTTTTGTTGCTTCTTCTCGGTCCAATAACTAGTTGTGTGACATCCGTACATATAGGTATCATTCTTGGGCTGAGGCTGGTTCATAACATATTAACACAAGTACATTTTTTTTTTATAACTATAAGTTTTTTTGAAGATCGAGAGATGTACGTACCTAAGTTTACTGATAGAATGCTTGAAATTAATTATTTTTGTATTACGTCTCTTTTTTCATAGTTTTTCTATATCATACTGATTTAATATTTTTGTATTAGGGAGGTCCAACAATCTTTTGGCGAGGCAATTACCATATAAACATCTAGATAGGAGGATCGAATCGTTTAAAATTCTTTTAATTCAAGTAAAGAGTTTGATTTCCACAAGTAGATTATACAAGATAGGTTGACTATCTGAGTTTATTGGATTATTTATGTGTTTGGAAGTCAAAGTTGGATGTGTGTAATGTGACATGACGTTGTGTTTGAGGATGGAGTACAGTCTTCGTCAATCTCAAAGTTTGATACAATTAGACGAATTTAATAATGTGATTACGAGCTCTTTTCTTACTCAAATCCCAAGTGGGCATTGGGACATGACTTTGATGCAAGATTCGAAATAGTCCGTAATTTGAGTACTATCCTATAAGGACCAATTTGTTAACTCACTAAGTCAAAGGACTAACAAGTCGGAATTAATTTTAATTTTTTATCTTTAGTTTAAGGTCATAAGATTCAAATATCTTCTTACTTTATTAATTTTCGTGTCAGGTTAAAACTAGACAAACATCGAGAGAGTATTTGCAAATAGTTTTTACTCGCATCGCAATTCAGCAAAAAAAGGGGAAGTTCACAAGTGGTAATTAACAAGATAAAAGGAGATAATAATATAGAACATTTACAGTACAATATGCATACATGATACATGTTCATCATAACTACGTACAAGTCCCCCCCCCCCCCACCCACCCACCCCCAAAAAAAAGGTTACAGAGGAATTAAAATAAAAAAGGAGTTGGGGAGAAAGCTGGCGCCAAGGCTGAAACTGGAATTCTCCTGCAAAAGTATTAGTAAGATAAAAATGAAACGGTGAGTGGTGAAATCAGAATTATCGTTAAGGAGATTCAAAATATATATAGAGAGATATAAAAAACAACTTGAAAAAGCACAACAAATTTGTTGTAGTATCAACTAATTATACTCTCTTTCATAATAATAGCTTACTAAAAATTCCTTAAACTCAATAACATTTACTTAAATTTTAAGTTTTAGAATTACTGCAATAATTTGTTTTTCTTCAAACTCCCTGCGGGGAGATCGCTACAATATTAGGTATTACGAGTCAAGATAACCTCAATAACTTTTGCTTAAACTCTATATTTATAGCGAGGAATATAAATTAGGATTTGAAATGCTAATAAGGATTTCCGGCTAATCTTAGTTTACATTTTTCGGTAATAGTAATTTTCTAAAATATATAACACAAAATTGAATGATTTTATTGATATAAAAAAAGAAGAAGGAAAAAACGGGTTTAATTTGCTTTAAAATTATCATAACTTATAGAGGTTCTTAGTTCAAAATTCGCAATCATCTATTGTCATCATCATAAACATGTTTCACTTGTTGAAGATAAAATTTAATATATTATTTCTAACGATTTAAACTTTTAAATAAAATTTTCATACCTAGTTTCCTCGCAACTACGATGACGGGGTTTAGTGGTGGGTGGGGAAGTAGTTATGACTTTTCTCTTCACATTTCTAGGTGGCAGAGCGTTGTCTTCTGAAATGGCCAAAAGTGAGGGCCTCCAATTATTAGGTACTGAACCAACCGAACTCGTTGGTCCACCTCTACCTCTCCTTCGTCTCCTGTTTTTACGATTAGTGGGCTGGGCCGGGCCAGGAACGAGAGGCCCGATGTCTTCAAGTGGGGGCAAACGAGAAGAACAACCACAGCAAGCCATTAGTTCCAAAAGGAACTTCATGTTTATTTTTTTGGGTAACAAGAGAATTAGGAATTTTGTATTAAGCTTTGTATTTAAAGGCTAACTATTAAATCTTGGAGTTATAGTAAAGGGACCCAAAAGTAGTTGGTGATTATTGTCTTTGGTCTCCCCATCCCATTCTTGTTTTTTTCTTAACTTCCACCTCTATCCTTCTTTTACCCCTTATTAATTTCGTGACAGTATTTGACTGGACATAAAATATATTTAAAAAAAACTCAAAAACTAATACTTGATTGGCGCTTAGGGTCAAGAACAGAAAAAGAAGAATGAGTAGGATAAGATCAAGGTCAATTCTCTTTTCTTAGCGCTTGTTCGTTTCATAAGACTTTTTCTCCTTTCTCAGTGACAAATTGAAGGTTCTACATAATAAACATCTTACTATTTAACGATAAGCTCAGCAAAGAGAACTTATTCGTGGTCTATAATGGATTATTAATATTTGTGTGATGAAAAATTGTTTTATTATACATAAAACAAATAGTTTAAAGTTAAATTATTTGTAATGACTTTTTTAATTGAAACATATTGAAAAAAATTATGATTCATAATTGAAATACACAAACATCAAGTAAGAAAGAAAACTATAATTCACAAATTAATTTGAACTTGTGCATTACAGGACATCACAACATTGGTAAGTGGATATTTATGTTAATGTCCATACCTTCAAAATAAAACATAATTGAATTTTATCAAAGAATGGTCTAATGACACATCCAACACTTCTAGAAATTATATGGTGCAATAAATAAACTAATTGTTAACTGATTGGATACAAGCCCACAAAGTATATATAACGTGGACAAAATTCCCCCAGATGCAGGCAATAACACTAATGTCACATAAATAAATATAATCCACCTTGTTTTGGAGCATATATTTTTATAAAAATTCTTTTTTAATTTCGTATCTATTCAAACGATATCAAATAAATTGAGACAGATAGTAAGTAACCAACCAAATTTAGTAAGTAATTTATTGAAGACCCATACCTATCAATTACAATGACACACCATAGTGAGTGCCACATGGGTTAAATGGAGCAAACCACTTGTTTTTCATTAAATGAGAAATCAGAAATGATTAGTTACTCTCAATGGCAAACATCAAGTTTACTTGTGACTGAAGGCAACATCCTACTACATGCATTCTAACAAAAATGAATAATCTTTAGCCACATGTGACCAATACTAGTACTCCATTCTTATTTTATTCTTCTTTTCAATTTGCTTAAAAAAATGACTTTCATTTTTTTGACTATTCATTAATTTCAATTTTGTATATGACATATTTAAGACAACAAAGTTCAACATAACTCTAGTTTTAACTATAAAGTTCCAAGGACTAATTTATTTTATTAAACTTTGTGTCTAATCAAATAAACAAATTGAAACAGATGGAGGAATTAGGATTAAACCAAAGTCCACTCATGGTGTCAAAAACAATGAATAAATAGGAAGAAAGAACTAGTATCAAGTAACAAGAAAACAACATTAATTTCTCCTATAGAACCATACAAATCTTTGAAAGAGACAAAACATTTATTTAATTTAATAACTTGCATGTCCTGCTTCTTACTAGATATTTATGGATTGGATGCCAATTGGAACTCCAGGCAAAAGCACATGTAAATCTCAATCTATATGTCATAATGTCAAAATCAATCTTCTTCACACTTAATAACTTCAATTCTGCCCAAATGAACACAAAAATGGAAAGATTTTTTGTGCTTTAACAAAATGAGTACTGAAACACAAATGCTATGAAAAGTACCAAGTCTTTTTCATAAAAGATTAAGCTTCAAACATATTATCATATCCAAGTTTTATCTATGACAGAAATTTTACATCCTTAAATGAGAGAAAGTTTAGTATACACCAATGAAGTGTCATAATCCAAAAATCCCTCCTTGTAAGATGGATGCCGCTTTGCTCACAGTTCACTGACTGCCATATGATGATGAATTGTAATTGCCATATCCAGGTGTTGTATTATTGTTCTGCATTGAGGGAGGTGGTGGTCTTGGTCTTGCGTACTCGGCAAAGATAACCCATCCATCAAGAAACTGCAAAACAGATAGGAAAAAAGACAAACATGAGTAATGAATTTATTTTAATTCTTCAAGACCAAGTATCTATAGCATATCACCAATGACCATCTACTGGCACCTTGAGAATCAAATGATCAATTGAAAAACAGGAAACTTGAGAATCAAATGATCAATTGAAAAACAAGAAAGTAGACCACAAAAACACTCCAGAGCCACATATATCAAAGGGGGTTCAATTGAATTCCCTTGTCGAAAAATTGTACTGTGTGCAAGTGAAAAAAACCTTTTTTATGTGTGTACATATTATATTGTTTGATCCCCTGGACACACGAGAGCATTAGAGCATTTTTTTGAATCTCATGAAAATACTATGTTTGCCAATGGACCAAGCTAGTGAGACTTTAGAGCCTGTTTGGATTGGCTTAACACAAGTGCTTTTAAACTAAAATAACTTTTAAGCAATTTTGTAGTGTTTGGATAAGTTAAGAAAGTGCTAAGAAGCACTTAGTGTTAAGCTAAAATGACAAATATAAGCCAAAAGTCATAAGTTAGAATTGACTTATAATTCAAAACTGAAAAGACAATCCAAACAGGTTCTGTTTTACAAAATTCAGCCTTGAGACCCCACGGCACCTATGAGAACTAGGAGTTACTATCTCTCCACTTTCCTGAAGCAAGTTAAGACCTTCATCATAGACAAGATAAGGTTACTGTTGCATTCCTAGGATAAGGAAAGGAAGTTCATGAAGCTATCTATACAACGATAACATACACAGAGAAATCCCACAAGTGGGGACTGGGGAGGATAGAGTGTACACAAACCTTACCCCTAGTCCCTACCTCGTGAAGGTAGAAAAGTTGTTTTCGAAAGATCCTACGTTCAAGAAAAATCCCACAAGTAGAGTCTAGGGAGGATAGAGTGTACGCAAACCTTACCCCTTGTCCCTACCTCGTGGAGGTAAAGAGGTTGTTTCCGAAAGATCCTCGGCACAAGTAACACATATCAAAGATTCACATAAAAAAAGTCTAACCAAACCTCAATTTATTCTCTTCATGAAGCTATCTATAAAGTATGAATATTGAAGGAGTGCTTAATTTATGTGCAACATGAATTATTAGATCAGAAAGTGATTTTCATTTCTCTTTAACAAACCATATTCAGTGATGGCTCCAACTTTAAAAAAAAACAAAAAAAACAAGTTCAACAATCAAAGGCTAAGTTGAAAACTCTTTGTGCATGCTAAGGAACACTAGTGCAGTGAGTATATATGAACTTTCTGAGTTTGAGAAGTACACATAATGTGTTCTCTCTTTTGAAAGAAACCACATGCTAAAGTCATGCATTGAAAAGCACTAAAGCAAATATCATAACATGTCTGACTTAATATTCACTAAAACATCCATGACTAAATGTAATACCAAATATATGAAATATGAGGCCATTATTTTTTACAGCGCAAGTCCAAACCAACCTTGCAATCTTGGTTTGATAAATATGGTCATAGATTCAACATAAAACATTACATGTTTACTTGTAACAATTACTGAAACGCTAATGATACAATCTAAGACTTACGCTTAATAAAAAAAGGTTGAAAGATATGCTATTAAGTTATAATTTGTAGGATTCTTGATCTCAAGTTACTAATAAATTTGAGGCCGTGTAGAACTTTTCCTATCATTTCAATATTCCCTAGCAATTCAATGTTACTGTGTTCCCCTGTAGTATATTCAAGTTTACCACATTTACAACATTATAAGATAAAGAGTATTTTTCTATAAAAAGGAAGACAAATTTGAGAAGTTCAAAACCCATTTCAGCACATCCCATCATATCATTATCATTTTGTAAAAGTTAATAAATATTTTACTACTCAATTCATTACTGTAACGTTATTTTCTCTCTAGTGACTAAATATATTATTAATCATTACTCACCTGGCCATCCATGCCCTTTATACCAGCTTCAGCATCTTCCAATGTCGCATATCTAACAAACCCAAAACCTTTAGAATAACCAGATACTCGATCAGTCACAACTCTGGCTGCAAAAACAAAAGATAATACAATCATTACACTTCCTTTAAAATGTATTCTTATCATAATTTGTGTGCATGAGGATACGTAAAAACATACCATGGACCACTTCGCCATGTTTTACAAAGGCTTCTCGAAGCCCTTCTGAGGTAGTACGTTTGCTAAGCCCTGGAAATAAGACAAACATAGAAATCATTTCAGGATCCCGGTGACATTGAACATACCCAATTTGAAACAAAAGTTTCAAAACATTCCAACTTCCATTACATTGTACTGAACAGAAATTACAGGCAACTAGCATATAAATGTTTTAACGATACTAACAACACAATGTGTGATAGAAGACATAATTATTCTGAAAAATAAAAAGTTGCTCACTGTAAAATCACGGGGCCTGAAAGGTTCAGTTTATGTAAATCTCCATCGCAAGCATTCAACCAATTTGACACAACTTATCCAAGAATTCTAATAGTTAACTAAGAACTATTTACTTCTTAACTTTAACAACTAACAATAGGAAAAATCATTGACAGAGATAAATCGGGTTCAAGATGTTGAGCTACAAACTTCTCAAAAGAGCTAACTAAGGCTATACAATTCCAAAAAAAAAAGAATCAAATCAAATTGTTGATTCAATGAATTATATTTTAGAGAATCTAGACAGATTCTTGCTTTTCACCTAAACTCAGTGGCGGAGCTAGCAATTTCATCAAGGGTGTTCAAGAATTTTTTGTTTAATAAGTGAGTTGAATGTTATTTACTTAACCTAGTGATTCTACCATGAACGATCTCAACATTTGTCAATATCAAATATAAATAATCGAGTTTTTTTTCTTCTTTTTGATGCATTGATTTTATCTGATAAAAATATATGATTATTGTTTTTAAAGTGAAATATTGATAGAACAAATGCGTCTAGCTTTACGAAACATAAATCACCCCAGTAGAAAAAAAAATTCTTAAAAAAGAAGAAAAAGATAAAATGCATATATTGATTTTAGCCTTGGGTTTAAAATTGTTAACATATATAAACACAAATAATGTAAAATGGTGGCTTTTTTGTTTTCACCATTCGAAAGTGCATTATATCCTAGATAAAAATTAGAAATACATGATATCTAAATATTCAAAATTAAAATAATGTATTCATATATGTTACTCTATATTATTAAAATTGTAATATTAATAATTAAGAAACTTGAGGAACATAATATGCTCTCAAAATAAAACCAAAACAGTTGTGCGCTCACAGGATTCGAACTTGCGCACCTCGGGTGGAAATGAACACGCTTAACCACAGTGCCACGGAAGAACTTATGTCAAGGTTGTTCAACATTAATTATTTATCCCTTAAATCCAAAATTTAACCTCTATACGGTGTAATTTTCCGGCGAAGGGTGGTCAGTTGACCACCCTTCGATGGTTGTAGCTCCGCCACTGCCTAAACTAATTTCATTTATCACCTACATGATGGAGAAATATACATACTATCTATTAATAGCAAAAGATCATAGCTTTTTTCCTACTCGATCCCTTTCCTATAGAAAGAGTACAATGTGTCAATTAGTTTACATTTT
Source organism: Solanum commersonii (assembly GCA_029007595.1). Taxonomy (NCBI): domain Eukaryota; kingdom Viridiplantae; phylum Streptophyta; class Magnoliopsida; order Solanales; family Solanaceae; genus Solanum; species Solanum commersonii. Next base: position 435,831 of record JAJTWQ010000224.1, read on the forward strand.
CTAAAAAGATATTATGGTTCTTATGATTCATCCGTAAAAGTATTGGAACATCTGTAATTAAGGATACACAAATTTCAACATATTATTTTAACATACGCATCCATAACATATTATGCCACAATATCTGCTTGTTTAGAAAGGATTATTCCCATTGAAGGTGGTGGAGTAACTATGACATGTTTTTTTATAAAAAATTGTATAAAATAACAAACTATTAATTCAAATTAAATGTTATAACCACAATTTCATTTAATTCTAATCCATAGCAAATACTTTGCAATTCGCCTCTCTCCCCAGAAATCTCACTCGCTACTCTCCCTCGCTTCTCACTTTATACAAACACAAATATATAAATTGTGTTTGTGTTTGTATAAAGCGAGAGAAAACTGTATATACAAATACAAATACATATATTTTTTACTTATACACTTATATTTATACAAATAAATATCTTCCCCTACTAGTTCTCTTTTACCTTTCTCTCTTTCTCGCTATATACAAATGTTTTATTTCGATTCAATTGTATACAAATTTAAATTTTATGCAGATATAAAATCATTGATACATCTACATAGTAGTTATATATATACAATAATCTAACCGATATACATATACAATCGTTGTGCTTTTATGCAAACGAGATGTCTACAAATAGCAAAACTGTAGCTTTAGAGTGCTAATATGATTTTTATATTTGTTAAACCAAAAATCTACTGAAACTGGTAACATTGAAGTAAGTATGACATATTGAAAATCGAGATCACATAAACGCAAGCACCTAAATGCAAACAAAATTGCATATTCATTCTATCAATTAAAACCAATGGTTAGCTATATATAAAAAAAAAAAAAAAAAAAAAAAAAAAAAGGACTGAGTCACAAAACATAGTCATAAAATCTGCAATACAACTAAAAAGTAGAAAAAAGTGAGCAGAAATGAGTAAATTTTGAGGAAAATGAATGAAACGGGAATATACCAGAAACGAAGAGATTGGTGGATGGTTCAGCTGGTGGCGGCTTCTCAACTTGCTTCGAAGGCGTATTGAACGGAAAGCTTGAGGAAAAGGTAGATAATAGAGCACGTAAACCTCGCGGCGCCACAGCCGTTGCCGTTGCCGTCGCCGCTCGCAAGGCCATAAGGGGCTAAATTTCTTAGACCCTGGGGTTTTACAGAGATTTCTAGAAGAGAGGGAGTTTTGCTCGTTGATTTTGCTTCTTAAAATGTGAAGTCGGCTTACTAGTAACAGTCCAATGGGCTAAATGGTAGCCCATAATAGGGCGCTGATTGCATGGGCTCTTTTTTAGGTATCATTTATGCAAACATAATCTTTTAAAAATTAGTCCTCGGACAATTTTAGACTCGAGTTTAATGTTTGTTCATATATTATTGCTTAATCTTATAGGCAAACCATTAAATTGTTATCTAATATGCATAATCACTTACAAAACTTTAGTCAATAGTTTAATTTGCTCAAATATTAATTTAAAAGATTCATAAGTTTCAATATAACTAGAAGAGAGGATTGTTTACTAAATTATTGTCTCCAACAAAAAATTCATTTGGTACTTTCAGCCTTTCATTACCATCTACTAATGTCATAATTCATAAACATGTATAGTGCATTTGGTTTTGTTTTGCAGAGAGAATTTTTGAGTAAATGAATTGATCACATGCACAGTTGTGGAAGTTGAAAATAGATAGTGCTAATTAAAATGGGACAAATAGATTCGTGTAAAAATCGTTTAATAGCTTTGACAGCGTAAAATGTTAAGAAATTTTCCTGTTAACTTAAGCATGACAGAATAATGATACGACGAGATCAAGGAAAACGAAAAAGTTAGGAGCAAAAATCAAAATGAATCATAATGTTAAATGGTAAACTTGTCCAGATATGGATTTCTCAAACAGAACTTAACTAAATATCCCACCAAAATTTAGTATAATTTCAGCACTCAAATAGTTTAAAAGACGGATCCGGAAACAAATACGTAAAAACAGTGATAAGGTAAACTTTTTAAGCCTTGTCAGCCTTAGCAGCAGTGGCGGCGGCTTGACCACGAAGACGACCAGTCCTCCTTGCAGCAATAAGACCAACCTTTTGCCCAGGTGGTGCATCCCGACGGACAGTACTTGCATGACCAATATGTTGATGGTTACCACCACCATGAGGATGCTCAACGGGATTCATAGCAACACCACGAACCTTGGGCCAGCAGTTCCTCTTTACTCGGTACTTGTGGTATGCGTTACCTGCCTTGAGCATTGGCTTCTCGGTACGTCCTCCTCCAGCTACCTGACCAATCATGGCACGACACCCACTTGGCACAATCTTCTTGGATCCTGATGGAAGCTTAATCCTGCCAAAAGTAAATGAATCAAATTAACACTTCAACAACGAAAAATTTGAATGTAATCCCAATAACACATTGAGGATAAGAAGACAAAAAATAAGCACTGCTGTAGTTGGGAGCCAAATGTACTATAATCAGCTCATCACCGGAAAAGATATTCTTTAGTTCATGATGAGACCAAACTATCAGAAGCTGGTTCAACCTAAAGGGGACAACTTGGCAGAAAATCCCCTTTCAAACAGCAAGTTTCATTCTCAAGTGGAACAACTATGGGACGATACAATCTTCCTTTAACAGTGTGTGGGCACAAACTGAAATTCAGCGTCTCAAGCAGGGTTCAAGATATGCTTATAGAAAAGAAAATGCAAGACCAGACATTCGTAAGTCGGTGCCAACGTAGGTGCTTGATCTAATAAATTTAATAAAAAACTGAAGCATCTTCCCAAAAAACCAACTCCATCATCACATAAAACTAATAAATCACAGGAGAAAACATCATAAACACCAGATAACACAGGCATCACATCGAGACGTAATCCGATTGTAGCACTATAAACACCACTAGTTAATTTTCGGTGACCCTCAATGATACCACATTTGTTGTATAACCACTTTTAGTTAATGATAACAATATAAAGCAGACTTCCAGGTTCCAATACTATAAAAGCAAGTCAGAACAACAGTAACCAAAGAATGAAAAAGCACCATTAACACCTAGTTTGGATCCTGGTTGTCACATATCGTTTCAATCATGTTGTATGATGTCTCGTTTTCAGTCGTTCGTTCACACAAAATGAGTCATTACCTTTTATATGAATTTAATGATAAAATACAATAAAATTTAAATAACAATCGAAACAAATATTGTATTTAATCTAATATCACAGTACAATACAATAGGTGACAACAAACCAAACAAGCTGTAACAGATCAAGATGAATCAATGATATGCATACGTAGAGATTCAACTGATTAAATTAAGAAGAAAACCAGTTCTATGTTCAAATTGATAGAAAAACAGAGCAGCAGTTACCAAAAACTGAACAAAAAGCTACAAAAAGGATGAAACAGAACTGATTATGCATACCTAGTGGTTCCATTATCGGGGTTGTGACTGATAACAATAGCATAATCACCAGAGCACCTTGCAAAAACACCACGGTCACCAACTTTGTGCTCAACATTGCAAACAACAGCTCCTTCAGGGATAGATCTAAGTGGTAGCACATTGCCAACCATGAGCGTAGCCTTCTTCCCACAGTAAACGAATTGCCCAGTGTACATACCCTCCGCCGCAACGAACAGCTCCTTCTGGTGCTTGTAACGGAATGGATGACGGAAAGTGATACGGGCTAGCGGAGCACCCCTACCTGGGTCATGAATAACCTCAGTTATAACACCCTTCAGGTAACCATTACGCTCGCCGAAGTCGAGTGAACGGAACCGGGCTGGGCCTTTCCGGTGGTGAGTGTGGGACTTGAAGACGGACCCTGCTCCCTTACGTTGTGCTCTGATCACACGACCCATTTCGCCGCCGTCTCTCTCTCGGCGATGTCAAAGGAAATGGTTATATGAAGAAAGTAAATTAGGGTTTAAGAGAAGGGTAGAGAAGACCTACTTTCAAATTGGGCCGGGTCCAGTCTTGGATTTCGGCCCACCATTCATTTTTTCAAGTCCATTTAAGAATCACACGTTTGCAAGTTTAGCTGCTTTTGAATCGATTTCAAATTTATTGAAAAGAATTGCATCGTATTTACTTGTGCAAGCAAAACTTCTAATATATGACTTGAATGTCTCAAACTTCGTATATTTTATTTTTTTGAAGCTTAATTTAACATTTCGAAATTTTAAACTCTTATTTGAATTTGAATGAGTTATTTATCTCATTTCACCTATGAATAGGGGTGACAAATGGTTGGATTGGATCGGATTTGTATGGATTGAGCAAAAATGGTTTGGATTACAATCCATCCAAATAGAATGTGGTAAATATGGATTTGGTCAAATATGGTTTGGATTACAATCCACACAAATAGAATATGGGTAAATATGGATTTTGTCAAATATAGTTTGGCTTCCAATCAAACATTATTAAAGGCAAAATGGATGTTACTTAAAGGATAACAATTATCTTGCGTGTGGGATTCGTCACTACAAGTGTAAAATGAATTATACGTAAATATATGGATTTATGGGTTGGGATGATAAATTCCAAAACTATGCGTTCGTGTACGTAACACTATGCAATATGTGCAGAAGTTCAAATCTTTTTTGTCAAAAAGATTATATTATATAAATAAAGTAAAAAATGATTATTTCAAGTTCAATATTAATCAAATTAATCATTATTTATCTGTAATGCAACACCTCCTAATTTGCGCATCCTTAAATCTCTTTGTTATATGTTTGAATCATTTCAATCTCATTTTTTTTTCATCTTGTTTGCTATGCAATTTACTCTTACCTTACCACGAAAAACTTCATTCATAATTATATCTCAACTAATATACTCACACATCTATTCGAGTCTCCTCAAATATTTACAATGAACAAGTTATTTCGATTGAGAGTTTAGAGTATAACTTGGTTTGTGACTTCTAAGTTTTAAGGATGAGTGGGGGACGAATTACACTCGATCAACTCAAAGACTTTTTGTTGAAAAAAAAGTTCGAAGTCTTCCACAAGTCCCCACCCACACTCACACACATAATAATTGTAATGACCCGGAAGGTCATTTTTGAAAATTTTCACAAAATTATTGTTTTATCCCTTTCGATAATTGCCACGAGTCATTTTTGATCCGTCAGTGAAGTTGGTCTGAGAATTTTGAACTATTCGATAACTACAGTTAGTTAATTGGCAAAATTTATTAAATAATTAATTTATTTAGTTGATGGTTAATAGGTCAAGCCCATAATTTAATTATTATCTCATGTCACTCAAACCATATACATTAAAAATAAGTTAGTAGGGTTTAAAATTTTAGTCCATAATCATAGAGGCGGAGGGCACGGTTTGACGCCACAAGAAAAGTGACTCGTGCTTCAGGTAAAACCTCAGGTTTATTTTGTTTCTGTATTATTGTTATAGGAAAAGAGTAGTATATTAATGGTTGGATGATAAGTTATATTGTTATATTAATTTGCGGCTAGTATGATTGTTGATTGGTGATGCCATTGCTAGCTATCTATAAGTAAAAAACTGGTTACTTACTAATGATGTTGTCGGCAGCGGCTTGATTATGGAATCATTATTGTGACATGTGATTTTATTTTGGGGTAAAATAGAAGAGATAAAACTTGTAGCCAAATTAGTTTTAAAGGACGATTTGAACCATATAAAACAACTGTGGTTTTGCTTTCAATTTGTTTTGTTGCGACCAAATTGAGAGAGTTTAGTAAGAAAGTAATAATGAGTTAGGTATTTGCAGGACAATGATATCTAAATATAATTGAGGATGAATTCTGCGTAGTTTTCCTTGTTTTATATTTTTCTTCTTCTTCTTTGTTTGTTTGGTGGTCGAGGTTATTGATGGTGGAACTTAGCTTAAATTTTAGGAATCGTCCTATAGTTATCACATTATGATTCAAGATTTGATATATATTAAGATAGGTAATTAAATATGAATATTATTATATTTATGATATTGGAGATATTGGAACCTAATCCTTGACTTGAAATTTGGAAAATATGAGAATTGACATGCTAATTGGTATCAAGATTAGGAGCTTGATTATACATTTGAGTGAGTTTTTGGATCTAGGCTAAACCTATAATAATATTGGTGTTGTTTGTTTCAAACTCTTATTGTGATTATCTATTTGAATTGATTTAGAAGTCCAACGAAAGGGAAAAGATCAAGTCCTGGAGTGATTGTTCGACTATTTGAGGCAAGTGGATTTCTAAACCCTTGTTAACTGTATGAAATTCGTGTATTTCCTTGTGATATGTATTTGGGGTAATGAGACTTGGTGATGGGTTGACTTGTACATATTAATTATTTTCTAATGATGAAAAAGGGGTAATAAAAGGCAATGTGTTTAATTGTTGATGTGTGATGTTTGAGATTGGGTTGAAAGGCTTGTTGATGTTGTATCACGGTTGTATTGTTGTGAATTATGTATTGTTATGAAAATGGTCATCTCCTCATTATTTGTGTGAATATGTCATTTGCATTGGTTCTAAGACATGATTGTGATAAGTGTTATGTGATAAGAGGATGTACCATTTCGAGGGGCGTATCACACGCTGCGATGGATACTATTTTTCGAGGGACGTATCGCTTCCGCGATGGTCACTATTATCGAAGGTCATATCGCGCGCCGCAATGAATACATGGACAGATATGTCCCCCATGGGTCCCGAACTGAGAGACAGCGGGTGTGTATCACTAGGTCAGACATGTATCACTATACTTGACATTGCATTCCATTGCATTGCACATATATATCATTAGTGAACTTGATATTGTGTTTTGCTGATCTTGTGAGTACCTTTCTGTGAAACTTTGATTGGTGAATATTGAGCTTGTTGTTGAGGATATGTAATTATTAGAGTGTTGTTGTTGGGATATGTGCTATGTGAATTGTGAACTGTTATGTTGGACTGATTTTATGCATGTTGTAGTTGTGGAGGTTCAGTTGGGGTGTAAGGAGTACCCGTATTCTATCCCTTTAGCTTGTGTTTAGAGATTTACTTATTGAGTACCGCGTGGTTTGGTACTCACCCCTTGCTACTACATTTTTTTTTGTAGGTTACTAGCCCGGACTTTTGTGATATATTCTCTTCTTTTTCGAGGCTTCTTGGAGATTTGAGGTAGCTGTTTGTCAACTCAGCAGACCTTCTTACTCCTGTTTATGATCTTGTTCTACTCTAGAAACAATGTCATATGAGACTTGTATTTTTCTTTTGATTTAATTGTAATACTTTAGAGGCTTGTACACGTGACAACTAGATTTTAGGGGTATTTTTGAGTTTATTATAAAAAATTCCACATTTTATTGTAATGGTTGAATTTTAGGCTGACTTGTCTTGGTGGGTTAAAATAAGTGTCATCACGTCCATTTTTGGGTCGTGACAATAATAATAATAATAAATATACTATATATATTTGCTCGGTAAAATAATAATCGATAAATATAATATTATAAATATATATTAATGAGAATATAGATATGATGTACACGTATGACGTGTATATATAATTAGTATATACGTAAATTATTAAGATAGACTCTAAGCGTTGACAAGTGGTATTAGCAGTAGAGTATAATGATGGGAAATTACAACTCTACTCTAAATAAAAATTACTATTGTTGCACTATAATATACTGCAATTTGAAGCTCATAAAAAACCTTCCCTTAATTCTACTAAAGATGTCATTATATTTTTATTTTAAAAAAAAAATAAACAAAAAGTTGACTCATTCACGAATCAATTTAAGCACATCTCTATTATATTACAAAATATTTATTTTGCATCTTTATCGGTGATAGATATCAAGTAATTCGTTCACTAAAGCTAGAATAGATTGTGATAGAAGAAAATTAATTAATTATTTGATCTTAAAACCACACAATTCTCAATCCACTTCATTAATTACTAGATCCCGTCCCTTTAGCTAGTTTTCACAGGTTAAAACTTGAAATGAAAGTTCAAATCCCATCAATATCATACATTTCATTTCATTATCCCCTCCTATAATATAATAATAAAAAATTTAAAATCTATCAAACTCCATCACAACGCCTCCTTAAAAAATCTCACATTTTATGGTTAATTATGATGATTAACATTAGATTTTTTTTAAATTTTTTTTTTTTAAAACCAAAGAAGTAGAAACCTTGAAGCATTACTTAAATGTTGAGAGTTCAAATTATTTCATGAGGAATAATAGTCGTTAAGGCAAAGGCAAATGAAATCAATCGGCGGGTGTCACCCTCATATCACGACACGTAAGCAAAAGTACAAAAATGAAAAATGATATTATGAAATCGTGAATTTTATATGAAAAAAAGAAAAATAGTCCTCTTATGACGCAAGAGAAGGGTGAGTGTCTCATTTGTCCCCTTTTCTATGTGACCAAATTTTAACATAAAACTACTCCAAATGTTTTGCCTATTTCTTGAAGTATACAAAAGGTTTTCTCTATATTAAGTCTGGCATTTTGCACTTTTTTGTATTATAACACCACTAAACCAAAGTTTAATATTTTAATTACCCCCTTATTTACACTGAAAAAGACTCTTCAACCCCCATGAAAATCATATTTTCCTTCTTCATCATTTGTCTATTGGTGAATTCTGAGTCCATTAGCCGTTCTGATTTTCCAGAGGGATTCATCTTTGGAACTGCTTCTTCAGCTTATCAGGTTTGTTATTGCCCCTTCGTAATTCAGGGGTGTATTTACATTACAGGTTCAACAGAATTCAGTAGCTTTTGACTCAGGTTCTGTATATGAGTCAAAAATGAACTTAGTATTTATATCTATTCAAAACTCAATAAGCAGAAACTATTATGATTCAGAACTCATAAACTTAAAATCTTGAATTCGTCTGTATTTCTTTTGGTCTTGTAGTTTGAAGGTGCTGTGGATGAAGGAAACAAGGGAATTAGCATATGGGATACTTTCATCAAAAGACCAGGTAAAATAGTTTACTCGTAATTATCTCATCTAAAAGTTTTAACTATTACGTACGACACACTTTTCTTTATTTAACTATTTATATCTTCAACGGCTTAATTAGAATTTCCTGAACACCTCTTTTTTAATGAAATATCTTAGTACTATACTTTTTAAAGTCTGATGTATTATCTTGTTTCTAATTCTATAGGACGAATTCTGGACTTCAGCAATGCAAACACAGCAGTTGATCAATACCATCGTTTTCAGGTAAAAGTTCCAACAATTCACTTAATATGAACAAAAAAAAATACTATATTTTAAATTAAACATTATTAGAAACACAAGTTGAAATATTTAATTTTTGGTTAAGGTACTTTATGGATAAATAATGTCACCTAATCATATCTTAATATGCACCGACTATTTTAATAAATACAAGAGAACAAATGGGACTTATCATCTTTAAAAAGATAAGAATAACAGTTGCTTCCACATCAGAGTATTCTCTTAGTACAAAAAAACTAAAGGGGAAAAGGTATCCGAACTATCGTAAATGGTATGCAGATATCCTCTGTTATACTTTTGGGACATTGATGTCCCTGACGTCCAAAATCTAAAGCATATATACCCTTTATACTAATGGACATACACGTGTCATAATTTTATCCACCGACCCAACATTTATTAAATATCGAATTGACGAATAAGATTGTGTCGCGTGTCCCTATTTAGTCTTCCGTTAGAGTGAAAGGTATATATGCTCTAGTTTTTGAACGGCAGGGTACCAATGTCCCAAAAATATGACGGAGGGTATCTGCATATCATTTACGATAGTTCAGGGTATATAATCCTTTTTCCCAAAAATAAATAATGGAGGCTAGAGCCCTTTTGTGAAAACTAAGTTCTGTCTGACCCAAAAAAAAATACTCCCTCCGTTTCAAAAAGATTGGTCTGGTTTGATTTGGCACGAAGTTTAAGAAATTAAAGAAGACTTTTGAATCTTATGGTCCTAAATTAAAGTTATGTCAAATGTACAAAATTGCCCTTAATCTTGTGGTCTTAAACATGCCACGTGAAAAGCAAAAAGTAAAATGTTACCAAAAAAGGAAAGAGGTCATTTTTTTGAAACTGACTAAAAAGGAAAGGAGGTCATTCTTTGTGAAACGGAGGGAGTAAAAAAAAAATATGTTTTGTTGTTATTTAACTAACTTGTATGAGATGACTTAGCTTTGACAATATTTTACAGAGTGACATAGACTTGATGAAGAATATAGGAATGGATGCCTATAGATTCTCAATTTCTTGGACACGAATTTTCCCAAGTAAGATTTTCTCCTTTTATCATTATTTACTCGTCCTTTCGAGTTTAAGTTTTATACATCATCATCAATATAATGAAACATGTCATCTTTACCTTGTAGTGGGTAATAAATTTCATTTTTTAGGAGACTTACTATTTTAACGACCTTACATGTCACAGATGGAACAGGGGAACCAAATCCAGAAGGAATTGAATACTACAACAATCTCATAGATGCCTTACTAGAAAAAGGTTCAATTAAAGTATAGAACATGCTATATGAAAATCTAAACTTTATATGAAGCTAATTATTTAATTATTGTAATATGATCAGGAATTCAACCTTATGTAACTTTATTTCACTGGGATCTACCACAAAAGCTTGAAGATTTGTACGAGGGATTTTTAAGCAATCGAATAATGTATGTATAGCTTACAGTCCTCCAGACAACGGAGAAGTTGAGAATTTCATTAATAGTGTTGAAAATTTAATATATAACTATCAAAGATAATCTTTTCACCTATAATGCACAATATAATTTTCCGACAAAAGGTGTTCAAACTGATCACAAAGTCTATTGCATAAGTGAAGTACAAATTTCCAGCTGATATATAAACTCTTATTTCATTGCAGAAAAGAATTTGAACGATATGCTATTACCTGTTTCGAAGCATTTGGAGATAGAGTGAAGCATTGGATCACCTTTAACGAGCCTCGTGGTTTTACAATTCAAGGTTATGACTTTGGAATTCAAGCTCCGGGAAGGTGCTCTATTCTTTTGCACTTGTTCTGCAGGAAAGGAAAATCGTCTGTTGAGCCATATATCGTAGCACATAACATTCTGTTGTCTCATGCTGCTGCTTATCATGCTTACCACAAAATGTTCAAGGTAATTCAGTTCAAACAAAGAACTCTTTTTGATAGATTTGATGACTACTGAGTTGAAAAGAGGGACGCGAAATAGTGTATGGACATTCTGTTCTTATTTAACTAGTGTTCCAGGTAGTGGCGTAACCATATAGACAGAAGGGTGGTCAAAATTTGTTTTCTGTAAATATATACTAAATCTTGAACGCCCTTAGTGTTTTTTTTTTTTGTTGCTTCGCCACTGATTCCAGGCAAGTCAGCGAGGCAAAGTTGGGATAGCATTAGATTCTAAATGGTACGAGCCACGTTCAGATTGTGAAGAGGACAGAGCTGCTGCAAGTAGAGCGATGGATTTTGGACTTGGCTGGTAATTTTAGTCTGTATTTCTAATAATGTGAATGGAGTTGCGAAGAAAATTGAGTGTAACGTATCGATTTAACATAAACAAAGTGACTCAGGTTCCTTGATCCACTACTACTTGGGAATTATCCTCTTTCAATGCAGAAGTTGGTGGCTGAAAGACTGCCCAAGATCACTCCCTATGAGGCAAAACTGCTGAAGGGATCTATTGATTTTCTTGGCATCAATCACTATACCACATTATATGCACGGAACGATAGAGTAAGGATCATGAAGTTCATGTTGCACGATGCTTACTCCGACTCTGCTGTGCTAACTACTCGTAAGATATCAAAACTAGTACTCACTATTTAAATTGGACTATTAGTTAGCAACTGATCATCACCTTTGTTACTTCAGCTTACAGGCGTGGAGTCGCAATAGGAGAAAAGGTATGCCTGATTAGTTGCTTCATACATCTATATTTGAGACCTGCTGATCGTTGTCCTAAAGATCATGTCATCCTCCAGGCTGCATCTGGTTGGCTACGTATCGTCCCATGGGGAATTAGGAAGTTGATGAATTACATCAAAGATAAATATGGAAATCCGTTGGTGATGATTACTGAAAACGGTAAGAAATGTCATCCTGCATAAGAAACAAACAGAACATGAGTACCAAAAACTTGAACTACTTGATTTCAGGTATGGATGAACCTAACAAATCACATATAGCGTTAAACGATGCTTTACAAGATGAAAGGAGAATAACTTACCACAGAGACTATCTTTCAAATCTCTCTGCTGCAATAAGGTGCTCAAACTTCAATTTATTGCAGTTTTTTATTACTATGTTTCGAGTTTCTTTGTTATTCTGTTCTTACATGAGAAAAAAAATCACATGAATACAGGGAAGACAACTGCAATATCAAAGGTTACTTTGTTTGGTCACTACTTGATAACTGGGAATGGAACTCAGGTTATACTGTAAGATTTGGACTATACCATGTAGACTTCAAGAATAATCTTACAAGGACACCAAAATCCTCTGCTAAGTGGTTCAAAAGCATGCTTACATCGGAGAGATATCTGAACGCGTTATTATGAAATGTGTTTTTCATTTGATTTCAACGATGCTAGAAGCGAATTAAGATGATACTGTAGAGTTTGAACTATATACATTAGCATCATTGTTTGCTGAAAACTGCAACTTCATTCTTATATATACCATAAAGAAACAAGTCTTGTTTAACAAAACACACAACTGCTGAATGCAAAGATCAACTTCAATGGCATTGAGATGACAAAGCCAAGAAACAAAAAACAGAAGCATTGTCTATAATGATTTTATTTTTATTTACAAGCCACTTCCACAAGTCATTGGACCAGAAACCCTCGACGAAAACCTCAGAACCTGTTCTAGAAGAAACTGTAACACTTAGTCATGTAAGTTCCGGGAAATTCAAATAGTTTTAGTCATGTAAGTTCGACAAATTCAAATAGTTAAAACTTTGAAGACACCATTAGTGACTGCGTTTTGAGATAACCACCATCATAACCATGACTGCCAATGCCATGAAAGATGCTCCAAGTGTCTTCTCCACCGCGCCAAATTTAGCACTTCCATCAGCATCAACAAAAAACTTGTTGCCTCCAAAGAGATTGTTAAAGAAATCTGATAAGCTATCCATCATACTAACCACTGTTTGTGTCACTGTTTGTGTAACATTCTGCAAAAAGCTTGTGAAAGAGTTCCCGGATTTAGACTCTTCCGCCTTAGATTCAGAAAACGGCTTCCATGGGGATGATTCAGAAAAGGAAGCAGTATCAGCAACCGATTCATCTTTCTCTTGATCCGAGTCAGGGAATGATGCACCTGCAACTATGAGAATGTAGTAAGAAGCTTGATCATTATGAGAGATTCGAGGAAAATCAAGGACATACATTTCTCACTGGATCTCTGTGACTCGAGGAATTCTTGAAGGGCTGGATTTTGCAGTACTGCATTCCACACATTTGGGTCACAAGCAATTGAAGCAACAACGTTCTGGGAAGGAGAAAAATGAAGTCAACATTAGAAGACCTAGAATACTCATAACCTCCAGACACTACTAAGACGGCACTCCAAAGAGCTTCATGAAGTTATTATGAGTGTCTACTGTCTACTCAGATGCCAACATTATTAACACCAAGAAAATGCATAAGAAATACCACTTTTAGATCTATAGAGCCTGAACCCATCTAAGTCACTTTATACTCATGCTTCGCACTAAAATGTGAATAAAGAAAGCTAATAACACTAGCCTTCCTCCAACCAACGAAATTGAATAAATCAACGAACTACACTTTGACACCAGAATTTTTTTTTTTAAAAAAAAAGGTTAAAGAAATACCTAGCATGAGAACCACAAGGGGAGGGGACGTTATCTAATACTTAAACATTCTAAGAGTCGAGTTATCTTGACGTTGAGATCTTTCTGCTTCTTCAGAAATTTTAAGGAAGTATCTTCAGTATTGAACTCAACTCAAATATAGCTCTTCTAGATGTCAACATCTAGAGAGGAGTACCTAAAGAAAAATCAAATGAGCTGCACACTCTCAAGTATGAAGAGCTCTAAATTTTCTTGTCACTAGCAAGAAAACAGATCCTGTTTGAGGAGATTTCACAAGTAGAATTAAGGGGTAGCTTAAATAGTTCCACTTTTTATGTTATAACTACAATATTAGTTCAGCTTTTGTTGACTGGATCTTCTTATCTGGTCAAATTGAACACATTCAGAATCATTCCTCACCCTAGTAACGGCTTATACTGAAGGATTAAAATAAAAAATTGCAATATCCAGTTTCGATGACATGAACATACAACACTAGATAGAATATGAAAACTAAGAGACTTGTAGACAAAAATGACAAAGAAGAAAACCTGAGCAGCAGGAATTTCACTCAGAACCCTATATGCCTGAACAGCATGTTTCGGCACAGACTTTGTGACTATAGTCTCGCTGACAACACAGGCTTTGGAGACGGGCAATGAGCTTGAGCCGGATATACAAGATCCCCCATATCCATTAGCAGATCCAGACAAATATACCCTGTAAATTTAACAAAAGTTTTGAATTCGCACTATGTAAGTAGTTGTTTACATCTTCTATTAGAGCAAATATATCTGTTGGAATATAACAGCAAAGTGACACTGAGAAGTTCATATGGCAACCTAAGTCCAATAGCCTTTCAAATCCCAGATCATTAACCTTCTGGGCGCTTAAGCTAAAGGTTGATGGAAGTATGATGAAATGCCTAAGCATACCAATATTAAAAGAGTGGAACAACAATCGAATTGACAAGTTCATTTTCATTTTTCCCTTCACCTATTTCAGGTCCAGAACTTAAGTTTCTCCCTTCACTGACACTGTCACACAGAAGAGCGCGCTTGGACTCTGGTAGTGTCACCCAACCATAGTACTTATGAGCATGCATAGCTTATGACATGGAATAAGTTGAAAAGGCGGATTTTTTGAATTAATCCAAAAGGCCTTAATAGCACAAATGACTTGCTTGATCTCCCTTGCCTAATACTCACCATTTATGTGGCACCCTCTCCTTTTAGACCCTCCCAAAAAGAATGTCAGCCTTCCTTATGTAGCAACAATGTAATGGCATAATCCTCATTTCATACTTATTGAGTTCCACTTAACACTTTAAAATGAAGAAAAGTCAACTAAAAGTAAGTACCAAAAGTGAATTTTATAAGGGCAATTTGCTAAATAGAAGTGTCTTCCCTTAATTCTTAAACTCTATATCAAGACCAACAATGCCACATAAATCGGAACCCGAGGGAATTAATATGTATGTACAGCAAATGCTATCCCAAGGTGCTTCTTTACAATCAGTTTTAAGAGTTATCTCCTTTTCAAAAGTAAAGTTCATATTGGGATAATTCAAAGCTACATGAAAATAAGGCAACATAGAATTGGACATTCCAATTTTTCTACAACGTGTCCCGTTTTACTCTAAAGAGCAACAAATTGTAACTTTATTCGTTAATCGAATCAACCAACTGAGTAATCACTCAATCACCGTTAAGTTTCACAATAACAAAAAGTAAAAACATACCACCAAAAATAGCTTTCAGACTGGAGAGGCTAATGCTCTATGGTGACTTAGAACACAAAAGACTTGCAATTTAATGATTATAAACACAAAAAAAAGCAATACTTCGCATAGACACTAACAACAGATAACAAATTGATAAGCAAATTTGCAGGCAGAGTAAAAACAATAGCAGAGTAAATAGCAGGAGAAATGAATTATACAGAGCATCTTTGAGATCAGAAGTAGCCTCTGTAGCTTCCTGAAGAGAAGGAGCTCCACCAAATACGAGTCGTGGCAGCGGTTCACCAGGATTAACCATCATTTCTTCCTCTCCGCCGGCCATCTCCCAGTCATCAAAATCAGAAACCATCTTCGGCACATACGACACATCCGATGATCCACCGTGAGAAGCCGTAACCATAGCAGACTTGACATCTCCCGATGTTGACGATATACCTGAGATCGACACCGGACGGGCGACATTGCGTGCGGCTGCGTAGACTGGATGCTCCGCCGTCACCGAGCGGAATCCGCTGTTGGCAGCGGCGGCTCCGGCGACCTTCGCCGCTGCTCTGAATGCTCCACCGCCACCCATAATTTTCGTAATTGTCAATTCGAATTCGACGAATGAGGCAACCCTTCAGCAACGAAGAGATCGATTGCGTATAAGTTTTGGGCTAAACAAGGACTCTGACGATGGGACACGTGGCGATTAAGTGTTACTTGCTTAGTTAGCAAGATATTTTTAGGATAACTAGATGATTCTTGCCCGTGCTAAGCACGGGCCCAACAATTTAAACGCTAATATAACATTATTTGTGTCTGCTCTACCTAGGGGTGTTCACGGATTGGTTTGGATCGGTTATTGGTCAAAATCAAAACCAAACCAACTTAATCGGTTTTAAAATTATCAGAACCAAACCAAACCAAATATATATATATATATATATATATATATATATATATATATATATATATATATATATATATATGTATCAGTTTTGGTTTGGTTTGGTTCAGTTATTCGATTATTAACAATACACAAAAATAAAAGAAACAATTCATTTAAAATGTGAAAAAAGTGACAACAATCCATTCAAAACAAAAAATAGTTAGAATGACTTAAATTACTAAACTTTTAATCACTAAATTTACTATCAATAAAGCTTTAAACTTCACAATATTGGCCGGCCTAGAAGGAAGAGACAATAACATTTTCAGTCCCACAAAGAATTGACATAGACACATATATATGAAATCAATAAGATAAATGTTTCATCTTAGGCATTTTTGTTAGCCTTATATATATGAAATCAATCAATAAGCTCTCTCAAGATAAAGAAATTTTAATGAAAATATGTATAAGATCTTTAAAATTGTTTATAAAAACAATATATTAATAAAATATATGTATATAATTCATCGGTTCGGTTCGGTTCGGTTCGGTTATTTCTTCGGGTTTTTTCGAATAAAATCATAACCAAACCAAATACTATCGGTTTTCAAAAATCTAAAACCAAACCAAACCAAACCCAAATAAAATCGATTTTATTTTATCGGTTTTATTTGATTTTTCGGTTGAATCGATTTTTATCCAAACCGTGAACACCCCTAGCTCTACCTATGAAATTTGTTGAAGATTCAATGTAACAATAAATACTTTAAATAACCACAATATCAAAATCACAACGTCTATCATTTAGTAACGGATCATATTTTTTAACTTACCCAAAAAAAAAAAAAAAATCCACATCAAATAAGAAATAAAATAAGAAGGCAATCAATATTATTCCATAGATATAGAGAGCGCATAACATATAATCTACTTGTAAAGCACACTATGTCACTGTTCTTTTAAGTATTGATCTTTATTCTATGCTACATAATGAAGAATCAATACATCATCAAGTAACTAACACTACTTCAACAGCGAGTTCAATTACCCTCTCAATTAAAATTCAAGAAATGTTAGAGCAAACAATGAAGAGGATGTGATTATACTCTAGCATGATTAAATTTTGGAACAGTAGATCTCGCCGGGAAATATTGGAGCAAACAGTGAAGAGGATGTGATCAACCATTTCCATCTTGCCTTGCTCAAGCTCATCATAAAAGACCTATTTTCTTCCTCATTGTCAAAGTGTATGAAAATTATCATGTGTTAGGCCTTTTCGCTCAAAAATCAAAGTGAATACTATAAAATATTAATACGACATTAACAAACTTCACAACATCAACTCCAATGAAAATACAAATTAGTCGCACCTTCAACTTTACATAACCAGGTAAGGTGAAATTATAGCAGTAAAATAAACATGTGCATCCCGACACTCATTTTCAATTTTAAGACAGCACACATGTATATATTATTAATGTTTTCATCCATATGGAGAGTCAGATTACTCCACTCATGCTAGATAATCGATCTGCTTGCAATGGACATTGCATTTAAAATTGTGCATACAGATAAAGTTTTTACGTTACCTAGTACCAAATACCAAATGTTTCACGACAAAGTGAGGGAAATGTAGCATATGGAGCCAGCTAAACTCTCACGCAAATGATTGCAGAAGAAAGTCTAGAGAGCAAAGAGCAAATATTTTACTACATTTAATCGTATAACAAATAATACAAAATTCAAAATCTAATGCCTTCGAATTTGGCGACATTATACCTCTTAACAGTAAAATTTTGCTAGTTGAAAAATATAAAATACAGATGAATATTCAAGATTGCGATTTTTTTGCAACTTAGCTTATGAGTTATGCCTGCAATTACACATAGCACCAAGGAAAAGGTTGAAACAAGTAAAAGAAAAACTCAAACCAACTAATTTCAGAGAAAAACGAAATCTAGCCAATTTATCATGCAAAATTTTACTATTTTACTATTAAATCTGTTCTCTAAAGCGCACCTAAAAAGTATTACTTGAAAACTGAAAGTAAAAAAAAGAGAAAAGTAATAGAGGTGAAGTGTGCGGACTCTTCAATTTTGATGATGCACCCATGTTGGATTCTCCAAAAATACACTATTTTTAGAGAATTCAGCGTGCACCTATTAACATTTTTGAAGAGTCCAAGCAAAATAGGATTATGAGACTTGAAACTTTGTATAACTAAGAAAGGTCCAAACTATGACATAATGATAATAACATTACAAAAGTAAATCCATTATAAGCCTATAGTGCTGTTAAAAGCATCTTTAGACTACTTGCAAATTTTAAAATTATTTTCACTATATCTAAAGTAATGTTAAGCTCTACTCTACAAAAAATAATCTAAGATATCTCTGGTCATTTTTAGACAATAACTCCAGGAAAACAGAAATAGCCAAAATTAATACTCTAAACAAATTTAACTTCTTTAGAATAACGATAATATTTTCAAAACCGACTCTAAATGACCTATATCTTTTTTGGATAAGTAACAAGAGACTCTTCATGAAGTACACCTTACATTGAAAATTTTGTCAGACAAGTCTCGTAAATAAGTAGAATCAATGATTAACTCATGTAATGTCATTCCATAATATTAGAGACAAAGAGGAATAGCGTACCTGGGACAATTAGCACTATCAAATATCCATATTTGTTCTGCACTCATGTTAGTTGTCTTAGCTGAACCAAAATACTTGATATATTGGAAATGTGAAGCATATTACACTTGCGGTAGTGAGGTTGAATATAAATAAATATATTCTATTGAAGCTTGTGAGCAAATACTATATCTGCCCAAAAAGAAACTGAACATTATAACCTTAAGGCATTGTCTACGCCTGATTTTCCAATTTATACAACCATAAATAATTTTCACGACAAAGGCACTTTAATGGCAAGAGCAAAAAAAAATAAAAATCGCACGAATCACATAACTTGTTGCTTTGGGCCAAATAAATCCAAAATAAATAGAAAATGCAGTAAATTTGTTGATTGATTAAAGTAGACAAAACATGGGACTCCAACCCAAACGATAACTTGACCATTTACTTTATCTGTTTGTCGTGAATCGATTCCATGACTCTTTCAAAAACAACTTTAATTTCCTTCCTAATTTGTTGTATCATACCCTTTTTTTATTTGTTAGTCATCTCACCATGCATGTTTACTATTTATTTTTTCTAGCCCATTGGGTTAGCCATCAATAGTTTGGGTTAGACGTCAATAGATTTTACTAAAATGTAATAACAAATTTTATCATATTTACACCACTATGTTATACATTTTACCTACACTAAATAGACAACAACAACAACATCAATAAAATACTCGGTGTAATCACACAAGTGAAGTTTAGGACAATTTAAAGACAACATACAAATTTCAATTTGATGTGTTTTGCTTTGTCTTCAAAAGATCGAAAAATTCTCTCTTTTTTGTATTGTGTAGCAAATCTTCTTCACCTTTATGATGATTAAGTTGTTTCATATACCATAACAAATTAACAATAACTCCTTGTTGAGTATGGCATTGTTCATTTTTAGATTAAATAAGTTCAAAAACATGTTTCAAAGCTGTGAGCCACCAAAAAGTGATATAGGTGGCTATTTCTTTCCATATCTTCTTTACAAATGCAACACATATTGCACAACTTAAAACTTCTTTTGGTAGATTAACATGTGTTAAATAAGATTAGCGGACTACTAACCATGTGAAACAGCCACCTAATAATGGATATTTCGTCCCCGATTCGTTTTATGCATTATCCAACATTTAAACATCCTACATGAATTATTTTGAAACAAGATCTCACAAAAATCACCTTACTTTTGCTAGAAATCTCACCATACTCTTGTCTCTAGGTTACTTCATAAGGACCATACTTGGACTCATGACATTTGCAATAGAAGTCGATGAATATTTAGATACTATTATAGGCTACAACTCGAACAAATGTGGTGTCGAAGTAGCACAATAGAAAGAGGTTACATAAGCATTTTACCCGGTCTAAGCCAAGCGAGTGATGATGCACATTCAACCATTGAACAAAGCATCATTGAATATCTCGAGAAATATGACGAAGGACACATGAATCCCATGGAGAATGCAAAGCATATTGACCTAAAAAATAATTAATCATAACATTTAGATAGTGCAATAGGTATAGCTTCTACAGTTTAAGTTGTTTTGATATCTTTGTTACATTTTTTAAAAGAACAGTAAGTGCATCTAATTTAAACACACTCAACATAGCTAAATAAGCGTACCTTAGAAAGTAAATCATTAGAAACTAAACTAAGAAGTTTCATGTCGGTACGCATTTGGAGACTCTAATGTTGTCTCTTGGAATCTCTAAAAGCGAAATTGGTAGCAGAAAATTGTTTGGTGCCGTCTTTTGAAGTTGGAATTTGAAATTTACCTATGGAATCAAAAAACTATTTGGTAGAAAGCTTTGAACGGTAAGAAAAACGATATCAAGCCTATATTTCAACAAGAAAATTCAAAAGTTCAAAGAAAACTGGAAGAAATTTATTAAATTTGTAAGAAAAACGTACCTCACTCTTAAGACTTATGAATAATCATATGATTCATTGTTGTTGGGGTTGGAGGAAGAGAGATGGAAGAACTTGATTCTTCTATTCAGAGGGGTTAGAAAATCTAGAGTCTATTTTGTGCTAATGAGGAAGATGGAGGGTTCTAGAATTATGGAGAGAGTGTCATGTCAGGTTAAATTTACCCTTTTGCCCTTGGTCGTCCTCTTCTTCATGCTTCTATATAATAGAAATGTTGATGGAGTATTTAATTAGACTATTATTTTATTTGAATTATGTACATATTAGATGTTTAGGAAAGTATAAATGGTGTATTCAGATCCATGAATCATTAATGCATTCATTTTCAGACGTCTTAATTTTAATAAAATTAATGAAGCCTAAAAGTGATTTGGATTCACCAAATAGAAGATTATGAGAGCTATAAGTATAATTAGAAATGATTTATATTCCTAAAAAGCTAATTTTTGTGTTTAATTAAGCGAATCTTGACTAATTATCTCTAACTTTCCTGAAATTTTGATGAAGGGTCTAGTGGGCGTGGGCTTTACCTTGTGCCCATTTAGAACCAACATTTAAGTTGTAGCAAGATTATATAAAACTTACAAATCTAGCTACTTCGAAACTAAACTTCTATCATATGCGATTAAAATTATAAAAATCATGTCTAAACTTTAAAAACAAACTTTGATATATTTGGGCTTGACAAGGCTAAACTTTAAATATGTATATATGACTGAATATATTTTTTTAAAAGAATTGAACTCCTAATTTGCAGTCAAATTTTCCAAACTTTGACAATAATTTTCACTTTAATATAAACGTAAGTTTATAGTATTATTTTTAGAAAGGTAATAATAATCTACAAAGTTAACCATTTTTTGGTCAAAGCATGCAAAAGTTTTTGCTTAAATCAAAATGACTATTAAAATGGAAGTTCTACAAAATAAAATCATGACAAAAGATTGATCATATAGAACACCTCAATTTTTTTATTTTTGTAAAATTAAGTTAAACTGTTATAACCGAGTAAAACTTATCATATTGTCTATAAGTCCTCCTACTTTCTACTTATGTCAAGTCTCCTACACCCATCGGTGACTTTTGAACTATTCTAACTGGTTTTTGAAACTAAATTAAATCTATATATTCTTATCTTTTTATGACATTTGAGTTAGGTGCACCTCAATTCTTATTCATCAAATGTTCGATCTCCATCTTAGTTGGTGATGGAACTAATTATATTTTTAGCTGATGTTAGCATTAATTCTTATGTCTTAATTTAATTTTTAGGTTAAAGTAGACCCCAAAATCCATTTTATATCATCCTAAGTTATACCAAAAAGTATATTCATTTTCTCTTAAAAAAATTATGTACCAATCACTAACTTTCATTATTTTTTTCTAATCAATGTTGATATTCTGGTTGTTTCCAATTAAATTTTTTACTAAATTTAAAATTCTACTTAAAAGGTCATTTGCCTTTTTCTTGTGATGATGGGCTTTTCAATCACACAATTGGGTTCCAGCAAGACCAGTCTTTAGGGCCCACTTATAATAAGTCCAGCAGAAAATCCATAAAAGTGGGCCATACTCCAAATTCCACATGGGCCCATGGACCCGTTGTACTCCTGTCTCCTTTTTGCATGGGCCCATCTTACGCACGTTACGAAAAAGCATCCTATGAAATTTGCAGGCCATGAAAAAAGTGAAAAATACACAAATAGTCAATTTCCGGTTTCGTTTAATTGAAAAATAGTCGACATCCTGAAATATTACTTATGAAACTTTAAAAACTCCAGTATAGGATATAATGTCGAAAAATGGCCAGTAAACGTTATTTTTACTAAAAATTGAGTGTTAACTCGATACATTATATAAGGTATATGATTTTCATTAGTGTTTTACTAAAACTCTTTATGATATCTTATATGTTATACTATGATATGTTAATCGTAAAAATAAAGACTCTTAGATAATAGAGAAACTATTTTTCGACTCGAAAGAGAAGCAAATAAATAACAAATTTATAAAACAAGATCCAAAAATAGGAAAAAAGATAGTATTTGATAAACCCAAAATCTTTACAGCCGCACCTCCAAATCTCATTTAGAGTCTAAAATAAACCTATAATCAAGCCTGGTAATTTGTACTTAACCCACCCACCCAACCACGCACCCAACAAAATCCATAATTATTATGGACATTTAATAATTTTCCAAAAAGGGCATATCTTTATTATTGATCTTCTAATCCCTTCTCCTTCCTACCATTCTTCCTCAAAACACCTGCATATTCCACGAAAAAAAAAATCAATTCTTAAATTTAAACAATTAAATATAATTTATTTATTCAAATAAAAATAATGAAAACTACTTGACACTAGTACTAATTTCAGAAAAATGTTACTAAATCAATTCATTTCCAGAAAAAATCACATGGAAAACTACTACAATTCAGCTAAAAAATAACATTTGTTCCCTCGATATCAGTGAAATTCCATATATTTCTAACACAAAATAGTAAAACAAAAACTATGAAAATATTTCTTTTTTTTAGAAAAATTGACAATTGATTGTTTAACAGGGATATGGGTAGAGTATACTTAAACTAGAGATCTCGAGTTCAAACTCCACTATACTAGAAAGCAATTTTAGCTCCTAATGTTGGAATTCTAAAACATTAATGAGATCCCAATACGAATACCAAACATCAATTACAAATTAGTCAAACTAGTAAATTCCGAATATGAAAAGAAAAAAAAAACAGAGGAATAAAATTACCATCTGGTTTGCAATTAGGTGGATCTTCAAAAAGTGAAAGAGAGAGTTGTTTATGAGCCAAACCAATATCAAAAAGTATAAGACCAGAAGAAGGATTATCAACCACAATTCCTTTAACTGGTAACCAAACAAAAAGCTCTTGTTGAGAAAGTCCTTCAACACCACCAAGTGAACCATAAGTCAGATTTGCCCTTACAACACTGTCATATAAAGCCATAGTATCAAATTTAGCCAAACAAGGCCCATCTAAAAACACTTCAAGAAGACCAGAATCTGATAAATTGTAAGATTTCACTTCTTTAGGAAGAAGTCCTGCTGGTAATCCTTTTGATTTTAGTAAATCATGAATAGACATGGAAGAAGTTGCAAATTTACACTGTAAAAAACAGAGGAGGAGGAAGAAGAAGAGCAAGTGTAAAATTAGTGTAAAATTGTTTTGAAGAAAAGACATGATGAATGATGAGAGAGAGAGATGAGAGAGAGTGTGATTTTTTTGTTTCTGGGTTTTATATTTTGCCTTTTTGATGGTTTAAGGAAAATATTTGTGGAGGGAGATTTGGGAGAATAGAAAGATTATTTAGGGCAAAAGAGGATTTTAAGGCTGATTTTACTATGTTGCCTTTGAAGATATCATCTACACTTGAATTGATTAGGTAAAAATAAATATTAGTATATTTTTGCTTCCTTAATTATTGTATACTTTTTGTTATGGGTAGATATGATTGATAGATATTGAATTATTATATTGAGATTTTAATAATTTGATATTTGGTATGTATTTAAAATTTTCTTGGTATTTTGATATAATATTTGGTTTTTTTATTAAAAAAATATTGAAGTATTGAATATTGTATAAACTAGGACTAGTACAAACACAATTATTTAGATATTGAAAATTTGATTAGAATGTATGTTTCTTTTGTAATTAATTGATGATATTGTG
Organism: Solanum commersonii; assembly: GCA_029007595.1. Taxonomy (NCBI): domain Eukaryota; kingdom Viridiplantae; phylum Streptophyta; class Magnoliopsida; order Solanales; family Solanaceae; genus Solanum; species Solanum commersonii. The sequence continues at coordinate 460,620 of JAJTWQ010000224.1, forward strand.
TTACTTTGTTTTGAATATATTTTTAGATGTTTAAGATGTTAGTATGTGATTATATGTAAGTCGAAGTTGAATAATTTTTTATTATTAAATTATTGTAACTCAAAATATCATAATGGAACTTAAATCTATCGAATCGTATCAAATGAATTTCGATATGATAATAGTAAAGCATTTTTGAAAATCAAAATTACCAAACTGAACTTTTCAATTCCGACAAAGTATATCTAATTCCTAATTAATAGAAATATGTTTTTTCTTTTCTTTGGGTAGGAAATATACTATATTTGAGATATCATAGAGTTATATTATATCGAGTGTGAAACAATAATAATAATAATATAAGCTTAATTAATACAACATCAATAAAGAATGATTTAAAAATACATATTTCAATTAATAAAAAATTACATTACTTATATTATTAGTTGGATATCTCAAAAACTAAAATCTTCAAATTTTAATAATTGAGAGATCAAAAATATTACTAGAAGAAAAAAAAAGTTGAGTTGATTGATTTTGTTTGCCTTTGCATTGGACCTTAACGACTTTCAAAGTTTCAATTATTTTATCCTTATAATAAGGTCCTGGGGTCACTATGAATTATTATTCTACGTCACGCTGGCTATTATATATACTTTGTCTGCCTTTGATATTTTTATTTATTTTTCATTTGAAATATAATATTTATATTTAAATTTGATTAATTTAGATTTATATATTGTATGGGCACATTATTTATACGGTAGTTCTGAACATTTTTTTTATTGTTATTCTTAAAAATTAATTGAAGATTTTTAATTAAGAATTAACAAATCTTAATCAGTTCATCACAATCGATACGGACTACTTTTGAAATATTTGATATCATTATCCTGCCAATAATTTACAAGGAAACTTCCACTTTCACACTCTATGAATATATTCCAACATCATAATTTTTAAAAATTACTCCATATTTATTTATTTATTTATTTTATACAGTAACTCTTTTTCTACGTAAACATCATTTAATTTTCTGTATTAGTACTAGGTTTCATTATTCAACGTGGTCTCAAATAATGATCTATTACCAGTGACAATTTATTTTCTATTTCCTTAAAAGAATTGAAGTTACATACATCAACGCGGTAAAAAATATATAACAATTTAAATAACTATAAAATAAAAATATTAATTGATAATCTTATCAAAGAAAAAATAACCAACCTACTATTATAAATTAACTATAATATATGAAATTACAATATCAATACTTATATATAACTTAAATCATTCTTAAATTGGTTATGTTGATGTGATTCTACTCCTCATACAATCATACGTAATGAATATGTAAATGGTAAAACGTGACAATGAAATTTTGAGATTTTTCATATTCATTAGTAACATAACAATGAATTTTGGATTTTTTTTTCTATATATACATAATTACACTCATATTTATTAAAAATAGCAGTATTTTTTCGTTTATCAAACATAGCAGTATCTTTCTGTTTATCAAATGTGAGGGTCGATCCAATAATTGTTAGTGCAGATCTTTCTCATTAGACCAACAAGGGTTGTGTTAGAGTTGTAAGTATTCCTTCATCCTTAATCAGATATCTCGAGTTCGAATCTCTTAGTTACGAAGTTTTTTCTCATTAGACCCCTAGAAGTTGCTAATTGATAACTTTTTTTAGCTTATGACTTCCATGTATAACCTATAGTTTTCAACTATGACCTATTAAAACATTGGATGCTATTAAATAGAGAAATAACTCATATCTAAAACGTTTTTCTTTATTAATGTACCTTCTCCTTTTTCATAGTCAAAGTTAAAGTGGTAATGCCATTTTTTCTTTGTCCTATTTAAGTGGTAATTATTAATATTGCGGTACATTAAATTATTAAATTAGGTGAAGCAATTCTATGGAGTTTTTAATATTAAATTTCGAAATATAGAATTGTAAAAATATTAAAATTTTAAAATGTGTTAGCATTTTCTTCTGGCTTGTTCTTGGGAGGAATGTCTCTGTTGTTCCATTGATCATTGGCTTGACTTTTATATTCTTTTACTTTTTCTTATAATTGTACAAAATTCAGATTTTTTAAATCCTGGATAGTTCTTTTGGCTAGTTGTAAAGCAATAAAATATATCCTTTCTAGCTAGTGTTGACTATTTTGATAAAAGAAACACTTTATAAAATGAATAAAAAAAGACATTTCAATAGACGGCAAAATTAATTGTTTGGCAAGGTTATAGCGGGATGGATGAATACCTTCCCCTTTCGATTGAAAGTCTCAAATTCGAGCGATATGAATGAAAGTCTAAAAGTTGATAAATATTTTTATCTTTCGATCGAAAGTCTTGATTTTGAATGATGTAAATAAAAGAATTTTTTTTGATATTTTTATCTTTAATATATGTTTCATATATATAACATGAATCTAGATTAATTGGTTCTAAAGTATATTGTTTAGATAGGTTAATTTTTAAAAAATATATATTACTACAAGAAATAGAGTTTTTTCAATCGCAAATCAATAAGAAGTTCATTGAAAGAAAATATATTTTTTTAAAATCAATGATATGTTTATACTCCCTCCGTCCATTATTATTTGTCATGCTGCGTTTTCGAAAGTCAATTTGCCTAATTTCAAAGTTAAATTAGATTATATTAATTTGATATTTAAAAAAAATATATATTCAAAAACTATACGAAAAGTAGTATAAATTACAATCTTTTTGCATATATATCAATACAATGAAAAAATATATTGTCAAATATTAGTCAAAGTTTTCATAGTTTGACTCTAAAAAAAACTATGACAATTAAAAGTGGACGGAGGTAGTACTATACAACATGATTTTTCCATTCATTTCCTTCCAAACCAGATCAGTAGGAAAACCCACGTTGGAAACAAATTTTCAATAAAGCTACCTAATTTTTTCGTACGAAAACATTGCTATATTTTTTTTCACTGATTCAATCAGTAATAATTTATATTTTAATTATTACTATTAGTGAAAATTTTGAATCCGACGCTACTATCAGAAAGTGGTATCCAACCCATTGGGAAAAAGGGCCCGGCAAACCAACGGAGTCAGCACAAAAACAAAAACACAACAAACCCTTGGGATTTTCAGAGATTTGAAATTTGTCGTAGAAAGAGATTTTGGAAAATGACACACCCATTTAAATCTATCATAAAATACCGTGTGAAATATACTATGGACTGAGAGTTTCAAAAAATGTCAATAACAGCACTATTAATACTTAATAATAAAACAAATCTTTGATAATGACATCAAATATTAGTAAATAATTGAATTTTGAATATATTATATACACACAAAATTTAAGAAACTCTTAGCACCGCCCCAAGTCAGGATATTTTAAATAATCTAAAAAAGAGCAAGGTCTAGCTGCATTATATATTTAGAAGCTTCAAATTTACTTAATTTCTTGTCTTTGATTTATTAGAATTTTTTTGTAGCACATGACCATATCTATTTGAGAACAAAAAAAGAGTTATTTGGAGGGGGGGTATATATATATATATATATATTATTTTATTTTATAATTTGGATTTATACATTAATCTACAATTTAAGCACTAAATTTATAACACCCTCCATTTCATATTACTTGGCCTCTATATAAAAAATAAGTATATATATATATATATATATATTTCATTTCACTTGTCTAACTAAAAAATCAAGAAAGGTTTTTTTATATTTTTTTCTTTTTAATTTCTACCATTAATATTAAATTATTAATCAAATTTAGAGTTTCAAAATATCATTAGTAATAGAATTAGTTTAGTAAATATACTCCTAATAAATTCTTTTAAAGGGTCATGCTAAATCAACATAGGTCAAATAATACTCATTCTATCCCATATTAGTCGATGATATTACTAATAAGAGGAAAACCCTATTATTAAAGGAGACTTTTACAACTTGTTTTTTTTTGCAACTGAAAAAAAATAGAGAGGAGATATTGAGAAGAAAATTATGAAAGGATGAATTCAAATTTAATCAAATCTCAATACACAACTATCATTTACGGACACATATTCATGAATAGTTGTAAGTTGTAACACATTACCTATTAAATCAAATTTCTCATTTTAAAAACTAGAGTACAAATTATGAATACGTTTCCGTAGACCTTTCGTTTCATTATTTTATGCTCAAAATTAATTTCCATTTTACTAATTATGTTAAATTGATTTTTCGACTTAACTTCACAACTGTTTTACAATAAAATGTCAAAGAACGAAATGATGAAAAAGTCATATAGGGTAGAAATTAGAAAAAAATAAGCACCTAAAATATCCGTTTGGTTGAATTTAATAATTTTTGAGATCTTTTTATTTGAATAAGATCTCAATTCCAGCGATGATAAAGCTAAAATTGATAGAATGATTTGAAATCTACATACAATCACAAATAAAAAGATTCTATTAATATAAATTGACGTCTAAAATTAATAGTGTGATTTAAAATTTACGTATAATGATAAATAAAAAAATACTATTGATATAAATTGATGTCTCACAAAAAAAACTTCTCAAGCAATTAGATACGACATGAATACAAAAAATCCTTTTGCTAGTATATATCTTTATATTTTCTAGAAAAGGTTTTTCTTTGAAAAATGTCACTTCAAGCCTTTTTACATATATTACAAATAATTTATTTTTTTAAATGACAGATATTTATTTGAAAAATAAAACATATTTTTTCTTTTTTCTTTTCCCTGATGTTGGTACTTATATTGCGGTTAGACTAAATTCAAGTTCATGTATTGTATAATTTGTTTCTCACGAGATATCGACACATTGCTCCTAGCTAACAAGATTTCTTCATATATATTCAGAAGATTCAAATTTGAAATATCTGAATTAGAATAAAATAACACGAATCATCTCACCACAACTCGTTATAAAAGTGTATTTTGAAATACTTGGTGGTAATTAACCAGATTTTCCCCCTAAATAGCTTTGTTGTTGGATCATTATGCTTGAAAATGATAGGATCGAGATGCCATAGATATGTTCCAAGTAAGTTCATCTACATTTTGTCCTTGCTATTTGGCAAATGGATCTTCTCTCTTTATATCACATCAAACTACAACTTGCTTATTTGTTTAAAACCAAAAAAATCTAATCCTTGACATATAATCTAAATTTATCAACTTGCTAATGTGTATATATATATATAGTTGCAAAACCAAGAATTTTGTTAAATAGCACAAAACATATTCAATATACTCGCACAAAAATAAAGTTTAAGAAGAATTGTGCATATGCATATTGTGAAGGCAGAGAGGGAAATTTTATTAAAAATATTCAATAGTTATGTAGAAAAAGTACTCAATGTTATATATATTATAAATTTTTCAACGAATAATATTCAATTAACCATCCTTTAATTACTGTAGCTCGTAGTCTGTCCTTATATGGCGGGTCATGGTGAACCCTCCTTTTGGAACTAAAGGATATTTATTAGTGATACAGTAGGGTGTGTTTTAGATATGAAATAAAATATTTTTCAAATTTTTTGAACAATTTGATATAAGAAAATGGAAATATAACAAATACATTCATAATCTATGAGTAGTGAGTACTGTTTTTTCTACTGTTTGTGCTCGTGATTGCTTATTTAATAGTATGAGTCTAATTGTGTCAGACGTCAACATTGACTACATATAACAACTTTTCATTAAAATTAAACCAGCTTTATGGAATAAAATGTATGGTAAAAGACATATTATCTTTTTTTGTACTAATATATAGTATATAAAATACAAATTATTCAAAAATGACATGAGTGTAACACATTATTGAGTCTACAAATTTAACCTTCTATAGGCTATAATAATTGAGAAAATGTACAAATTTGCTGCAGTACTACATTTGAAATTACTCAACATTATCGTTCGTTATATTTTTGGTTTATTTATACTCTTCTTGTCAATGCAGCCAATAACACATATCAACGTATATTATGCACACTCTATATGTCCAAATTCTTCGATAAGAGGTTTGTTAAGAGTCAATGAAGGGAATAAATTAATGAGGCTTTTTCATAGATATAACGCTTTTCAAATATTATATTTATCAAAATTATATAATACAATACGATGCGTGATAAAGTGCTCCGTAACGAGCTGTAGGGATCAGTAAGAGATGACTGTGCATGGATTAATATTATTGGCGGAGTCTACGAGAAAATTAAATTAGCATATGATGTATTCTTGTTACAACATGTTTGGTATTAAATTGATAGTGACATTTTACCAGTTAAATTAATTCATGTTGAGACAAATTAATTTGACCCCCCAATTGATAAATGGTCCTAACGTGGCATCTCTTTCAATTTTGGGCCCTTTAATTATGGCAATTTCTATGGGCTTTTTTATGCAAATATCCCTTTTTAGATTAGTCTTTTAAATTTTGTTCTTATTTTTAAAAATTGAATAAATTATAGACCTTGAAAATGATATCTTTTCGGATAATGTTAGACTCGGATCTAATGCTTGCTTATATCAAACTTTTGTGTAACGTCTTCATAACTTACAAGCTCTTAGATCGTAATGTAACGTTTTCTAAGATTTTAATTTCCTCAAAAAGGTTATGTAGATTGTGGTTTGAAAACTGGGACATAGTAATGAACTCATAAAGATTAATGCTATTCTGAATCTTATAACAATATACTTCAACTGTTTCAATTTATGTGATACCGTTTGACTAGATACAAAGTTTAAGAAAAAAAAAACAAACGGCATTTTGTGATCTAGAACAAATCTTAGACATTTATTTGACTATCAATCACTTTATAAAGAATAAAAAGAAAAAATTTAAATTAAAAGTCTTCATTATAGAAAAGTAATATTTTTTCGAAATAATCTTAAAAAGAAAAATGTGTTACATAATTTGAGACGGAACGAGTTGTAAAGAGTCATTATAGTTTGGGATCACATCATAGGTCCAACACTCTTGGACTAACAATGTTTGCAAATTGCAACTGCCTTGGGCCTTCTAAATATCAAACAAATGGGCCTTGGGGTTGACAATCCATAAATTTAAAATATTGGGCTGAGATTCACCATTGGACTTTAGATTGGGCTGCTATTACACATGAATTATGCATATATGATATATCATACATCTATCGTCTATTTTCTATTTATGTGGTTAGATGTAACTTATGTTGTATGCACATGACACGTATGACTTAATTCTAATTTCAGTTTAAATTGATATTTACTTTTCTTTCTTCACAGTTTTATGGAATATCTTTTTTTACTATCGTACATTTGGGTGATTCTATGGTGAAAAGTCGCTTCACGGATATAATCAAAATTCAAACATATACTTACGTGCGTAATAGGACCATAGAAGTTAAATAGTCGTTTTGATACTAACCAACTATAGGTATCAAATAGGTGAGTTAGACTTAATCTAAACAGATTAAAATGAGCTAAGTTAATAAATGAACATATCATTAATCAGTTCAAACTTTAACAGATTATGATTTTCTGGACTAATTTTACCGCGATAACTAATGATTATCTTTTAATAGAAGTAAGGATAAGAAGTTCATAAAGTCTTACACCATACATAGTGTCAGCCATTACTTAAATTGCGCCTTTTCCAGAATATAAAGACTATATAATAGCATCATCACTCTGTACACAACAAAAACAATAATAATTGGCTAGTTCACCACAATATTACAAATAGCTGCCCAACTTAATTCAGATATGCACCGATCGATCAACTAGTTTACAAGTATGACCGAAATATATATAACTACGTATAAATACATATAATATATGTATACTTAATTTAAAGTATCTGTATATATTTTATACTTCTTTTAAAACTAGTTAGCCGAAATGTCTTAGCGCAAATAATTATCCCTTATGATTTTGTTTGTTATAAAATGACGACATTTAATTTGTTTTATCATAATAACTTCCCTTCAAATACAGACACATCCCATACTTATGTTACACACCGCCTTTGGGTTTCCTATTTTTATACTATTTCCTTCTCCAAATTATTTGTCTCCACGTTTTTCCTTTAATTAATTATTTTTATTTCTATACATTGTATTTTTCCTTAAAATGTCCATCATTCTTGTTATTAAAAAAATAATAATCTATAGTCAAGTCAAACCACTAACTAATATGGTGTGCTTGAATTTTTCAAGACATAGCCAGTTATGTATAGATAACATCATTAAAAATTCTCGTTATTAAAATAGGTTAGTCATATTAGATTCAATGTTGTGACAATAATATAGTAATTAATTAAAGCTTGTGTTCACCACCTAATTTTTATTTTTATTCTTGGTTAACAAGTGGCTATATGAGACAAAAATTAAATGACTAATTTTGCAAATGGTTAGCATAGGTACAACGTCTCAAGTATACTGTAGATGACGAATTTGGGCCCTATTTAAATGGGCCAATATGGGTCTAGAACTTTTTGAGGCCCGACAAGAAAGCAGGACAGATAAAAACCTCACGTGTGGGTGGGGTTTAAGGGGAAAATGTTGGCAAGGATTAGTCAAATTCAACAATCTGTTTTCTTATTTGCATTTATTGAAGGTGCCACACCTGTTGATGTTAAGTGTCTTGTTAACGCCAGACACGTGTGACTATGACATCCCGAGTGCTCGATTGTCAGGTTCCACAAACACGTTTTTGTTCAACCATCTGATATTCAAATTCCATTCATCATACGCTAAAACTTGATTTTGTTGAAGGTAAAATATCACGTACTAAAACATTTTTATTTTTGATGTGTGAATTTAAACAACCACATCCCTCAGTCATAGGGTTCCACGTAGGTATTCATGTCGAGTAAGTAGGTTAATTAGTAGAGATTAAACCCTAATAGATTTTGTATTCTCAAAGTATAAAACTAGAGATTACTAGTTCAAATTCATGTCGGGTAAGTAAGTAAATCAGTAGATACTGAAATATTTTATATTCTCAGAGTGCGAAATCCGAGATAATATGGCACCACGTACACAACACAAAGTGTGCGGGTATGCCGTCGCTCTTACAACTTTTCTCAATGGCAACCCATAACGTGACATTTCACGTGATTTTGCGTCCATAAATAAAGAAATGTGTTACATATATTGACTTCTTCTAAATAATAATTTAATTTAGCTCATCGTTAATTAATACTAACACAATTATTTAGTACGGCGCGCTATTTTTTCTACTTTGTCGATAGTCGGTATATTGTTTGACGTCCCACTTCAGTCCATTTGACCTAAAACTGACAGAACAATAATAATATACTCAATGTACGATATATATTTGTTTAGGTGACAACTAATTTTTAAATATTTTTTTGGGGAGCATAGATGATTTGTAGTTGTGATAAATGAAATGTACTGATTCAGTTATTTGGATTATGAACCCTGTCAATATCAAAATTGAACAACCTTCATTGAATATGTATTTAATTTAAGTAATAGTAGTCCAAATAATTGGCAACTGCAAGTTAATGTGCAGTATATATATGATAATACATATATACTATTCCAGTAAGGATTTTTAAGATTCTCAAAATAAAGGTACACAATATCTTTTACTCATTAGAATCAAATTACAACAGTTTCTGATTCCATCATGTGCCCATTTTCTATTTTGCTCACTCTTAATAAATAATTCCAACCATATGTAATTGCAGTAAAAAAAAAAAATCGCACTTTGGGTGTGTTTGATACAGAGGAAATATTTTCTAATGTTAGATAAGTAAACACAAAACATATTACATGAGGGATAGAGTGGGGTTCGAGGGCGGCAATAGTGGGATGGTGTCCCGATATGTCATATATATTATCGTAATAACAACCTGAATATGATTGAAGAATATTAGCTGTCATTACTAACGACTTTTTCACGTGGTAACCATCCATTAATAGTGATACTTTAGGGTTCGAGTGGAACCTTTATTTTTGTAATCTATAAGTGATAATATTTTATATATATATATATATATATATATAGCATTATGGCAAACTGTTGAAGTGCTAGCTAATAATTGAATCTAACGAGTTAACCAAAGACTCGTATCTTTATAATTATCTACAAATAAAATTGTGGCTATTAATTATAAACAGAGTCGATTACACATAATTAAGTTCAAGCTTGTACTGTTCATAATTAAAATCTTGACAACTAGAAATCATTTCATGAATATTATCCTGTCATTTGTACCTTCCAAAGAAAAAAGAAAAAAGAAAAAAGAAAACTTTGTTTTACATTTATTATTCTAGGACTATGATTTGGTAGAACCGTGTTTTATTTTCTTCTCTCTCATCTCCCGACAATGGTGATTAATATATATGTGTGATTAATAAGAGTAAAGATTATCATAATCTTTGTTAGTTTTGTGTTGACTAGATTATGGTAATGCATTATATTAGGCGGTAGCTATCTTTTTCGTCAAAATTTTTATATACTATCGTGATTAGTTTTCATGTATATATATTTTAGATGTTAAATTTCTCTAACTTCTTCATACATTTACCTATATTTATGTTCACTATTAAAAAAAAACTGAATTACCTATGAACTTCATTGATGGTTCATTGCTATTTTGCTCGTAGCTAACAAAATTTGTTGCTAAGTAGGATTAACGACAGATTTTGTCCTTTGGTTACAAAATTTGTCCATCACAAAATTTAATTTTTTTAGTTGAGATTTTGAATATCTATAGTGAAAATCGTAACTCAGTTAGTTAGTGAGATAGTATAGGAGGAAAAAAAGAAAGAACGGATATATAGGCAATGGAGAGTGAATGTTGCAATCACCAAGTCACACTCATTGTATTATGTATAGCCTATTGTCTCTCAGAAGTAACACTACATTTCAACTTCACCCTTTAAAAAATTCCTCCTTTCCCTCAATTGGATCACATCTTTGATCAATCAACTTTTATTTATGTTATTTTTATAATGAAGATTCTTGCGTCGATCCGTTTAGGGAGCAAAGTTTTATCTAATAAAAATATCAACCATCTCAATACATCCATGGGTGATTTTCAATCAACTTCATCCACTCTCACTATCACTATTATTGTTACATGATGATGATGATATAAATTAAATTGCCATAAAGGAACCCTGCCCTAATTAAGTATGTTATGGTTGTCAATCATATTAAATATTCTTGCTTATTAGCTAACTCTTTATACTATTAAGATCTTTTTTACACTTCTTTTCAGCAAGAATTTGGATTTAGTTAGGCTGCAATACAAATACTAGACATCGAATAGAAGATAAAAAAAAAAAAAATCCATTTCAAGCAAATAGATGTTTGGTTTATCATGTGATTCTAAGTTAATTTTGTCTAGTTGTTCAAATAAACCATAAATTCACTAAAAAATTTAAATTCATTTCATCTTTTAGCCATTTGCAACAAGAAGAAAAAAGAAGAGCAGAAAATAACCAACAACAAAACAAAACTGATGATATAGTAATAATTATTATGCTAAACATTAATGCAACATGATTATTATTAGTACAAAAAATAATAGGTTAAAATGTGTTAACTCAAATAATCAGGACAAAATACACAGATGTGCATGCGGATTTGCTAACAAAAAGAAATTAAAAAGGACCAGTTTAGGCTATTGTACAATTCCACTGCCTCCATTCACTTTTATCTGTCTATATTTTTGAATTTGCACGATTCTTAAGAAATATCAATTAGTATGAATATTTTATCATAATATCTATATTAACCAGTGTATAGTCTTAGAATTTGGGAAATAATTAGAGAATAAATAATTAATATTGAGAGTAAAACAAAATACAATAATACAATTTGCTCAATATATTAAAAGTGAAATAAAAATGAACAAGAGAATAATTTTTACCTTGAGACTTCTTTCACTTCTACAACTTTTTTTTTTGTTTTCCATGTGGTGTTCGTAGCCCATATTTTCGACTAAATTTGGACCGCCCACTGCAGAGCTCTTTCGGGAGTGATGCTCCCAACTGGATTTTCTCCATACTTAGGCTTGAACCCGATATCTCTACCACTTATTTACAACTTAAACAATGATAATTAGTATAATTAAGAATTTAAGATATGTTTGACTCCTAATGAAGGGTACATCCAATTTAGACTGTTCTTATCTGTTAAGTATTACCTAAGATAATCTTCAAGGATCAAATGGATTCATGAAGATTAGCCTTTGATTTTGTGCTTTATTTATTGATTGTGAAAAATAAAAAAATCCACATTAATCTGAAAATTTATTTTTATTTTTTTTAAAAAAAGTTGGAATTTCACATGTGAAAGATGACGTGGACGTGGATTCGTGATGTGTGATTGGGATTCACATCTGGGGTGGGCCATTAATGTAATATACTACACATATTCACAATTTTCATCAAGTCAACGACACGTGGCGATATTCTAGACATGTCCCCCTTTCATCGATTTTTATTTTATTTATTTTATTTTATATTTTCCGGATTTTAGGCTTTTTGTGTAATCGCGATTTTATGGATGATTAATCTTATCTTTATCAAATGTTTTTTTTTCTTGTAACGTTTCATTAAATATGTTATTATTGTATTATTTCTTGTGATCATGTAATACTTTTTTTTCTTTGTTGGGAAATGAAACAAATACAACAAAATTAAAAGCTAAAATTAAATCTAGGATATAATGTGATAATTATAAAAGATATAAAAGAATTCCATTACTCGTTTTTTTTCCTCCATCTTTGATAATATTAATTGATTTTTTTTATATTATTAAAACAAAATGAAAAGAAAAAGCGGCATTTCACACAATTGCATTTCGTGGTTACACCTTTTTTAAAATTTTTTTTTTTTTGCTAAATATAGTCTTCAAATAGTATGGAAGTTTTAAAAAGAATTACTAAAAGGTGAGTTCTTAGTGGCCTTCAAGAAGTCTAGGTTTGTGTGTAGATTATCTTCGAAAGTGTACTATGGGACGCAATTATAGATTTCTCCTTACAGTCGAGTGACTTTCGGCTCTTTCAGGGGACGACGTCGAATTACCTTGTAAATTGACTTCACCACAAGATCAATTAATATACTTTAACACACAATTTGATATTTAGTTAAAATTTTAATGACATATAATGTGCTTATATTTATATTTCGTGTCGAAAAATATGAAAGACAAACTAAGCAAAGTTACGTGTCAATAAGAGAGAGATAATAGATAAGGCAATCCCTAGTAGAAGATATTAACAACCAAAAAAAAAGGAGGATATTTCGCAGCATGTTCCTATGGTGAAAGTCAAGAAATTATTTTGGATTTGTTGAAAAAATGTAAAGAGAAGACAAATATAGATGATGATGATGATGATATATACGGTTGGTTGCAACTACACTACATAAACACACAAAAAAAGCCCAAATTAAAGGACTACTAACACAACCCTCAAATGTCAAAATCCTAACCCCACCAACAATATTGTATCCTTATCTTTAATAAGAGTTTTTGAATTCGAATCTTAAATATGATACTGTTCTCCTATATGTGATTTTCTAGCACTAATTAAGATTTGGTCAGATTTCAATTTGAATATGGAAATATAGATGCAAAATAAGGAAAAGAAAAATCCAAATCCATAACAACAAAATAAAGACGTTGAAGTGGAAAAATAAGTAAAATATATATAAACGTTTTCTTTAATTTGATTTCAGCTTATATAAAGTTTAATTAATAGACACACAGATCCTACATGACAAATCTCACTCGATTTCTGTAGGATGTGTGCATTTCATGACGCAATTTGTCATATAAGACATGCGTATCTACTTATTCAACTTTATGATCGTTTAAATATCAACTTATATACACCAAAAAGTTAATAGACTTAAATGTTAGCTGAAGTCAAATTGAAGATGATGTTTTAAAATATGTATATGTTACGAATTCAATCCTCGAATATATATTCATTTTTAGTATGGAACATTTCAGTTTTGAGACTATTTTAGATTTAATCGAATTCAAATACAAATATCGAGTGTCGGGTGAAAAAAACAAAACAAAAAGTTGTACATCCCTACTCACTTTCTCTCCACATAAGGCAAGAAATGGAAGAAAGAAAATCTGGCTTTCATTTTCTTTTAGTGAAATTTTGTCTGAGGAATTGTCCCTCTCTTAGGTCTGGCCTTGTCTTGAAAGCATTGGCTACTCTCAGTAGAGACCCCTCCCTTCTCTGCTGCTAATGTTTTTTGTTTGTTTCTTATGTTTTAATATTTTTAAAGGGAGGGAACATTTTCTGAGTACAAAAATCATCATTATCTTATCTGTCCTTTATTATTCACTCTTTATATAAATTAAATAAATACTTATAAGATATATAATAAACATGGACCACTATTTATTTATTTGCTTTTTCCACTATCTGCATCAAACCCTTTGTCTTTTAACCACTTTTATGAACTATATACTTCCATCACCTAACCAGTCAAAGATGCTCACTTTTTCCCCCCTTTCTCTCTAGCTCTTTTATGTACCCAATTTTTTTACATTTTCATTTTTAATATTGTAGTGTTCTGTTTATTTTCGTGTACCTCAATTAATTTTATCGGATAACTATTACTTTCCACCAGCAATAGTTATCAAATAACTTTATCCATCAAGTCTAAGATTGATAGAAAAAATCACGTTGTGTTTTTTTTTTTCCACCGAGTTTTGAACCTGAAACCTCAAGATTCTCAACCAATTTATTGACCATTAGGCCCAACTCTTGAGTGCTTCTTACATGTTAGCTCTTCAAATATTCAAAATATTGTTTGGTTTGATATAATATTTATGAAAAAAAGAATAGATTTTTGAAATTATGATCTAAAGAAATTTTAGTTATTTATATGATTATAAATTGTTTCTTCTATATATTTTAGATATTTGTATGACACAAAGTTTAATATATATTTTTGGAACAATAACTTTGTAGCTCGTTTCATTCCCTATAACATGATTTTCCATCCTACTTTTGAATCAGCTCGCTAGGAAAATGCACGATGAAGAGCGAATTTTCATCGAAAAAACATGATATTTCACCCTACTTCTGAATCAGCTTGCTAGGAAAATGCTCGATGAGGATTGGATTTCCATCGAAATAGTTGAAGCACCACTGATTTTTTTTTTCTCATTGGTCATCCAAAATATCTGTGAGAATGAAATCCCTGAACATTTTTCGATGAGAAAATTTAATTGAAAAATAAGTAACGTTTTAGACTTTTAGTTGTTGTTTCTTTGTCTTGATTTTTTAAAGCGACAACGTTTTGAGATAATTTTCATTTATTAAAACAATATTTATTTTAAAATGGACGGATAATAGATAAATACTTTTTGCTTATATAAAACTCACTTTTCTAAATGTGGGAAAGATTTTAATTATATGAAAACGACTTTTAAAAAAAAATAAAATTAAAAAGATAATAATATCAATTATTATAGACAGGAGGGAGTAATTGTTATGGTCTGAATATCCTGCATAGGAGAAAAGAATCATGGTTATTAAGAGTCAGTTAATCAGTTAATTACCAAAAAAGAAAACAAAACGTAATATTTTAATGTTCACATTTTTTTAATTCATCAATTATAAATAACAAGATTATAAACAGAATAATTGACAAACATTTCTTAATTTTTTTTAAAAAATAATTCAAACCTTACTTCAATGATTTTTTTCATGACAAAGTACTAACACAAAATTTTGAGTTTTTTCTTTTTTGGACATCATGTGACTTTTAGGATATCTACGTGATTAGATGCATAGCCTTATGTTATATAGATGCATATTTATTTTTTTGTATTTTTCATTTGACAGATGAGATAAAAAGAATAATATTTACGAGATAAAATTTGTAATTAACTTTATTCTATATATATTTTGCAGTATTAGATATCATTTCTTGTTTTGTACAAGGGATAAAGAATATCAATCTCATTTTTTTTTACACTAATGTCTATATTTATTCCATCATTTTGTATCGTATGATATCGCCTTATATTCCAAAAGTACACCTCTTTCATGGCTTCTTCTGGAAAAAAAATCAAGAATCCCAAAGGATGATGCAATGTTCTAGAAGTGTATTCAAAGAATTTGTTAGAAGATAAAACTTGAGAGCTTATTAATGAATTTGCTCTTTTCTATGACCAAACGCCTAATAAGACGCTAAAATTGAGACGTAAGACACTTAAATTGGGATGAAATATTTTTCCCTCTCTCATCAAAAGTCTCACTATTTGATTTTGGATCCCCTAAGTTCTATTATATACATTGAACTTTTACTTCAATCGAACAACTTTATAGAAGAAATTGACTGGAGCTGAGTTGTAGTTAACACTTTAATCTTTTAGTTTAGTTTCACGAGGTATAAAGATTAGTTTAAGTGGTAGCTCAATTATAAGTAACACAAAGTTGATTTACTTTTCCCCCTGAAAATAATGCTATACATACTAGTACTAAACTACTACTACTAATAATACTTTTGGATTAGAATAATAATTAAAAAAATGACAAAACTTACCTAAAGTTAACTTTCTAGCTTCCATTCATGATGTATCGAAAAAAGAAATCATCCCAAAATAAGTGTTGATTAAAAAAATCAAGACAAAAAAAATTGGAGTAATGATTGTTTCTAATTGTATACACTTATTTTGGAACGGACGAAGTACGGTTTTGGGACGTGGCTCATGAGAGTTCAATGGGCAGGATTCCTGCCCCAAAATAAGAAAATAATTCCCACAAAATGTGTACTCAATTTGCAATGAAACAAACAAAAAAAAAAAGTGGCAATTTAACTAAAGGTAGAAGCTTTTTTTTTAGAATAGGAACTGTTTTTTTTCTTTTTGTACATGGCTAAATTCAAGATTCTACCATTATGAAGAACAAGTTAAATTCTACAAAGACTTAAATACCAAGATTTAAAGTGAATTTAAAAAAAACCCATAAAATTGGCTTGGGTCAACCTAACCAAGATGATCTTAATAATTATCTCTAGCACTAAAATTGATCCTCTCTCAAAAGAAACTTGTGCTAGCTAATTTAAACTTTTTAGTTCATGTTGTTCCATTGCTTGTGTCCTGGCACCCATTTTGGGCATTTGGGGCTAAAGTAGTTTGACACTACTTTTGAATTCAATAGCTCAACAATGGGTTCAAATTTCACACATCTTGGTGTCTTGTACTGATTTATTGAAGCACCTAAACTTATAGCATAGTCCATTAACTTGTCAAAAGTACCACTTTCAACAATCTTGATTTCCAATGGCCCGATGGACTTGTCCGAGGCACGTCCCTGACGGTATACACTGTTGAGGGACTCTTCAATAGTGAGGCAACAATCTTCGAAAACAGATGGAGGAACTGGGGTTGATCCATTCACATTCAGCTCCCAGTATAACACATAATGCCCTGGAATTGTTGTTGTTGTATCAGCATAACTTGTGTATTCTGTCACATGCGCATCAAATGGCATAAGATGTGTGACTGCATTTTTTACTGCATTTTGTAGTTCAACTTCATCTGTCTTATCTGAATCAATACTTAACACCACATTCTTCCTACAGATGAAGTTGAATTGAGGCGCGTTGTTCTTGAATCCAGCTACACGTAGCACATCGCCTACACGATACCTATAAAGCCCTGAAAAAAAAGGATCAAAGATTAATAAACCAGTACGAATAAAACTCAAGAAAATTCTTTTTTTTAAAAAAAATTGACCTAATATGTAACTTACCAGCATATGTTGTGACAATAAGCTCATACTCTTGCCCAATCTTGACATCAACTAAATCAACCAATTCTTGTTGTTCTTTCTCATTAAGTGATTTAGGCATGGAAATAGAATTCGTCACACCGTTGTTTCGATGAACAGGCAAGAATTCAAAATACCCCATAGTAGGAATAAGGGTATAAGCAACTTCACTAGGCTTACAAAGGGGGTTCAAATTGACACCAAAATAGCACTCAGAAGAAGCATACATAGTGCAAACAAGAGGCAAACCATTGCTATAGTAATCAAGAGTTGGTATATATTGTGACATAGTACCAGTCACAATGACATCTATGTATTTGGTATTAGGCCACAATCTAGTAATAATCCCTTGCCATGAATCTTTACTACATTCAGCCTCAACAAAATCAGCTAAATTTTTATCTGGTTTAAGGATCTTCATCACCGCCTCTCGTACTGAGAGGTCAGTGATTTGGGAATTAATGGTTCCGGCTCTGATATCATGACAAAGAAGTGGCCAATGCTTTTCTAGGAATCGAATAGCACGGATAAAACCTGAGGCAAAAACAGCCCCAACACGAAGAACTTCTTTGTTTTGGCATAGACCACAAAGCATTTGGGAATACATACTTTGGTATGAATCAGAACAGAGAATCGTATCGTTTGGGCTCGTGTAGTTAGTGTATGGATCAGGACGCCTATTTTTGAAATGAGGGCTTTTATAATAACTTGTTAGAACAGGACGAGCTGGTAATCCACCTGGTGTTTTAGCCTCTGATTTTATGAACAAAAAATACATTCCTTTTCCTTTTTCAAGGTCTGGAACAAATTGACTCATCACAGGCATTAAAAGACTGTAAAGCTGTGATCTTCTTGCAAGTTCCTCCTCAATCGTTGGCATCAGTTTTCGTTCCCCACCAGACGTACCGGAACTGCACAACCATGAAATTGCATCTTTAAGAATACTAATTAAAATACATGCACGAAACACGTTGACAACAGTTTTGATATTTTTTTATACTTAATAGTAAAACGAAAACCATAGAGACGATGGCAAACCTTGTTAAAAACTCAGAGATGGGTTGAGAGCAGAGGATTTGAGATTTATCGCCATTGGCGATACGAGTGATATCAGACTGAATATCCTCATAAGTAATAGCAGGCATGATTTTCTTGAAATTTTCTCTATCAATATGACCATTAAGGCCATGGCGCTGCAAATACTCAACATGAGCATTTTTTGTTAGTATTTCAGCAAGGACTTTCTTTTGAATTTCATCAGCATTTGTGGTAACTTCTTCAATAAAATGAAGAACTTGCTTGTTGTTTTCAGTAACAACATCTGATTTTGGTGCCTCAGGCATGGTTTCTTTTAATTAACAAAAGTGAACAATATTTTGTGAAGAAAAAGAGAGAGTTTGTTATAAAGGAGAAAGAAGTGTTTATGTGATTTTTGTTTTTTTGGTTTGGTGTGGGTGTAGGTTGTTAGTAGAATGGGGCTTTATATAGAGGGATGTTTGTGTTGAAATGTAGCCTGTGGTGCATTTTGTATTTCCATATTTAAAAGTGCAGAGGAGAAACTAATACAGTACCAAAATCCAAATATATTTTTTTTTCTTCCTTTTTTTGGGTGTGTGGATAGGATTAAGAAGCATATGCTTTTCTTTTTTTTTTTCCATCTGGGTCAGGTAAGTGGTACTCGCATCGGAGCCTAACTATTTTGGATATGTGTTGTGTAGGGCTCCATTCGGAGGGAAGGACTCTCCATCAAGGATTTTTCCATATCCAGATCTTAAAATTAAAATTAAGGAAAAAACAACTTCATCCACTGCACTACATCTTTCGGTGAAAAAGCATATGCTTTTGTGAATAACAGATAAATACATTTTTTATATTGTAGTACAGGTGAGTTAGATAGGCTACCTAAACTTGGTTTCTTCATTTCGTACCATAATTTTCTAGTACTTTCTTTGTTTTAATTGATTCGTCTTTTTTTTTATCTTTTTAGTATGTTATGAATAAAAGAATGCCTTTTAAAAAAATATAATTTGACATTTCACATTAGAGAGTAAATATTTTTAAGAACAAAGATTAAGAAGTACTATTTTTTTTTTCCTTTTTTGGTGTGGGGATATGATTTTGATTTTTTTCTTCCTTTTTTGGTGTGGGATAGGATTTTTATTTTTGGGTAATTTACATATGTTTTTTTTTTTAATTTATCAATTTTTTTCCTTTTTTAGTATGTTTACGCAAGAATGCCTCTTTTTATAATTTGACATGACATTTTTAAGAACAATTAGTTTAAACTTCAAAAGTATATATATTTTTTTTTTTTTGTGGCTGTGGATAGGATATATACATGGGTCTTTATGTCAATTTGCTTTTTGGAAAATTGAAAACATGCATTTGTGACTAACAAAGACATACAACTTTCATGCCTTTATATACGTTGTTGTCATAATTGCGACTTAGAGTACGTATTTAAGATTCCTCCAGAGAGTGTCCGGTACTGAGAAAAATATTTTATAATTTCTTTTAATATTTTCAATTGGTTAATTTTTTTGTAAAAAATAATTTCGATAGAAAAACAAATTACTTAAAAATGAAAAGAATTTTTTCTATCCGAAGTATAAAAAATAAATTTCATAAGTAACATTCTATTGTCCTCTTGATCCTCTAACACACTTCATTTTTATCTCACCCATGTAGTTCACATCCCCACCACCCCATACCCCTATTATCATCCCCTCTCCCATAATATTTATCGATATTATGTATACAATACTAATTAAAATCCTATATCTATTTTCTGAAAAATATTTTCCTTTCGTAACGTACACACCATAATCATGTATTTTTAGAGCAAAGTTCTCTAATTGTCTTTATAAGCCGTTGTTGTCTTTTACTAATACACAATTAAAGCCAAATTTGGATTTTTATTTGTACAATTTCCGGACACCTTATCCATTTGCCCCAATTTCTTTTCTGCGAGTTAATGATAGTTTAAAATACATTATTACTTCTAAAATAGTAAGTAATTATTACTAATAAAACATGAAAATAGTAACAAGATAAAATAGACACGTTACCTGCCATACCCTATAAAGTCTTAACTTAAAATAAACTTATAATGTAGTGTATATTTTTACACTAATACGGCAGATAATTAAGTTGGATTTTACAAAAAATGATTTAAGAAAAATTACCAAATATAGCTAACTACAACACTAACTTTTACTTTATCCAAAAGCTTGTGCATAAAATTTTAAACCTTTCATACACCAACCAACCAAATAGAAAATTCCTTTTCTATCTTTACTTTTATTTTTTCTAAATTTTGCATTAGCTGTCATGGAGAGGGGTGGGGTTTCGGAGAAACCCTTAGTAGAAAGGATATTTTTTAATAACTTGATAATTTGACTAGTTAAAGGTTATTTTTTGAGCTAAAAACGTAATAATTTTAATATTTTTAAATAAATAGTATAACAAAAGACAAAATTATCTAATAGTTTAAAATATTTCGATCATTTTCCGTATTACTTCTTATTTAGAAGTGAGAGTTGGAAAGGACCAACATTGCATTAATACTCTTGTACAACATGCATACAATTTTGTACATTAACTTTTCATTGCATTAATTAGTTGTACAATGTGCAAAAACAATTGTACATTAATAGAAGGACTAACACCAAGGACTAACATTGCAATTATTATTATTACTCATTAGTCCTTATTAGAATTATTATTATTACTCATTAATCCTTATTAGAATTATTATTATTACTCATTAATCCTTATTAGAATTATTATTATTACTCATTTGGCTTCATCTACTTCTACTTTTTCTACACATATTTTTCTTTAATAAAATAATTATTGCCTCCATTTTTTTTAAAATTTTTAACATTTATTTTTAATTTTAAAACATTGAAAATTTTATGTTAAAAATTTAAATAATAGAAACAATGATTTATTTAACTTTTATCATCATCAATACAACTAATTTATTTGACGTTTTTTCTTAATCTTCATCTCATCATTAATGTTATTTATATAATTTTCTTAAATCACTTATTTTTTCTTTTTTAACTCTTTTTTTATATATATAAAAGTTGGATATGTAAATGATGATGTCACATTTCTTAGAAGCTAACATTACTATTTATTTAATTTGTCCAAATTTAAAAAAAAAAATTAAGATATCATACGCAAATTTATGGTTAAACTTAAACTATTTGATTCTCGAAAAATAAAAAGTCTCACATAAAATGGGACAGACGAAGGATAAATCTCAATTAAATTTATTTCACTTTTTTTTTTCCATTTTTAGCATAATTTTTCAAGTTGGATTTCTAGGAATTCTATAGTAGACCCATTTAAATTTTACTTTTTTGTTTTAAATTAGAGAACTTGGCCGCACTTCGCGCGATCATTTAAATTAAATATTTTTTTTTAATTTTATATTTACTTTGTTGTTTAATCGTAATATTATTATTTGTCTTAATAATATGAAGATTGTGAAAAAAAATAAAGCTTCACAAATTTTACATCTATTAAATGAGGAAGAATATATTTTTTATCAAATAAGTTAAAATATATTTGCTAATAATAAATTCTTCCATTGCATGAAGTTCATCCTTTAATATATAATATATATTTCGGTCTACCATTCTCCTTAAATGTCTAAGAAATATCTCATAATGTCAAATAAGACTGTAATACTCTCTCTTTCCCTAATTACTTCTCCACTTTTAAATTTACGCATTTATTAAGAAATCAATTAATGACATAGTCAGTTTATCATTTTACCCCTATTAATTATAAAGTAGATGAAAATTTCTGCAATTTTCAAAGTAATTGGTCATTTAATTGAGGGTATAATAGGTAAAAAAATATTCTTTCTTGATTTGTCAAAATGGACAAGTAATTAGAGACAACTACAAAAGGAAAAGTAAACAAGTAATTAGGGACAGAGGGAGTACTAAACAAATGCATCAACAAATGAAATTTATATTAAAAATATATTGAATAATGACATAAAGATACCTTAATAGAATTTCCTATCCATTTACAAAAAAAAATAAAAATGTCACCCTTTCAATTTCGTTATATCTTCTTATTTAGTAAAAGAATCATCATTTATTATATTTTACTCCACCTTCATTTGTACCGTCAGAGTTTTAAGAATAAACATTAAATTTTAAATTGAAATAAAATTCATTGAAAAATGACAGAAAAAATAATAATTGTATATGAAAATTAAAATAAGGTGCAAGAAAAGCCTTTTCACAATAATTTTTTCAAATATATTGACAACAATTAAAATGAAGCTGTTATTTTATCTTTAAAATTAAGTTTGATTGAATTGAATTAGTACAATGAGAAAAAATATTAAACTAATAACCTTTTGATGTTATTAAATGCATTCTATTTTTAATTGAGTAGTAGATTAAAAGTTCCGAATTAGGATATTACAATAATATCTTACTCTCTCCTTAATTATTATGGTATTGCAAACATTTTTTTTCCTTAAATCGTGATTCATTTTCCATTTACAGTTATATCCAATTAATTTCTAATGTATTGAATGTGGTTATGGGATATTGAAATAATATCTTTATTTTTCCTTAATCATAATAAAATTATAATTTAACATTTATTTTTCTGAAATGATAATTTTGTTTTAATTCCTAGAACATGTTGTTTACTATATTGAATGTAATTATAATAAAACATATTGTATTTAGTATGACAAAAGAACTCAAAAATTGGAGAAATTAGATAAATAGTAATCTTAACTTATAAGAAATGTCACATCATCATTTACATATCCAACTTTATATATATAAAAGAGTTAAAAAAGAAAAAATAAGTGATTAAACAAAATTATATAAATAACATTAATGATAAGATGGAGATTAAGAAAAAACGTCAAAAAAATTAGTAGTATTGATGATGATAAAAGTTAAATAAATCATTTTTTCTATTATTAAAATTTTTAACATAAAATTTCCAATCTTTTAAAATTAAAAATAAAGCTTAAAAAAAAATCGAGGCAATAATTATTTTAAAGAAAATATAACCAAAATTGTCAAAAAAAAATAAAAAAAATAAGTAACTATCTATTAGTAAGAATGGTGTCACTACATTTTCTATTTTAACTTTATTGTTACGTATGGATAGAAACTTTTACATGAAGAAATGATCCAAAAAATTAAAAATAATGATTCCTTAAATGGTGATCCTTTTTCCATTTACAGCTTTTCAATTAATTTTTAATGTATTATATATGCTTATGGATATTGAAATAATAATTTTATCTTTCCTTAATCATAATAAATTATATTTTAACCTTTGTTTTTGTGAAATGATAATTTTCTTTTCATTCGTACAACATATTGATTAATATATTAAATATAATTATAATAAAACATGTTGTATTTAGTATGACAAAAGAATTCAAAAATTTTAAAAATTATAGAAATAGTAATCCTAACTTCTAATAAATGTCACAAATATATATATATATATATATATATATATATATATATCTAAGAAAATGATATAAATTACATTAATGATGAAATGAAGATTAAGAAAACAAGTAAAACAAATTAATAATAATATTGATGATGATAGGAGTTAAATAAATCATTTTTTATATTTTGTAAATTTTCAATATAAATTTTTCAGTCTTTTAAAATTAGAAAATGCTAAAAAAATTAAACTAAAACTAAAAATCGAGGCAACAATTATTTAAAGGAAAAATAACAAAAAATGTCGAAACATTGATCGAATAAATAAGTATCTATTGCTAAGAAGGTGTCACCCCACATTTTCTATTTTAGCTTTATTATTACATATAGATAGAAACTTTAAGATGAAGAATGATCCAAAAATTTTAAAAATAACAAATCAATTATGTAAAAATACATGTGTAATTCTTATAAAGTTATAATAACTAATTTCTTCAAATAAATAATTAAATGAAAGAAAAAAAAGTAATTAAGAAAATAATATAAATAACACTAATTATGAGATTAATAGCATTGATGAGGAAAGGAACTAAATATGATCATCCTTTTAAATTCTTTTTTAAGAAAATATATATAAACTTTAATTAAAGATAAATAAGAGAAAAAAAACTTTAATTAAAGATACAAAAAATCAAGACAAAATAAAAGAAGAAAGAAATTAGAAGAATAATGAGGTTGAAAGAAATAATATCTAATTTTCTCTCTTTTCAAGTCACAAAATAAATTTTTGCTTGTTCTCCTCCTAATTTGATACGAATTCCATAAATAGAATGATTTTTTCTCCAAATAATTTTTCTTACCCTTTGAAACACTAATTAGGCTTCTTATAAATTTCTCAATCACAATGAATTTTCTCTCCTTGTAGGAGGAATAAACATTTTTTCAAAATGTCTTTTATTTTGAAAAGAATTTTTTGTTACATAATCTCTTTCTTTACATCAATGTCTTCACAAGAATAATGAGATATTCTCTCTTTCTCTTTTGTTAAAAAAGTCACATGACCTAGAAATTTGATGGACATCTTAGCGACAAAAGTTGATACCATATATTGATCATTATCGTCAGAAGAAGAAGAACCAAAGTAAAGAAATTTGTTCTTATTTGTTACAAATGCTCAACTATTTTGTTTTTATTTTATAGGCTAAATAATTATAAACAATTATAAAAAATGAATAGTTTTTATCTTTTCATCTTCCATTTTTATTTACTTAAATCTATATTAGTGTAATGGATGTTATAAAGGCCATAATTAATCGGGTATGACATAAATACTTTTTTTTTAAATACAAATAAAAAATACAAAACAAAGATAAAATGTCAAAAAAAAGAAAAAAATATGAATACAAATACTGGTCATAGAGAGATGCCACATCAAATTGTCAATATTCAACTTTATATATACATATATAGGTTCATGCCCTTAGATGTTATTTTATTACTTTAGCTGACATCGACATTTTTGTAAATCTGATATCTACTTTGGAACATTTTATAATGTGGCATAGGCTGACAATTCAGATCATAAATTTAAAATAATAAAATTTAATTTATTATAATACTAATATCAATATCATATATATATATATATATATATATATATATCATTTAAAAAATATATAAAAAGTATTATGAATTGTAATAATTAACCGTTTTTTTTTTAAATCATATAACTAATTTGATTTACACTCCAAAATTCATAGGTGTCACATAATTTACACATTAATTCTTCATTACTTAATATATGTAATTATATCAATGACATATAAATTGAAATTAAAAAATACATATTTTATTTGAAAATCACGTAATAGTACTATAAGATATAATAATTAACAACTTAACATATTTTAAAATTTTAGTTGACTCTCCAAATTCCATATGTCTCATGTAATTGAGACAGAGAAAAACATATATTGGTTTAAAATTAATAAAAATATTATAAATTATAATAATTAACAACTTAAAATTTATAAAAAAAATCCTTTCAAAATTTTTAGTTGGCTCTCCAAATTCAACCGGTATTACAATAATTAAAACATAGAAATTAACATAGATTGGACTCCTGCTGACATTGATGTTTCCTTTTTCTAAATTTTTTCTTTTATAGTTTATATAAATAATTTTTTTATGTAAAAAGTATTATAAATCATAATAATTAATAGCTTAAAATATTTCAAAACATATAAAAAGTTTTTGTTAACGTTCAAAATTTCATCTATACTGCATAAATTGGGAGAAATATAGATATATAGATATTTTAAGTTGCTAATTATTGTGAGTTATAGTACGCTTTATGTAATTTTCATATATATTACTCTGTCCTGATTTATGTGATACAAATGAAATTTCAAAAGTCAATGAATTTTTTATAAGTTTTTTTTTATATTAACTTGTTGATTATTGTGATTTCTAATATATTTACGTAAAACATACTCGAAATACAAATAATTAGCAACTTAAAATATATAAAAACATACTAAAAAATTGATTAATTTCAAATTTCATATGTACCACATAAATTAAAAAAAAACAAGAATATATATCGTACGCGTCTGCTGGCAAGACGGTCTCATATCTAGTAAATAAATAATTGTCGGCTATATGAGTTAGGCGAGCACATCGTGTGCTTGTCGTATGTCGTACAATGAAAAATTAAGAAATTTGTTACGAAATAAAGGAGGTGTATTTAATTTTTGAAAAATATATTTACATGAAAACTTCATTATATTTTACACTAATTTATAAAAACATTTTAATTACAAGATATATAACTGTGCTATGACTACATTACTGATTTTACACAAAAAAAGAAGAAGGTGCAAGTAGGAAAAATGGAAGGTGAAATTACAAAAATGAGAATCGAACTCTCTAATTAATAAAGTGAAAGTTCAAGTATCTAATCAAGCGAGCTACTAAGAATTCAATTTTGGTATATACATATTCCTTGTTATTTTTCAGCTTGATTTTGATTTTGAGCTTGTCATGTGTCTTTTTATCTAAATTAAGGAAAAAATAGCGTCAAATTAAAGTATAATGAGAGGAATATAAGACACAAACCATAACATGAGCGTTATATTTGGATCGAAAATATAACAAAGAGTTTATTTAAAATATTTCCTATCATACAGAGATATATTTAATCCTTTTCCGATTAAATAACGTCCAAGGTGGTACGGATGTGAGTTTTCGGTGTACATTGTCCAAGGTGGAAAGATGACAGCTGGACGAAAGACACGTGTAGTATCAGAAATGTATTATGTACCCACTTGACAACTGTTCCACGTCAGATGTTTGACACGTGTACGCATAGGAGTCACTGATGTCAAATGCTTTCGTGGGGTATTCCTCCGTCTATTTTTACTTGTTCTGTTTGACTTCATACGGTTTTTAAGAAATTCAAAATAATAGATAATATTACGTTATTTCACCGTGACGGTAGAAAATGAATAAAGTATTTATTTTTACTTGTTCTGTTTGACTTCATACGTTTTTTAAGAAATTCAAAATAATAGATAATATTACGTTATTTCACCGTGACGTTAGAAAATGAATAAAATATTTAAAACAAGCGTGAAGTACTAAGAAAATAGTAAATTATTTTTTAATTTTTTAATCTGAACATGTAAAATATGATAGCGATTTCTAATTAAAATACCACTTTAATTTCTTCTTTCTTCACGTAATTTAATAGTAGTATTAGGCTATTAGCGTACGTATACATACCATGTTCTAGATTTCTTTTATCACTTGATAAACTCTACTTTTTGTTCTCTCCCTTTCAACATTATCAAAGTAGTAACTTTTCAGTTTTCATAGCTTGATTGATAACGTATTTGGTAATTGATATGCTTTATTTAAGTCAAGAATCTATTGGAAAATAATTTTTGTATTTTATGATATAAGAGTAAAGTTACATACACATCACCATTATTGTGAGATTGCACTGATATATGTTATTGTACTTGTTTGATTGACAATACAGGGTGAAATATTTCGCTTGTAATACATAGTTAGGATCCGGCACTCTTAATTAATATTTCTCAATTCTTGAGGATATGTAAAAGAGAATTATGATTGATAATTTGTGATGTTATAGTTGTTCAAATATCAATAAAGCGTAAAATAATCAAAATAATCTTTAATTGATATTTTATAAGATTATGTGTAAAAGATAATCACGACAGATAATTTGAGACGTACAACGTATCAACTAGCTAAGATTTGTTTCAACTTATCACCTATTGCATGTCTATTAATTAAACAAACTTGGGTTCTTTAAACAGGACATATTCATAAAGCAACTAGAAATTGAGGATAAAAAGGACATATTCATGAAGCAAAGTCAACACGAAGCAACTAGAAATTGTGTCGTATAGTTTTCAATTCTTGATAAATTTCAAAGAAAGAAATATGCGCACAAATTTAAACACCTAGCTAAAGAACCCAAGTTTGTTTAATTAATAGACATGCAATAGGTAATAAGTTGAAACAAATCTTAGGTAGTTGTACGTCTCAAATTATCTGTCATGATTCTCTTTTACACATAATCTTATGAAATATCAATTAAGGAGTAATTTTGGTTATTTTACCCTTTATTGATATTTGAACAGCTATAACATCACAAATTATCAATCATAATTCTCTTTTACATATCCTCAAGAATTGAGAAATATTAATTAAGAGTTGGTTTTGACTATTTCTTCTTTCAATGGTATTTGAACAACTATAATATCACACATAGTTGAGACTAATCATATTCATATTTTAACCAAAAAAATAAATAAAAATCGTATTCATATTGATCAATGAATTACCATAAAAAGCAATTAAAAACATGGGGTATATTTGCTCTCGAAAACTAAATTTCTAATTGATAAGTAACATAGACACGTCGCACCGTCAAGCAAAATTTGTTTGAGAGAAAAATCTTTTCTAGTAACCCTTCAACATTAGAAAGAAACAACTAGCATATTAATTGCATTAATTAATTTGAGAACTATTTGAATATATGAAAAACAAATAACATAAATTAGGGAACAATAATGTTGATTTAGTCTAAGAAGAGGTTACCAAAAAAAGGTCAATGTAGATACATCATTTTCTAGTCTAGTTACTCATTGATGTTAAAACTTCATATGAATTAAATCAATACTTAAAAAACTTAATTAGTTGTTAATTATTTATTAATTAGTTAGTTGTTGTGATGTTCCCTTTGACAAAATGTCAAAGCTGAAAATAAAATTTTATGCAACAATTTTTCTTTTTGTTGTTGCCGTCACTTTGAAAAAAATAAAAAGTAATCGCCGTTATTTGTTTCGATTTTGCTTTGATTAGTCAAAATTATTTGTTATCATCCATAAAATTGTGGTTATCTATTTTACTATGACTTGTCACAACTCAACTAAAAGTTTGTTGAGTGTGTAAAACAAATTGTGTAAGGAGCCAAAAGGTGTGATATGTACGTAATTTTATCTGACATAAATATTAGTAATTGATTTCATTATTTGAATTCGTAAATTTTTGTTAGCAAATATAACTTTATCATTGCTCCAAAGCTTCTGTTTGAGTGTACCATTGGACAAAGTTGCACCGGAGAAAGATTAATGTAATGCATAAGATTTGTTATATATGGCATATGTAAAAACAGCAGAACCAATGTAAATCCCATGCAAGTCATAATAATAACTCTATTGGTGAATCCCAAAAATCACTTTAACAATTATCAAGAATATATTGCACCAATTATTGGTTAAGGGACTCAAATTCTCTCATAACAAAACAAATTAAGTAATACAAGAAATATAAATAAATTGGAACAAGTCAACATGGTGATAAGATCACTTCAAATCTATCAAAATGTTTTGTCTTCCTTGTCTTATTTTTATGGATGAAAATAAATGAATTAATGATACAATGAAATTATATTAATAAACAGAACCAACAAGGGTTATATAGTTAAGAGGTAAGTTATATTTCAATCCTTAATGAAGTCTTGGTTCGAGTCCTTTAAAATAGTGAAATTTTTCTACGCGAATTCAAATTTTATCGTGAAATAGAGATATATAAAAGCAAAGGAACAGGGAGGAAGTGGTTTTTTAGTATGGACAGGTCATCAACACAACAACACCTGGTCGCCACGTGTACAAATAGTTGTATTCATGCATTGACTAGTCAAGGGCTGACTAATGTGGACGGTTGCAATTTAAACTTAAAGACAAGTCAACTGATCTGATGGATAGTAGGTAGACAAGTTTAGACACAAAAACAAATTAAAACCATAGTATATTGCACTTCCATAGTTCAAATTTAATAAGACTCCAATAAAAACAAAAACAAACATAAGTATAAGAAGTCTAATAAAAGAAAATAATACATATTCAACAAACGAGTCATTTATGAGAATAATCATGAAATTTTGATCTCACTCGTCTTGCCTCATTATCAGAAGTTTTGACAATATATGTTTATGAGGCTGGTAAGTAAAGTCAAAAGTTCAAAATCACTCATTTTCAAGGTCATTATTACCACCAACACTAACACACTGTGGTTTGTAGCCACTGAGTCAAAAGTTCAAAATCACTCATTTTCAAGGTCATTATTACCCCTGACAGAATAGTTTGTAACCACGTGCTCTAATCCTCTAATCTACAAGTCTCATCCCGTCTTCACTGAATCTGCTCCCGAAAATACCTTGAAAAGGGAACATATCCCTAACCATTTCAGATTGTTAAGATGTCAAATCATGTTTATCTCTATAAGTATATAAGAAAAATGTATTTATAAGGTTTGATTACAATTTTCTACACAGAAAGAACTAGACCTCGAGTTTTGGTTATCATCGGGACCTAATAAGATCTACACGCTCTCTAAAATTGTTCCATTTTCAGGGTCAAACAAAAACCTTTAATCAAAAAAATTTCATTCATTCCAGCATCTCTAGTTGCTATTCATTTTTAAAATATCAAATATTTTAAATAAATATTTGTCAAATTTTGATGAGATTAAATGGAGATAAAAAAAAAAACTAAATTTGGGCGGGTGCACCAAGGCAGGTAGGACCTTTACGCAAATGGGGCGCTTAGTGCTTGGTGTTGGGAGTAATATAAGTTGAGGATTTTATGGGAATGTTTACAAACAAAGAGAAAAAATATAGCAAAAAAAAAGAATATATGTATTGTGAATACCCACATTCCATTAATATTTTTTATTTTTATACTATAGTTTGTAGGTTGAAAAGGGAGACATAGACAGTAATGCAAATCTTTGACCGTTGACTTCTTATCACCCCTTTGAGATATTTTTATTTATTTACTCATTATATCAATTTCTGAAATTTTTAACATCTCGAGAACAAGGTGTTTTTATATTTTATTTATTAAAATAATATTATTACTTATTAGTATTAAAAAAATATGAAATAAAAAGACGTGAATATGTAGTGTTTAAGTTGGCAAGCCAAGTGGGAATTATCATCTATCCCTCAAATCCTTGCTCTCCTATCTTGTCTCCCATTATTCCAGCCTTACGTACTCTTCTTTTATTTATTTAACAGTATGATATAAATTTACAATATATATATATATATATATATATATAAAATATGTTTGTTGACTATTAGTTCACATTATGATTTTTCAAGTTCTTGAAATATTAGTGAAAAGTAGTAATGTATAGTTTCATAGTGGATATGAACGTTGACTGAAAGAGTTTTTTTTGGACTATGTCTGACAAATGATATTAGTAATATATGAATTAGTTATGAGGAAATTTACGTATTTCTTTATTTATGAATTAGTTATATTGAGTTTATTTAACTATTCATATATTAATAATTAGTGTATTACTTATTTCATCTTTTGTTCAGCGCAAAATTAAATTATAAATAGATTCTTTTGTAACTTATGTATGTATTACTTAAGTGGATTTCTAAATTACAAATCAAATATTGCATTAATTGATATACATGAATAACTTAGTTCCTAATCTGCTATCAAACATGATATTGCTTATATAAAGTTGATTTTAGTATGTGCATAACTCTTTAGTGATCGTTTGGTTGGTGGGATGCAAAAGACAAAGGTATTCCATGAGTTGGAATGTCATGAAATGTACAAATGGTAGAATAAAATATTCTCCGAACCAATAAATACCCAAAAATCACAAGTGGGACTATAAAATAATTCCACATTTTATCTTGGATTAATATTTTTATGCCTCCTACTAAATGACCCATAAAGTCATGATATTTTCAAAGTTAAAGAATCTTCACCTATTATTTGTGAGTAGAAATTGTAACATATAATATATATAGTTATGGTTCGATTGAAAATATTAAATTCAGATGCATTAATCGGAACAACGCTTCATTAAAATATTAAATTCAGATTAACCTAACATTACAATACTCCATCAAAAATATCGGATTCAGATTTGCATATTTGTTTCTAGGCTAGCCCAAAGATCTTCATCTATTAAAATATTTAAGTATTTTTTTTTCTTCTACAAATCACAAATCTAAAATTTTATTGGCTCACATTCAATAATTTGTTGAGTCGAACTTCATGCCATTTGCGAACAATATAGGACACAAAAATCGATGTGGTCAATATTTACTTATTTAGGCTTAACATAATTATTATTAAGATCTTACTCGAGCCCCTCTTACATTTTCAACTAAAACAACTCACTAATACCACTTACTTATATAATTTGAATATTTTACACGTTTATTTTGTATTATGAACTAAATCAATAAATTATAACTTTGGAGTAATAATAAAATTATCTTTATATAACCTACGAGAGTTATAAGTATGAGTCGAATGTACAAGCAACAACTGATACTTCATTGATATAGAAATTTTTTTATCAGTGAGATGCTTTATGTGTGACTGTCAAAAACCTCAAGTGAAACTAGTAGTGCGTGGTTGTCAGAGAGGATGTGATTATTATATAGACTACGAATATATGTTGTACAAATATTTACTTTGTGGAATGCATGTAAATATTCTTTCAATACCCTGTAAAAACAAACAACTTTAATTTTAACTTTTGTAATAAAGGTAGACAAGAAGAATCACCTTTGTGAACATCGATCGATCACCACATTGAAGAACTTTTTTCGACTCTGAAAATGATATATATGATGGACTGATCAAAGTGTAGTATAGTATTACTATACGTCTGTAGTAATGATTTGCCTCATTGACATGACATCTTCATCATATATCTTCTAATTATTAATTACACATGTATTAAATCGATTCATAAAATCAAGAAATATATATATATATATATATATATATATATATATATATATATATATTAGTAGTAACTTACTATATGATCAAGATTTGAAGTGTATGAATTTTAATTTTAATTATTAATTACACATGTAGGCCTAATTGTGTATGAGAAATTAGCACAAATATTCGGCAACAAATATAATATATTAAGGTATGATATACATAAAATATACATTTATTAATACAAAATAGTATATATTATTTTTATACAACCGATCAAATGTGCAACTTGTCTATGATTTACCATCCCCTTATGGTGGGGTTGTGGGGTGGTGATGGTGGGGTATATCCTCCCCTTATGGTGGTGTGTGTGTGGGGGGGGGGGTGGGTGGGTGGAGGAAAGAAACAAGAAGGAAGAAGGAAAGGTAGGTTTGTATTTTCCCATGCAAAATAATCTATAACGTAAATGACAAAACGCATAAGCACGTGAAGTACAAGTTGCTCAAAGCAAAATCTCAAAATCACATATACCAAGTTGGACCTATAATTATAATGCACACACCACCATCTTGTTGCACGAGCAAAATCGTCCAACAAGTCATCATATCGATTATCGGGTACTGATGAAATGATTGAAAATTCTTCACCTTAATCAGATGTTTTGAGGTCTGAACTCTGATTGTTAAAAACGATTTTGTTGAAAGTGCTATATATTCATGAAACTAGTCATGCAATACGCGAATTCAAATTAGTCGACCTCCAATACAAATATCATCAGATACTGAATAAAAAACCAAAAATAAAAAAATTAAATAAAATATATATAGGTCTAGCTAATAAAGCTAGCTAGTGTAGAATACAAATTCAACCCGACAGCATATAATTAATTTTTCTGGCTTAATTCTTACTTAAGAGACCAATTATGTGGTCCCTAATTTTATGTTTCTCTTTCTGTATGGCATACACCATTATTAAATATAAGCTAATCTTGTTTAATTAAAGGCATACACTAATCTTGTTTAATTAAAGGCATACACTATTCCTCTAAGTGGTACGTAATTATCACTGCATCGTTAATTTAATTGTGACATTCTTTTCGTCTAATTATGTCTGTTTAAGAATCTAGTACACACGTTAATTAGACTTCACTTTGATTACCTATGATTCAACCTATGCAAATTGTCTACTCTTTCCTTTTCTTAATCACATGATCAACAATCAAATTATAGGCCTTGTCTGGGTACAAGAAATATATATTCATAAAATTTTACATATAGTACACAATTCGATAAAAATAATTACAGTTGTTAGTCAATATTAAAAATATATACATAAATATGTATACTATCATATTAATATACAAAAGACATACATTTATCAGTTATTATTTTGGCGGACAACTTTACAGACTACAGTACTGTAACAATTCTTTTTTAGTATCTACTTTTGAGCCAGAGTAGTTGAGATTTATCTTCACTTTGAGAGTAAAATGTTTCTTATTAAAGACAACTAAATTATCAAAACTCGAACAAAAATCTCTATTGAAAAATGAAGGAATGTTTACCATCTCGACACGTTTTGGATGTGTGTTTAATATTTTTTTAATCGTATACCCGTGATCTGATTAGACTAGTAGTCTTTTCACTTCTTCCTTTTTTCCCCTTTATGTAACAATCGTTAGCTTTGTTGGTTTTCTCTATATATGTCTGTCTGTCAGTTTTTAATTTGACACATATATTATTTACTTTTATTACTTTCACAATATTTCTCATTATGAAATTGAATATTATACTTTTCAAATTTGAAAGTAAACAATTTAAACTACTCCTATGATTTATCTTTTTATATATCATTATGTAATTGATCATATATACACTTTTAGGAAGAGGGTTGCCAGTAGTTTTTTTTTTTTATATTATTATAAAAAAACTCGTATATATAGTCCTATAAATAGCCCCATTTATATGCTACATGCTAATATATTATAAAATGAATTTTTATACTCTTCTTTATCAAATTAATAACTATGGTCAAATCATCATGAATCTTTGGATACCTTTTAGATTTTTTCTCGAGAAAATAATGTTATGCTACTGACCGAATACAAAATTTGATGATGTCGGAGATAATATTATACTTCCGTTTTAATTTATTTATCGTACCTTTTTTTTAGTCCGTTTCAGTTTTTTTTTTTTTTTTATAACTTTTGAAGTTTAACCTTCCATACGTCACGATTAACACCTTAACATTAAAGATATTTCGATACATTTTATCTATCTTCAAAGATTAATTTTTTCATTTTTTTGAAACTTTGTGACATATCAAAATCAGACAATCAAATTGCGGAAAGATCGACTACTTTAGATACCTGGACATTATAATTCATGTTGTCATGAAGTATATTCTGGTTGCTGAAATTGCATTATATTCATGGTACTTGGACCTAATATTAAATTTTAGCACGAACTTCATATGCTTTTTTTTTTCTTCTACTATAGTCCACTAAGATACTTTTTTTCCCCTTCAACGTATCCTATAGTTGTACTAGATTGCATATATGTACATGCATCTATTGACTATTGAACTCATTTGTAAGAATAATAACCGCCTTCATATTATTTTTCGATTATGTCTTTGAAAAATAATCACTTTTAAATTATTTCGAATTCCATATATAGGTGAAACAACATGAGGATAATATATTTGGTTGGATAGAAATAGCGTCCACTAACAAACTTTCTGTCTTGCTTTGAAAAATAGATTTTACCATATAGAGTTTTAAATTTTTAAAGTGAAAACTCCATAGCAATATTCTATATTTGGTTGGATAGAAATAAACGTGGGACTTCTCAGCTCAAATTCGGATTGTGGATACTGGACACCGAGTGAAAAAATAAACTATTTTTGTGGATACTAGACATTGAATTGAAAAAAAAACTATTTTTCCGCCTTGTTTTGAAAAATAGATATTATATTATCATATAGAGTCAAATTTTCAAAGGGAAAATTTCATAGCAATATTCTCAAGTTTCAACTTTGAAATTAATTTTTAATTATATATATACTAAATATAACTATTTGTGAATTTCACCGGTAGATTGGCTTGCCATACTGTTATTAAGGGTGTTAAATAAGTAACTATATTTGTATGTGTGGGGGTGGTTTGATAAAAATAGCAGCCACTAGCCACTTTTACGTGATTCGAACTTTATGTCATTGTCTTGAAATTACACCTATGGTGATTGAAACAATATATCATATAAGGTTAGTGTTTTATAGTTTTTTTTTTATTTAGTGTCGGAGCCTGTATTGGAGCCCCGACTATATTCGAATCGTGTACTGCACGGCCTATTAGGGGGTGACGCTCCCAACATAATTTTCTCCATATTCAGAGCTCAAACTTGAAATCTTTGATTAAGGGTGAAACAATCACATCACTGCACTACAATTCATGTTAGTGTTTTATAATGTTATTCATACATTTTACTGTAGTCATATTGGCTTATCACTACAAGAAAAATGTGAATTACATGGGGATTAGTACGAAAATCCGTAGAAAATTTATTTTCTTACAAATTTTCATATTAATTCCCAGGAAAATCTCTATGTAATTCACACTTTTCTTGTAGTGTATGATGCAACATAATTATATGAAATTCATGTAGAGTATATATATATATATATATATATATATATATATATATAAATGAATGGTACTTATTTTTGTACCAATTTCCGGACATATATTGTCCTTTGAAAGTAATCTATATATCTAATATAAAATGCAAACCAAGAGTGAGAAATATCGACAGCTTGACTTGACTCAATTTAAATTATTATGATGTGATCCTAAAAAGAAGAAAAGAAATTAAAAAGTAGACAACAAAATAACAAATTGATGACATAGAGAACCATTACCTTAGTCAAATCACTATCAAATGCTTGGATATTTCCCCACTTTCCACTTCTTTTTTTTTTTTTACTGTCCATCAAAATTATCCATAATGGCATTATTCCAAAAAGCAAAGATTTAAAATCAGGGATCTATTCATTTATTCAAAAATTTTGTTTCAAGTCAAGTCAAGTCATGAGTTTGTCTAGAATAAAGGAAATTGCTAAGAAGGTGAAGATGATGGGAACAATTGAAGCGTATCTTGGCTAGAGAGTGTTTAATTGAACAAATTGTTATATATGTTCTTAACTTTACTAAATTAACAAGACTCGTTCTATGGTATTAGTCAGGCGCGCTAACTTAGTGTAACTTGTTAGTAACAAAAAGTGTTGGCTAACTTGATTCCTATAGATCTCACAAGATTAGGTGTTGACATTTAATTAATAGCATTGATACGTCATTTTCCATGACTAATCACGTTGATTGCAATGGTTTTGGATTTCGACTTGATCAAATATTTTATGAATCGTTGTGACAATCAAAAATATTATAGATATATAAAAGTTATTACCATAGTACCATCTCATTATATATTTAAATAAAATATTTAAAATATATACATATATTATGTTAATACACGCTTATTCTGAATTCACCAATTATAAAATTTAAATTTGACTATGCTTGTGACAAGACAAGTGCGGATAGATATGTCGCCGAAAACTCGGGCTTTTTCATTACTCCAATATGCTATATGAATCAATTATTCTTTTAACTTTGTTTCCTCTTTGTGTTTTTGCCTTCCACTTTCATTGATGGACAGATTGTGACTACTATACCTTTCTAAATTATTACTTTTTTTTTTAAAAAAAAACAACAAATTATTTCTGTTTTGACAATATTTGTGCTTTCTTTTCTTCTTATGAATGACTTGAGTTATTTTCTCATAAATTTTAGCAGGACTTTTTTTCTACTATACTATCATTTTTTACTTGATTTTGTTATATATTTTTTTGAGCGGAGTGTTTATCAAAAATGACTTCTTACATGAAGATGAGAAAAATGTTGCGTACTATTGTACACATCTTCCTTATCAGACCCGACTTGCTGCAAAGCTAGAAATTTCATTAAACGTGTTTGAGATATTTTTTAATTAAATATATAAAACGTAGTTTTACGAATGACTCGAGTTATTTTCTCAAAATTTTAGCAAGATTTTTTTGCTATTATATCATTTTTTACTTGATTTGTTATATTTTATTTGAGTTGAGTATCTATTAGAAATGTCTTCTTACATGAAGATAAGAATAATGTTGCATGCTGTTGTACACATCATCCATTCATCCTTGTTAGACCTGACTTATAACGAAATCCAAAATTTCATTAAACGTGTTTGAAATACATATATATATGATTTATGTACTTCATATAATTTTCAATGATAGATATTTAACTAACTATCTTTTATTATATGTGACTAAGTCATTATAAAATTATAGAATTACATTGAATACATTATTTTCGCAATTAGAATGGGGGTTCTCTTTTTTTATTTTTTGGTTTATTTGGGGGATTTTAGTGGTGTGGGTCGAAGAGCTGTTTGTTTTATCCTCTTACTGTAGTATTGTCGGTCAAGTGCTCCAAATAAAAGGGACACTGTTAATGTATTATTACTGTTGACACTGAAAAATGAAACCAAAAAATATTACAATAAAATAAAGCTAAGGGGTTGTCTAATTATTCTGTTACTCTATAGTATTTATTATAATTATAATTACAGCTGTCAGCCTTACAAGTTTCCACTTTCTCAAAAGGGAAAGTATTTACATTTGGAGGAAACAAAGTTACTGAATGCAGTCAATTATTCTTTTCAACTTTTTTCCTTCATTATATTCTTGTGGAGTTCATACAGTATATTATGCACATATATACCATAAAAAGATTAAAAAGTTATTAAAGATGTAGAATCTAGTTTGTACACAAATTTATGAGTTGTTTCATATGTGAACTAAATTATCTTATGGTTATAATTTGGGATAGTAATAGTTGGAGGAAATTACATTACAAAGAAAATATTCGCTACGAAATTTATAAGTAATGCTTACTTAATTCATGCGATTAATATGAATTTTTTGTTGTTTAATTGTAAAATTTTGTACATTGCTAATTTTTCGTTTATAGTGTTATTCTACCTAACAAATGAAAAAAATCCAAAGTTTTGGAGTTATGGCATAAGAAGAGGTATCATATCTGGCCTATCAAACGATCTCATATAATCTGTTCAGCTAAGTGTCTGATAACTAAAATATTTTTTTAAGTGTTTATTTTTGAGAGTTGAGAAATTTGATCAAACTTTGCCACCAAAATCAGGTTTCAAAAGATGAATAAAAAATTTCTAGTCAAACACAATTTACTGTTTTAATATTATCGAACAAACTTCTCAAAATGATAAACAAAATATGAATAATTGCTCTACAAAAGTATTATTTTGTTTTTGAAAAACACTTCTAACGAAAAATCTCCTTTCAAAGGAGAAGATTTTGAAAAGGTTACTAAAGAGGTTGTTAGATTGTAATTATGATTATAAATAATAACAAGTATCAAAATGTCAATAGATAATTAATCAAAAGCTTAATAGAGGGGTCCTAAACACCGAAAAAAAACCTTTGTAAGAAAGTTTTCCTAAATAGGAAAGAAAGACTTAACATAATGAATAATTATAATAATTATAATAGAGTTTCTTGTGGGTGGGGGACGTTATAATGGTTATGGACTAGGTTTAGTTGAAGGCCATAGTAGGTTAAATAAAAAATTATCGCACTATGGAGGACCTTGATTGTGGCAATAAAATCACATGCTACCATCAATAAAATGAGTTTTGTCCCTCACTTTTGGATGTTAGGATTAGAAGGGGAAATATTATATTGTTGGTGTTGAATTCAAGTCCCCTAATATTGTTCAGTTATTATTGCCTAGCTAGTATGTTTCGATGTTCGATATTTATATTGCAGTAGGTTCAGAGAGTAAGCACATTCTTGTATATATGTTAACTATCTAGTATTATGAGAGCTTATGATGTATTAAATTGAGATCAATATAGAAATTCATATCAGAGGCAAATCTAGACAAGAATTAGAATGAGGCTGAAAAGTCTGAGCTACTTCGGAAGGTTAAAGGAAGGCTTAATAAAAACGGTTTTATTTTTCAAATTCGAACTTGAAATATGTTATTAACAGCGAATAAGTATTTTATCATTTTAGTATTGCTTTTATTAGTAGAGGAGAAACATCAATTAAAAGCACAAAACATGACATGATAGATTAGAAAGTTGGAATACTTTTATTATTTTTTTCTTTCTCTATGTTGAAATAATAATAATAGTTAGTGGTACGTACTAATTATATATTATTATTACTATTATTATTATTAAGAAAATAAAGAAGATGACACTAGTTATGATTCCCAAAGCATTGAAAGGTCCATCCTTAATCTCAAAGGTTAGATTCCCCACTTTCAATAGTGAAATCTTGTTTATGCTCCCTAATCTAAACACAAATAGTAAACTAGTGATGCAGACAATAGGTGTTTAAACTTTAAAGTCCAATCCAAATTGATTGGTTCATGGAGATTAAACCTTTTAGCCCATCCTTTCTTGTCCCCTCTTTAGCCCAACAAATTGGGCCCATTTGTTAAACAAACACACTTGACTACCAAAAGTACTCCAAAAAGTATCCATTTAAAAAATAAAAATTTAACAATATTTATTATGGAAAAAAATGAAAGACTTGAGTAGAAAATATAGAAAGGAAAAAGGGGGCAAATACTTGTGCTCACTTTTTATTATTAACTACGGTTTTAAAGAGAGTTGGTTTAGGGTAGAGATTAGGATTTAGCCAATGGTAATGTGGGGAACACATTCATGCATAAATTGAATTGTAAGCTAAACTACAAGTCTACAAGAGAGTAAGTACTCAATTAAATAGAGTTTAATAAGTGGTCAACAACCAATCTAATATAATTTTGTACGTAGATTTTATCCCTATCTTAAAAAGGTAGATAAACAATTTTGGTAGACCCTTTGGCATCTATAATTACTCTTTAATTTTAAATAATTTGGAATTGACAAAAAATTGGACTATTTCTCGAGTTATCCATGTCATCCTTGCACATGGGTCATTGCAAATCTTTTCTGTATCGTTCAAATTTTTTTATCAGATGTACTCGAAAGGATGAGTTATATACACAATTAGCGTAATAAAATTTTAAACCAACAAGAATCATAAGAGGTGAAAAAAAGGAACCTTGTAGACCCGACATTGTGGAGTTCGATTTTTTACCAACTCATGTTGGAAGTGAAGAAGCTTTCCTTTTTCATATTATAAAGGACTTATATGTAGATATTTTCTGAGTGATCTGGCAATATATGCCGACAAATTAATATTAGACAAGAAATAGGCAGCTAGATAAGTATTATGAACTGTTTAATTTCTCTGTGTTGATCAATGAGATAAATTAAACAGATACTCCATTACAAATAGTTGGGGAAAAAATGGTGGGCCAATTGTTAATTTGGGTATTGTTGGATTGTCTAGATAGTGGT
This sequence comes from Solanum commersonii, assembly GCA_029007595.1. Classification (NCBI taxonomy): domain Eukaryota; kingdom Viridiplantae; phylum Streptophyta; class Magnoliopsida; order Solanales; family Solanaceae; genus Solanum; species Solanum commersonii. The sequence continues at coordinate 502,656 of JAJTWQ010000224.1, forward strand.
TCTCAAAGTATGGAGGGATATGTATAATAACAATTTGTCGCTCTTCTTTTATTTCATTCACAATAATTAGTATAATATAGTTATTGCATACACAACATCTATTTATATGTTATTGAAAAATAATTCTACACCTTGTCTTCATTTCCTAATTTAGATGAATGTTGGAGGAAAAACAAAGGGAGTATTGTCTCCACTACCCAATTTACAAGTGCAATTGAAAAAAAAAAAGGGGGTTAGGAATTGTTATAATATGTCTCCTTATGAAAAATCCTATGTCTGGTGTCAAATGCTCAGTATTTGTTTTGAAACTCGACTAATGTACTTGTCTGAAAAAGAGATCTCTTAGGTTCAGGCCTTGAAATAGAGTGTATTCGTTCAAGCCTTGAATCTAAGAGATCTCTAGTTCAAAGGTGCGTGGAGCTTGTTTAGTAGTTACGGATATGACAAAACTTAATAACTTTGACTCAAATCCTATATTTGTGTTAAAAAGTTCTTTTAATATGGGGATAATGGTCTGAAAAATACCCCAACTTTGATCGGATTTGCTGTTGCGATACTAAACTTTCATGAGGACCTATTACCTCCCTGGACTATTTAATACCGTATTTTAAACATATATATTTGCCCACGTGGACATAAAAAATAATGCACAATTAGAAATAGTAGTGTGTCCACGTGGGCACATATATACCTTTAAAATACACTATTAAATAGTTTACGGGGTAAAAAATACGGTATTAAATAGTCTAGGGAGGTAATAGGTCCTTATGAAAGTTTAGTATCGCAACAGCAAATCCGACCAAAGTTGGGGTATTTTTCAGACCCTTATCCCTTTAATATGTAACAAATAATATATCCAGTACCTAATAAACAAAAAAAAAAAAATCTATAACTCGAAATCCATGAACTAAAAATCGACTATTTTTTAAATGGAAGTCGATACAAAGTTGATATTATTAGTAGATTTATTTTCAAAGTGATTTTTTCAATGAATTATAGAATTCTTTATATACTTCCACAACTCATAAAAATATAATTTGATGCACGTAACTTTTCACGTTCATGCAGAGTCTGGAGAGGACCACAACCCACACACAACCATAATGTAAGCATTAATAGTTATTTTCAAGCTGATGTGATAATTTTATCATTGCTCCAAAAACCCAGTTCTGCCCTCACAACTTAAAAAGATTTTGGTCACAACATCTGATGTGATGGAAATGTATGGGTTATTAGAATCTGGTCATTTGAAGGTTTGTGCTTTGCCATTTCCCATTCTATCTTTTCAAAAACATAACAATACTTTTTGCACAATAATTTGTACTTTTTTTCTCTGGATTTTTTTGTAGACACGCACTACTACAATTGTGTAATAAAGACCTCTAATTTTGTCATAGTTAAAAAAATGTATGGGCCCATATGGCCCATTTATGATCAATCAAACAGCTGTATATCAGCCCAAATAAGGGCCCATAATATCCTATGGTTTTTCACGTGATAAAATCCATTTATCCCTTTAAAAGGAATGGGGATTGGAGAGAAAGGGTACACGAATTCATCCAACAAATTTCAGGTGGCCCATTGGAATATTTACATGATTGACCTAATAAATTTTGTTTGAGGGGGTGGTGTATACGCATTCATACTCCTACATTCAAAAAAAAGATTTGTTTCCAATCGATCCTCATCTATACAAATCAAGCTTATGTAAGTAATAGATGCAGATTTATGTGAAGGTGTTTAATCAGACACAAAATCATAAAAAAGAAGAAACACTTTATAACATGTGATCCAAACAAACCTTTGAAACTTTTAGACATATAAATCAAAATTTTAAGAGTAAAATAAACTGTTTAGGATCAAATTGTTTTCATTCTTTTTGGAAATTAGAAAAAAATCAAATATAACGTCACATAATTCGAAACAACGATAGTGTGGTAATAGTAGTAACACTAATAGTAGAATATAGTATGATGTTTCTAGAAATGACACATTGAATAGTCCCCACAGTCCATTCCTAAAAAAACTCAAAGTGGTTTCCAACAACACTAAACAGTGTTAATGGTGTAGACCAAGTTCCACCACAATAGAATGCTCAAGGCCTTCCACAATTTTTTTTTGTCACTTCCATATATTGGACAAATCAATAAACCAATATACACAAATCCTTAAGTTGTCTTTTCTTTTGCCTACATAATCTCACTTAAAATATTGTTGGATATATATATGATCATATGCCAGAGTGAACATTTTTAAAGATATTGTGGCATGTGATACTCCATTTTTTCACAAAGTGGTAAAGTCATCTTACTTTAATTCACAAGTGAAACTAAACTTGAAGAGGCATATTTTGTGCAACACATGTATATATAAGTCAAAATATATTTTTAAAAATTAAATCTTGAATACTCTTAATGAAATTTATAGTTTTTCCACCGAAGAGAGTCCTTTCATTCCACATTTTGGTACAAGGAGAAAATCATATTTGTATTGTGTGCCGAAAATATGTTATATTCATAAAGAGAAAACATGGTATAAATAATTTCCAAAATGAAATTTTGTTGATGATGAATTGTTAAAATTTCTTAGTGTCAAATTGGTGGAGGACCAAAATCACTCTGCTTATGAGTCGGGTATAGAGCCATGAGCCTAACAACGATTTGGAATTGCGCACCCCTTTTATAATAGACGCTTACTTGTAAATTAGAGGAACAATACCTAATCCCGAAGATGCTCCAAAAACTTTTTAATTGATTTGGGCTCATGAAAAGCTGTACTAATTATAGCCCAGAACATTATAAAGGCCCAAGTAGTGCTATGTTCCAGGTGCTATGAGCTCTTTGTAAATTATATATGAGAAGAAATTTTAAGCCCATATATGTTAAAGCAAAATGGCGAGTCTGGAAGAGTTTTAGACTTGATTAAAGGCCCAATTGGTGAGGAGTACATAATTTTCTCTAATTAAAAGGCCTAAGATGGGCTCCCATATTTCTTGTCTATCGATTTCTATTATTACTTGTTTTTGCTTATATTTGACTATCATATTATTTTATTGTAGTTACGGTCTTGTTATCATATATTGTTTTTGTTGCTATTTGTTATTTTCAGTGTATCTGCTACTTTTATTTTTCTAAACTGCTTTGAACAATTTTTCTTGAATCAAGTGTCAATCGGGAACAACTACTCTTCCTTTGGGGTAAAGGTAAGATTTGCATACACTTTATCATCTCCTACCTCACTTTATGAGATTATACAGAGTATATTGTTGTTGTCGCATAACTCTAACCTTTTCTTTTGTATTATTGGCATAGTAGCAAGGTACCACCACACTATTTAATTTTTTACATAACTTCAGAGAAAAATGTTATAGTAATTATTTCCTTGTAACTGTTGGAGCTGATAAATAAAGAAAGCAAAAATAAATAAAAATGTTGGAGCTGATAAATAAAGTAAGCAAAAATAAAAAAAATGTTGGAGCTGATAAAGCTGATAAATAAAGAAAGCAAAAATTTAAAAAATATTGGAGCTGATAAAGAAAGAAAGTAATTTGTAATACTATACTATATCTCACTTCGAATTACCACCAAAAAATAATAATTCACATTTTGGAAAGAAAATTATGTGTTATTTATCTTTTTCAAAATGGGTAACTAATTTTTGTTACTAGATTTTTTAAGTGACAATTTATGAGGGACTACGGAGAATTCAAGATGTAATATCATGCTCAATAAAGTTTGAATGAGCTATAGTGAGACTAAATGTTCAAAGATGCTAAAATACTAAGTGATTTTCTTTTCATCAGTAGCATAAGTAGATATAAAAACTTATTGTGTACATGCATCACTGGGAATATCAAACATATACAGTGAATTAGTTAAGTTGCACGCAAGCAACCACCATTACAACAACAACAACATACCCAGTGAAATCCCACTAGGTGGGGTCTGGGGAGGGTAGAGTGTACGCAGACCTTGCCGCTACCTCGTGGAGGTAGAGAGGCTGTTTCCGAAAGACCCTCAGCTCAAGTACACCAAAACCAAGTTAAAGGTGAGGAAAACATTGCATATAACGTACCATCCAATAAGAAAGATAGTAAATAATCAACAGAGGAGATGGTAGCCTCAATAGGACAATGAGAGAAGTGAAACGCCGTAAACAAAATAAGGCTATAGGAACCACAGACAAGAACTGCAATATAAAGGCTACGACCACTACACACGCTAACAACCCATACCCACGCGAGAAAGGACAGCACGCTAGCCCTACTAACCTTCAACCTTAATACGCGACCTCCACTCCTTCCTATCTAGAGTCATGTCTTCGGTAATGTGAAGAGGCATTCCTCCATTTCATCCAAGCAACCCCAATGCGGTGTGTGACATCATCGTCGATGTCGCCACTTCCTTGGATTACAGACCCGAGATACTTAAAACTATCTTTCTTAGGGATGATCTGTGTGTCAAGTCTCATTTCCACATCTGCCTCCTCCAACGCATCTATATAATTGTTGGTAAACCAAATATGAAGCTTACACAGCTATATAATTGTTGAAATATGATGCATTAGATTCATTATCGAGGCTGCCATAAATCTGAATATTGGATGCCTTCACCAAGTCCAATTTCCCAGTTATACGATTAGTTAAAATTCTGCATGAATATTTATTAGGTATAACATGTTAAATAAGGAAAACTTGAAATATGTAAATATCCTCTAGATTTGGATATTAAAACACTAAATTATGATAATAAATTTTTTTTCCTGAGTTGGAAATCGAAGGGAAGAACAAACTCTCTCTCTTTATCTCTCCCCCTCCGACACCACCTTCTTCTTTATGACAATGCGATTCTATATGGTTCTTCGAAAATAGGAGGTTTATCTCATGAACCTCGTCTAGTATTTCCCTCCTGCAAAGTTTTTGGAGTACGATCACAACATAACCTTTGAGGAATCTTATCTTGCCAATTCTATTGTTTCATTCACCTAGGATTGAACAAAGAATTTTATTAAAGTTTACTCAGTAAGAATGTTGATGTAAGAGGGCATATTCCTACTGCTCGAGTGTAAATTTTATTTGTATTTACATCGATAAAGTATATAACTTAATGTATGGTTTGCTTATATATTCAATAGTAAATCATTCTAAGGGGAAAGTCAAATTACTAATAATCTGACCTAGGATTTCTAGTTATGCATGGGATTATATATAAACCGATAGCTAAACAACATAATTGGTGTGTTGAATTTTATACATAATAACTAAAATACTACCAAATATGACACTAGTTTCAATACATCAATAATTTACTTAGCAAAGAACCAAACGACGCACAAGTGTTCCTCTTCCTTGGCTAACCTCCACCCTCTCTACGATAAACTTGTTCAATTGATAGCATTATCATTTGGAGATTTTAAAGTCTTTTTCATTGTGTAATTTCTTTAATTTAGATTATAGAATTTGGTGTTAATTTTTATTTAGGAAATTGATAATTATAAAAAATTCATTGGCGTTGCTCCTTAGTGGATCACAAATTGAAGAACGATTCTACGTTGTATTTTAGTACTTCTCCATTTACTCCTAGCTACTAATTCTTCATTTGGGTAAGATGGCGATGTTCCCTTGATTCCACTAACTTTCTTATTTATTTAGGAGAGTGTTGTTACTTTTCATTTTTTAGCTTTCACACAAGTGATTTATTAGCATCACGTGATTTTGTGAAATTATATCATTCCATTGTTATTCTTTTCCTTCTTAGAAAGAAGAGACGAATAATTGACTTATCTGATTCTGTAAATTGAGCACAAGATATCAAACTTGGAAAAAGAAAACATTTTCATATTAAATCAAAATGATCTTTCATGATCTCTAATCCCACAATACTTTTTCAAATGAAAAATACTAGCAAAAGCATAAACAATTCAAAATACTGCTATGAAGACTTAGACCTAAAAATTTAAGAATAGATCAACACCTCTACTTTCTCAAATTGTCACCAGTTTCGTCTATCTCTTTGCCAACTTGATAATAGTTTCCCAAATCAACCCCATAAACCCATAGACAAGTCGAAAATTTCACGATGAATAGGGTTGATTATATTAGGGTCATATCCTGCAATTTTCAAAATAGTTAAGAAACGCTTCTCTAACAAAATGATCTTAGCCTTCAATGCCAGGCCACGAAATTTCAAGTTGGGAATTGAAGCCTCGATGTAATTGATAAAATTCTCTGAATAATTAGGATATGGAATCACCCCATGATTGAAGAAGTAATGATAGATAGACTTCAAGATAGCTACATCCTGATAATAATCATAGTTATCTTCTTTTTTCAACTTAATTTCAGACGTTTCTCCTTGTATAAGATTGGAAAATGTAGACTTACTGATGGGTTTCAATTCATAAAATTCAGGCATGGATGACTTTCCTTTTTCTCCAATTTTTGGACATACAAACTTCATTTCATACAAATCAAATGATGAGAGTTTTTCTTTTTCGATTGCTTTTTGATCCTCCATTTCGTCTACAACTTTATCTTTTGCAGATTCAAAGATGATTGATTCTTCATTTTGTATATCGATGTTGAAGTGATCATGTGGAGCAGAGGAGATAGGTGACCAAACTTAAGATTCTTGATTATGTTCAAAAGGTAGCATTTCAGACATGATGATTCTTTATAAAAATGCTGATGAGAATGAGGAAATAAATCTTTCTGATGCTATATTTATAGCCTATAAGCTTGACTAAAATAAATAAAATATTAATTGTATTAAATCTCACTTCAATTTTTCATGCCATATAACTCATATATCTTTCTAGAAATCTATCTATATATTTACACCGGTTATTTGGTTAGTTAGACATTAAATGGCTCTTGTAATATCTATTTATGATTGGATAATGGTGAAGTAATTAAAGATGTAATCAATGAAGTTGAATAAGCTATTATATGAATAAATGTTCAAATCATAACAAAAGCTATAAATGCTTAGTGACTCTTTTTTCAAAATGAAAAAAAATAGTCAAATGAAGGAGAAATAGTCAACAATAGAGTAAATTCATTCTTATCAGTTTTCTGTCTTGGTAAAAAAAATCATAATAAACATAAAATGCGACCTCCTCTACATTTTCTACATATTATATGACAATGAAAAATAATAATGAGAAAAGACATATATATCCCTTAATTCTGTCAATTAAAGTGGATATACTCCTTGTTAAAAAGGTGATATGAAAATATTTTTATTGTTTTACAAGTAGTGCATATATACCTCACCGCCTAACAAGTGGTGCATATTTACCCCTTTATTTAATGGCCTGAATTAAAAAAAAAAAAATCACAAGTATTTGTTTAATTTTAAAAAAATAACGTGGCTTTAAAAAACTATCTCACCCATTTTATTTTAAGCAATAAAAAAAATTAAAATAATTTAAAATTTGTGTGTGAATACCTTTTTTTGATCTTTCTACATCATTTCCCATATTTTTCATCTTTTTGGAAAATCAATTGGAAATTTTCACACTAAGTAATATTATTATGCTTTTTGTTTGTGGAGTTGCAGTGCAACGGTCAGATTTTGTACACTTATTATCGGATATAAGTGGACGATAATTAAAAACATCTGATACTATAACAGTAACAAAAATTTTGCTCCAATTATTTAGCGGCAATCATATAATTATCGCTATATTATATTTAACGACAATATAAAATTTTAGTACTTATAACAAACACTCTATAAATACCACTAAATGTTAAATATTTTTGCAGTGAAAAAAACTATTGCCACTAAATATCTCCTTTATTGTAATGTGATTATGGTGTTAGTCCTTAATATCTCTTTTTTTTGTCCTCCCTTGTAATATCCTTTGTATCAGATTCATTTAACATCAAGTTTTGAATAATGATTTTAGGTCACTACGTAATATGGGACTCGTGTTCTTAGGTACACAAGAAAAAGAAATCTACTAACATTAGTAGCTTGCTAATATCAATCTTACTATTAAGAAACTAAAGTAATGAAACGAAAACATAAAAGAAATTTAATAAGCTATTAGAAATAATGAGAAAAAGTTCCCTTTTCATTAAAATATGCAAAAAGAAAAGATAAAAAAACAAGATCTCCATGAAGAGGTGTAAATCTCTCCCTTAAATATGCAATGATTATTCCAATAAAAAATAAAATAAAATATATCAGCCCTCAACAAAATGCATAAGGTGGAACAATTTCAAATCATTACTTATACAATTATAATCATCAGAGCTTCTGCAGGCTTCATTCTTGTTGTATTCTTGGTTTATTTTGTGAGAGGGGAGAAACTAAATTTTCAATGAAGATTTTCACCGTAAGAGCTTTACCAAATTTAGGAGACTTGAGATCGAGTTATCCTCTGAATTGTATATCATGAAAGTTGATTCAAACATAACATCTATTTGAGCGGTCGGATTAACCCCTAACTTCTAATTCCCTCATTTGGGCAAAATGACGGTGTTCCCTGATTTCACTAGCTTTCTTATTTATTTAGGGGAGTGGTATTACTCTTCATTTATGAGCTTTCACCCAATTGGTTTTTTAGTATCTACTGTTTTTTGTTAAACTATGTTATTCTATCGTTACTTTTTCCTTCCTTGAAAGAAGAGAGGATTAATTAATATATTTGATTTTATAAGTTGAGCATAAGATATCAAACTTGAAAAAAAAAACATCTTCATTTCAAATCAAAATAACATTTCACGACCTATCTAATCCCACAATAAATTTTAAGCGAAAACGAAATATACAAGAAAAAGCATTAATAATTCAAAATACTACGAAGACTTGGACCTTAAAAATTAATAATAGATCAACACCTCCAGTTTCTCAAATTGTCATCAGTTTCGTCTACTATCTCTTTATCAACTTGATAATAGTTTCACAAATTAACCTCATAAACCCATTGTAACGACTCGGAAAATTATTTTTGGAAATTATCATAAAAATTACCGTTTTACCCCTCCCCCATAGTAGCCAGGTGTCATGTTTGGAACTATTCGATAACTAAAGTTATTTACTTAACATATATTTATTAAATAATATATATTTATTAAATAATTAATTAAGTTAGTTGGTAATAATGGGCCTAGTCTGAAATTTATCTAAGAGCCTATATCATTTAGCCATACATATTAAAATTAGTTAGTAGAAGTATAATTTTTACTCTTTAAAGAAAACAACTACCCTATAACGTGAGTCGTGCAACATCTAACGAAGACGAAAACCTCCTGCAAGTATATAACAAATTCCTTTATTGCCACATACATAATCAAAATCAATTTTATATTCATTTAAATAAGGTTATATAACAGAGTGGAATCTTTCAATATTGACATAACTGCAGTGTTGCTAATTTGTTTTGGGTTGTGGGGAAGTCATCACTGGTCAATAGTTTCAATATTACATGTTATAAATTGATTGACTCACATGTTGGGAATTTCGTGTTGTGACTTCATATGGTCTCCGTCGTTGCTTTCGTAACCAGTCAGACTCCATATTTAATAATAATTATTTTATTATTATATTGTAAATTAAGTTTTTGAGATATTAAGATATGTAATTAAATATTAGGTGTATTATATTATCTTAATATTATGAGAGTTAACTTGTTAATTGACACCAAGATTAGGAACTTGATTATAGATTCGTGTGAGTTTTTGGATCTAGGCTAGACATGTAGCAATATGGGCGTTATTAGTTTCAAAATCTTATTGTGATTATGTTCTTGAATAGATTGAACTGGTTTGGAAGCTCAACAAAAAGGGAAGGCTCAAGTCCCGGAGTGAATTGTTGATTAATTGATGCAAATGGATTTCTAAACCCTTGTTAAGTGCATAGAATCGTGTATTTCCTCGTGGTATGTGTTGGGGAGTAATGTGATTGGGTGATGGATTGACTTGTCCTTATTAAATAATTCTAATGTTGAAAGAGGGGTAATAAAGGGCTGTGTGATTAATTATTGGTGTGTGATGTGTTGAGAATGGTTTTGAAAAACTTGTTGATTCATTGTTGATGGTGTATCACGATTGTGTTGTTGTGAATTGTGCAATGTTATGAAAATTGTCATCTCCTCATTATTTGTGTGACCATGTCATTTGCATTGTTCTAAGACATGGTTATGACAAGTGTTATGTGAATTGAGAAAGAATAAGAAATTAAAGAGGATGTACCATATCGAGGGACGTGTTGCGCGCCACAACGGATACAATATTTCGAGGGACGTGTAGCACGCCACGATGAGTTTTATTATCTAGAGACGTGTCGCGCACCACGACGGATACTATATATCAAGGTTCGTGTCACATGCCGCGACGGATGAATGAATAAATATGTCCCCCATGGGTCCGAACTGAGAGACAACAGGTGTGTATCGTTAGGTCAGACATGTATCAATATACTTGACATTGCATTACAAATCCTTATCACTGGAGACTTGATCTTGTGTGTTGTTGATCTTGTGAGTGCCTTTATGTGGAACTTGTGATTGTTGAATATTGAGTTTGTTGTTGAGGATATGTAATTGTTAGAATGTTGTTGTTGAGGATATGTAATTGTTAGAATGTTGTTGTTGAGTTGTGTACTATAAAAATTGTGAATTGTTAGGTTGTACTGGTTTTATGCAGGTTGTAGTTGTGGAGGTTCGGTTGGGGTGGTAAGAAGTATCCGTATTTTATTCCCTTAGCTTGTATTTAGAAGTTTACTTGCTGAGTACCGTGTGGTTTGGTACTCATCCCTTACTTTTACATTTTTGTAGGTTACTAGCCCGGATCTTCGTGATACTTTCTACTCTCTTCTTTTTCGAGGCTTCCCGTGGAGATTTGTGAGGTAGTTGTTTGTTATCTTAGCGAACCATCTTTCTCCTTATTTATGATCTTGTTCTATTCTAGAAACAATGTCATTTGAGACTCGTGTGTTTCCTTGAAACAATTGTAATACTTTAGAGGCTTGTACACGTGACAACCAGGTTTTGGGATTTTTATTAACTTGACTTAGTTATCTGCACTTATAATATTTTAAGATTTCAATGTCTTACTTCTGCATAATTTGAGTTTTAAGCTGACTTATCTTGGTGGATAAGATGAGTGTCATCATATCCATTTTTGGGTCGTGACACCCATAGACAAGTCGAAAATTTCACGATGAATAGGGTTGATTATATTAGAGTCATATCCTACAATTTTCAAAATAGTTAAGAAACACCTTTCTAACATAATGATCTAGTCTTCAATGCCAGGCCACAAAATTTCAAATTGAGATTGAAACCTCGATGTAAATGATAAAATTCTCTGAATAATTAGGATATGAAATCACCCCATGATTGAAGAAGTAATGATATATAGACTTCAAGATAGCTACATCCTGGTAATAATCGTAGTTATCTTTTTCTTCCAACTTAATTTTAGACGTTTCTCCATGTACAAGATTGGAAAATGTATGCTTATTGATGGGTTCAATTCATAAAATTCAGGCATGGGACACTTTTTCTTTGCTCTAATTTTTGGACATACACATGTAATTTCACACAGATCATATGCTGGAAGTTTTCCTTTTTCTGTTGCTTTTTGGTCATTTATTTCATCTACAACTTTATCTTTATCATTATGTGGATGAGAGGAGATAGATGACCGAACTTCAGATTCTTGATTTTGTTCTGAAGGTAGCATTTTGGACGATGATTCTTTGTGAAAATGTTAATGAGAATGAGAAGATGGTTCTTTCTCTTGTTAGATTTATAGCCTATTTACTTGACTAAAATAACTAAAATGTTAATTGTATTAAATCTCATTTCAAATTTTCAAGCCATAAAAGTTATATTTCTTTTCTTAACTGTATCTATATATTTACAGTAGATTATATGGTTAGTTACACATTACATGACCTTTTCATGTAAAACATTTACTAATATGTCATGATTTATGACTAGTAAAAATTTGACTTATATGATATATTACAACACAAAGGGCCTGATATACCCCTCAACTTTGTCATTCAAAGCTAATATATCACTCGTTATGACAGTGACACACATATACTCCTTATTAGGGGTGTACAAAACCGAACTGAAAATTGAATCAAATCGCAAACCGAGTCAAATCGAAAAAAAACCCGACTAGTGATTTGGTTTGACTTGGTTTGATATTGGAAAAAAAAACCCCGACTATATTTAGGTTGGTTTGGTTTTAACTAAGAAGAACCAACCCGACACCAAACCAATCTGACATTATATATGTAATTTTAATATTTTATTTTATACATAAAGATATTTACTTTGATATAATTTTTAAATATTTCTTGTACTTTTCATAGTTTTTGTCTTTTAATATATTATTTCATTTTTGAAACTTAGAATTTTGAATGGTCCAATAAAGATTATAGTCCATAGATGTTAGATAATTATAATAAAGCTTAAATCAAAATCAAATTAATATTCATGCAAAAAGAAAATCAATTCAACACTAAGAATGACAATAATATTGAATATTTGCTGTTTAGTTTTACATTGGTTTAGACAATTAAAATACATAATCTAATTTTAATTTTTCTTTAATATTTAGTCATGTAACTAATACTTATTAAACTTATGTTGGCATGGTTTAGTACTTTTAAATTATGATTTATTAATCTACAATATTTGTTTTACGCGATTTCATTATTTTTGTTGTTGGATATTTTAGTGTCGTTAATTATATAATATTTTGTGTTATTTTCTTAAGAAACACCTTAGATAGTTGTATTTTTGTAGGACTTAGAAAATATTTGAAGTACAAGTAAATTATATGTTTGTATGAATACTTACCGAAAGACCCAAAAATCCAAAAAACCCGAGGTTGAAAAATCTGAGTTTTATTGGTTTTATTTGGTTTGGTTTATAAATTTAAAAATCCAACACAAATGGCTTGGTTTGATATTTGAAAAACCCAAACCAAACTGGTCATGTACACCCCTACTCCTTATATTGCACAAATGAATCACATATACCTTTTTCTTCAAATAGAAGTGAAAAAAAAATAATTTTAAAATTAGTTTTTAATTTTTTTTTTTTTGAAAAAGAAAAGAAAATTCATTTCAGGTATATTTGATCCTTCTCAAACTTTTTTTCTTTTGACTATTTTTATTCATTGACTAAAGATGATATATTCATAAGGAGAAACCAAGGTATATACAATTTTCAAGATGAAATGTTGTTGATGAAGAATAATTAGTAGTGTCAAATTGAAGAAAATATTTAGATGAGTGTATCAAAGCATATGGCTTCTAAGTTGAACCCTAAATCCCAAGGACCTTCAATGGTTACACCGAGGTGAAACTAATATGGGGAAAGCTGGCGATTGTGGTGATTAGGTTGTTGGTAGATGGATACACGATTTTGTTATTGTTGGATGTGTGATTACGGGCTGATGTTCAAATGAATTGTGATCAATCTTTAATGCATTCAATCTATGCATGAATGTGTGTGTGTTATTACAAGGTGAATTAGACCTGTTGTAGTAATGTTTTTGTTTTATTGTGATGATTATATGAACTATTTATGATGAATCTTCGATTAAGCAAATAGAATGGTGTGGTTTGGAGGCGAGAGATCTATTCTACGAATAAAGCAATAATTGTTGATGTGCTTTTTTTTTTACCTATTATGTTTTCATATCTATCATCTTATTGTTGTGGCTTTTTGCATATATATTACGTTAAAAGATAAAAGACTATATCTATTATGGCATACTCTTCATTTCTATTTAATGATGCATGAAAAAATACATGATTAAAGGAGTTACTATTAGTCTTTTCCAGCAAACTGAAAAGTGCAAAGCAAACTACTTCTAATCACTTCCTGTAGAAATTGGTACGATTCAATTCAACTTCAAGCCATAAATAATTGACTTCTAGACAAGAACCAAACAACACACAAGTGTACCTTTTCCTTGACCAGCCACCTCCCCCCCTCCCTACGAAAAACTTGTTCAAATGTCAGCCTTATCATTTAGAGATTTTAAAGTCTTTCATTGTGTAATTACTTTAATTTAGAAAATAGGAATTTCTGGCGACAATTTTTGTGTATGAAACTGCTACTTTTAGAAGATTTTTTGTTATAAATTAGAACGATTTTCTGCATTGACGTTGTTCCTCGATGGATCACAAATTGAAGAACGATTCTATATTGTTTTTCAGTATTGGAGCATTTAAGTGATACTTCTCCATATATATACGGACAATGTATTTTTTCTAAATTTAGCCCTAGCTACTAATTCCCTTATTTGGGGAAAATGACGGTGTTCTCCTGATTTCACTAACTTTCTTATTTATTGAGGGGAGTGGTGTTACTCTTCATTCCATTGTTGTTCTTTTCCTTCTTTGAAAGAAGAGACGAATAATTGACATATCTGATTCTATAAGTTGAGCAAAAGATATCAAACTTGGAAAAAGAAAACATTTTCATATCAAATCAAAATAATCTTTCATGATCTCTAATCCCACAATAATTTTTCAACTAAAATGAAAAATACAAGCAAAAGCATAAACAATTCAAAATATTGCTAAGAAAACTTAGACCTAAAAATTTAAGAATGGATCAACACCTCCACTTTCTCAAATTGTCATCAATTTCGTCTATCTCTTTGCCAACTTGATAATAGTTTCCCAAATCAACCCCATAAATCCATCGACAAGTCGAAGATTTCACGATGAATAGGGTTGATTATATTAGGGTCATATCCTGCAATTTTCAAAATAGTTAAGAAACGCTTCTCTAACAAAATGATCTTAGCCTTCAATGCTTCAAGTTGGGAATTGATGCCTCAATGTAATTGATAAAATTCTCTGAATAATTGGGATATGGAATCACCCCATGATTGAAGAAGTAATGATAGATAGACTTCAAGATAGCTAAATCCTGATAATAATCATAGTTATCTTCTTTTTTCAACTTAATTTCAGACGCTTCTCCTTGTATAAGATTGGAAAATGTAGACTTACTGATGGGGTTCAATCCATAAAATTCAGGCATATGACTCTTTCCTTTTTCTCCAATTATTGGAGATACAGACTTCAATTCAGATGCTGAGAGTTTTCCTTTTTATGTTGCTTTTTGGTCCTTTATTTTGTCTACAATTTTAATTTTTGCAAATTCAGAGATGATTGATTCTTCATTTTGTAGATTGTTTTTTAATTGATCGACTGGAGGAGAGGATATATGTGACCAAACTTCAAATTCTTGATTTTGTTCTAATGGTAGCATTTTGGACGATGATTCTTTGTGAAAAGGCTAATGAGAATGAGGAGATGGTTCATTCTCTTGCTAGATTTATAGCCTATTTGTTTGACTATAATAACTAAAATATTAATTGTATTAAATATAACTTCAAATTTTCATGCAATAAAAGTCATATTTCTTTCCATAACTATAGCTATATATTTACTCTAAACTATTTGGTTAGTTAGACATTAAATGACCTTTTCATGTAAATACTAATCTGTTGTGATATATGACTAGTCAAAATTTGACTTATATGATATATTACAACACATAGGGATGTCCTCATGCATAGTCATACATCATCACCATGATAACATATATATTATATATACTATATCATGCAGAGGCGTATCTAGGGGGGGTCACCGGGTTCACGTGAACCCATGGTCCCCTCCCGAGATCATATATAGTAGTGTTATAATTTAAAAAAAAATTGAAATACTATATGGTCCTATCTTCAAAGTTGAATTACACAGTTAGCCCTACACTAAATTAAATTATAATTAAATGCTCATGATTTATTTACGTAAAGGTAGAAGTAGAAGCCTAACATTTGCATTTAATTCCTTAGTTATGACATTATAAATTTTCTTAGTTATATCTAATTAATGTGAACTTACTCGGATAGAAAAAAAAAACTTTTCTTTCTTATTCCATAACTATGAAGAAATTGAGGAGTTGCAACGAACTCAATTGACTATTTAGTGATGCATGAATAACTAGATGATTAAAGGAGTCACCATTAGTCTTTTTCAGTTAACTAAAAGGTCCAAAGCAGACTACTTCAAATAACCTCCAGTAGAAATTGGTACGATTCAATTCAACATTTTGTTCTCTCGGATTTGATGATCGGTTCATCTATTCCAAAGACAAAGTACGTAGCACGTTAGACAACATTATATTCACCTTCAATTCTTAGTTAATTTGCCTCGAAAGATTTTCAAATATCGGGTTCAGTTAGACTCATGGTGTTGCTCATCATGCCTCGAAAGATTTTCAAATAGAATGTACTAGAACGGTAGACGAAAGCTAGTACATTCTATTTAGACATCTTAAAATATACTACTATATATCTACTCTGATCTTTTTTCCTTCCTAAAGAACTAACATTTCTGATTTTATAATTAAGTCAAAGAGAAGACATCAAACTAAAATGTAAAGTGAAACAATTAGAGAAAGTTCAGGTGACCTGAAAACTGCAGTCGAACTGAAAATGCAAGCAAGCAAAATCTCATTGATCTGATTATCTACTTTAAAGGTTTCGTAACACACTATATACTAACCATAGAAGGTTTAGCAAACGTAATTAAATTGTGAACATAACTCTATCAAGATTTGGACCTTGCACATCAAAACTAATTGATCAGCAGCTCCAGTTTCTCACATTCTCATAACCTGCAACGTGCCCCTAGTTGTCAACTTAATAATTATCTCTGAAATTAACCCCATAAACCCATAGAAAAGTAGAAAATTTCACAAAAAACAGGGTGGATTATATCAGGATAATGTCCCGCACTTGCAATCATTTCCATAATGGAAAAGAATTGGTGCTCTAACGCAACGATCTTAGTCACCATTTCCAGCCATGAAATTTCATGTTGGGAATTGAAGCCTCGATGTAATTGATAAAATTCTCTAAATAAGGATATGGAGTTACCCTGTGATTGAAGAAGTAATGATAGATAGACTTCAAGATTGCTAAATCATGATTATAATCATACTCATCTTCTTTCATCAATTCATTTTCAGACGTTCCTCCTTGTTCAAGATTAGAAAATGTAGGCTTATTAATGGGCTGCATTTCATATGATTCAGACATGAGACGCTTTCCTTTTTCGAAAACATATACTTCAGTTCAGATTCTTGGAGTTTTCCTTTTCCTGTCGCTTTCTGGTCCTCTGTTTCGTCTAGTGCAAATATTGTTGATTTTCATTTTTTAGATCGTTGTTGAAATGCGATGGATGATTATCTTCATGTGGAGGAGAGGAGATAGGTGATAAAACTGCATGAATTTCAGATTCTTGATTTCCATTCATCAATTCTTCTGATGGTTGCATTTCGGACATGGTGATTCTTTCTCTTGCGACATTTATGTTACAATATAAGTCAGTTTTAGGGAATCCCTCATTTAAATGCGTATGTGTTACTAAGTTACTAACTATATATATAATATATATTACTTAAACCGGTAAGATATAGAATTTAGTTTTCTCCAAAATTTAATTTCCTTAAGATGGATAAAACATATTCATTTCTCCTTTTTTTCTATTTGAGTTTTTTTTTTCATGAATTATGTAAATGTCAAAAATTTAGTGCTTCTAAATTTAACATGATTTGGATCAGAATTTAACATGGTTAGCGGAAACAAAGACTTCCATTAATGAGCCCAAAAATGAAGAGAAAATCTTATTGATAGAAAACATAATAGACATAATAAGACTCTATAGTTATAGTTTCGATAATTACACTTCATAGTTATAGTTCTATTTGTTAAAGAGGCTATGGCTTGTATATTTTTGTTCGTTTGTAATTACATTTCATAGTTTTATGAATTCTTTGCAAAAATCATTTATTTTAATGAAAGCCATTAAAGAATTCTTGTTTAGTCACTGGTGCTAAGGAATTATGTAGACGTATGATGTTACTTTATTCTGGTGCAACGGAATTTTTCATGAAGGGAGTACTTAATCGGTCTGCCCTTGGGTTGAAGAGGGTAGTATCAAAGTGTAAGCCCGAGTTCGGAGAAAATTCAATGGCTCATAGACATTGAGATAAAAATGTAGTTTGGGCTGATTGTTATGTCGGTAAATTAGTATGCGAGATGACTATTATCATAGGAGGTTTGTATATATTCGATAATTATAGAAAACAATCGAAGCTCCTTGCCGAGTTGAAAGAATTAAGAGAGGCAAATCGACAGCGGGAAGAAAAGAGCGTTGATGGAAAGAATTAAGAGAGGCAAATCGACAACCTTTGAATGAGTCAATTTCTATATATAGCTTTTTCTTTATCGTATATTTTATCATTAGTTTATCGTCTGACTTTTTATATTGCTAATCAATTCAATAATACTCTCTGTATTTTATTTTTTTGAATACCCGTTTGTCACTAATTTAATAGTTTTGTTAGGGTTTTAGTTCTCCAAGGTAAGTTGTGCCAAATCTGGTTGGGTAACCATAGTTGAATTGGATATTCTTTTACTATTCTTATAATTTTCCTAATGATGCTATTCTTCAAGCTATATCTATTTCTTACATGTTACCGAGGCTTATTGAATTTTATTGTTGGATGTGTAATTACGAGTTGATGTTCAAATGAATTATGATTAGTAAGCTAATAGAAGTGAGTGAATTTGTGGTTTGAAGAGGAAAGATGCATTTTATATCTATGCCTGAATGTGTTATTATAAGCTGTACTAGTAATGTTTTTTTGTTTAATTTTGATGTTTATATGAATCTTTGATTAAGCAAATAGAATGGTGTGAATTGGAGGCGAGAGATGCATTCTGCGAATAAAACAACAACTATTGTTGTTTCTTTTTAGCTATTATGTTTTCATGTCTATCATCTTTAGAGTCGTCAAAACGGGCTTAGGCCGGCTCCAACCCAACCTATTATTGGGGTAGGGTTGAGATAGGATTTTTCAAGCCTATTTAAAACTAAGGCTTATACGCCCGGCCTATATAAGCCCTTGGCCCTTGAGGCTTGATCGGGGCCAGACCGGGGTCGGCCTATGGGCCAAAACTTTTTATTTAAGGATAACTTGCAATAATCTCACTTGTATATAATATAATTACTTAAATACAAGTTATGTTGTAATATTATGAATCTTACCAGATTTTGGTACGTCCAAATACATGTATCTCAGAATATATGGACTCAAAATTACGTTAATTTGTACTAAATACAGTCTATCCAAGTAGAATTGCATGTATCTATGATACATAGACAAATATCGCGCTCGCCTCCCTCCTATCTTGCCTGTCACTCTCTTATCTCGCTCGCGTATCTGGTATGCGAGATACATGCTAAATACACTAGATTTTTTGCAGTTATTGAAACAACACCATTGTTTGCCGTATTTGATTTGAAAATCTTCTCATTTTCTTGATGCTATAAAATTATAAGTTTGAAAAGGATAAAAATGAAAAAAAGACGGGCTAGCTTGCCCTAGCACTCGGCCTTCTAGGGTTGGATTGGATTGAGCATTTTCAGGCCCTATAAAATGAAGGGTCGGCCCGCCCTAGACCTTCAAATTCCTTGGCACACGAGGCTTGGAACGGGTGGGGCTGGGCTAGCCCTTTTGACTTTTCTAATCATCTTATTGATGTGACTTTTTACCTATTACCGTTTTAGGCCCCCCATTTTTGTAATAATAATAGAATTGTTATAAATATATTTTAACAAGAAAATAAATTATATTGTTTAGTTCGTTTCGAAACATTAAAAAATGTTTTTTTCTTTTTTGTCAAATTTTAAATTTAACTTACACATGACATGTTTAAGACCACAAGATTAAAAAAATAATTTTGGTATATATATATATATGTTTAGTTTAAGACCATAGAAAAATTAAAGTTTTTTCTTTTTTTAATTAAAAAGAAGTAAAAAAAATTAAAAAAATAGAAGTTAGGTGTTAGGCCTCAAATTAACTTGAGTTGCCACTACTAACAAGTAAGTTATTCCACCAGATAGTGATTGGAGTTTGAAATGTAACTTTTCTATTATTTGTGATTTAACTCAAATTGACACTAGGATAGAAGTTATTCCACTAGATAGTGATTGGAGTTTGAAATGTAACTTTTCTATCATTTGTAATTTAATTCTAATTCACACCTAGGATACGGTAACTTTACTGATGTTTTTGCTGTGTGTTGACGGTATATGTAGTATGTTTTTGCTATGTGTTGACGGTATGTGTAGGGTATGTTGTGATTGATGTTTTAGGAATCTTAATAGAGTGGATTGATTATCTCAAATATGTATTTTGAAGTGGTAAGTTAAGTGAATTTAGCTCTTGCTAAGTATTCTTTTGTGTGGAAATTTTTTTCTTCAATGGAGGGTAGTATCAAAGTGTATGCCCGAATTGATGTGTGACTTGAGACTTCAACTCATTGATTAGTATTGTAGGAATTGGTGCCACCAGAAGATGTGTTGTAGATTGGGAAAATGAGTATAACAGAGAGAAAATATGAGTAGAATTTTTTTTGCAGATTTTTGAACTATGAAGTGACTTGAAGAAGATAGTTGAGAGCCCTCTATATAATAACCAATTATAGGAGTTGTAGAGTCAATATCTTTGTTGGTCACTCAACTATCAACTTTTTTTCATAGAAAGTCACTTAATTTTGATTTTCAACTCAAAAGTCACTCAACTATGACATCTTTGCATAGAAAGTCACTCAACCTATTTAGTTGATTTTTTCATTAAAAATTGTTGACATGGAATTTTATTTCTACTTTAAATTTTAAGAAATAAACATATTTTAAACCATTTAATAACCCGCCACTTGTCCTAACCCACTAAAATATAACAATATTAATACTTTTATTTTACTCTTATTCTCCAAAATTATTTTCTTGGTCTCCCATTCTTTCTCCTCTGTTTTTTTTTTTTAAAAAAAATTTCTCAATTTCAGCCTTTTCTTCCTTCTTTAGTAAACCTCAATTAAATAGGAATTAGATTGTGATTAAAATATTATTAGAAGGATGCATGGTTGTACATGGAGAGTTTATAAAAAGAGAGAATCCATGGAAAAGCGCCAGATAATGCGAGTTCAGGTTCAGGCAATATCGAGAGGTTTTTCCTAAAATAGTTTTTTTTAATCCTTTCGCCTTCATACTGTCACGATTCGAGTCTACACCCTGGATGTGGCCGGCACTCGAGAACCATTGCTGGTCCCTAAGCGAACCCTCATCCTGGCTGACTACAAGAGGAAGATTGGCTCAAGCATACAAAAGCTTAAAACTGAATAAAATTCATGAAACTCAAATACAAAGCTTTAACTCAAACAATTTACTCTGAATATAAATGGAATATTCAACTAGCCAACAATAGGCAACTCAAGTCTTTAAAACATTTAATAAGATAAATGAAAAAGGCTTCTCAAACTCTACTTTCTATCTATGAAGCCTCTAACTGACAAAGATGGAAGTCGAGACAAGACCCACGACATCCTAACAACTGATATAACTGAAAGTACAAGTGGAACCCTCCAGAAGCAAGGAGACTCGCCATAGCTAACTCGAACTGCATGTGGTATCAACAAAGCACCTGTTGATGACCCTGAATACATATTGTCATGCCCCGAGCCTACACCCTGGCGTGGCCGGCACTCGAAGACCATTGCTGGTCCCCAAGCGAACCCTCATCCTGGCTGACTCCAAGCGGAATACTAACTTAAGCATACAAGAGCTTAAAGGCGAATAAGAGTTTATAAACTCAACTTTACAAATCTTTAACTCAAAAGAAAACTCTGTATAATAGAATATATATACAACTCGCCATAAAAGGCAACTTTAGTCTTCAAAACATTTAACAAAATAAATGAAGAGACTTTTGAAATTCTATTGTCTATCTATGAAGCCTCTAACTGATAAAGATGGAAGCCGGGACAAGACCCACGACCTCCTAACAACTAATACAACTGAAAGGTAAATGAAATCCTCCGAAAGCAAAGAGGCTTGTCATAGCTAACTGGAACTCCCGGATGTATCAACGAATCTCCTATTGATGATCCTGAATACACTGTTAATGCATCATAAAAAGATGCGGCCAAATGGCTGTGCGTGGAATATGCAGTATGTGTTTGGAAAGCTAAACAACATAGGCTAGAAGAAAAACTGGAATAAACTGAATAACTTACCTTTTTTCAAACTTTCTCAACTCAAAGAATACTCAAAACTACTCAAACTTACTCAACTCAGAAGGTAGATACTGGACACAGAGACAGATACTCAACTCAAAGATATATACTCAACTCAAAGATAGATACTCAACTCAAGAAAGATACTCAACTCAAGATATATACTCAACTCAAAGATATATACTTAACTCAAGATATATACTTAACTCAAAGATACTTAACTCAAGGATACTCGACTCTTGAATAACTGAACTTAACTTGACTGACTTCTTTCAATATAAGGCAATTTTAAACAAGTGCGATATAAAGAAGATTGTTTAAAACATGCCTAATGGATCCACTAGTCAAATCTGAAAAGGATTCATCTAAAAATTATGATCCTTTTATACCCATGGTGGCTAACATGGTTCTATGGGGGCTGTGGGTTCTTTGAACGCTCCCCCAATTCGGTGCTCGATACTACTCCCAAAAATGTACTGGCTCTTATGTTTTTAAAACATATTTATTCCTGCTGATATGAGATAATTACTCAAAAACTAGCCCGAAGGCTCTTTGGAAATCTCAGTTTCCAACCTTGTTTAAATGTAAAGACATTTCTTTAAAACTTCTTTGGGAATACATAGTTCCCTAATAACTTTGAGAAAATGAACTCAACTCTTTACTCTTTACTTTACTTGAACTCTTGGCTTGATGTGAAACTCTTAACTTTTGACTTGACTTGAAACTCAATACTTTTCACGCGACTTGAAACTCTATACTTAACTTGAAACTCTATACTAACTTGGAACTTGAGCCTTAGAATGAAGTTAAAACGTTCAATGAAAACTCTTGAAAAGTTTGAAGACTTGCTTTGACTTACTTAACTTCTAACTTCACTTGACTTGGAAACTAACTTCACTTGACTTGGAATCTAACTTCACTTGAGTTGGAAACTTACTTCACTTGAATTGGATTCTAACTTCACTTGAATTGGAAACTAACTTCGCTTGACTTGGATTATGAATTCGAGGGTAATGATTTGTGTTTGGAAATACCCCATGATGATAAGGAATAATTAGGATAGCTAGACTTAAGAAAAAATTTCAAAATTTATTTTTGAAAACAGAACAGATTCTGTTCACAGAGGGAATAAATCTGTGATGCACACTTGCTTCAGGCAAGCTGCCCAACTTTTCTCCTTCATGTTGCCAACTCTAAACCCTCTCAACCTCAAAGGTTCTTTTCCCAAACACTTGGGGTCATAAATCCCTCAACATACAGTGGATTCCACTAAAAAATGCAACCAAATCCTGTCCCAAATCAGCAAGAACTTCAACAACACAACCAACAACTTCAACAACCAAAATAAATCTTTTCTTGGAATTAAAAACGAGTAGGTGTGTGGGGGTATGAACCAACCAACACTAAGGATCATAAAATCCCTCAATATACAATAGATTTCAGCTCAAGAACACAACCAAATCATGTCCCACAACCAATAATAACTTCCACAACACAACTAACAACATCAACAACAACTAACAACTTCAACAACAAATCCAATCTTTTCTCAAATCATAAAATGAGCTTGGTGTGTGGGGGAAAGGATCAACCCACACTAAAGAACTCATATACCTTGATAGGGATCACCCCCGACAAAAATCCACGATGATCTTGAAGAATCTTTGCTTGATCTTCCCTTTCTCCTCTTTTTCTCCTCTTCTTCTCTTCTTCTCTTCTTCATTCTCAAGAATCCTAACTCTTTACTCTTTAAAAAAAAAAAAGACAAACTGATCTAAAATCAGTCTAACACTTTAATATAACCAAAACAATTGATTTGTGAAAAGACCAAAATGCCCCTAAATTTTCGGACGGGCTCCCTGCCAACTGCCCCAACTTTCAAAGGGATACGAACTCGGAATCAAGCAAACTTGGTGGCATTGAAAAGATCGTTCCACAAGCTTCACAACCATAACTAGAACTACTCCTAACTCATCTTGATCTAGGAGTTACGACTACTCAAAGTTGGCCAAAAACTCACTGATTTCCACACTTAGCCAAATTTTCCAGATTCTGAATTTTTCCAAAAAAATGACTACTTCCAATTCAACTCTTCTTGGAACTCAATGTGCTACATCTAGGGATCTTAACTTAGTTCGAAAAATTCTCTGGGGTGTTACACATATATCTGCATCATGAAGCGATGCAGGCCAAATGACTCAGTACGTGAAATGTACGAGCATGTAAGGGAATTCTAAAGCATAAACATAGGCTTGAACTTGATGAAAAGGAAACATACTTCCTCTTCTAAACTCACTCAACTCAACCCAAAGGTATTCAACTCTGGATACTCAACTCAATATAAAGCAACAATAAGAGATGCAATATATGGAAAGCTTTTAAAATAGTAGAAAACAACTCAATGTATTTAAGAATACAATATAGTCAGTGTGTATGCAGTTATACAATAAAAACTCTATTTGTATATGAAAATACAAGTAAACTCTATGTATATAAAAATACAAATATCTCTGTGGAAATTTCTCTAACCGACAACCATCACTATAAGTTATGTGATGATACAACGTCTCGCCCACACTGCCAGAACTGTCCTATACTTTTCCAGGGTATAAGACCTCTCAACTAAGTGGATCCACTAGTCAATGCTAAAAAGCATTAAAGAATCATCTAAAAAGTATGACCCTTTCTACGCACGTTGGCTACATGGTTTATGGAGACTTTAAATTATCTGAACTCAAACTCGTCCCCATATCGATGCTCAATACTACTCCCAAAACGTAACTAGCTCATATGTTTAAAAACATAACTCTTTCTATGGTTTGAGATTATTACTCAAAATCTTTCTCTAAAAAGAGATGTTACTCAAACTGCTCAAAAATCTTTTGGAAATCTCAGTTTCCTTCTCTTTTAAATGTGAAAGCATTTACTCTTGAGAATATTTAGTTCCCATATATCATTTTAAAGAAAATGAACTCGACTCTGCTCTTTCTCAAAAACATTTCAAAATCATATTATAATGTGATCATTGATGGCTCGAGAAGTCATACCGCATAAACATTGATGGTATATCTAGATACCATACTGCTCATACATTGATGGCATACTCGATTGTCATACTAATCATGTTTTAGAAAACTCTTTTCTCAAAATCATCTGTACTTTCTCAAAACTCAGTTTAAGAACTCAAGTGTTGGCTTTAAAAAGCTTTTTAAAATTTATAACTCAAATAATAGGGTTCATGTGAAATTATGAACATGAACGAATCAACACATAAATCTCAATAGCAATAAAGAACCTCAGTACTCAGAACTCAAGACTCAAAGATACTACTCATCTCTAGACTGCTCGACTCTTTGGGTTCATGCAAAAATTATGGGCATGAACAACTCAACTCAAGAACTTCATGGGTAACATGTAGTAGTCCCATAAGTAGGAATATAATCACAAAGGGATTAGAAATTCAATGCTCAAAGACTTAGAACTCGAAGATACTACTCCTCTCAAAGATGCTTAATGTATGAAGTTCATGCGGAATTCATAGGCATGAATGACTCGACTCGGGGGTCTAAATAATAATATGGAACTCATGTATACGACTCTTCTCATTCTCATACTTACTTCCTCAAAACTTAGCTCAAATCGATAGTTGATCTCAAAGGATTCACAATTGAACTCACAAACTTTCTTGAACTCTACTCTTAACTCTTTCTTGAATTTGAATTATGAATTTAAGAGTTATGATTCATGATATGAAGGACCTCAATAACAATTTAGTAATTCGATAATAAGGAATAAAAGTTTTAAAAGAAACATGAACTTAAGAAATCAAAATCAACTTATCTAAAAAATACTCAAATCTAGGGGTAGAATCCTAGATTTCTCTTTGATTGATTTGAAAGAACATGTAAGGCGTGAGGACGAACTAGTCCAACACTATGATATCATTACATACCTGGAAGAAAAAGGTTCTTGAAGAATCTTGAAGAATAACTGTAACATCTCGCACTTTGAAATGGCTAAGAAGAAGCTATGAACTGAAAATAGTCATTTTTTGGAAATAATGAAAATGTGGAAATTTGTTTAAGTTTGGAAAATTTGATTTTTGACCAACTTCAAATGGCCATAAATTCTAGCTCAGGATGAGTTAGAGGTACTTTCAGATATGATAGGAAAGATCTTGGAATTATCTTTTCAACGCCACAGAGTTTGCGCGATTCCAAGTTCGTATGAGTGAGAAGTAGGGCTGTTCAAATAAGAAAATGTCCAATCCGGATTTTTGAAGGGTATTTCAGTCCTTTGCTTACCCAATTAATTTAGTTTATTTTAGTGAATTAATTAAGGGTCAAATAAGAATGAGATCAGTTTAGTCAATTGGAAATTCACGCTCGGGCTTGGAGAAAAGAGAAAAGAGCAGAAAGGAGAAGAAAAGCTCAAGGTTCGCCAAGAACGATCGATTTTGGTTGTGGATTCGCCAAGGAATTCATCTTACAAGGTATGTGAGTCTTTCATAGAGTTGGGTTCATTCACCCACACGCCAAACATGTTTAGTTCAGCGAATTTCATCCAAAAAGAGTTTGAAAGTTACGTTGATGTTCTTGACATGTATTCTTGAATTTGAATGTCGTTCTTGAATTGGGCTAAATTGAGGAGTTTCGGAGATCTTTACATTGAATTTTAGAGTTGTTTTGAGTTAGGTTCTTGAGTACATATGCTAGGTATCGGAATCTAAAATGAATTTGAGATCAATAGTCGAGTTTAGGCGAATAAAGGCTGGAAAACGAAGAAGAAAAAAATCAAGCGTAATCTAGTACGCAAGTCCGCGTCACGGACTTGCTCCCCCAGTGCAAAAAAAAGTTGCTCCGTGTCGCGGTTAGGACGCGAACTCCTGCCTCAAAATTTAATTTCGCGATCATTTATTTAGAAACATCTCCGCATCGCGGACTTGTTCCAAGACGGTGATTTCGTGACTTTTTCTCATGTTTAGCTATTTAAAATCATTCCTAAACATCATGAGATCTTTCCAATCACAATCCTTGAATCCATAATTCAATTCAAGGATCAGTTAAGAGTCAAGTCAAGAGCATTTAAGATCAAAGTCAAGAGAAGTTCTTAGAGCTTTCCAAAAGTCTTTTTCAAATGTTTTAACTTTGTTCTTAGAGAAACTCCCACAACAGTATTTTATATTTTTATATACATCAGAAATATTTGTATTTTCATATACAAACAGAGTTTATATTGTATTTTTGCATACATACAGAGTTATTATTGTATTTCTAAATACATAGAGTTAATATCATGTTTTAAACAACTTTTCTTTATGTTGAACTTGTTTTTAAACTGCTTTATATTGAAATGAGTTCAGTAAGTTGAGTTAAGTTATTTAGGAGTTGTGTAAAGTCAAGGTAAGTGTTTCTTTCAGATCCTTTTTCAAGCTTAAGTTATGTTTAGCATTCCAACTCGCATACTCCTACATTCAATGTACTGATGCCAGTTGGCCTGCATCTTATTATGATGCAGACGCAGGTAACCAGGATCAGCATCCAGCGCATCGTTGATCCAGTTGAACTTCAGAGTTGTTGGTGAGCCTCCTTGCATTTCGGAGGATCCCCCTTTTCATTACTTTATTATTTTAGCTCATTAGGATGTCGTGGGCCTGTCCCGACATCCATCTCAGTTGTTTTAGAGGCTTCAGAGATAGTCAGTCAGATGTTAGTTCATTCGTCATCATTTTGTTATTGGCTTATGTTCAAATTTGAATTGCCATTTTGGCTAAGTTAAATGTTTATTTTTAAAACATTATGAGTTCAGTTTGAGACATGTTGAGTTATCTTGTATTTGGATTCTCTTTGTTATGTCTAAGTCTTCCGCTGAGTAAGTAAGCCAGGACAAGGGTTCGCTTGGGGACACAATGGTTCTCGAGTACCGGTCACGTCCAGGGTGTAGGCTCGGAGCGTGACAATAACTTGATTAGAAGCCTTGAAACCTAGCTTGAAGGTAAACGATCAAAAAAACTTTTCTTGAGATTCTTGAATTAGTTCCTTGAAATCTCTATGGCCAAGATTTACTATTTTCATTAGTGATTCATAATTGTATGGAGGAGCTTGAGTTAGAAAGAATGGAATTCTTGGAGAAAACTTACCTTGGAGAAGAGTTTTGAAAAAGATTGAAAGAATCTTGAATGAAGTCTTCTACTTTGATTTTTCCTTAGGGTTTTTCCCTATGGTTTGAGAGAGAAGAGAATGATGGACTAAAAGATAAAAATCTGATTGTTTTGAGCCTTTTATTAGTTAAGAAATTCGTTTAGGTTTTCTTGGAGGTAAAAAAACAAAAACAACTCTTTTTAATGTTTTCCCATTGACTAAATTCGTAACAACACTGTATAGGATACTAAAATAGTCATTACTTTTTACTCAGAAATTGGATTGATGTGAAATTGGTGGCGTTGAAAAGTAGATTCAAATACCTTTATTTTAATAGGTTATGGCTCACATAAATCTTTATATTCTAAGAGATATGACCATTTGAAGTTCACCCAAGTAGAATCTTACATCAAAACTTAATCGATAAGGAAACTTCAAGAACACTTATCAAGAACTCATCAAGAAATTAAATTGCTCTATATTTATGGATAGATTTGCAAAAGAAACTTATGATTGGCGTGTGATGAACAAACCCAACACTATGGAAGCTTACATACCTCAAAGAACTAGGTTCTTCGCGAAATCTCGAATTTCATGTTATGAACAATAACCAAAATAAAAAAGAAACCGGAGACAAGAGAGAATGATTTTGTGAGATCAAAAATTGAGATATCTCTAACTAAAAGAAGGAAGAAGAGGCTGAAATTGAGAATTTTTTTCCTTAAGATGGATAAAAACATATTCATTTCTTTTTTTGAGTTTTTTTTTTCATGAATACGTAAACGCCAAAAATTTAGTACTTCTAAATTTAACGTGGTTTGGATCAGAATTTAATGTGGTTAGCGGAAACAAAGACTTCCATTAATGAGCCCAAAAATGAAGAGAAAATCTTAGTAATAGCAAACATAATAGACATAATAGGATTATATAGTTATAGTTTCGATAATTGCACTTCATAGTTATAGTTCTATTTGTTAAGGAGACTACGGTTTGTATATTTCTGCCCGTTTATATATTTCACTTGCGAATATACAGAGAGGATAAGTATACACAAATCTGTATTTTTACATTTAGGAATCTTTAAAAACTTCGTTTGTATATTGTGCTTGTCAATGTACAACATGGTAATTTATTATGATTTTTTTATAAATTATATACAAATAACTAGGGTAAGCATATACAAAATTTTAGATTTATACAACTCAAGCGAATGGCAAGAATTGAGTAAATTGTAGCCACAAATCAGATTTTTTTAAACAACTAAATGTTTGCTATTCTGCAATTTTTTCCAAAAAAGTGAGAACAAAGTAAATATAAGGTACTTATACATTAAACTCTTATAATATAAGGACAAATCAAAAGAATGAGTCAAACTTCTAACGAACAAAGATTCTTAAAGTAGAAAAACGAATCTAAACCTTTTCTCTTACACTTGAAAGAAAGTGAAATGTCCTGGCTACAACTTACAGCAAAGCATTACACTTTTATTTTTCGACAAACCCAATTACATGAAACAAATAAGATTGATTTTTCGAGCTTTGGTTGCAAACAAACAAGAAATGACACAATTAATGGATCAAAAGCTCCAGTTTCTCACATTCTCGTAAACTGCATTGTGCTCTTCATCACTATTTCCATTTCCAGTCATCATAAAATCCCTTCTGATCACCCCATAATCGCATAGACAAGTTGAACATTTCACGATCAACAGGCCTATCCAAACCAGGATTATCTTCGTCGAGTTCCCAAGCATCATTGTAATTATTCTTAAATGCTATGATCTTTTTCGCTAACTTCTCTCTGGAGATTTTCAAATTTGGAAGTGAATACATGATGAAATCGAGTAGTTCAATGGAGGGTGGATATGGGAAATCCCCAGTTTTACTCTTGTAATCCCAGATGGTTCTTAAAATCGCCAAATTTTGATGATAATCACAATCATAATCATAATAGTCAGCATCTGATTGACGTCCTTCTTTCGACATTCCCAATTTATACATTGGTTGTTTTCCTTTTTTAGCAACTCTTCTTCTTCTTCTTTCTTTTTCTTCTTCCTTTTCGTCTAAATCATTTGGGCATTCTTTTTTTCGTCCTTCATTTGGATCCAATCCCTCTGTTTTTCCCTCCCCTGTTTCATCAGATTCTTGATTTCCATCAACCTCCTTTTGCCCTTCTTCTTCATCGGTACGTAATTTCTTATGATCATTTTCATGTAACATTTTTTCTTTTCAAAGAGAATCGAAACAGAAAGAAAAAAGGAGTAAAGATTTCAACACTTGCTTCCAATATGAAGTGACTGAAGAGAATGGTTAAGCGCCATTATAAAGTAAAATTAATGTGGTTAAAAAAGGAAAAATATTGAATTAAGACTCAAGAGTAAATAAGAATAAAATTATGTTTTCATTAAGGGACGTACAAACAAAAATATGACAAGTAAAATAGACTGGAGGGAATATATTTTGGTTACAGAATTATACTCCCTCCGTCTCTTTTTAATTGCCATGTTGCGCTTTTCAAAAGTCATTTGACTAATTTTCAAAGTGAAATTAGATTACATTAATTCGATATTCTTAACAAAAAATATTAGTCAAAGTACTTATCGTTTGACTCTAAAAAAGAATCATGACAATTAAAAGCTGACCGAGAAGTATCAATTTATGATGGGAATTAAGTCAAGATATAACTTAGTAGTCAATGAAGTTTGACTGAGTTATAATGAGACCAAACGTTCAAAGAGGCTAAAAATGGTAAGTGATTTTCTTTTTCTTCGGTGAAACATTAGTGGATATATAGACTTATTAGGTACGTGTATTAGTGGGAGTATAAACATATAAGGTGAGTTGAGGTGCGTGCAACTGTTATTAAAAAAAAATGATATGCTGACAATTAAATATGAAGCTCACAAAACTTTGTAGAAACTTAAAATTTGAGATAAATAATATACAACGTCGAACATATTAGTATATAAGTTTTTGAAGAAAAGATATATCAATCATAAGTAGAAAGAAAATCAATTTAACAAAAATAGCACATTCGTTGTTTGCAAGCTACTTCTAACAACATCAGTTGAATGAGCGCACACGTGTAACTTGAAGTAAAAGTGAGAATAAGGGGACGACTCTTCCTAAATTTCATACACTAAATTAATGAGTGATACTTCTCGATTTAAGTGATACTTTTCGATTATATATATATATGATGTATCTTTTCTAGATTTACCCATAACTACTAATTCCCTCATTTGGATATAATGTCTGTGTTCCGTTGATTTTACTAATTTTCCTAGTATTTATAAATTAGGGAAGTGATTTTACTTCTCGATTATATATGTACGGTGTTACTCTTTCATTTCTAAGCTTTCACACAGCTGATTTTGTTCTCTTAAAGTATGCAGACTGATTAGATATGTCAATAAGACACATTAAATTCTGTTAAATGGGTAAAAATGAGCCACCCAATGGATATTATGGATAAATATGAATATCCATATTATTGAAATACGACTAAATTTGAATTCATACATTTGCAGAGTCCATTTCTAAAGACGCTCACAATAATTTTTTTAAGGTTGAAAAGTTCCCAACCATTCCATGAAAAAACATTCGAGTATATTTCTCTTAGGTTTTTTTTTTTTTTTTTTTTTCATTTTGGTACATTTGTTTAAGCAAAGGACTTATCATTTGTAATTATCTTTTTCAAAACTGGTTACTAAATTTTACGTACCTAAAGTTTAATTTTCGATGACACATATCATTTTCAATGATACAAATACAGATATTGACTTTAAAAATAAAATACAAATACAATCCCACAAAATACAAGGTTGACGGTAGCGATGTACCTTTGAAAACACACCACGCGATGGGTGTCCGGGCATGATCGGCATGAGTATAGATACATATTATTATCGATGATACAAATACAAATGATAACTTTCAATAATACAAATTGCATATTTTAGTGATACGATTTCTTGTTAGTGATACAATAACAATTGCTAACCCTAAACTGAAATTTCTTCAATGGAGATTGGCTTGTTATGAGAACATATGTCACGACCCGATTTCTCAAGTCATGATGGCACCTACTATAACCCACCAGCAGGTAAGCCAACCCGTAACCCGGAACAACAAGTAATGGGTCTGAGGGTAGAAACTACACAAGAGTAGGCAAATAACAATATAAACAGGCGGAAGCAAACCAAAAACATATATACAAATAAAGATCCCTCCCAGAACCTGGAAGTCACTAGTACAGAGCTACTAACAAAATGAGTACAAGTCCCAAAAGTGGACAACAGAGACTGGACTGTCTCGAAAGGTAAAAGACAAGTCTATATATACAGATGGAGACTGAAATAGTACAAAACGTCGTGTGCTCACTCCCGTCTCCGGATCAGTCTGCTCCAAGCTCGATCAACGCTGGCTACTAGTGCCCGGACCTGCATCACGAAATAGATGCAGAGCGTAGCATAAGTACCAAAACAACAGGTACCCATTAGGCATCATAGGCCGACTGAACTTGAAAAGTAAAGGCAATATGAAAAGAAGGAATACACAAACCGAAGTCAAGAACGAAAATCTAACTAACAATGGAATGCACACGAGTGTACAAAGAACTAACTAAAGTAATCTATAAGCTAACTACACCTAACTGGGCCCCCATAAGCCCAGAAGGTACACTCGTGCGCAAGTTAAATAAAAACCCAAACGGACCCCCATAAGCCCGACGAGTACACATAATAACTATAACTAAAGAGAATTGCATAAAAGAACCCAAGAACGAATAACATCAAACCAGAACCTCAACCTTAATTAGTAGAATCTGACAACATTGAGGCCGGACCTCGAACCGTATGCTCACCAGAAGTACCCGAGTAACCAATCACAAGTATCAAGTATAAGAGGCCAGAACTCTAACCGGATGCTCTATATAGGTGTCTGAGCAATAGAGGCCGGACCTTAAACCGGATGCTCTATATAAGTATCTGGGCAATAAAGGCCGGACCTTAAACCGGATGCTCTATATAAGTATATGGGCAATAGAGGCTGGACCTCAAACCGGATGCTCTATATAAGTGTATGGGCAATAGAGGCCGGACCTCAAACCGGATACTCTATATAAGTGTATGGGCAATAGAGGCCGGACCTCAAACCGGATGCTCTATAAATGTGCCAATGTAGCTGCTGAAAGAGTCCCAATTGATCCATACTCATAAATATCCGTGGAACGCCGTCCACACATAGCCAATCAATGTAAGTCCTTGGAACCAAATCGAAAATCAAATTAAAATCGCGAAGTAGAACTAGTATCGCCGATGCAACTCGTGAAGCCGTAACATCGAGGAAAATAAGGATAACTATAGTCGGAGAGAGAGTATCGCCTAACTAAGGCCCAAACTATCAGACTCAAGTCTGCTACACCCGATCTACTGGGGATCTAAGCCGGCCGAACGACGTCGGGGCAAAACTAAGGCCTATCGGATCCGAATCATGTATTTCTAAGGCAAGCCCTAGTCAAACCTAAACTAAGGCCCAACATGCTTCAAATAAACAGTAATTAAGCATGCAAGCACTCCACATAGCGAGAAGGGTCCGTTAATAACACAAAGCATGCTCACAGTTATCCGATAATTCCCGAAATAGGCCGAAAACATGATTTCTTAACACCTACGCAGGATTTATATAACTACCCAACCCAAATCCCAACTAATCAACATGAATTCACATTCTCGAGCTCAATCTAAGAGAGGGAAACCGCAGCCTACCTCTAGGCCGATCACATACGCTCCAAAATCACTCCTTCGGAGCTTTCCCTTTCCGAACGTCCTCGAAACGCTGCCCCGCTATCAAAAATAGAGTCACAACATTAATACGGTCGTTTAGACACCAAAATCACAACAAACGGAGACGGGTCAATTTTGGAGTCAAAACGGGAATCGTGGGACCCGCGCAGAAAATTCCGAAATTAACCCCTAAAGTGGGTCCTAACCAGTTCCCCCAGCTTATTTCCCATAATGGGACACAATTCGGGGCTTGGGAACAACACAATATCAACAAGCAACTAAAACCCAAATTTTCTCAAAAAAATAGAAATGGGACAGCAGCTAATTGAGCGTTTTTACCAAAACCGGGCGATCTACAGTAAAATATAACACCACCACAATGTTCTCCTCGAAAAACCACTCAAGATAGCCTCAAAAATCACCAAAATCGGATCTAAAATGGCTAAGAAAACAAGTCTCAAAAATTTCCAAAATCAAGTTCACAAAAGGGGTCTGGCAGCAGGTGTTTTTGAAAAATTACCTCAAACGGGGACTCCAAATCACTATCTCAGCTCACCAACACGTTGTCCTCGAAAAATCTCACAACTTAGCCTTTTGGATCACCCAAATTGGTTGAGAGATGAGAGAGTTATGAGGGTTTAAGTTTGGGAGTATTGGCTGATATATCTGCAATTTATTGCAGAAATTTCTGCAATTTCCCAAAAATAAAGAAACTCCGACGGGGTGCTCCGAACTCGTTCGGAACCCTGTGCACGCAAACGAGATATGCAACCATACCAAATTCGACATTCCAGACTCAACGGCGCAATCGAAATTTCCATCAGAGGTCATTTTTGATAAAAAGTGGGTCCCACTTCCAAAAGTTATTTTAAGTCAAAACCCACAAAAGGGCTCGGAAAGATATTTAAAACCTCCAGACACAAAAGAAAGGTCAATCTAGACCAAACTCGACATTCCGGAGCTAACCATGCTGACAGAATTCTCATCCGGGCGCGTTTACTCAGAATGTTGACCAAAGTCAAACTTAAGCCAAAATTCAAAAGCTAAAACGCCTAATTGCACCGACTCACACTGAAAACCTCGAGAGTCATGTCGACCATGCTACTAGCCTAAAATGACCCTTCCGGAGCTGATGGAATCGTCAGAATTGAATTCCGATGTCATCTTCTTGAACTTTTGATCGAAAATGATCGTTCAAGGTTCATAAGCTCCAAAACACAAAAACTCGCACCAAGACCAAACGAACGACCAGGTGACCGAACTGTCAGTCCCAGCAAGTCATAAATGACTTGGGGTCGCTATAGGAACGCTCTAAACGACACACAGAAGGCAAGACACAGAAATTACCAAGAGGGTTATTACAACATAACTCTTTGTACGTGTTTTTTATTAACCCTAACTGAAATTGTAAAAATTGACTGAAAGTGAATGACACAAATATAAAAAGCAAGATCATCTCGAAGCAAATAATAGAGAAAGTTCATATGGAAAACTTTCTATATATGCTTTGGCATAGGGACAAAAGGGTTCATCCAAACTCCTTACAGCTAGGTGTTAGACATCGTACTTATTCTTTACAGAAAAAGTAGACAGATAAGAGGCGTAAATTAGATCGGCATGAGTAAATGTATATAGAATATCTGGCTACTTCAGCTTGACACATGCCTTGTACGACAATCATTACACAAATACGCCTTTTAACTTGGCTTTAGCTGACATCTATGCCCTTTAACTTTGGGTGTGCATAAGTAATCACTTAAACTTGCATAAAATTAAACAAGTAGACACATGTGTCCTATGTGACATAATACACATAGGACGCCATGCAGGACACAAAATTGTCATGTAGGACGAATGTTCTCTTTGTTCAACTTTATATAAGTTTAAGTGTATACTTGTGGACACCCAATGTTAAAGGTCATAGTTGTCAGCTGAAATCAAATTAAGGGTCATATTTATGTATTATGCCTTTGTTGACTTATTTTTTCTCAAGTATAGCAACTTGCCGAATTCATGAGACTTGCCATGTTGATGTATGTTGTGAACAAAGTAAATATAAGGTATATATATACATCAAACTCTTATAGTATAAGGACAAATCTAAACGTCGAGGACATGAAATGAAATGAATGAGTCAAACTTCTAACGAATGACAAAGTTAGACTCTTTAAAGTATAAGGACAAATCTGAAACTTTTCTCTTGCAACAAAACATTACATTTTTATTTTTCGACAAATCCAAATACATTAAATGTTAAGAATTCATCACCAATTTAATTATTTACTTAAGGTAAGTCAAAGCAATCTAGAATATTCCGGAGATATAGAGAATTGAAGGAAGATCTCTAGAATGAGTATTCTAGAGAGAATAGTCTAGAAATGTTTTAGATAGGGTAGTTCTAGAATTAAATAGTTGGAGGAATATTCTAGAATTAAGTAGAAAAATATGTTTAGCTAGATTGTTCCATCACCTCCTATAAATATAGGTGGTTCATTTGATATGCAACCAAGCAAGTAACCAAGTAAGTAAGAAAGCAAGAGAGCAAACAAGTGTGAGTGCTCAAGTAAGGAGTGTTGCTGAAGCAAACAACAAGTGTGATCAAGATTCTAAGACCGAAGTGGGTCCTTACTTTGATATAACAAAATTCAAGTTGTCAGAAATAGATTGTGCCCGTCGTCTCTAGAACCAACAATATTCAACATTAAACACAAGGTTTTTTGAACTTTGGTTGCAAACAAACAAGAAATGACACAATTAATGGATCAACAACTCCAGTTTCTCACATTCTCTTAAACTGCATCAGGCTTTTCGCTATTTCCATTTCTAGTCATCATAAAATTTCTTCTGATCACTCCGTACTTCTCTATCAAACTGCCCGTCCAGCCCAGGACAATCTCCGTCGAGTTCCCAAGCATCATTATAATTATTCTTAAATGCTATGATCTTTTTCGCTAACTTCTCTCTGGATATTTTTAAATTTGGGAGTGAATACATGATTAAATTGAGTAGTTTAAGCCATGAGATGAAACTGGAGAAGGATGCAAAGTGTTGTTATATATGTCAAAGAAAGAAGGACGCCGGGTACAGTCTTTCTTTGGTTCCAGCCCCCGGTTACACCAAAGCACACCAGTCAACACTGTACTATAGCGCTTACATCTGTGAGTTGGCGAAGGTAATTGGGTTGTTTGTAGGCTTGTTGCTGAGCACAATTGTTGACATCCCGTGAGAGGGCGCAACATCGTGGTGACTCACCAAAAAATCAATCAATTTAAAAAGAATAAAAGAATTTAAAAAAAAAGGGTAAAAGGGGGATAAAACAATTTAAAGGGAGTCCCCACCTAATTTTAGGAAAACTAGGAAACCAATTAATTAATTAACTTTAAAAAAATGTCTACAAAACTAATAGATTTATAGGTAAGGGTTCAAGTTATTCTGAAGGGAAGATGTTAGGCATCCTTCGAATCCACAATTGTTGGTCCCGACTGATACAAGTATTGTAAACATGTTATATACACAAATAATAAATGCAACAATAAAATAAGAAACGGCCTAAGTTTACCTAACGTAAATATATATAAAATAATGAATAAAGAGTATAATTCAAACTTTATTCGAATAGCTTCAGTGGGAAGCAACTCCGTGTACCTGTAAAGACACTTAGTAAAAGTGTTAGTAATAAATAAATATGAATAAATCAAATAATAACTTAAAAATAAAAACTAATTTTATTAACATGAGAGGCCTTAGAAATCGATGGTAATTCCTTCATTAGCCAATTTTAACAAACAAATATATATAAACGTAAACTAAATTTCCATCTTTTAAAATGGGGAGGCCTCCAAAATCGACGAAGAGATTTTTTCATTGGTCATTTAAACTAACAATGTATAACTTAAAGCTCACATGAAACTAACAAAAAATAAAATAAAATAAATGCAACAATCTCGAAACAGTAACCATATAAAAATAAAAAAACATCAACAAAATAACTAAATAATAATGATAACAACACATCAATACAACTAGTAATACAACTAGTTGAACTAAAATGTGAAGAACAGCTATAATATGAACAAAATCACACTGGCAATAAATGAATGAAGGAGACGCGTAGTAAATATATATGATAGAAAAGAAAAGAGTTTAAATAGTAAAATACCATTAGATGATAGTTAGCACCTGACAATAAAATAAAAATAACATAGCATGTGATAAACATATATAAATTAATATAATAAACATGAAAAACTTCAGTTATTAGCAAACTAACAAACAAATAAAAATAATAAGATAATAATAAAAAGGAAATGTGGTAGAACAAAATTATACATTCTCTGGCCAGTGACAAATTAAACACGACAATCATCAACTCATCAATATTAAATTAAATAAACCAAATAAAAGAATAATCTAGAAAAATAAGTAAAAAAAAGTTTAACAAAGAAAAGGCAAACAACAAACTAAATAATAGAGAACAGTAGAAAATACCAAATAAGACCTAAGTCGGTCCAATAAACAACAATAATTAACGAAAATGTTTGTCAACGATAACACCGAATAACTGAAAATATAAACAAACTTAAAACTTTGTAATTATATAGCAGGATCCATGGAAGTTGAGCTTCCATGGAGAAAACTGATTTAGTAGAAGATCTTTTGTATTACTCTTTTTCAATCCATACAACTGAAGGACAGAGCTCCTTTTATAGTGTAAAATGTGCTTTTAACAAACTAACAAACTCAACAGCCTGTAACTAACTTCCTTTTAACTACCTCCACTTACTTAGGGGCCGTTTGGTTATTGGATAAGGGCAAAATTAATACACGAATAACTTGGTTATTCATGTATTAATTTTATACCATGTTTGGTTTGCAAATAGAATAAAAGTTATGCATGTATACATTTTATACAATGTTTGGTTGACGTCTCTCCAAATATTGTTATTCATGTATTGGTTTTATATGGTGTTTGGTTTGTATTTTTGTAAATCTACATAGCTAATACTCACATAACTTATGAGAAAATTTATGTATAATTTTATGCGGGGTAGAAGGTGGAATAAGTTATGATGATATTAATAATACATGGATTAAAATAATAAAATTACATAGTTACCCTTAAATTGTTTACTTAATTATTTCTTTGTAAATAATAATGTATATTAATTTATCAGATTAAGGAGTTAATTTGTTTTCTTAAAAAAGACTATACTATTTCTGTACCTCAAATTTAGTTTCATTATTTTAATGCCCCCCTCCCCCTAACCCAGAACTGTTGCGCTCCCCCTCCCCCAACCCCAAACTGTTGCATTTTATTATTTGTGTGTATCACCGTTTATAGTTTTAGGTGATTTTAAGTTTATTTGTTTGTAAACAATTTTCTACAATTCACTATACTTAATTATTTGTTTGTAAACAATTTTGTACATTCAAATTCAATGTAGAAAATGAACGGTTTTCTATTTAGAAGTTTTATTTTTTTTTATTTTTTGTGTAGAACTTGTTAATAAAAATTTGTATGACATTTTCGTAATTCAACTTTAGACTTGGAGGCTTCCCACTTTTAATAATATATATATATATATATATAATGAATAAAAATTTGTATGGGCATTTTCGTAATTCAACTTTAGAGTGGGAGGCTTCCCACTTTTAATATGATATGATACATGATATATGATATATAATGAAAGATTTGGTAAATCTATTAAGGAGAAGTCCAATTGAACTTGGATTCCATTATTAATGAGTCCCATTAGGAATTGGATTTGTGAATCATTATGATGATGAGTGTACAATCGTGTTGCCCTTCGATTGAAGTGGGTACTCAATTCCGTGCTTCGACATTTAAGTTAGAAAGTTTAGATATAAAGTGTATATATATATATATATATAAAATGAAAGTTCTGGTAAATCTATTAAGGAGAAGTAGAATTGAAATAGGATTCTATTATTAACGAGTCCCATTCGGAATCGGATTTGTAAATCATGCTTATTTATATATATAAATAAAAAGGGTATTGAAAAAACTTGTATCATTATTGTTGTGTTTATTGTGAGGCTACTCAATCGTGTCATTATGATGATGAGGCTATTCAATCGATTGAAGAGTGTACAATCATATCATACTACTTCTGGGAAAGTACCTTCAATGTCTCAGAGACACAAATAGAACCTCAGATCTTCAACCTCTCAGAGAGAGAGACAGAACCCCAAATTCCAAGGACCTTCAACTAATAAGTGGAGGAAACATTGGTGGATAGCCGAGTGGATTCTTCTCCAAGGAGGTTTCTATTTTATCATAAATTATAGAGACAAAACAGGTTGAAGCTCCATGCCGAGTTGGAAGTATTAAAAGAGGCAAATCGACAATATGCACTAATTTTTTTTAACTTTTTTTTGGCAATTAAAAAGGTGATTGTGGTGATTGCTTTATGTGTGTCGTCGTTTTCAAGTTTCATGACATATTTCAATGAGACTCTTCTGAAACAATTGATATTTTATGTTAGCTTAATCTTTTTTCAAAATCTTTGTTCATATATTTGTTTCTAATTATTAATCTTGGACTAAGAGTATATATTTTTATAGAGTTTTTTTGCCCTTTTTACCTTTAATAACACACACTGGTATATATAGAGGCTTGAACACCACCGTTTTTGATCAAGTTAAAACTCAGCCTATAAGTGAAGGGAATCTCCCTTGAGAAACCTGTTATGTGCACATAAATGGAAGTATATATGTAGCCCAAACTTGTTTGGGTCTGAGGAATAGTTGTTGTTATGTGAATTGGTTTGTTCTTTTTGTCATGTCTGTGTGATATTGTAAATGTACATTCCATATATGCTTTGGCTCAGGCAAACTCCTTACAGCTGGGTGTTAGAAATTGTACAAAGTAAACAGATACGAGGCGTAAAGTAAAATGTACATAGAGTATCTGGCTATTTCAGCTCGACACATATATAGCTTGTTCGACAATCATATATTTTGTATATAGCTTGTTCGACAATCATATATTCTGCTTTAAGGTTCAAATTCTCGTATTACTATCCCTTCCCTTGTAGAGTTCTCTGAGAAAGTACTCACTCGGGCTCCCTCTTTTCCTTTTCATGTTCCTACCTCTCTTGTTTGCCCAAGACCTGATCATCATTCTGCTATATTTTCATGTAACATTCGGGATTTTTAATCACTTTGTAGGATTACCTTTTTCACTCAACCATCCGTTTTTCTTCAGATTTAATAATTATAATAATCTTATGCTACAGGGCTCATGAAGGAATTAGGCAAGGTGCTTGATTTTCTTGCTTTCCATTCATCACTTCTTCAGGAGACGATTCTTTTTCTTGCGAGATTTAAATGCGTTAATGTGTTACTATATAAGTCAGTTTTAGGGGAATCCATCATTTAGTTCCTGCTACTGTCTATCTATATCAGATTAAATACTGTAATGTATAATGTGTCTATAATGGTGTATACCGAGTCACCGACTATCCATATAATTCTCTTTTGCAAATTCTGATAGCGACTTAGCATTCAAGGACAGCCTAGTCGATAATAAAGCTGGAATTGATCAATGGAGACTAATGTTTTTTTTCCTTCATAATGGTTTAAATCCCAATCGAAACAAAAAAGAGTGCTCGATGCATTAAGCTCTCTCACTATACACATGATTCGAGGAAAGGCCGGACAATGGCTTGAACCTACCTCTGCCTTTCTAGTCATAGGACGAAAAATGTATTCTATAAATGAAAGAAAAGACATATCAAACATAAATGAAAAGAGACACAGTTGAACAAAAATAGCCCATATATCAGATAAACTCACAAAATCAAGTTTTTAATGAGTCTATAATGCTTCTGTACAGTTTATACTATAATGAGTCTAAATATTAGTATCATAAGCTATATCCCATCGCCAACATTGTCGTCGGAATTACCCCATAATTGAATAGACAGGTCGAAAATTTCTCTTTCAACAGGCTTGTGCCATTTCAGGATTATCTCCATCCAGTATTATAACAGTATTGAAATCATCCTCAAATGCTGTGATCTTTACCGTCAAATCATTTCCGAGGATATTCAAATCAGGCATCAAATCCATGATGTGATTGTGTAATTCAACTGAGTGTGGATATGGTAAATACCTATTGATGAATTTGAAATCATACATGGTTTTTTAAAATAGCCAAATCCCGATGATAATCATAACCTTTGTTGTTGTCTGTGTTTATCTCGATATCGACTAATTCAGTATCAACCTTTGGTGTTGAATTTTGAATTTGAACTCCTTTAGTTGTGTGTGATGATTCTCCTCGTAGGAATTTGGAAATATTTGGTGTGATGGGTACCAATGATGTTTTTTGACATTTCTTAGCAGGTTGTTGTTTCTGTTCCTCTTCTTCATCTTCTTCCGATTCTTTGAAATAATGGTCTTTTTCCCTTTTCAGCAAATTTTTGTTTCTGTTCCTTTGTTTCTTTCTCCTCTTCTTCTTTTTCGCCATTTTCTCCATCCTCGTTGCCTTCATTTTGTTCAGCGTTTATACGATAATTGACATTATCTTCTCCTCCTACATTCTCTCTGTGTTCTTCGAGATTGTTCTTTTCGCCTTCTTCTTCAGCTGTTGAAAATTGGGGCAATTCCTCTGTTTCACCATCCTTTTCACCAGATTCTTGATTTCCACTCTGTTCTGAATCTGTCACGACCCGATATCTCAAGTCATGATGACACCTACTATAACCCACCAGCAGGTAAGCCAACCCGTAACCCGGAACAACAAGTAATGGGTCTGAGGGTAGAAACTAAACAAGAGTAGGCAAATAACAATATAAACAGGCAGAAGCAAACCAAAACATATATACAAATAAAGATCCCTCCCAGAACCTGGAAGTCACTAGTACAGAGCTACTACAAAATGAGTACAAGACCCAAAAGTGGACAACAGATACAAAACGCCGTGTGCTCACTCCCGTCTCCGGATCAGTCTGCTCCAAGCTCGATCAACGCTGGCTACTAGTGCCCAGACCTGCATCACGAAACAGATGCAAAGCGTAGCATGAGTACCAAAACAACAGGTACCCAGTAGGCATCATAGGCCGACTGAACTTGAAAAGTAAAGGCAATATGAAAAGAAGGAATAACACAAACCGAAGTCAAGAACAAAAATCTAACTAACAATGGATTGCACACGAGTGTAGAAAGAACTAACTAAAGTAATCTATAAGCTAACTACACTTAACTGGACCCCATAAGCCCAGAAGGTACACTCG
The DNA here is from genome assembly GCA_029007595.1 of Solanum commersonii. Lineage (NCBI taxonomy): Eukaryota > Viridiplantae > Streptophyta > Magnoliopsida > Solanales > Solanaceae > Solanum > Solanum commersonii. Next base: position 545,991 of record JAJTWQ010000224.1, read on the forward strand.
TGCGCAAGTTAAATAAAAACCAAAACGGACCCCCATAAGCCCGACGAGTACACAGAATAACTATAACTAAAGAGAATTGCATATGAGAACCCAAAAATGGAGAACACGAACCAGAACCTCAACCCCAATTAGTAAAATCTGACAGTACGGAGGCCGGACCTCGAACCAAATGTTCACCAGAGGTACCCAAGTAACCAATCATAAGTATCAAGTATCTGAGGCCGGAACTCTAACCGTATGCTCTATATAAATATATGGGCAATAGAGGCCGAAACTCTAACCAGATGCTCTATATAAGTATCTGAGCAATAGAGGTCGGAACTCTAACCGAATGCTCTATAGAAGTATCTGGGAAATAGAGGCCGGAACTCTAACCAGATGCTCTATATAAGTATCTGAGCAATAGAGGCCGGAACTCTAACCTGATGCTCTATATAAGTATCTGGGCAATAGAGGCCGGAACTCTAACCGGATGCTCTATAAAGGTGCTAATGTAGCTGCTGAAAAAGTCCCAATCGATCTATTCTCATAAATGTCCATGGATCGCCGTTCACACCTAGCCAATCAATGTAAGTCCTTGGAACCAAATCGAAAACCAAATTCAAATCGTGAAGCAGAACTAGTGTCGCCGATGTAACTCGTGAAGCCGTAACATCGGGGAAAATAAGGATAACTGTAGTCGGAGAAAGAGTATCACCTAACTAAGGCCCAAACTATTAGACTCAAGTCTTCTACACCAGTTTACAGGGATCTAAGCCGGCCGAGCGACGTCAGGGCAACCCTAAGGCCTATCGGATCCGAATCATGTATTTCTAAGGTAGGACCTAGTCAAACCTAAACTAAGGCCAAATGCTTCAACAAATAATCATCGAGCATACAAGTACTCCACATAGAAAAGAGGGACAATTAATAACACAAAGCATGCTCACAATTACCCGATAATTCCCGAAATAGGCCGAAAACATGATTTCTAAACACCTATGCATGATTCAATCACTACCAACCCAAATCCCAACTAATCAACATGCATTCACACTCTCAAGCTCAATCTAAGAGAGGGAAACCGTAGCCTACCTGTAGACCGATCACATGCGTTCCAAAATTACTTCTCCGGAGCTTTCCCTTTCCAAACATCCTCGAAACACTGCCCCGCTATCAAAAATAGAGTCACAACGTTATTACAGTTGTTTAGACACCAAAATCACAACAAATGGAGACGAGTCAATTTTGGGGTCAAAACGGGAATCATGGGACCCGCGCTGAAAATTCTGGAATTACCCCAAAAGTAGGTTCTTAATAGCTCCCCAAACTTGTGTTCCATGATGGGACACAATTCGGGGCTCAGAAACAACACAGTACCAACATACAACCAAAACCCAAATTTTCCTCAAGAACTAAAGAAATGGGACAGCAGCTAATTCAACATATTTACCAGGAACGAGCGGTCTACAATAAATTCTAACAACACCACAATGTTCTCCTCGAAAAATCACTCAAAATGGACTTAAGAATCGCTGAAATCGGACCTAAAATGGATGAGAAAACAAGTCTCAAAAATCCCAACATCAAGCTCACAAAAAGGAGGTCATGACAGCAGGTATTTTGTGAAATTTACCTCGAACGGGGACCCCAAATCAGATTCCAAGCTCACCAACCAGTTGTCCTAGAAAAATCTCACAACTTTGCCTTTTGAATTGCCCAGATCGGACCTGTATAGCTCAAGGTATCACACTTTTAAAATGAGGAATAAAGCTAAGTTGGGGTTTTAAAAAAGGCGAAACTGGTCGCTAAAACCCAAAAGCTGATCGTTAAAGGCCCAAACTCTGGTCGCTAAAGAGCTGCACCAGATCTCAGCTTTGGCTAAGTCTTCAAAGTCTCCGACGGGGTGCTTCGAATTCGTTCGGTACCCGATAAAAATAAAACATATATGCTACCCTACTAAATTCGATATTCCGAACTCAACGGCGCAGCCAAAATTTCCATTCGAGGTCATCTCGATAAAAAGTGGGTCCCACTTCCAAATGTAATTTTAACCAAAATCCACTAAGGGGCTCGAAATGAGTCCGGAGGCCTCGGGAGTCGAACGAAAGGTCGTTCTAGACCAAACTCGACATTTCGGAGCTAACCGCGCTGACGAAATTTTAATCGGAGCGCATTTTCCAAGAATATTGACCAAAGTCAACCTTAGGCCAAATTTCAAAGGTTAAAACGCCTAATGGTCTAAACTCGCATCGAAGGCCTTGATACTCGTGCCAACCATGCTACTAGCCTAACTTGGCCATTTCGGAGTCGATGGAACCGTCAGAATTCGATTATGAGGGTGTCTTCTTGAACTTTTGATAAAAAATGATCGTTCAAGGTTCATAAGCTTCAAAACACTAAAACTCACCCATAACCAAACGAACGACCAGGTGACCGAACCGTCAGTCCCAGCAAGTCATAAATGACTTGGGGTCACTATAGGAATGCTCTAAACGACACACAGAAGGCAAGATAAATAAATGACCAGGAGGGTCATTACAATATCCACTACTAAAAAGGACTTTCGTCCTCGAAAGTAAGAATAAGGATATACCTAAAGTCTCGAATAAGCTGAGCAACTGCTCTCGCATCTCTTGCTCGGTCTCCCAGGTAGCCTCTTCGACTGGACGGTGTCTCCAACGGACCTTAACAACAGGGATGGCTCTTGACCGCAACTTTCTGACATCTCTGGCTAGAATGGCAACCGGCTCCTCTATAAAGGTCAGACGATCATCCAACTCAACCGAATTATACTGGAGAACATGAGACTTATCTGGAACATACCGGCGCAGCATCGAAACATGAAACACTGGGTGGATAGCCGATAGTGCTGGAGGTAAAGCTAACTCATAGGCAACCTCGCCAACTGCTCTCAAAATCTCAAAAGGGACTATATACCTGGGGCTAAGCTTGCCTCACCTCCCAAATCTCATCACGCCCTTCATGGGCGATACTCGAAGAAATACCCGGTCACCAATTGCAAACCTCAACGGCCGACGCCTATGATCTGCGTAACTCTGATGTCTACTCTGAGCCGTCCTGAGCCTATCCTGAATCACCCGCACCTGATTCAAGTCCTCCTGAAGCAAATCTGTACCACGTGGCCTAGGCTCTGTAGACTCAAACCAACCAACTGGAGAGAGACAACACCTACCATATAAGGCCTCAAACGGGGCCATCTGAATACTAGAGTAGTAGCTGTTGTTGTACGCAAACTCTGCCAAAGGCAGGAATTGGTCCCACTGACCTCCAAAATCCATAACACAGGCCCGCAACATATCCTCAAGGATCTGAATAGTACACTCTGACTGACCATCTGTCTGTGGGTGAAATGCTGTGCTAAGGTGGACACTGGTGCCTAACTCATCCTGAAAAGCCCTCCAGAAGCTGGAAGTGAACTGTGAATCGCGGTCTGAAATGCTAGAAACAGGCACGCCATGAAAATGGACCACCTCTCTAATGTAGATACGAGCCAACCTCTCGGCACTGAAAGTAATATGAACATGAAGGAAGTGTGATAACTTGGCCAATCGATCCACGATGACCCAAATGCTGTCAACACCTCTAGAAGTCCGAGGCAGCCCTACAATGAAGTCCATAGTGATACGCTCCCACTTTCACTCCGAAATGGGTAATCTTTGGAACTCGCCACCAGGCCTCAAATGCTTGGCCTTCACCTGCTGGCAACACAGACAACGGGATACATAGTCGGCAATATCTCTCCTCATGCCACTCCACCAGTAATGCTGCCTCAAATCACGATACATCTTTGCTGTGCCCGGATGGATAGAGTATCTAGACTCATGGGCCTCGCTCAAGATCAGCTGAATCAAACCCCTAGCTCTCGAAACACACAACCGGCCATCAACTTTCAGAACCCCATCCGAATCTAAGGTAGCTTGTCTAGCATCACCTGCCAATACCCTATATCTAAGTGCCACCAAAGACTCATCCTCAAAATGACAACCACAGATCCGATCTAGCAAAGACAACTGAACTCCCACATAGGCTAATACCCGTCTGGAATCTGAAATATCAAGTCTAATCATCCGGTTAGCTAAGGACTGGATGCCCAAAGCCAACAGTCGCTCTGAAACAGAAAGGAAGGCTAGACTACCCATACTCACCGCCTCCCGGCTCAAGGTGTCCGCTACCACATTCGCCTTGCCCTACTGATAGAGAATAGAGAGGTCGTAGTCCTTCAAGAGCTCAATCCAACGACGATGCCTCGAATTAAGGTCCTTCTTACTCATTATGTTCTGAAGACTCCTATGATCGGTATAGATCTCACATTGAACTCCATACAAGTAGTGCCTCCAAATCTTAAGCGCGAAAACTACCGCCGCCAACTCCAAGTCATGAGTGGGGCAGTTGTGCTCATGGATCTTAAGCTGCCTCGACGTATAAGCAATAATCCGGTCCTGCTGTATCAATACTGTCACGCCCCAAACCTACACCGTGGGCCGGACAGGCACCCGGAGACCATTGTTGGCCCCAAGCGAACCCTTGGCATGGCTTTCTTAACTCAGCAGAAACTAAACTCAACAGCTCAACTCAATGCAATGAAAGGTTATAAACAACCAACTGATAAAACATCTGGCCAAAAAGGCAACTCGAGTCTCAAAATAGAATATTTACATATATACATAGATAAGAGACTCCATACTAACTGACTGACTGTCTATGAAGCCTCTAAAATACTGAGATGGATGTTAGGACAGACCCCGCAACATCCTAATAAAACAAAACTAAGATAACAAAATATCCGAGTCCTCCGAAAAGCAAGGAGGCTCACCACTGACTCTGAAGTGCTCAGCTGGATCAACGGCGTACTGGATGCTGATCATAGGTACTTGTGTCTGCATCATAATAAGATGTAGGGCAACTGACATCAGTACACGGAATGTATGAGTATGCGAGCCGGAAAGTTAAACCACAACTTAAGCTTGAAAGGAGTATAAGAGAACACTTACCTTGACTTTGTTCGACTCATGAATAACTGAACTCAATATAAAGCAATAAGACACATGCAAAGTATAAAGCTTATAAACCAGTGTACATGACTTAGTTCATAAAGGATAAAACGATAACAAATTCAACTTTACTTATTTAAAAGTAACATAACTTTTGTGGGAGGTTCTTTAACCGACAACCACCACTATGAGCCCTAGTGATGATACAATGTTTTACCTCACGTTGCCCAAGGACCATCATATACCTTGCCATGGTATAGGACCTTAATTTTGCTTAGTGGATCCACTAGCCTCATCTTACGTGATCATCTAAAAAGAATGATATGTCAAGTCCCATGTTGGCGCATGATTCTTATGGAGAGTTGAGTTGATATGAACTCGTGTCCCCAATTCGGTGCTCAATACTACTCCCAAAAATACTTTGGCTCATAAGTGTCTTTAAACATATCTTTCTTTAGTTGAGATAATTATTCAAAACTTAGCCCAAAGGCTCTTTTGGAAAACATGGTTCCCCTCTTACTCAAATGTAAAAATATTTACAAACTTCTTTGGGAATACTTAGTTCCCTAATAGCTTTTGAGAAATGGACTCAACTTTAAACTCTTAACTTAACTTGAAAGTTGAAACTCTTAGTCGACTTGAAACTTGAGACTTTTACTCTTTTCTTAACTTGCAACTTGAAGCTTAAAACGACATTAGAACATTCAATAACGACTCTTGAAAAGCTTTAAAGACTTACTTGGACTTACTTCTTAACTTTACTTGACTCGACTCTAACTTCACTTCAACTTGATACTAACTCGCCTTGAATTGAATTATGAATTCAAGGTATATAATCACATGTTATGGATGAGTTCTTGACGCTTAGACATAACTTGAAGTGTTGGAAACAACTATGGAACATAGGTACAATACCATGGAACATGCATGAAAGAGTGGGGAATGAAAGGGGTAGGTTGGGGTCCTTGGTGCTCTGCAAAGCGCGGAGCGCCAGCCCTTGAAGCTAAGAAGGGCCTGCTGGCGCACTGCTAGGCGCGGCGCCCCAAGGGGTGAAGTTCAGAACACTTCTTGGGGCGCTCTGCAAGGCGCGACGTGCCACCCTTTTTTCCCAAAATTTTGACTTTTCTTCTTCTTTTCTCCATCTCTAAACCTACTAAACACTAAGGGTTCCAGCCCCAAATGCTTAGAATCATCAAGACCCTCAACATACAATAGAATACAACTCAAAAACCAACCGAAAACATGTCCCGAATCACAAGGGACTTCAACAACCAAATCAATAACATGACCAACAACTCCAAACAATACAACTAACAACATCAACAACTCAATCAATCTTTTCAAAATAATAATAATGAGTTTGGCGTGTGGGGGAAAGAACCAACCACACTATGAACTCACATACCTAGTAGGGATCACCACCGACGATTTCCACGATGATCCTTGACAGAAACTCCTTGATCTCCTCTTCTTCTTTTCTTCCTTCTCTTTTCTTCTCTTCTTCACTCAAGAACCCTAACTCTTAATCCTTTAAAATGGGACAAAAATGATCCACAATCAGCCTAACACAACAATATAATCCCAAAAGAATGGTTAGTGAAAAGACCAAAATGCCCTTAAATTTTCGGACGGATTTCCCCGCCAACTACCCAACTTCTAAAGGGTATAACTCACTCATACAAACTCAGAATCAAGTAAACTTGGTGGCGTTGGAAAGATCATTCCACGAGCTTCGCAACCATAACTGGAACTACTCCTAACTCATCTTGAGCTAGAAGTTATGACTGCTCAAAGTTGGCCAAAAACTCACCTTTTCCATACTTAGCCAAATTTCCAGATTTTTAAAATTCAATCCAAAAATGAAATTTTCAAATTCTTAAGCCTCTCCATAGCCATTTCACATTACTGGATGTTACAAATACACAACCCAAACCAATACTGGATACATCACAATAAACTGTGAAGCCCTCGCCCTCAACTGGAAGAATCAATATAGGAGCGATGGTCAATAACTCCTTGAGCCTCAAAAAGCTCGCCTCACACTCCTCTGACCAAACAAAGGGAACATCAACACGAGTCAACGGGGCTGTAATAGTAGAAAAGCCCTCAACAAAGCGTTTGTAGTAGCCTGTTAGTCCGACGAAGCTTCGAATCTCAGTAATTGAGGTGGGCCTAGCCCAATCACGAATAACCTCAATCTTTGCCGGATCTACCATAATGCCCTCCTTGGATATAACATGCCCCAAGAACGGTACAGAGTCTAACCAAAACTGGCACTTTGAGAACTTGGCATAAAGCCGTTGATCTCTCAAATTCTGGAGCACTAAATGTTGCTCATGCTTACTCCGGCTCCGCGAATATCCCAGTATGTCATCAATGAAGACGATAACAAATAAATCAAGGTATGGCTTGAACACACGTTTCATCAAGTCCATGAAGGCAGCAGGGGCATTAGTCAACCCAAATGACATCACCAAGAACTCATAATGGCCATAACGGGTCCTAAATGCAGTCTTAGGGATATCCGCTACCCTAATCCTCAGCAAATGGTACCCGGACCTCAAATTAATCTTAGAAAACACGGCGGCACCTTGAAGCTGATCAAACAAATCATCAATACGAGGCCTGGGGTAACGGTTCTTCACCGTCACCTTGTTCAGCTTCTTGTAGTCAACGCATATCCTCAAAGTCCCGTCCTTCTTCTTCACAAACAGAACAGGAGCACCCCAAGGTGACACACTCGGATGGATGAACCCCTTACCTAAGAGGTCCTCTAATTGAACACTGAGCTCCCTGAGCTCTGCAGGAGCCATCCGGTAAGGCAGAATAGAAATAGGACGGGTGTCGGGCTCCAAATCTATGGCAAAATCAATGTCACGATCTGGGGGTAGGCCAGGTAGGTTTGTAGGGAACACATCTGCAAACTCTCTAACCACCGGAACTGAGTCAACTGAAGGGCCCTCCCTACTTACATCTCGCACATAGGTTAAATAAGCTAAACACCCAAAAGCAACCAAACGCCTAGTTCGCATAAAAGAGATGATCCCCGTCGGTGTGTGACTATAAGCACTCTGCCACAACACCGGGGCATGCCAAGCATCGCTAAGGTAATAGTCTTGGCGTAGCATTCCAAGACCGCATGGTAAGGGGATAACCAGTCCATGCCCAGAATCACATCGAAATCAACCATATCTAGCAAAATAAGATCAACTCTAGTATCATAACCCTGGATAGTCACTAAGCAAGATCATAATACATGATCCACTACTAAGGACTCACCCACCGGGGTCGAAACATGAATCGACTCTACCAAAGACTCAGACCTCATACCCAATCGGGGAGCAAAATAAACAGATACATACAAGAATGTGGACTCGGGATCAAATAATATTGTAGCAGGCTGATGGCATAATAAAAGTGTACCTGTAATGACATTGTCAGATGCCTCAGCCGCCGCCCTCGTTGGGCCTGCATAGAAATGGCCCTGAGCACCTCTGCCCGATGCATCTGATCTACTACCTAACCTGCCTCCCCGAGCTCCGCCTCTGGAACCCTATCGGCTGTCCCGACGATCTTGGTCCTGACCACCACCTCTAGCTGGAGGGGGCACTGCTGAAACTGGTCTAAGTGCAAGGGGAGTTTGTACAATCTCCCCTCGCCCTCGCCGGGGGAACCCTCTGGACCAATGGTCAAGTGCACCACAATCAAAACACCCCAAAGTTGAACGCCCTAAAGTAACCCGACCGCGGTAAAAAGGGAGGGAATCTGATCCCCTCGAACTCTGGCCCGTACTAGGGTCACTCTACTGATGCTGGCCTCCCTCAAAAGCAGGTAATGCCACCTGAACAGGCCGACTGGACTGACCCTGCTGGAACCTCTGGCGGGGCTTATTATAGGAGTCTCTCCCTCTAGTCTGGGACCCGCTGTAGCTGCCCTGGTAGCGTGCCCTCTTATCGCTGCCCCCTTGGGCCTTGCGATGAATATGCTCCAAGGATCGGGCATGATCGACCACATCAAGAAATGAACGGCCGACCGAAACCAAATACTCTGTGTCGACCCTCAGACGGTACCGCAATCCACGTACAAAACAACGATCTCTCACCTCCTCCATATCTCGGGCCAATGCTGCGGCCCTGGCTCAACCTCGGTGTCAACGTCTACCCCAAGATGGGGGATCTATCTGCAGGCCCGATTGCATCAGCCCCGGCCGCACCGCCTCGCATGCGCGCCATCCCTCGAAAGGGTGAAACAAGTGAGATTTCAAGGAACCAATAAGACACAAGCCGTACGAAGTGAAACAAAAGAGGAAATCTTCCTAAAGACATCATGTAGACTCCCGAAGATAAGTTACGGACGTCTCTGCACCGATCCGCAAGACTCTACTAGACGTTAGCTCTATACAAGTGAGACCGGTGAACCTGAGGCTCTGATACCAATTTGTCACGACCCGATATCTCAAGTCATGATAGCACCTACTATAACCCACCAGCAGGTAAGCCAACCCGTTACCTGGAACAACAAGTAATGGGTCTGAGGGTAGAAACTAAGCAAGAGTAGGCAAATAACAATATAAACAGGCAGAAGCAAACCAAAACATATATAAAAATAAAGATCCCTCCCAGAACCTGAAAGTCACTAGTACAGAGCTACTACAAAATGAGTACAAGTCCCAAAAGTGGACAACAGAGATTGGACTGTCTCGGAAGGTAAAAGACAAGTCTATATATACAGATGGAGACTGAAATAGTACAAAACGTCGTGTGCTCACTCCCGTCTCCGGATCAGTCTGCTCCAAGCTCGATCAAGGCTGGCTACTAGTTCCCGGACCTGCATCACGAAACAAATGCAGAGCGTGAGTACCAAAACAACAGGTACCCGGTAGGCATCATAGGCCGACTGAACGTGAAAAGTAAAGATAATATGAAAAGAAGGAATAACACAAACCGAAGTCAAGAACGAAAATCTAACTAACAATGGATTGCACACGAGTGTAGAAAGAACTAACTAAAGTAATCTATAAACTAGCTATACCTAATTGGGCCCCCATAAGCCCAGAAGGTACACTCGTGCGCAAGTTAAATAAAAACCTGAACGGACCCCCATAAACCCGACGAGTACACAAAATAACTATAACTAAAGAGAATTGCATATGAGAACCCAAGAATGGAGAACACGAACCAGAACCTCAACCCCAATTAGTAAAATCTGACAGTACAGAGGTCGGACCTCGAACCGAATGTTCACCAGAGGTACCCAAGTAACCAATCATAAGTATCAAGTATCTGAGGACGGAACTCTAACCGTACACTCTATATAAATATATGGGCAATAGAGGCCGGAACTCTAACCGGATGCTCTATAAAGGTGCTAATGTAGCTGTTGAAAAAGTCCCAATCGATCTATTCTCATAAATGTCCGTGGATCGCCGTCCACACCTAGCCAATCAATGTAAGTCCTTGGAACCAAATCGAAAACCAAATTCAAATCGTGAAACAGAACTAGTGTCACCGATGTAACTCGTGAAGCCGTAACATCAGGGAAAATAAGGATAACTATAATCGGAGAAAGAGTATCGCCTAACTAATGCCCAAACTATCAGACTCAAGTCTGCTATACCAGTCTACAGGGATCTAAGCTGGCCGAGCGACGTCGGGGCAAAACTAAGGCCTATCGAATCCGAATCATGTATTTCTAGGGTAAGCCCTAGTCAAACCTAAACTAAGGCCCAAATGCTTCAACAAATAGTCATCGAGCATACAAGTACTTCACATAGCAAAGAGGGACAATTAATAACACAAAACATGCTCACAATTACCCGATAATTCTCGAAAATGAGGTCGTGACAGCAGGTATTTTGTGAAATTTACCTCGAACGGGGACCCCAAATCAAATTCCGAGCTCACCAATCAGTTGTCCTCGAAAAATCTCACAACTTTGCCTTTTGAATTGCCCAGATCGGACCTGTATAGCTCAAGGTATCGCACTTTTAAAATGAGGAATAAAGCTAAGTTGGGGTTTTAAAAAAGGTGAAACTGGTCGCTAAAACCCAAAAGCTGATCGTTAAAGGCCCAAACTCTGGTCGCTAAAGAGCTGCACCAGATCTCAGCTTTGGCTAAGTCTTCAAAGTCTCCGACGGGGTGCTTCGAATTCGTTCGGTACCCGATAAAAATAAAACAGATATGCTACCCTACTAAATTTGATATTCCGAACTCAACGGCGCAGTCAAAATTTCCATTCGAGGTCATCTCGATAAAAAGGGGGTCCCACTTCCAAATGTCATTTTAACCAAAATCCACTAAGGGGCTCGAAATGAGTCCAGAGGCCTCGGGAGTCGAACGAAAGGTCGTTCTAGACCAAACTCGACATTTCGGAGCTAACCGCGCTGACGGAATTTTAATCGGAGCGCATTTTCCAAGAATATTGACCAAAGTCAACCTTAGGCCAAATTTCAAAGGTTAAAACGCCTAATGGTCTAAACTCGCATCGAAGGCCTTGATACTCGTGCCAACCATGCTACTAGCCTAACTTGGCCATTCCGAAGCCGATTGAACCGTCAAAATTCCATTATGAGGACATCTTCTTGAACTTTTGATAAAAAATGATCGTTCAAGGTTCATAAGCTTCAAAACACTAAAACTTACCCCATAACCAAACGAACGACCAGGTGACCGAACCGTCAGTCCCAGCAAGTCATAAATGACTTGGGTTGCTATAGGAACGCTCTAAACGACACACAGAAGGCAAGATACAGAAATGACCAGGAGGGGCATTACAGAATCTTGATTTCCATTCTGTTCATCAATCTCCTTTTGCTCTTATTCTTCTTCTTCATGAATTCTACGTAATTTACTCGAATCACAAACAGCCTCTGTTGCATTTTCTTCTTCTTTATTAGTACGTAATTTCTTATGTTCATTCAACGAATCAGAGCTAACAGCTTCTTCTTGTACTTCCTCCTTGATAATTTCACTGAATGATTCATCACATAGAAGCTCCGTTTCTAGACTGTCAGCCTTTGGAGGAGAAGGAGGATCAGGAACTGGAGATGAGGAAGATGAAATTCCTCCATTTTCAGGTAACATTTTCTTTTTTATTTTTGCAAAGAGAAAAAACAGAAAGAATAAAGGAGTAGAGATTTTACACCTTTTCGTTTATGAAGAGATGGTTAACAACAGCTATATATATATATATATATATATATATATATATATATATATATATATATATATATACTTTTATGATCTGATCATAGTGAGAAGAATATGCTATAATATTACAATACTGTATTTTGTTTCGATCACAACAAATAAATTTAAAAAAAATTAAGGTACATTTTCGAGAAAAGTAGTTAATAATATTAGAAAACGGATGTATAATATGTCTATAATCGTGTTCACCGACTATCCATGTAATTATCTTTGCAATTTCTGATAGCGTGAGTTAACATTCAAGGGTGTGACCTAGTCAAGCAATACGTACAATGGTGGAATGTGGTAAGGATTTACGAAGTCCCAGTCAAGCAAGTCAAGCATTGAGTCGGACTACTAGTTTCAGTTCAAATGCGTATGACACTGATGATCGGCCACTTAGAAGGTCATTAACTAACTGTCATTAACAAAACACTCCATTCATCAGATTCACTCACAAAATTAACTTTCTAATGAGTTGAAGAAGTAAAGTCAGAATTATCCGAAATATACTAATATAAACTCCCTGCAGTGCTGATAATATATCAAACAGAGTTTTGAAGATTGACGCTATTTCCCGATCCTGCATTTTATCTGTGTTCTTCTTCATCGTCACTATTTTCTTCTTCATTTTTCGTCATTTTGGCGTTTTCTTTTTCGTCCTCAATTGCCTACGGGGATTTGATATAGCAGTTCAAATTTCAGTTTTGTTGGACATAACATATGTTAGCTGTAGGTTATGTTCTCAATTTGTTTTTAAAAAGGGACAAAATTTTAAAATGCCATTTGTGCAATTCTCAGAAATCAAAATAAGTACTCCTCTGTGAAAAAGAACAAGAAACTGAGGAAGTATACGTTAACTCTTTTAAACACCCAAGCAAAGTAGAGAATACGAGAAAATTGGGAAGAAAAAATTGGGGAACTTTTTAAAAGACGAATTCAAATAATTTTCTGTGGCGGAACAAACTATCTACATTTTATTTCTTGTAGACACCGCAAATAAATAATGCACACGGCTACTTTCATTCGAACAACGAAATATCAGCAATATTGACAAAACTACTAACAAAGAACAAAAAGAATGATATCTCTGAAACCGTAGCTTTTGTCCGGTCTCTGCTCCACTCAAGTTAGCCTACCAAGCAACGAATCAATCTAACCATGCCTGGGGTTCTCAAATGCAACAATATTGTATCTCATTTTCTTCATTCACTAAGACGCGTAAGCAGTTATCAAACTCAGACGAACATAAATGTAGCGATATGGATTAGATTACAACAAGACATTACAAATTTATTTTTTGACAAATTCAAATACAGGAAAAAACAAGAAATGACACAATTAATGGATCAACAGCTCTAGTTTCTCACATTCTCATAAACTGCATCGATCGCATACTTCATTGTCAAATTGATATGCTAACTAACAATACTCCATGCTTTATTCTATATCATAACAACCAGCTTCAGTCATCAAAATTAGAAGGTTATTTTCCTTTTTCAGCAGCTATTCTTTTTCTTTTTCTTCTTCCTCTTCGTCATCGCTATATTCTTCTTCATAATCAAAATAGTCCTCACCTGATTGTGATCCTTCTTTTTACATTTGTTCTTTTCCTTTTTCTTCTTCGTCGTTTGTCGCTATATTCTTCTTCATAATCAAAGTAGTCCTCATCTGATTGTACTCTTTCTTCGTACATTGATTGTTTTCCTTTTTCTTCTTCGTCGTCGCTATATTCTTCCTCATAATCAAGATACTTCAAGTTACTTTTGATGGGCAATCAATCTTTTTTAATTCATGCTTTTGTGATGGAAAGTTTGAGGCTGATAGCTCAATTTTCTTCTTGATTGACATATTTTTATATTATTTAAGCATCCTCATTTGTAATATTATCATCATATCATGGAGTGTATTACAAACTCTGTGGTGGTCAGAAAATACTTAGTTCTCTAGCTCTTATTTTCTTCATGCTTGTTAGGTAACAAAAGTTAGGTACTTCATTAGGATTAGTAAATTAAGGTCTAGCCCCCCTTGCTTGTACTTATCCTATTGATATTTTTTATGTTTAATGAAAGGACCGCTAGACACTGTCTAGTGGTAAATTTGTTTTTTTTAAAAATAAAAAAAATATGTAATTAATGTTAGTATAGGAAATATTCTTTTAAGATACAGGTAACACACTTAGAAGACAACATTATTAATTCAAACCAATAAATACCTTAAAATAAATGCAGAATACATAACTCCTTTAACTTGGTTTTCGCAGGTAACTATGTCATTTAACTTTGCCAATGCACAAGCAAACAATTTAACCATCCAAAACTTGAACAAATAAACACTATAAAATTGAAAACCAAACTTGATATGCAAATGGAACCTCAACCAAAGGTTTTAGGAACCGAGAAAGTTCACCATTCTCTTGTTGCGTAGAGACATGTCTTAAACTGTTATGTAGACGTATCATCTTACTTGTTCTGTTTTTGCTAACTTGAACCAATTTAGGCTAATTAGGGATATTATAGTAATTTAACATTTAAGTTAGAAAGTTTTATATATATATATATATATATATATAGGTAAATCTATTAAAAAGAAGTCCAATTGAAATTGGATTCCATTATTAATGAGTCCCATTAGAATTGGATTTGTAAATCATGCTTATTTATATCATAAATAAAAAGGGTATTGAAAAAACTTGTATCATTATTGTTGTGTTTATTGTGAGTTAAATTATGATGATGAGGCTACTCAACCGTGTTGCCTTTATTCTAGGAAATTTCTATGTTCTCACAAAGTATTTGGACAAAGACCAGCGGATGCTCCGTATCGAGTTAAAATTGTTAAGAGAGGCAATTCAGCAACGTGAAGCCGAGTTGGAAGTGTTAAGAGAGTCAAATCGACAACGTGAACATCAAACCCACATAGTTAAATGAGTCAGTTTCTATATGTAGCTTTTCTTTTTTCCTATATTTTGGTGTATTGTTTGAGTTTGACTTCTTTTTGTTTTATTGTGTTCAATTCAATAATTGTTTTCCAAATTCTATCTAAACTGGATAGTCCCAAATTAGCATGAAACTGAAATTGGTAAAATTGAGTGAAAGTGAATGACACAAATATTTTGTTTTCTTTCTCGATTCCTGTAAATATCAGATTAACTCTCTAATAAGTTGAATAACTTTAGTCAGAAATATATTAAGATAATATGGCAACCATGAATGAATTGTCGGTTGTTGATTACCCCATCGTTGCTTAAACAAGTAAAAAGTTTTTCTAAAAATAATTATCAGTTCTATTTTTATTTTTTAATATTCGATTATTGGGTAAATCGATAACTCAATAAGACGGTACTAACTTACTATTTTACCTTTACATAAATATTAAATTTCATGTTAGTTTCTATTTTATGAGTGTTCTGTAAACATACTCTTGTTGAGTCAAAATATTAGAGAATTCATATATTTATTTTATTTATAAATATTTTTTCTTACTACTTAAATCAAGTATCTTATTGGTTTAGCATATTTAAAAACCAAACACCAATAAATCAAATAAATAATATATAAACCCTGATCGAATTGAACCGACCGATCACAGAAATTCTCATTGTTGCACTTGAAATTCCACATGGATCTTTAAATTGCCAAATATCGATGATCAATTCCTCATTCGATTTTGGAAAATTCAAGCACAATGGTCAATGGGTTCCAATTTGCATGACATGGGTTGTTTTACTTTTATACCCCTTGATAATATGATCTCATCAAAGTGAAAAGATCGTCTATAACAAAATTGGTTTCAACTTCTACGGTTATATATTTTATACACAACTAATTATACTCTCTAATAAAAAATGCAAACATTTATTTATTGGGAACTACATAAATCTCACTAGTTTAGGTCCTAATTACTAAGATTTCCAATAGTTTCAAATATTACTTTCTCTACCATATTTTATCCTTAGGATACACAAGTTGGAATTTGTGAGATACATATTTTATTTGTTTAAATTAATTAGTTGTAACCGATTTCCTTAATTAGAGAAGTAATTGAGGATTTTTAGAATACATAATTAATTTTGAAATTTTAAATTAATTAAATCCCTTAATATAAGGCGGAAATCAAGGTATTTTAATTATTTTCATTTTATTATTCTTTGAAATACTAAATTCATTAATATTATTAATAAAAGATTAAAAAAAACATGTATATATTAGTCATGTAATTTGATTAATTTCATTTTATTATTCTTAAAATAATAAATTCATTAATTTGATGTATCTATTATCAATATATGATGTATCCAACCAACTAAACACTTAGATACATATGTATCATCGAATTATCTAGATTTATTTAATGAATTTGGTATGTGTCTAGTTTTAATTTCATGTATTTATTTATATGATATAATTTTAATTTCATGTATCTTTTATAAGTATCTAGTATTAATTAGATGTATCAAGTATTAGTTTCTTACATTATATTCAAAAACATGTATCTCGGATACATAATAAGCATATACATATAATTATGTGTATCTAAATATGAAATGTAACTGAAACACATGAATTTAGGAAAAATCATGATGGTAAAGAATTTGTTTATCATTAATCCAAAAAGGTAAAATTTTTCAAAATTCTTCTCGTTTTAGCATCTGAATTTTTTTCTCATAGATACATATAATCTTAAGTCAGATACATGTACACATGATTTGTATCCAACATTATTACATATCTAATGGTGTATTTTTTTTGTTAATTAAAACTTGACGTAATTCTTTCATCTTGATTGAGTCGTGCCTGTACTTAGATCTATTCTCGGCTTAAATGTGGATGATGAAGAGTCAGTCCCTGCGATGACAAAATTCATGAGTAGGAATAAACAAATAAAAGTTGTTTGATTTAGTATAATATTGTTAATGTGTAGTACCTTTAACAAGAATCATCCGATTTTAAGAATGGTCAGCAATTAAAGTGTTTGAGAAACAACAAAATCAAAAAATATAAAACCTAATTTGTAAAACTTTTTAAAATTGAACTTAAGAACATTATGAATTTTAACTCAGATACAAAATCAAGATACATGAGAATAATAAAACAATAGAAACAAACCTATATATAAAATATTGATTTGAATATGCAAACATGTATTGAGTGAATGACGGAATAAATTAAAGAGGGAGAAGAAGAAGAAGAAAGAAATTGTATGTGCTGCTGGACATGGGGTGGGGAACGGCGGCGGCAGATGAGAATTGAAATTTTTTTATTTGTTTATGACCATTAATTAAGGAGTTTAAATTTAAAATAATTATTCAATACAATATTTAAGGGATTTATGTATCTTATAAAATCTTTTAAAATATATGATATATATAAAGTGGTAATATGTGTTATTATTTTAAACTAGAGGTAAATATAATATATATGATAGTGATGTATGTGCGGTTAGGTAGTTTTTCCTTATTTGATTATGTATAGTAGTGGGCTAGTGGCTATTCAAAATGCAAACATTTATTTAATAATTCTTGGTAATTGTCAAAGAATTATGTTTATTTGATATATATAATTCAATGAATTTGGTCTACATTAAATTACTTTCACTGCAAGAAAATGGTGAATTACATGGGAATTTTGCTAGAGATTAGTATAAAAATTTGCAGGAAAGTAAATTTCCTGCGGATAATTCACACTTTTCCTGTAGAAAATCCCCATATAATTCACACTTTTCTTATAGTGTTTTTCCAACGTTCTATCTTCTCCACATTCCGAACATAATGATTAATTGGTGATGTAGAGAATTAATGTTATTTTTGAATGGAAAAAGTTGTTAAAATAATGATTATTATTTATCATTTAATTAATTATATATTAATTAATTAAATTGTATTTTATTTTAGGGGCAAAATTGTAATTCAACTTTGAGGTTAGGAGCTTCTCACTTTTAGTAATACTAGTTTCTGGGAACGTGCGTTCCACGTTTATTCCAAACAATAATGTATTCATCTTCATCCTTCACGCAACATATCTAAAAGCATATGAAGCACTACTAGAAAGAATTTCTAATTCATAATTTAATCCCACATCTTCTCTATTAAAGTGCAGAATTACAAAAAGGAAAACTCTTGACAGATAATTCAAGAGATTATCATCAAAAGCCTATCAAAAGACAAAAATAATTGAAACCCAACAAACCTATTCATCATAAAATACAAAGTGAGAAAATAAAGGCTAATTTATACAAAAGGACAAAGGAAGGGACTTTCAGCAAGACAATTGTAAGGAATATTAGTAAAAAATGTATAGAACACAATTATTATTACAGCTCATCCTGAAAGAAGTATCATATAAACCCAAAAAATTATTAACAATATTAATAAATAAATTATGTGATTACAACCGGCATATTTCTAATACCCGAATAAAGTTTCATATAATTATCAAAATCCAAAGAAGCATAAAAATTTTTGCCCAAACGTTCTCATACTTGGAACGACTTGCTATGAAAAGGAGTTCGGTACCAAAACTGACACTTATGGAAAGCAGGGGCGGAGCCAGCCCTCTGTTAGGGGGTTCATTTGAACCCCTTCGGCGGAAAATATTACTATTTATATATGGTTAAGATTATTTTTTATGTATATATAGTAATGTTGAATTCCCTTTGATTAGTTTGTGTGTCTAGTTCTTCAGATTTTGAACCCCCTTATTAAAAATCCTAGCTCCGCCACTGATGGAAAGGTTTTCAAATCTAAAAGAATTGCTGAGAAGTGAAGGAGAAGAGCAGTTCTCTATGCTTGAAGAAACAAATATATAAAATTGGCTTTTGATTGTTTTTCCAACATTGTTTTATGTCAAGAAATTAGATGTTTGAGTGATAAATTGATTGATCAATGTATATATTTTTCTGTGCAAATTTATAGACTGTTGTAAAGAATATGAAAAGTTATTACTACCATTGAAGATGAAAGAAACAAAACATTAAGATTGAAATAATTACTGGTGATAACTAAGCAATTCAAACATTTAATAATTGTGGGAAGATGAAACAATTTTCTATATTCAAATTCAATGTAGAAAATGAACGGTCTTCTATTTAGAAGTTTCTTTATGAATGATTTGCTATAATTTGTTCACCAACTCTTTCTTATGTGGTACCTCGAATTTCGTTAAACTTTGAACTTAATCAACCGTTGCAAATTACCTTGAGATTTTTTAAGAAGAACAAGAGTTGAAAACTTTTTTAAAAAATTTCGTAATTTAAAAGTGAGAGGAAGCCCCTCTATTTATAGATATCAAATAGTCGTATGAATAGGTGCTAATTGTGCCTTATCAGAAAAGATACAACCTTTCGGAAAAGTCACTGCTCATCGGAAAAGTCACAACCTTTTGCAAAAGTCACAACTCATCAGAAAAGTCACAACCCTTTGAAAAAATCACAACCCTTCAGAAAAGCCACCACTCATCGAAAATGTCAAAACCCGTAAAAAAAGTCACAATTCTTTGGAAAAGTCACAACTCTTTGAAAAAATCCCAACTCTTTAATATGAAAGGGTATTTACTTTTAATATAATATAAATAATTAAATTAACAAATGAAATAAATTGAGTATTATTAATTGGGGGTATTATAGTAATTTAACATTCAGTTTAGGAGTTCATGCTTGTAAGGTAGTATAAATATAGATAGATATAGATAGAAGATGATATATAATATATAATGAAAGTTTTGGTAAATCTATTAAGGAGAAGTCCAATATCATGCTTATTAATATATTAGTCATGGTCACGTGCGTTGCACGTGTGAGCCATGCTAAGTTGAATCATTCTCTCGAGAGACATTTATAAAGTAGTCTTGTCATGAGTGGGTGCATTATTTTTTATGTAGTAGAAGTGTACATTGTATTAATTAGTCTTTTGATGAGTGCATGAGCTATTATTGATCTCGTATAATAAAAAAGATTTAATTTATGCATTTAATAATATGTAGGATATTTATATGGTAAATTATGAACGACAAGATGAACTTAATATGAAGCGTCAAATATGAAGCATGAAAGTACTGTAAATTAATAATAATAATAATAATATGGGAAAATTATGTAACTAAGCTACCTTTTACTACTTAATTATATATTATAGCTATAGTATTAATTAATTATAGAAAAGGGTTAATGTTTAAGATAATGATTAAGATGGGTCCCTCCACTTTTGTATTAGACGTGTATATTCACATTTCCCCTTTTCCCCTTTTATACAAATTTTTCACTACCTCTCTCCAACCCACTCATCAATTTTCTCCTTAATTCTCTCATTCTCCCTTTAATCTCTCAACCGATCCAAATTTTAAAATTTGAAAATTCGTCACTCAGTCGTCATTAAATATATTTCGCTAAAAATATTTAGTTTCTAAAGTTGAAAAAGTTGAAAAAATCTTGTGTACCGTCTAAAAATGTGGGCCCAAGTCTGTCTTCAAATTGACAATCAAATGCAGAGAATTTATTATGAAATACTACTACAAAGTTATGAACTGAAAACAATTGATAATGTGTACATGCTTACATGGATATGATTTTCCGTTACTCTTCAGGTTAATCAATTACGGGTGCTGTCATTTTTATGTTTGGACGATTTTCATCTCCGGGCTACCAAAGGATGTAAAGGAGAGAGAATTGGTGAACCTTCTGATATGGCTACCAGGTTACGATCTGTGAGGCGCTAAAAAACCAACAAAATATTAAGAAATTTAAGAAAATCTGCAAATAGTGGGATATAAACCAATAGAAATGATAAAAAAAAAAACGATAAAGCTCCAAAGTTGAGGTAGTCATCAAAGATTATGTGATCCAAAATATTCCTCCTTTTCAAAGAAAATCAGTGAAGTGCCTCTAAAAATTCCCTCTTTGCTTTGCTTGATACTTCAGTGAAAATTTACAAACAATGCGAGTAAGCAGTTTGCTAAATTAACGGCTATTCTGGCTGTAAGAAATATTTTATTTTCCATCATGGGCTAAAAACAATAGAAACAATCATTTTCCCTGATGCTAATTTTATCCTTAATTCCTAATCTTTTGACATCGTGGTAGCATCCAAGTATAATATGTTTGAATTCTCCACTGCTACCATACCTAAGGAATCTCATTTAAGTTTATCAAGTTCTTTTCATTGGACATCTATTCTAAAGAATAAGGTTGACCCCTCTGTTCACATACGTGCTTTTAACAAAGAAATCAACTTGTCAACAATAAGGTATGAAAAATGGGGAAAGCTATGGAAGCCAGATCAATTGATTTATATCCGAAATAGGAAGAATAAGTTTATCCACAAATATAAAGGGATGAGGCATAAGTATCCCCTAGATTATGATCGAAATCCTAGAGATACACTTAAACCTAGCTAAGGTCTATTATCCCCTGAACTCATTTTTTTCGATTTTTGTACACCTTTTGTGCTGATGTGGCACATTTAACCACCTAACTTGATTGTGTTTGTACAAACTCGCCCCGCCACATGTGTAAATATAAATGATAGATCTTCCTTAAAAGAAAAGGAAAATAACATCTAAAACATTTAAGCTAGTTTAATCTTCTTCTGCCACTAAAGGGCTGACTAAAATCAATTAGGAGTCAGAGAGTGGAAATAGCAGCAATGTATAGTGTCAATCCAAGAGATAATCTAGTCTAGTTGTGTGAGGTTAAGAAGGAGAGAAAACCAAGAAACTTAAGTTGACAACTATAACCTGATAAATCAAATGACTAAGATATGGAAGAAACCATTAGCTTCTCATATCCTCTAAGCAACTTTCAAGATTACAAATTAAATATAGAATCAGAAAAAGAGAACATTTGCAGGACCAAAATAACAAGCTTCATCCAACTTAATCAATCAAAACAACAAAGAGATTTCTCACCGCAATGCATGCAGAGCCAAAACCTTAAAGTCCGATTCAGCAGTAATTTCAAGAGCTTTGGAGCTCCAAAATTAGCAGGCCTCAAATAAAATCGAACAAACTTGAAATCCCAAAGGCATAATTCGGTATAGCACAGAAGTAAACCACACAGAATTTATAATCCAATCTAATTTTAGCAGAAGAAATATGAAAATCTACTTGGAAAAAGGAGAAAACAACAACATAAATTGCAAACCTGATAACAGTAGTATAAACAGAGCAGCGCATTTGTCTTGAGAAAAGGTCAAATGAAAGTACATTTTCAATCTGTGCAGGAAATCATAACATATAATCTTTATAAGCTGCAGGAAAAATTACCTATTCTGAAATATAACACATGAACACACTTCATGAAGCTACATCGGTTTACCTGAGGGCATATCACCTGAAATTTCGAGGGCTCCAGCAGACAATCCCACAGAAATTTATACTCAAAATTATCAGCCAACGCAATTCTAGATATGTAAACTTAAGACAGTCCACAACACATCTCAGCTAGCTAGCACTTGCTACGAAAAATAACTGGTCCTTGTGAGATTGAAATGAATAGCTGAGACTGCTTTAAAAAGGAACCAAATTCTTCATTGATCTTCTGAAGCACCTCAAAGTTTATGCTTCCAGAGGCTGACACAAACTTAAAAGCCGAAATAAACTGAAGTTTAAACGTTTGCTTTGTAGTGTAAATTATGGGCGGGAAAGGAATAGGATTATAATTTATACAAATAAAAGTAAAATATATATACCTGCATCATAATGGTGGATTGATCTGTAGGACTTTGTCGAGTCTGGAGGTAGGCTTTTCTGATGGAGGAGGCACAATCAGAAGGATTTAGGGGCATTCAAGGATGCTTTTATGTGAATGTTTTTTGAATGATTTCGTTGTAGACTGTGTTGCATGTTGAACGATCATCGTCATCATCTGGTGTTGGTGGGTGAATTAATATTTTTATACAATTGGAACTTCTTGCTCTTGATAAAGCCACATTCAGTTGTCCATGTGAGAAAACAGGTTCTCGTAAATAAATTCCAACAAAGTCCAATATTGTTTCTTAACATAAAAATATAGAAGATATACTAAATTGAGTGTTTTAAGAATAATAATAATAATAATATTTTTTTAAAATGTAGTTTAAAAATTTGATGAAGCCCCTCTTTTTGCAGCCAACAAAGGGTGTGTATGAAAAACTGCTTGTGATGCCTTATCAAAAAGAAGTCACAACCGTTTAAAAAAGTCACAACCCTTCAGAAAGGTCAAAACTCATCGGAGAAGTCATAACTCTTCGGAAAAGTCACAACCCTTCGGAAAAGTCACAACTCTTCGGAGTTGCAACCCTTCGGAAAAGTCACAATTCTTCGAAAAATTCGCAACCCTATAGAAAAGTCACAACCCTTCAAAAAGGTCATGTCACGACCCGATTCCTCGAGTCATGATGACACCTACTATAACCACCAGTAGGTAAACCAACCCGGAACAACAAGTAATGGGTCTGAGGGCAGAAACTAAACAAGAGTAGGCAAAATTTAAGATAACAATATAAACAAGCGGAAGCAAACCAACATATATAAACAGGCGGAAGCAAACCAACATATATACAAATAAAGATCCCTCCCAGAACCTGGAAATCACTAGTACAGAGCTACTTACAAAACGAGTACAAGTCCCAAAAGTGGACCATATAGACTGGACTGTCTCGAAAGGTAAAGACAAGTCTATATACACAGATGGAGACTGAAATAGTACAAAACGTCGTGTGCTCACCCCCGTCTCCGGATCAGACTACTCCAAATTGGATCAATGCTGGCCACTGGTGCTCGGACCTGCATCATGAAACAGATGCAGAGCGTAGAATGAGTACAAAAACAACAGGTACCCAGTAGGCATCATATGTCGACTGAACTTGAAAAGTAAAGGCAATATGAAAAGAAGGAATAACACAAACCGAAGTCAAGAACGAAAATCTAACTAACAATGAAATGCACCCGAGTGTAGAAAGAACTAACTAAAGTAATATATAAGCTAACTACACCTAACTGGACCCTCATAAGCCCAGAAGGTACACTCGTGCGCAAGTTAAATAAAAACCCGAACGGACCCCCATAAGCCCGACGAGTACACAAAATAACTATAACTAAAGGGAATTGCATATAAGAACCCAAGAACGGAGAACATCAAACCAGAACCTCAACCCCAATTAGTAGAATCTGACAGTACGGAGGTTGTACCTCGAACCGGATGCTTACCAGAAGTACCCAAGTAACCAATCACAAGTTTCAAGTATCTGAGGTCGAAACTCTAACCGGATGCTCTGTATAGGTATCTGAGCAATAGAGGCCGGAACTCTAACCGGATGCTCTATAAAGTATCTGGGCAATAGAGGCCGGAACTCTAACCGGATGCTCTATAAAGGTGCCAATGTAGCTGCTGAAAGAGTCCCAATCAACCCATGCTCATAAATGTCCGTGGAAAGCCGTCCACACTTAGCCAATCAATGTAAGTCCTTGGAACTGAATCAAAAATCAAATTCAAATCGCGAAGTAGAACTAGTGTCGCCGACATAACTCGTGAAGCCGTAACATCGGGGAAAAAAATAAGGATAAATATCATCGGAGCAAGTGTATCACCTAACTAAGGCCCAAACTATCAGACTCAAGTTTGCTACACCAGTCTACAGGGATCTAAGCCGGCCGAGCGACGTTGGGGCAAAACTAAGGCCTATTGGATCCGAATCATGAATTTCTAAGGCAAACCCTAGTCAAACCTAAACTAAGGCCCAACATGCTTCAAATAAACAGTAATTAAGCATGCAAGCACTCCACATAGCGAGGAGGGTCATTTAATAACACAAAACATGCTCACAGTTATCCGATAATTCTCGAAATAGGCCGAAAATATAATTTATAAACACCTATACGTGATTCAATAACTACCAACCCAAATCCTAATTAATCAACATGCATTCACACTCTCAAGCTCAATCTAAGAGAGGGAAACCGTAGCCTACCTGTAGGCCGATCACACGCTCTCCAAAATCACTTCTTCGAAGCTTTCCCTTTCCGAACGGTCTCAAAACGCTGCCCCACTATCAAAAATAGAGTCACAACGTTATTATGGTCGTTTAGACACCAAAATCACAACAAACGGAGACGGACCAATTTTGGGGTCAAAACGGGGAAAGTGGGACCCGCACTGTAAATTCCAAAATTAACCCCAAAAGTGGGTCCTAACCAGTTCCCCCAGCTCATGTCCCAAAATGGGACACAATTCAGGGCTCGGAAACAATACAATATCAACCTGCAACCAAAACCCAAATTTTCTCAAGAACTAGAAATGGGACAGCAGTTGAATCAGTAAATTTACCAGAAACGGGAGGTCTACAGAGAATTCCGACAACACCACGGCGTTCTCCTCGAAAAAACACTCAAGATAGCCTCAAGAATCACTGAAATCAGACCTAAAATGGCTGAGAAAGCAAGTATCAAAAATTCCAAAATCAATCTCACAAAAAGGGGTCGTGGTAGCAGGTATTTTGTGAAAATTACCTCAAACGGGGACCCAAATCGCTATCTAAGCTCACCAACGCGTTCCTTGCGGAAAACCTCACAAGATGAACCTTTGAATCACTGAATTTGGACTTGAAATGACAGAGTTATGAGGGTTTAAGATTTGGGAATGTTTGCTGATATATCTGCATTATATAGCAGATTTTCTGCAATATTTTCCCAAAATTAAGAACTCCGACGGGGTGCTCCGAACTCGTTCAGAACCCTGTGCACGCAAACGAGATATGCAACCATACCAAATTGATATTCCGGACTCAATGGCATACTCAAAATTTCCATACGATGTCATCTTGACAAAAGTGGGTCCCACACCCAAATGTCATTTTAAGTCAAAAACCACAAAAGAGCTCAGAAAAATATCAAAAACCTCGAGACACAAAAGAAAGGTCAATCTAGACCAACTTAATATTTCGGAGCTAACCACGCTAACGAAATTCTCATCTGAGCGCGTTTACTCAGAATGTTGACCAAAGTCAAACTTAGGCTTAAACTTAAAGTTAAAACGCCTAATCGCACCGACTCACACTGAAAACCTCGGGAGTCATGTCGATCATGCTATCAGCCTAAAATGACCCTTTAGGAGCTAATGGAATCGTCAGAATTGGATTCCGATGTCATCTTCTTGAACTTTTGATCGAAAATGATTGTTCAAGGTTCATAAGCTCCAAAACACAAAAACTCGCACCAAAACCAAACGAACGACCAGGTGACCGAATATGCAGTCTTAGGGATGTCCACTACCCTAATCCTCAGCTGATGGTACCCGGACCTCAAATCAATCTTAGAAAACACGGCGACACCCTGAAGCTGATCAAACAAATCATCAATACGAGGCATGGGGTAACGGTTCTTCACCGTCACCTTGTTCAGCTTCTTGTAGTCAACGCATATCCTCAAAGTCCCGTCCTTCTTCTTCACAAACAGAACAGGAGCACCCCAAGGTGACACACTTCGATGGATGAACCCCTTACCTAAGAGGTCCTCTAATTGAACACTAAGCTCCCTAAGCTCTGCAGGAGCCATCCGGTAAGGAAGAATAGAAATAGGACGGGTGTCGGGCTCCAAATCTATGGCAAAATCAATGTCACGATCTGGGGGTAGGCCAGGTAGGTTTGTAGGAAACACATCTGCAAACTCTCTAACCACCGGAACTGAGTCAACTGAAGGGCCCTCCCTACTCACATCTCGCACATAGGTTAAATAAGCTAAACACCCAGAAGCAACCAAACGCCTAGTTCGCATAAAAGAGATGATCCCCGTCGGTGTGTGACTATAAGAACGCTTCCACAACACTGGGGGAATGCCAGGCATGAATAAAGTAACGGTCTTGGCGTAACAATCCAAGACCGCATGGTAGGGGGATAACCAGTTCATGCCTAGAATCACATCAAAATCAACCATATCTAGCAGAATAAGATCAACTCTAGTATCATAACCCTGGATAGTTACTAAGCAAGATCGCAATACCTGATCCATTACTAAGGACTCACCCACCAGGGTCGAAACATGAATCGGCTCTGCCAAAGACTCAAACCTCATACCCAATCGGGGAGCAAAATAAACAGATACATACGAGAATGTGGACCCGTTATGGCCATTATGAGTTCTTGGTGATGTCTTTTGGGTTGACTAATTCCCCTGCTGCCATTATGGATTTGATGACGCGTGTGTTCAGGCCTTTTCTTGATTCCTTCATCATAGTCTTCATTAATGACATTTTGATATACTCGCGGACTAGGGATGATCATGAGCAACATTTGAGGGTTGTGCTTCAGACTTTGAGAGATCAGCGACTTTATGCCAAGTTCTCAAAGTGCCAGTTTTGGTTAGACTCTGTAGCGTTCTTGGGGCATGTTGTATCCAAGGAGGGCATTATGGTATATCCGGCGAAGATTGAATCTCTTCGTGATTGGGCTAGGCCCACCTCAGTTACTGAGATTCGGAGCTTCGTCGGACTAGCAGGCTACTACAGACGCTTTGTTGAGGGCTTTTCTACTATTGCAGCCCCGTTGACTCGATTGACTCGTGTTGATGTTCATTTTGTTTGGTCAGAGGAGTGTGAGGCGAGCTTTTTGAGGCTTAAAGAGTTATTGACCACCGCTCCTATATTGACTCTTCCAGTTGAGGGTGGGGGGATTCACGGTTTATTGTGACGCATCCGTTGTTAGTTTGGGTTGTGTATTGATGCAGCATGTTCAAGTTATTATTTATGTGTTGAGGCAACTTAAGATTCATGAGCGCAACTACCCCACCCATGACTTGGAGTTGGCGGTGGTAGTTTTCACGCATAAGATTTGGAGGCACTACTTGTATGGAGTTCGATGTTAGATCTATACCGATCATAGAAGTCTTTAGTACATCATGAGCTAGAGGGACCTTAATTCGAGGCAGCGTCGCTGGATTGAGCTCCTGAAGGACTACAACCTTTCTATTCTCTATCATCCTGGCAAGGCGAATGTGTTAGTGGACGCCTTGAGCCGGAAGGCGGTGAATATTGGTAGTCTAGCCTTTTTATCTGTTGAGGAGAGACCCTTACCTTTGGACATTCAGTTCTTAGGTAATGGCATGGTTCGATTAGATATCTTAGATTCTAGACGCGTCTTGGCCTATATGAGAGTTCAATCTTCTTTGCTTGATAGGATCCGTGGCTGGCAGTTTGAAGATGAGGCCTTGGTGGCCCTTAGAGATCGAATGTTAGCGGGTGATGTTGGTCAGGCTACCTTAGATCTTGATAAAGTGTTGAGATTCGCCGGCCGTATCTGTGTTCCGAGAGTTGGAGATTTGATACAGTTGATACTTTCTGAGGCCCATGAGTCTAGATACTCTATCTATCCGGGCACAACGAAGATGTATCGTGATTTGAGGCAGCATTATTGGTGGAGTGGCATGAAGAGAGATATTGCTGACTTTGTTTACCGTTGCTTGTGCTGCTAGCAGGTAAAGGCCGAGCATTTGAGGCCTGGTGGCGAGTTCCAGAGATTACCTATTCCAGAGTGGAAGTGGGAGCGTATCATTATGGACTTCATTGTGGGGTTGCCTCAGACTTCTAGAGGTGTTGACAGCATTTGGGTCATCATTGATCGATTGACCAAGTCAGCACACTTCCTTCCTGTTCATACTACTTTCAGTGTCGAGAGGTTGGCTCGTATCTACATTAGGGAGGTGGTCCGTCTTCATGGCGTGCCTGTTTTTATCATTTCAGACCGGGGTTCACAGTTCAATTCTAGCTTTTGGAGGGCTTTTCAGGGGAGTTGGGCACCCGTGTCCACCTTAGCACAACTTTTCACCCACAGACGGATGGCCAGTCGGAGCGTACTATTCAGGTCCTTGATAATATGTTGCGATCATGTGCTACGGATTTTGGAGGTCAATGGAACCAGTTCTTGCCTTTGGCGGAGTTTGTGTACAACAATAGCTACCACTCTAGTATTCAGATAGCCCCATTCGAGGCCTTATATAGTAGGTGTTGTCGCTCTCCAGTTTATTGGTTTGAGTCTACAGAGCCTAGGCCGCATGGTACAGATTTACTTCAAAAGGCCCTGGATCAGGTGAGGGTGATTCAGGATAGGCTCAGGACGGCTCAGAGTAGACATCAGAGTTACGCGGATCACAGGCGTCGACCGTTGAGGTTTGCAGTTGGTGATCGGGTATTCCTCCGTGTGTCGCCTATGAAGGGCGTGATGAGGTTTGGGAGGCGGGGAAAGCTTAACCCCATGTACATTGGGCCTTTTGAGATACTCTGGACAGTTGGGGAGGTTGCTTATGAGTTGGCCCTACCTCTAGCATTTTCAGCCATCCACCCAGTTTTCTATGTCTCGATGTTGCGGCGGTATGTTCCTAATGAGTCTCATGTGCTCCAGTATGATGAAGTCGAGGAGCCAGTCGTCATTCTAGCCAGAGATGTGAGGAGATTGTGCTCGAGAGCCATTCTTGTTGTTAAGGTCTGTTGGAGGAATCGTCCAGTCGAGGAGGCTACCTGTGAGATCGAGCAGGAGATGTGAGAGCAGTTTCCCGGCTTGTTTGAGCCTTCAGGTACTTCTTGATCCTTTCTTTCACAGACAAAAGTCCTTTTTAGTAGTGGCTATTGTAATGACCCTCCTGATCATTTCTGTATTTTGACTTCTGTGTATCGTTTAAAGCGTTTCTGTAGCGACCCCAAGTCATTTATGACTTGCTGGGACTGACTACGGAATTCAGATCTAAAAGAGGAAGATAAGATAAAAGTTGATGAGAAGAAAGTGAAGCTACTTACCAGCTTCCATGGCGACTATGGAGACGGAGCAGAAATGTACTACGAAGAAGACAGAGATTTCCATTTCTGGAAGTTTCACCAAATGCACTTTTTTCTCTGTTTTTGCTTCTTTCTTTTTAGGATCGGAAAATGGCCAAAAATACCCTAAACTATTTGAAAATGTTCAAAAATATCCTCATCCACCTATTGGGTTAAAAATACCCCTCAATCCATCTTTTTGGTCACCATTACCCTTAAAACTAACCATCTTTTATTTTTATTTTTTTTTAATATTAGTTATGATGTGGCATTTTTCTATTGGATAAATTTAAATTCCAACCCACTAAATTTTTTTCTATCCACCCGACCCATATCAACATTTTTTGACCCAAACTTAATTAAAAGATTCATCAAAAATAAAAAAATTTGATATTCCTTCTCTCCCCCTTGAACCTAATAACCTATTTTCTTATTGAGATTGTATATGGTGATAGGAAAAAAATAAGTTATTAGGTTTTTTATTTTATTTTTTTCACGCCCAATTTGAAAATTAGTGACTAGTGTGACATTTATAACTTGTGAAACCACAAATTTATTCAATATTCTGTGAGTTCCACCACAAACAACCCAAATACATACTGTTCGTTCACAAATCACACCCAAATCCAGATAAGAAAGTGAAAGCCTTCTGAACTGCAGACGATGTGGAGACGACTTAACTCGAAGAATCATGAAAGGCATACTCAAACTCTAAGTGATCCCTGTTCATTCTGTTGGAGCATGTACTCATTCGTCATTTCTTTCAAAACAGAGTCATTTGTGTACTGACGAAGACACTCATTTATTAGGTTCGAGGGGGAGAAAAACGATGATCAAATCTTTTATTTTTGATGAATTTCTTAATTGGGTTTAGGTCAAAGAATGTGGATATGGGTCGGGTGGGTTGAAAAAAAATTGGTGGGTTGGAATTTTAAATTTATCCAATAGAAATGTGCCACGTAATAATTAATAATAATAAAAATTAAAAAATAAAAGATTGTTAGTTTTAAGTAGGGGTGTTCACAGTTTGGATAAAAACCGATCCAAACTGAAAAACCAAACCAAACCGATAAAATAAAACCGATTTTATTTGGGTTTGGTTTGATTTGGTTTTAGATTTTTGAAAACTGATAGTATTTGGTTTGGTTATGGTTTTATTCGAAAAAAACTGAAGAAATAACCAAACCGAACCGATGAATTATATACATATATTTTATTAATATACATACTTAATATATTGTTTTTATAAACAATTTTAAAGATCTTATACATATTTTCATTAAAATTTCTTTACAATTTACTTATTGAAAGCAAAAATGTCCAAGATGAAACATTTATCTTATTGATTTCATGTATATGAGTGTCTATGACAATTCTTTGTGGGACTTAAAATGTTATTGTCTCTTCCTTCTAGGCCAATATAGTGAATTTTAAAGCTTTATTGATAGTAAATTTAGTGATCAAAAGTTCAGTAATTTAAGTCATTCTAACTATTTTTCGTTTTGAATGGATTATTGTCACTTTTTTCACATTTTAAATGAATTGTTTCTTTTATTTTTGTGTATGGTTAATAACCGAATAACCGAACCAAACCAAATCGAAACCGATAAATGTATATTATATTTGGTTTGGTTTGGTTTTGATAATTTTAAAACGGATTAAGTTGGTTTGGTTTTGGTTTTGACCAATAACCGATCCAAACCAACCCGTGAACACCCTTAGTTTTAAGGGTAATAGTGGACCAAAAAGGTGGATTGAGGGGTATATTTAACTCAATAGGTGGATGAGGGGTATTCTTAGACCTTTTCGAATAGTTCAGGGGTATTTTTGGCCCTTTTCCGTTTTTGAATATTGATCGGTCATTTTGGAGTGTTCAAATTGCTTTTATTTTACAAACTTTGTTAAATAAATAAAATGGCCCATGTGGGCATATCATTTAAAAAAAAAAAAGACCTTAGTTTAGTTAAGGTGTCTCTAGGATTTAGTTAATTCTTTATACCTTTTTATTTCATGAAATATTTATTAATTTAATTATGAATGTATTGGTTTAATTACTACAAAATTAGTTTGAAGAGTAGTTGTAGCTTAGTTTTATATAAACTACAATGTGAAATTGAATATTAAAATTTCATCAAAAGTGTTGCGGAGGTTATAACCCCACAAAATGAAGTACAAAATTGTGAGGTTATAAACCCCCACAAAATGAAATAAAATTATTTGGCAAAAAAAGATTACGGAGGTTAAAACCCCCGCTATTTGTCTGTTGCGGGGGTTGCTTACAAACTCCCACAACTTAATAGCCACAGATCTAACAGTGTGAGTTTTTGAAACCCCTGTAACAGCAAATTCTGGGGTTCTAAACCCCCGCTATTTGTAATTTTAACTCCCGATAATCGACTCTTTTTTTGTAGTGATTGTACTAACGCAATAACATCCATATAACGTTTGACGCATATTACTTGGTAATTGTTCAAATTGAAGCAAATTACTTTTTTTTGTAAATTTTTTTGGCGCGGGGTAACTTTTGAATGCCACAGTGCCACCCACTTTGTCCATATGGAAACAATAAAGGATACTGTAAAGGATCATGACATCCAAAGTAATAATTAACTCTTTGTGTTGTGTTGTTTTGAGTATAAATTTGAATATGTGGTACATGAATAGATTCACGATCATTTTCATCAACCCATATTAATGCTGCAACTTCAATAGAACTTGGTAGATTGAATACTCGTTGATCCAATCCAGAGTCACATTTAAGCACAACATGATGATTTTGTAAGTTAGGAATGTCAGATAAAGTTTGTAAACATATTGGATATGGATTATCTTTTAGTATAGGGCCGTCTTAATCCCTAGGCCACTAAAGCCATCGCTTGGGGCCCCATATATTTGGGGTCCCCCATTTTTAAAAAACAATTACTTATATATGTTATCTTTTAAAAAAATTATATGTATTAAGAGTGTTATAATTTCTACTAAGTAAATTTTATATGAGATGAAAATAAACTTGAATTTCATAAGAAACAATATGATGAAAATATGGATAGCAAAATCACATAGTCCCTTGAAGAATTTTTAGAGTTGATTGCTTTATATATGTAGAGTAGATCAAACTATTTTTTTCACTTCAAAATAGATTTGAACCAATTGAAGCATATGAAAACATTTTTGATTTCTTATTTAGTGGTAAAATATTGAAATCGCTAGATGATGAGAATTTAAAAAATATTGTCTTAACCTTGACCTTTCTTTAACACATAATAGCTATTCTGATATTGATGGTTTAGATTTATTTTTTAAATTAAAAGTGTAAAGGGAAATAATACAAGTAGAAGGTAATGATCTAATGAGAATACTCAATCAAATAAAAAGACTTGATTCTTTTTCAAATACACATATTGCTTATAGAATAATGTTAATAGTTCCTGTAACCATTGCCTCAGCCGAAAGAAGTTTTTTTCAAAATTAAAATTGATTAAATCATCTTTAAGATCAACAATGTCTTAAGAGAGATCCAATGAATTAGCTATATTAGCTTTTGAAAAGGAATTATTTAAAACAAACTGATTATAAAACAATTCCTAACGCGCGACTTCGCATCTAAAATAGCTAGAAAAATAGATTTTAAATAAAAGTATATATGATGAAAAAAATAAAATATTAAGGGCCCTTTCTTAAGTTCCGCTTTAGGCCCCAATGTTATTGAGTCGGCCATGTTTAGTATGTCCATCAATTCCCTGACTATCAGTTCATCTATTTTGTTAGAGCAAGCCAACCTATTTGTAACCTCGTTCTCGTTCTCGTTCTCGTTATCATATAAATATAGCTGTAAGTTTTTAGGTCTTCTCTCGCCAGGATATAGATCATCTATAAAGTGAGACATTTTCCCTTGAACTCTGCATGTGTATATGCCATGATTTCTTTTGGCCAGATCTTTGTCATAGTTTACTCCAAGTGAAGTAAAAGCAAAAATATTGTTGTATGTTCTAATATACGTCTGGAAGTGCTTAGATTTTTCAGAAGATCCTACATATAATTAGTCAATGCAGGCGGCATTCGGTGGGAAGTTAGCCTAATTGTACCGTTACCACAACAAAATCCAGCTGATTTGAATTCAATTTTTTTTGCACCGCATAATTCCCAGTTAAGGACCTTCTTTAATGGAACATAATCAGTGTAACTGTTTAATGTTAGCCATGTTTTTTCTACTATTTACACTTCCTGCACATGTTAGGCAGTCTTAATCATCATATTTCACATTTCATCATATCATATTATACTAAAAGTGGAAAGCCACAAAAGTAAAAGTTGAAATACTATTTTTCTCCTAACTTAATTCAAAATGTTATAAAATATCTAAGCAATTAAATATTAAATAATAATTATATCATATTATATTATATTAAATACTAAAAATGAAAAGATATTTTAAAAGGCATTTTAAGAATGTCTCTCCATTCTCCAACATAACTTTTGAGCTTTCTACAGAATTCTAGGCAAACTTTTGGCTTATAAGTATCATGTGCATGAGGTAAAATTACTATTGGCAAATACATAAGCTAATTTGCCTTTCAAAGCTCATAAGAAAAAAGAATTTGATTTCATCAATTACAGAAAATGCTTAAGCATGGAGATCACCGATTAAGGTAGAAGGCTGTAGTGGAGTGTTCTCTTGCTTTCCGAAGGGTTTAGGCTTAGTGGTGTCTGTTGTAGTAGTACTTTTATTCTTGTACTATCTTGCTTTTGTTTTCTACCACCAATTGTTTTTATGATGTTTCGGTTATTGCACTTTTTTTTTGTTGAAATTGTTTTCGTAATAGTTGTTATATTATATTATATTCTCTTCACTGCCATTATTCTTTTTCATATTTACTTTGATTTGCTATACTCGACTCAAGTTGAGGATCTTTTGAATTGAGGTAAGGTTTGTGCACACCCTACACTCCCTAGACGGATTTCATGATATATGTTATTATTATAAAAGAAATAGCTATAAAATCAGACAATAAATTTAAACGTTTGGGCTGAATTGATAAATGTACATCTATTTTGCTTCGTTAGCAAGTTTTTTTAAGAAATATGTTTATTCATCCTATTTGATCAGTTATTGATAATTTTTAAGATTTCTTTTGTCTTTGAATTTCAATTCTCTTAGTTAATTTAGTATTTAGAGTTAGAGGTATTTACATACATTTACAGTAATCTAGAGCATGAAATTCAATCGGCATATTTCTATATACCATTATGGGGCTATATGATATTGATTTTCTTTCCGTATTTATTGCTAGATGGTAACTGTGTTTGTACACTTTTTTGAATTTATTTCTATTCAACAAATAAATAACTAAAGTAATGAATTACCATAAACACAATTAATACAAGTTCAAATTTTAAATTCACAAATTTTAAATGGTGTTTCCGTATCATAACAACAAATATTTTCTCAAGTGTCATAGATTTTAAAATACATTTTGATTTATTATTTTGTTACACAAATTTTATAATAAAAGCTGAAAAATATATATACAAAGCATGTTCCATATATATATATATAGCAATAGAAATGAATATTTTTTTTTCTTAAAAGCAAATTTACCACTAGACAGTACCTAGCAGTCTTTTATTAAACATAAAAAAATATCAATAGGGACAAGTACAAGCAAGGGGGGGCTAGGCCTTACCTTATAATCCTAATGAAGTATCTAACTTCTACTACCTAACAAGCATGAAGAAAATAAGAGTTAGAGAGAACTAAGTATTTTCTGATCATCATAAAATTTGTAATACACTCCATGATGATATTACAAATGAGGATGTTTAAATAATGTAAAAATAGGTTAATCAAGATTCAAGTTGAGTTACCAGCCTCAAACTTTCTATTACAAAAGCATGAATTAAAAAAGATTGATTGCCCATCAAAAGTAACTTGAAGTATTTTTCTCTTGTCTTCTTCTTCAAACCTATCCAACAACACTTGACAATTCATACCTTATTTATGGATTTATTGGATCTAGTTGAACCTATTGATACTGTCAAATAGTTTTGCATTGCCTGTTGCATCGGTAGGTGTCTTGGAACAAACTCCTTAGTCATTTTACCGTCCCAACTATGTTTCCTTTCAT
The DNA here is from genome assembly GCA_029007595.1 of Solanum commersonii. NCBI lineage: Eukaryota > Viridiplantae > Streptophyta > Magnoliopsida > Solanales > Solanaceae > Solanum > Solanum commersonii. The sequence goes on from JAJTWQ010000224.1 coordinate 582,066, forward strand.
GTGTCTTCTTTTTGCTTTTGTTGCTTCCACTTCTTTGTTGCCTAGGTGATATATCCTCTTCCCTAGCCACTCTATCAAATCATATGTCCAGCATATTGTCTTTCTCATCTTCATCAAGAGAATCCTCACCCAAATCAATTGTATTTGACACTAAGGCCCTTGACTCATTCTTCTTTGCAAGTCACATTTAGGCACACATACGAGAGCTTCTGGAATTAATTTGATATTCAAAGCAAGTGGTGAGACTTGTTTTTCTTAGATCAAATCATTGTCATTCTCTGTTAAGCTTACTTGCTTTCCAGTAGTCTTCAGTAAAGCATCAAAGTTATTCGAACATAATAGGTCTCTTGAGGCATTACTAGTATCTTGCCTCTTCTCACTGTCATTAAAATTTTCAGTCGGACCCTTTTCACTACATGGAGAATTATTTTGACTAGTCAGGGAAAGGATCCGACTACTAGTTGATTTTTTGTATGTAACCAATGTCTAGTTTTTAGTTGGATTCTTGTTTTGAACTTGCAAAACATGCTGCCCAGAATTTTAAGCAACTTCAACATCAGATGTATCCATTAATTTTAGTCCCAAATCCATTAATTTTTGCCCTGAACCAACTCGCGGTGCATCAACCCTAACTCTTGGTGTTTCCTCTGCGTTTTTAGTTGCATTAGACATCAAATTCAACCCAACTTCTTTGGATTGCACCTCATTAGTAGCAGCCTGTTGGTTATTGCAATCACTTTTGTTTTCGATAGTTGTTTGAACACCAATATTACTTGTATCAACATCCATTGAGTCTACACGATTTTGCTCGGAAGTGGAAGCAACCAATTGTCGATCTAAAGAAGTAGTTTTACTTTGATCGACATCTACAGTCTTTCTTTTTTCATTTAATATTTCTCTCACATCGCCTTGATACTTTTCACTATCGGTAATACTTTTTAAAGCAACTTCAATGGTAGCATCAATTTGTTTGTTATTTTGATTTCTTTTCAAGATCAAGCAACAACTATGTTCATCATGACCTTGGTGCTTACAATAATTGCAATACAAAAGTAGATTATCATATACAATCTCCTGAAAAACCTCGATCAACTTACCAGATTTTTCATCTACAAACTGCAACCTTATACTATTTGGAAGCTTTTCCATTAGATCAAGTATAACCTTGACCCTAGACGTGCTAGGTCTTGACTTGATTTGAGTAGCTTTATCTATAGCTATTGGTTTTCCAATTGCTGATGCTATAGACAACAAAGACTTCTTTGCAAACAAATCTGGAGATAAGTTCGGTAAAGAAATCCAAATCACAGCTAATGTCGTTTCCTCCTTAGGGTTATGTCCAATGGACTATGGAAAAACCCTACATTGATGTTCCTCTCCATTGTAGAGAAGATAATTAACTAAGCGAGATAAAACTATTACATAATCTTCATATTGATTAAACCTCAACAAAATTTGTCTTGGAGTAAGTAAGCCAATTAAACAATTGCCCTTGGTACCAAGATGTTTCAATAAAATTGACCTTAATACCTTCAAATCTAGCGCACCATGGGATAATATAAACATCACTGTTTGATGTAATCCCTCTTCGAACATAACATCTTGCCTTTCCTCCATTGAAAACGTGATAGTAGGTTCTTCATGAATTATTTCAATTGAGTTTTACGATTACTTTTTAGTTAATTAGGGCAAATTGTTTAGGATTTATAGTATTGGAATTGAAAAGAGTGGCATTGTTTTATTTAGAAAAGAGATTTCAATGAGACAAAAGTTTAGAGTCGCCACTTAATTTTTAAAGAAAAACTAAGAAAATTTATTTTTCAAAAGATTAAAACAGAAATCAATTGAAAATATTTAAAGGATTTGGAGTTCATATTAACATTTCGGGAAAGGTTTGATAGCACCTGAAATGCCCACTAACATGCAGTTATCTGGTAATTAACTATTTGACTAAATTATTTAGAAAACACGCATACTTAAATAAATAGAGAAAGTAAACAACTTTTGAACTCATTTTTTCTTAGGGGAAAGGAAATAAGGATGTTACTTAAGTAGAAAATACTAGATGTTTTGATTTTAACAGTTATGGTTGAATCATCTTTTGGGGAATTGAATTTAGGAAAAACCTTATAATGAACTAGCAAATAAATGATTAAATAAATACGAAAACGATAAAATAAAGGGAGAGAGAGAGAGGGCGTTGGGCCCAAATCTGATTTTCTGTTTGTCTGGACCAGCACTTGAGCCTATATTCTGCTTTTGGGCCTTTAAGCTCATTTGTACTTGTCCTAAATGAACTAAGAATATGCCCAAGAAGATGGACTTTTGGCCCAATTGTTCCACTTGTCCTATAACTAGCAAATAATACCAAGAAATAAATGAGCCTTTGGGGCCCATTTACAATACAATACAAAAACTAAAATTGAGGCTTTTGGGGCCCATTTTTGATGCAATATACAGCGTATACGACTGATGTATACCAATGTATATTGAGCGTATCCAGCCCTTTAACTTGTACCCAACCTCCGGGGACCTGCTCATCAGCATCTTTAACTCGGAATGGGGCTGACTCGATAAAGGCAAATTTGGGCCTCTATGACCCAATCAGAATGAAACGAGGAAAGCTATGGAGTTCAAAGAACTCTGCCCAAAATCACATGAAAATAGAATGAAATGGATTAGCCTCTATTCATAAAGATGAAACTTATAAAGAATCTAAGTTAATCACTAGAAAAAGCAAGACAAAACAATACACTTCAACAGCAACTATAAGCCATATAACACAAATTCTTACTCCCAGATTCAAGCATTAATTAACCAAACTTCCCCTTCCCCCCAAAGACACAATTTCCAGCAAGTTAGGCACAAATGAGCTACTGGAAAACAAAAACTTAAACTAATTTCAACATTTCAAAAAAAAAAATGGAAAGCATTTAAGTAACACAATAACCTAACAACAATGATTAATCTAACTTGAATTTGAAAGCATGTTTTCCCAAGACAATACAAAGTACTGATCCAAGTTAAAATGGAGAATTCATATCAAACTTATACATCCGATTAAGGGTGGCAACGGAACCGGTAATGGGACTACCGGACTGGGACGTTCCGGAACCGGAACGGGATCAGGCACCACGGGCCGAAATCAAACCGGAACCGGGACGGACCGGAACCAGTAATTCCGGAAAAAAATCCGTGTACCCGTCCCGGACCGGTAACGGACCAGTAACGGACCGGACCAGAAACCGGGTCCAACCGTTATAAATTATAATTTTTTTATTAAAATTAAAAAATTAGGAACATTACACTTAAAAATTTATACTTTTAAAGTTTTAAATACAAACTTTCAAACTTTTGAAAGTATAAAAGTTTAAATTTCACAATTTAAAACTTTGAAAATTTAAATTCAAACTTTAAAACTATAAAAGTTTAAATTTCACCCTTTAAAAGTTTGAAAATTTAAATTCAAAGTTCAAACTTTAAAACTATAAAAAGTTTAAATTTCACACTTTAAAAGTTTGAAAATTTAAATTTAAATTATAAACTTTAAAACTATAAAACTATAAAAATTTAAATTTCACACTTTAAATTTTAAAAGTTTGAAAATTTAAATTCAAACTTTAAAACTATAAAAGTTTAAATTTCACACTTTAAAAGTTTGAAAATTTAAAACTTTAAAACTATAAAAGTTTAAATTTCACTTTTTAAAAGTTAAATTTGAACTTTTGAAGACAATAATAAAAAAAAATTAAGGCGAATAGCCTATACTTTTATTAATATTAATTAAATAGTACAAGTTGAGGTTCAAAATATTAGTAGAGTATTAAAAAATCTAATCTACACCACCTTCTAGGAAGGGTTCTGTTTGAATTAGACCTCGAATTATTATACTCATACTAATAGACATTTAAATTTAATAGTTCATGCTACCAAGGAAATCTTTTTTTAAATCATTTAACATTTCTCTAGTAACATCCTCTGAAATTGGTTGATTAACTAGTTCTTCCATTGCATCAATGCCGTCATCACTAAAATCTTGCATTATTTCATCAACGTCATTTTCAAATTTGGTCGGTAGAGGTGGACGACCATAACTCCTTCTCTCGCCATTAATCCAATCTCTAAATAGTACGGATATCTCCAAGCTATCTGCTGCTAATGAATATCTATGCTCTCCAATTTAAAATCTTGTTGCACTAAAAGCGCCTTCCGAAGCTACTGAAGATGCTTGAATAGCTAACACATCTCAAGCAACCGGTTGTAGTTTTGGAAATCCTTTGCCGCGATTGCTCCACCATTCTAGAAGATCAATAGTAGTAGGTTACGTATTTTGATTAATATATGCATCAAAATCATTTCTATCATTATGAGAAAGTTCAATAATACAATCTATCATATCATCAATATCATCTTTATTATTATATCTACTCCTAGAACTTTGAGGCTCTTCGTTATGTACTACATTCCTTATATTAGAATTATACAAGTCGTACAATTTTCTAGCTTCAATTTTTATACTATCTTTAACATCTTGACAACTAAGTGTTTCATCATCTTCACAATACCCAAATTAAAATATATTTTATCAACCATTCGTGATGCACCTTCATCTTTGTAATGTGGGTTTAACAAACAAGCAGTTAAATAAATTTGAGGAATAGGAATAAAATATTTTTTAAATTTTTCAATCATTTTCTTAACAGATTCTTCAAATCTTGATTTATTTTTGAATTTATAAAATTTACTAGAAATAGCACAAATATTAGGTAAAACGGAGCAAATAGTTGGATAATAAAGTGCAGATATTTTTTTTGTAGTTAAATAAAAAACTTTTAAAAATTCTATAAGTTCTTTTATGTCATTCCAATCATTATCATCAAGTCTATATGTCATATTTGAATTATGAGCATTCCAAACCATTTGTAAAGGTTTCCTATATTCATAAGCAACTTCAAGCATTTCAAATAAAGAATTCCATCTAGTACATACTGATTTTGGAATTTTTCTAGGTGGAAGATTAAATTCACGACAACAATTTTCAAAATCTCTACGTCTAGACTTAACTTGGCATTTAAAAATAAAATGACATGCAGTTTCAACTTTTGTGCAACCATCATCATATATTGCTATACCATCTCTAACAATCAAATTATATATGTGTGCAAAGACACCTAATATGAAAACCATCAATATAAATAGGGCAAAGAGACGGTTTTAGTATTTCAACAACATTACTATTATTAGAAGCATTATCTAATGTGACACTACTTATTTTATCACAAATTTCATAGTTTTACAAAACATTTATAATTGTTTGAGCTATATAACTACCGGTTTTATGCATTTCACAACATTTATAACCTAAAATTCTTTTTTGCAAAATCCAATTTTCATCAATCCAATGCGCAGTAATTGTGAAATAATCATTACCATTTACACTACGGCCCATATCGAAGTAATAGCTATTTTACAATGGTTATAATAAAATAAACAACGAAGATATTGAAAATGTTGAGCTTGATAATCAAAGATAGCCTTTTTAATTGTATTTCTAGTAAAACCTTTAAAATGTGAATTATACACAATTTGAATATAATGAATAAAACCGGGATTTTTAGCAAAACTAAATGGCAAACCCATAACAACAATCATTTTAGCTAATTCTTCAAGATCTTTTTCTCTACTATATGACCGTTGTATACTAGAACCAGAAACATTAGAAGGATTTAATTGTGTTTGGATCATATTAGAGGCATCTACTCCCACATTTTCAGGAAGGGTGGTACCATTTTTTTTAGCTTCGGCTACAGCTTTAACATGCAAAAATTCATTTTTACAACATGACATTAAATGATTACTCAAATGTCCCATCCCTTTGTTTAGGGAAGAGGGATTGGGAGTGGGACTAGTAGCCGACGGTGGCTCAGTTTCATCATCATCATATTCATCAACATTATTATCAAAACTATCAACATAAGCATTAACATCATCATGTTCATCATCTTCAGGTAATTCCTCTTCAAAATTACCAAATCTTCTTTGTAAATGTTCATGATAAGGATCTAATCCACTATTACTATCAATATTAAAAATAGTTTCATCAACATGCGTATAATCATCCTTATTTATTCTTAATTGAGAAGTTTTTTTAGTTTTAGATTGAGAAGTACTACCGATTTTTTTATTTTTCTTGGATTTTGAGCTAGATAAATTAGTGAACGAATTAGCTATGGTTGTTTTACCCTTTTCAATAATGTTTTTTCCGAAATCCATATTCAAATATAAAAAGTGAGTAAATTATATATAATACGAAAATGACTAGCAAAGTTTTAAACAAATAAACAACTAAATAAGTAGAGACTAGAAATTAATTACTCACAAAATAAATAATTAAATGTAAACAAACAAATAACTAAATGAAAAGTGAGTTTGAACGAATGTACCAAACGTCTACTTAAAAAAGTAGACGTGTATGACCGGAAGGCGAAAATTGAAAGTTGAATTTTGAAGCTCCAATTTCCAAAGAACAAATTCGTAATTTTAACGAGAAGTCGAGAATAAGAGAATTTAGAGAGTAAAGAGTAGAGAGTAGAGAGTAGAGAGATTAGAAGATATTTTTGTGAGTGAAAAGAATGAAAGATTAGGGGTATTTATAGGTAAAAAAAAGGATAAAAATGTAGTTTTAAGAAGTTTGGGGTATTAAAAAAAGTTTGGGGGGTAGGGAGGTGTAAATGGGGGGTTATGGGATGAAAGAGCCGTTGGTGGAGCCCAAAACCCGTTGCCCAACGGCTATAATTTCAAAATTTCAGATTTAAAAAAAAAAAACGAACCGGACCGGGACGGACTGGTAAATCCCGGTTTCCGTCCCGTTACCCCTCCCGGACCGGAACAATTCCAGATCTAACCGGTACTATCCGGAACCGAGACGGAACCGGTAACGGACCGGAACCGGTACCGGTACCTCCCGGTTCCGTTGCCACCCTTACATCCGATATCCTAAATAAGAGGAGGCTAGGACAAGGCATGCGTTAATTGAGTACAGATAACAAGGTTCAGTTTTAGCATGATTTACGGGTGAAGATGACGAAGACGAACTAGAGAACAAGTAATTAGCATAGTAGAACACTATAACAAGGAGAAATTAACACCATAAAAAAAAGTTCCAACAGCTTGGAAATGACCAGTTATTGACTCATTCTCACCTCAACTTTAGTTAGCAAGAAACTCAAAACAGTTTAACTCGAAATGCAAGATAACAAAGCCTATACATCAAACACTATTAGACACCAGATTCTAGAAATACACCGGCTAGTATGGATTCCTAAAGAGCAAACATCATAAAAAAGGAAGTACAACAGTAAATTACTCAACTTACACGATTTTACTAGCAAAATAAATGGAAACCTCCTAATAACAGATTGAGAAAACAAACAAAAACTGGATTCAGAAATTTTCAGATTGAAATACGACTCGAAGCCAACCATAAAAGATAACCTCAACAGGGAGGAAATAACTCAACATCAGACGGGAACATCAAAACTTCAGACAAACGGAACAACAACATTTCGAAATCACAAGCGAGTTACAACACTGATTTCCAGCCAACGCCAAGTCAAAATATTCTCAAAATTCTAACATTCGAATGACTCGCAACAATCAAGAGGTAAACAGGCCTCAAATCAGTTGAACAGAAATATTAGAACATCAAACCATAAACTATGCAACTATTAGCTCACGACGAAAGAAGCTAAAATCAGAAACGGAATATTATCTTTCCGGGGAAGTGAACTGGAACGAACGAGTTAACGACAACAAGCTTTCACCACCGAAAAGCGACTCCGAAAATTCTGATGAGCCAAGCAAAGATGAACTGGAAAAAGGATTCGAACAAAAGAGCTGGATTCTTGGTCTATTTCCTAATTATTTGCAACTGGTAACCTTTGTATATATATTTTAATGCAGACTGAATCCCAATATTTTTCCCAACCTTTCTCTGTTTTCTCCCTACTCAATGTAAGCTCTCTCTAACCTCTAATAATGAAGATGACAAGGGGCTTTTATAGAGGGAGATATGGGCTGAAATAGGGGGGAAATCGGGATGGGTTTTGGATGAATTTTCAATTTGAAATTCGAATTCTTTTAGAGATAAGGTCGGCCAGCTCGATTTTGTACCATTCTCAACGGATTAAGAATGGTATCCGTTCGATTCAAAGAGCAAGGACGAAAGTGCGGGGAGATTGAGACACCTGGATCGATTCTTGAATGCTCTCGGTACAGAAAAGATAAGGGAGAGAAGATGAGGGACGCGCGAACTAGGCTGAGTCGCTGCGCTCGCGTCTGGACTGCTGCTCGCGATTTGCTTCTGGTTACTGGAGTTTCTGGGTTTCTTCTGTGTTGTACGCGTGAAGAAGAACGCGTAGGGGGTGGGGTGTACTGTATTGTTGTTGTATTGTACGCAGTTGTTTGTTGAGGGAATTGGGTTGGTTTTTTTTTTTTTTTTTTTTGTTGGGATTGGGAGTTGTAAAGAAATGGGAGTGGGCTTGGCTGGATGTAATGGCTGAAAGAATTGGATTGGGTCGTTAGTATTGCTATTATATCCAATGATTTAGCCGAATTGAGTTAATCCTAATTAATTTGGCTACAACTTAAATGAGACGAATTAATATTAATTAATTATTGAGTTTCTTAATCTTAACAAAATAAAATAAATAACTTAATTAATCAAAAATATAAACTACAATTAAACTAAACTAATTAACAAAATAATTAATTGAAAATAAAATCTTTTTTGAGACAATTTTCAAATATTCATAAAATATGCTAATCATATGCGTGATTATGTAAAAAAAATATATTATTAAAAAATTATAAAAAGGTGACAAAACTATTAAAAGTAACTTGCAAACTGTTTTTTTTAATTTTTTTATAAACTAATTATTTTAAATGATTTGATATTGAAGAAGCTCGATAGTCAATATATATTGTGGAGGTCCAAAATTGGGTGTCAACAGGCGTATGTAGTGATTTGGGGTGGTGGGGCGGGCTCGACAGCCTCGAAAGGAGGTCGTCCAGTGGCAATGAATTCACTGGTAAATTTTGTCTCTACTTTATCAAAAATAAGTATTATCTTATTTTGGAGAAAAATATGATGCATACTTTGTTATACATAATTTGCAAGGTTTGTCAGTGCAATTACTTTCCTCTCTGGTCTGTGCTTTTTGTTTTTCCTCTTTAAAACTTGTAGCTTTCGAATTCCGAATATGGATAACTTATTGATTCTATATTTAATGTGCCCCTCATTTGTTGTTTCTTGACGCACATTAAAAAAATATTACTCACTTCACACGATTTGCATAAAAAAATTATTGTTCTAATGAATCTATAAAAATTCACATAGAACACACGTGCAACGCACGTGTCGAGAGACTAGTAGATGAAAAAAGGAAGAAATAAAGAACGATGCAGGCACAGTTTTATGTTGATACTAACCGGCAGGTGAAGGCTTAAAGCTGGGAGCATGTGGCTCATATGAAGTGCCTGATGTTGAACTTAATGCAATACAGTTGTCAATCAAATTTGCGTGTATAGTAAAATCAGAATCATAAATGATCAATTACATGTAAAATAAATGCAGAATCATAAACGATCAATATGAATTAACAAGCTAACCTTTTTCAAAAACTCCGATAGGGCAAACAATATTTTTTTCCTTTTGAAGCACATTTGGTGGCACTAAAATCTCGCACCCAGTGAGTTCTACTACAAAAATGTATAAGCGTGGCTACTAAAGCAGCATTCAACATTAACATTATTTTGAGTAATATATGTTAGCTCAACATGGTTTGCGGAATTTGTATTTGCAAGAAGACACTTAGTTGTTGCCTCTTTTTTTTAAGACGTCGCTGCAGCAGAAGTGCATTCTTTTCAGCTAAGTGCTAACGGCATATTATGATACATTTCACGTCGTTTGGCATTCTTTTCATAAGCCTTTTTTGTTGTGCAAGGATGCTTTCTTGTTTGTTCAGGATCCATTGATAAACAAACTTGGTATATGAAAGTCTCACCGGCCACTCTAATCAGTTGAACCACCTATAGTACAAGAAGCGTTGTTAATGTATGAGGTAGACGACGAAGAATAAACTATTAGCTATAAAGAATACCATGCATTAGTTATTACAGAGAAAGTTGTCAACTATGAAAACCTTGGGAAGTAAAGAAGTTGAACAACCTATAGTACAAGAAGCGTTGTTAATGTATGAGGTAGACGACAAAGAATAAACTATTAGTAGCTATAAAGAATACCATGCATTTATAATTACAGAGAAAGTTGTCAACTATGAAAACCGTGGGAAGTAGGGGAAATGCATCGGAAGGAAAAGTAATTAACAACAGCAAGTTACTCTAAATTCAACAAAATTAGTTTCCCTTTGCTGATGCAGCAAGAGCCATAAGTCCGACCTTAATGTTTTGCTCGAAATAATTAACAAGTTGGATTCATTAACTAATTTATTCCCAAAAGAAGCCCAACAGAAAAGGCATCAACAAATTTCAGCCAACATCCCTTTTTGGTATATGAATTCAGCTAGGAGTAAAAGCACAATTTTTACCAAAATCTCAAATTCTCACTTGTCATATGTGAAAGCATTAATTTTATCAAAATCTCACATACCCATTTGAAGAACTGGTCAAATTTCAGGTGAAAACAACCCCATAAAGCATATAAAAAAAAGGAGAAGGTGCCGAACCAAAGCAAATCTGTATGTGCTATATCAAAAACTCACATACCCATTTGAAGAATTGGTCAAATTTCGGGTGAAAATAACCCAGAAAGCATTTAAAAAAGGAGAAGGTGTCAAACCAAAGCAAATTTGTATGTGCTATATCAAAAACTCACATACCCATTTAAAGAATTGGTCAAATTTCGGGATGAAATGATCCAGAAAGCATTTAATAAACAGAGAAGGTGTTAAACCAAAGTAAATCTGTACCTAATAACTTAGAAACAACCTCACCAAAAGAAGAACAGAGAAAATGTAGAAGAACTTTGAGATAGCTATGAAATCTTGGAGTAGCACGCGTCACTGTTGAAAGAACGAAATAACTGATGTGCCAAAATGCCCCTACTACAAAGTCAGCAAGCAGCACGCGTCACTGTTGAAAGAATGAAATAGCTGATGTGCCAAAATGCCCCTACTACAAAGTCAGCAAGCAGCACGCGTCACTGCTGAAAGAACGAAATAATTGACGTGCCAAAAATGCCCCTACTACAAAGTCGGCAAGCAGCACGACCCGAAGCTCCTCTCGTGTAGCCTCTTATTATATAAGAGAATATAGTAGAATAGAAAAAAGAAAATTTACCGGTCCAGTTAAGACAATTGGCCTTCAACGATTAAACAGACTCGTAAAACATCAAGCTATAACTAAACTATCCAACTATATGACGAGTTTAAAGTAAGTAGCTCTGAACTGAGGTTCTAATTCGAAGGGTTGCTCTCGCGTTGCATATATAGACCACTTCCTTTGCTATGTCTTCTCAACATTTAGTTTTCTTCTCGAATATCCTTTTCTTTCTTTTAATCCATAAACAGTGAGTGAACCTTCTAGAAGCATTTTAAAAATCTGAGCAGGTTGCGATATCCCTTTTGAGTTGCTAATAGTATAGTGCATGAATTGGTCTCTTATCAGTTCCTCCTTGTGTAACCATTTGAGGAGTCTTAACCAGATAATTCTAGAAAAGAGCATTCTTAATTAGAAGAGATGATTTTGAACTCATTTGTCTGTTGGCCGAGGATACATTTAACGTCCCCATTTGATTAATCTATCTACCACGAGTAATTTTCCCTGCAGCATCAATCTTAGTATGAATTTTGCTTTAGATCTAACCCCATTTCTAAACATTGTACATTTCCATGGCACTCTAGGATTGTCACCAAGCAATTTGTAGTAAATAGTCCTTATGGTGCTTTTGTTAGGTCTTTGGTGTGGTATATTTTTTTTCTTTTCTTTTTACTCGTTACTTTTAAAATATCAAGAAAAAATAATATTTTTCTCTCCATAATTTACCTTTAACATTAGTTATTTGTTCTCCAAATCACTCTCCCAAGATCTAACTAAACATTAGCATAATCCTAGAAGAAGAAGAAGCCAGAAATGTAGTTCCCTTTTCAGCAATATAATAAAGTGTCTAAAAACATGAACTACTACAGTTTGACATGATTTCTATCAATATATTTACATTGATTTATACTTGTATAGATGATCTTGATCTTCCACAAATTGTTCATCATCATACATCAGCAATCGGGCATTGGATTCTTTGCATACAACACGCGACGTTGAAACCATTTCAAGTTCTTAGCAGACTGAAAAATTGGTCTCTGCAGTAGATCTCCAACTGATGGCCTCTTTGATTCTTTGCTAGAAAGACAATCCAACACCAACTCCTCAAACTCTTTCGAAAACATTCTTTTACCTTTCACATACTTCAGCTTGTCGTTGAAATATACCACAACTTTCTTCATTTTCCCTTTCCATTCTTCTACATTAATCTCCTCAAGCAAATCTTCCAACTTATCTGGCAATTTCCTCGACCTCTTTATCTTCTTGATCATTGCCTCAAAATCTGTGATTGCTTATTCTTAAATTTCCATACGCAAATTCCAATGCTGCTACACCGACTAACCAGATATCGAAATGAACATGCAGGCGTCATCATATAGAGATTGAGATGTTGAGCTTGACTTTGATCCTCAACACACTGTGAATGGAACACCTCCGGCGCAGCAGCCCATTTGTACAACTTGCATAGTTCTAGATTATGTTGGAAATTCGTAAACACAAGTAAAATTATGGACTAATAACAGAATTTCAACACCTTAATTTTTATTTTTATTTTTTTTCATGACAAGGATTACCCGCAGCCGCTACCCTTTGGGATTGTTTATCAATTACCGGAAGTCCACCAGTCTTTTTTGGTAGAATGGTAACAGTTGAGGCAATGCCAAGTTCTCTTCCGTGACTAACAGAAAGAGGAGATTCCAACTCTGAATCGTAAATGGTTGCTGCAAATCCCAATTTTATTTTGACATTCGAAATAGGTGTCTATTTGAAATTAACATAGATATTCCTAGCCCTGAAGCGCTTATGAACCCAACCCAAATTATGAAGATCAAACAAACCTAGAAGCGCTTGTTTAAGTGCAAAAGCAATACAATCCTCCTGTAATCCATTGTGAAATCGAGTTGACAGAATGTAATGGAGCGATTCCTCTGACATATAAGGCAATGCAACACAGAATGCTCCTTGGAATTTCTGAATAACCCATTTTTCGACGTTAATAATGTTCGAATTAGTCTCTGCAGTAGATCTCCAACTGATGGCCTCTTTGATTCTTTGCTAGAAAGACAATCCAACACCTACTCCTCAAACTCTTTCGAAAATATTCTTTTACCTTTCACATACTTCAGCTTACCGTTAAAATATACCACAACTTCCTTCATTTTCCCTTTCCATTCTTCTACATTAATCTCCTCAAGCAAATCTTCCAACTTATCTGGCAATTTCCTCGACCTGTTTATCTTCTTGATCATTGCCTCAAAATCTGTGATTGCTTATTCTTAAATTTCCATAAGCTAATTCCAATGCTGCTACACCGACTAACCAGATATCGAAATGAACATGCAGGCGTCATCATATAGAGATTGAGATGGTGAGCTTGACTTTGATCCTCAACACACTGTGAATGGAACACCTCCGGCGCAGCAGCCCATTTGTACAATTTGCATAGTTCTAGATTCTGTTGGAAATTCGTAAACACAAGTAAAATTATCAACTAATAACACAATTTCAACACCTTAATTTTTATTTTTATATTTTTTATGACAAGGGAAACCGTAGCCGCTACCGTTTGGGATTGTTTATTAATTACCGAAAGTCCACCAGGATTATTTGGTAGTGTTGACACCCAATTTTGACCCTCCACAATATAAATTAATTATCGAGCTTCTTCAATTACAAACGATTTAAAGTTATTAGTTCTATAAAAAATTCAAAAAAAAATAAAAATAAAATAAATATTGTTGGCAAGTCATTTTAAATAGTTTCGTCACTTTGTAAATGATATATATGTTTTTTATAATTATGTGTACAATTAATGTATTTTATGAACATTCAAAAATCCTCTCAAAGAGATTTATTTTTATTTTTATTTTATTAGTGATGGTTGTAATTTTGAATTAATGAGTCTTATGAAATTCAAAATACTTGCAAGTTATTTTTAAAAGATTTTGTCTTTTGTAATAATTTTAAATAATGAATACGTATATTTCTACAATCACATTATTTTATAAATATTTAAAAATCATCAAAAAAGATTTTACAATTTTTAGTTAAATATTTTATTAGTTTAGTTTAGTTAAATTATGGTCATAATTTTGAGTAATTAATTTATAATTAAGTTAATTATTTTTCGTTAAGATTAAGGAACTCGTTAATTAATTAATATTAATTCGTCTTATTTAAGTTTTAATCAAATCTACTAATTGACTCAATTTGGCTAATTCTTTAAAGTTCATGGACCTTGTCCTTCACCCATCTTATAAATTTTTCTTGATAAGACTAGATTTGGGTCATTTCTTACCCCAACACTCTCTAACCTAGCAGCCCAAAACTCAACCCCACTCTTAATTCCCAAGCCCATTCCCATTCCTAATTCCCTAAAGATCCAACCCAAAAACCCATCAGCTCATACGTACAATACCCATTCCACACAATACATACAATATATCCAAACAACAATTCAAAGCGCCCAACAACAATCAGCAGCCGCGACCCCACTGCCCATACCGTCTTCTTCACGCAGAAATCACGGCAAATCCGAAAATCCAGCAGTAAATCCCGGCGCGACAATGTCCGCCCATACGTATGTCATCCTCACGTCCAATCGTCCCCATTTTTTCCCCTTTTTCGGAGTTTCAGAGCAACAACAACTACCTATTACTTTTATTGTTGCCTCGAAAAGGAACGGGTAGATTCAAAATTCAAACGGATTTTACCCAAAAATCAACCCTATTCTCGATTTATTTAAGATATTTTTCTCGTTGTGTTTAAGGGGCAGAGACATGTTTTAGGGCTTGTTCTTTGACAATACATTCAAAAAAATTTAAAACGATTTTTCTAATTCTAGGTTCTAAGAAAGGTTTCGTCTGAAGTTACTTAGAAATTCTTGGTTTGCTGCTCGAGTCGAAGTTGTGCGAGAAGTCCTCTTGCTAGTCGTCTCCAGTATCTCTGCTCCGAAAAAGGTAATACCCCATTCCCTACGAACTTCACTATTCGTTTCCAATGGTTTGCAATTCATTTTGGTTGATGAAGTTTCTTGGTTCTTGTTAATACGAGGATCTCATTGTACATAACTTTAATAAAAGTACTTCAACTTTATGAATATGTAGTTGATTTAATCTATAGCTGTCCAGTTCCCTATTTTGAGGTTGAGAATTTTTTTTATTTTCTATCTTAAGTGTGATGGATTCAATAGACAGTTCATGTTGAAATAGTTTCTCATATCTAATAAATTATAACATAATATTTGTTAACTTACAGCTCGTCGTTTTAACTTCGGATCTATGTGTATCATCTATCTTACTCGTCCAATATATTTAGGAATCTCGTTGTTGCTTTCTTTCCCTCTTAATGTTCCATGTACCTCTTCTTAAACGATTTCGATGTCTAGTCTTACTTGTAATATAAGATTTTCGTTTTAGCTTTTGAACATAGCTAAACGTTGCTTTTTTTTTTTTATATATATATATAAAATAGGTTACTGTGTTACTTATATAAATTGGAGTTTAAGATTTTTTTTTTCTCCCTCCCTTCCTGTTAAAGCTTGTTTATAACAAGATATCAAATTGTGTGAGTTTGTTGCTTTCTTGTCCTAACTTCTTTGTGGTTTGTAACTACGTGGCCCTCATGTTTTGTATTTTTCATAAGATATGGGCTGCTCAGTTTTTACCTCTTTCTGGAGTCACTTATCTTTATATGTATAGTGGTGACTCTGACTGAGCTTGGTTCTCTCGAGCTCGGCTTATCTATTATTTGTTGATCTCGTCATGTCATTTAGGACAACTGCTTAGCTTGAGATCCTGCTAGGTTAGTGAGCTATTAAAAATATGCATTTTCCTAGGAGAGGTCTAAGTTCAATAGTTTATCTTGTTCTTATTGTGTTTTTTTTACTTTACATGGCATGTTCTCTTTCCTGTCAATGTTCTGTTAGTCGGTTTATTTTGATATCATCTAAAGTTAACTAGTACTTATTCTAGAAATAAGCTCCTACTTTAGCATCATTCTTTGCGCCACTGTTTCCATCTTAAGCCTTTAATTCATTTTTCCGATCTGATTATTTATTGTTGCTTACCTTGTGGATTCGAGCATTCATGTAAGTTTGATCCAAATGAATATGTTAGGCCGTAGGTACTAACATTGTACATTTCTTCCTGGATTTAACTCGTGTGATAGGAGCTTAGGATGAATAGGGTAAAATTTGAAATCTTGACTAATAGATGCCCTTTGTTCACTTATTGAGATGTATGCTCCGTCATGTGTGAATTTAATTAAAAAAAATTGTACGCTGTTAGTTAACATTGATGTGATCTTCACATCAGAACTAAGCATGTCCGTATCTTCAGCATGTGTTGATTGAGTTTTTTTTTTCTTCGATAATGTTCCAGTAAGCTAATTGTATTTAAATTGGAATTTTACACTTGTTAGGGGTTGTCTTATATTTTTTTACCCTGTGTTGATTCAATCACTGAGCTATAAAGACTTTTGACCCTCCTCCATGCCCTTAGTGTTAAATGTATATAGATATTTGGGTTATCAAAAAAAAAAAAAATGTATAGTATTTGATATTATCTCCACCATTTTATTTTTCTTCAAAATCATGTATTAATTCCTTCACACATATATGCCAAGGTATGATCAGCTGTAGAGAGTAAAATGTTGGACTTCTAATGTGCGAATTGAATATGGACTGATTTGGTATTCACATGATTTTATTTTGGTCTTGTTCCAGTGAAGAAAATAGTAAGAATTAATGCTCCTACTTGTTTAATTTGTTTTCGTCATTTAATTGTCTCTTAATTTTAAGTCCAATAGGTAGTGTAGCACTAAATTACAATTGATTCTTGGTGCTCTACAATTCATTTCTCTTGTTGCATTGTTCTTTTTCTATCTTGGGCAGTAAGATCATGATAAATGACTTCATGGATGATGTGTTGTTCTATTTTTAACATTTGTACAAGTATAGACATTAATCCTCTTTTTTTTTCTTCTTTGTTATATGTGACATCAATCTGAGTTCTCTTTCGACTCCACCCTTGCATATCGATGAATTATTTCGAGTCAGCCTCATCTTGTTCGAGTTGCTGGAAAGTTCAATTATAGATCCCGAAAAGTCGAAAGTGGATTGTATACAATGGTATACGCTGATATTCAGGCCCAAACCGTAAAAACAAAGGGCGGAGGCGAAACACAGGTGTTCGGAAGCGAGAGATACATGAAAAGAGCTGATATATACGCTCATATACACTAATATACATAAGGTGTATGCAAAAACGGGTTTAGATTTAAACCCCAAAAAATTCCAGCGAATTTGGCCCAAAAGGTGGCCTAAATTCATTTTCTCCCTTAGTCTTTAATTATATAATTGTGATTATTTATTGTTTGTTGTTTAACTCTAACTTTATAATTTTTAATTAGATTAATTAAATTTCCCAAAAGATGAGTTATTTTCTTGCGTTGGTTTAATTTTAATACATTTTATGTTTTGTGTTCATTTATTTTAGTGATCAAGCATATTGGTCAAAATCTTATATCTTCAATTAAGTTAAACATTTTGTACTTAAAAGAGATGTTCTTTAATGCTTTTCATTTGATCATATTTTACTCATTTTAAAATTGTTTTAAGTTAAAGTATTTTTCACAAATAAACTTTAAAAAATGTTGGTTAAAACCTTTTCTATTAATTAAAAAATAATAATACTTACATAGTCATTTTCTCAAAAAAGGTTAGACAAGACTTTTATTCTTCAATTAATTTAAAATGATTTTCATGCTTTAATTTATTAAATTGGTTTAAATCATTATTTCAAAAAATGAATTGAATAAATTCTAATTAATATAGTTTTATTAATATTTCAATCACTTGTATTTCGTGTCAAATGTTTCATTTTGGACCCCTTTCTCTAAAAAATAAAAAATGAAATAAAATGTGTCATCTATTTAGCTATTTTTCTCAAAGTTAATCAAATATATTGTAAGTTATTATTTTCTATGCTAAATCTTTATTTTTTCTAAAAATAGTCAAAATATATTTTAGTCAAGTCGCAGATCAACCGTATGTTAGCGGACACTTCGAATGCTTAAACCCTACTCGAAGTGTAAACTGAACCCCGAACCTTCTTTGGTATTTTCAAATGATTTTTTTTCTGTTTAAATCTTTGAAACTTATAAGTTTTCTTAATTTCTTTAAAAAATTAAGTGGCGACTCTTTTCTAAGTATTTTCTCAAATTGTTTTATACTTAGAACATTTCAAAAAGTGATTTTTCTAAAGATAGAAAATTTACAGTACAACAGGTAGAATGGTAACAGTTGAGTCAACGCCAAGTTCTCTTTCGTAACTAAAAGAAAGAGGAGATTCCAACTCTGAATCGTAAATGGTTGCTGCAAATCCCAATTTGATTTTGAATTTCGAAATAGGTGTCTGTTTGAATTAACATAGATATTCCCAGCCCTGAAATGCTTATGAACCAGACCCAAATTATGAAGATCAAACAAACCTAGATGCGCTTGTTGAGGAGCTATAGCAATACAGTCCTCCTGTAATCCGTTGTGAAATCAAGTTGACAGAATGTAACGGAGCGATCCCTCTGACATATAAGGCAATGCAACACAGAATGCTCCTTGGAATTTCTGAATAACCCATTTTTCAACGTTAAAAATGTTCTAATTGGTCTCTGCAGTAGATATCCAACTGATGGCCTCTTTGCTAGAAAGGCAATCCAACACCAACTCCTCAAACTCTTTCGAAAACATTCTTTTACCTTTCACATACTTCAGCTTGCCGTTAAAATATACCACAACTTTCTTCATTTTCCCTTTCCCTTCTTCTACATTAATCTCCTCAAGCAGATCTTACAACTTATATGGCAATTTCCTCGACCTCTTTATCTTCTTGATCACTGCCTCAAATCTGTGATTGCTTATTCTTAAATTTCCATGCGCTAATTCCAATGCTGCTACACAGACTAACCATATATCGGAATGAACAGGCAGGCATCAACATATAGAGATTGAGATGGTTGAGCTTGACTTTGATCCTCAGCACATCGTGAATGGAACACCTCCGGCGCAGCAGCCCATTTGTACAACTTGCATAGTTCTAGATTCTGTTGGAAATTCGTAAACACAAGTAAAATTATCGACCAATAACACAATTTCAGCACTTTAATTTTTATTTTTATTTTTTTTCATGACAAGGAATACCCGCAGCCGCTACCTTTGGTTTGTTTATTAACTATCGGAAGTCCACCAGGATTTTTTGGTAGAATGGTAACAGATGAGTCAACGCCAAGTTCTCTTCCGTGACTAATAGAAAGAGGAGATTCCAACTCTGAATCGTAAATGGTTGCTACAAATCCCAATTTTATTTTGACATTCGAAATAGGTGTCTATTTGAAATTAACATAGATATTCCCAACCCTAATGCGCTTATGAACCCGACCCAAATTATGAAGATCAAAGAAACCTAGAAGCGCTTGTTTAAGAGCAATAGTAATACAATCCTCCTGTAATCCGTTGTGAAATCGAGTTGACAGAATATAACGGAGCGATCCCTCTGACATATAAGGCAATGCAACACAGAATACTCCTTGGAATTTCTGAATAACCCATTGTTCGACGTTAATAATGTTCGAATTAGTCTCTGCAGTAGATCTCCAATGGATGGCCTCTTCGATTCTTTGCTAGAAAGACAATCCAACACTAACTCCTCAAACTCTTTCGAAAACATTCTTTTACCTTTCACATATTTCAGCTTGTCGTTAAAATATACCACAACTTTCTTCATTTTCCCTTTCCTTTCTTCTACATTAATCTCCTCAAGTAGATCTTCCAACTTATCTGGCAATTTCCTCGACCCCTTTATCTTCTTGATCATTGCCTCAAAATCTGTGATTGCTTATTCTTAAATTTCCATACGCTAATTCCAAAGCTGCTACACCGACTAACCAGATATCGGAATGAACATACAGGCGTGATCATATAGAGATTGAGATGGTTGAGCTTGACTTTGATCCTCAACACATTGTGAATGGAACACCTCAGTCGCGGCAGCCCATTTGTACAACTTGCATAGTTCTAGATTCTGTTGGAAATTCCTAAACACAAGTAAAATTATGGACTTATAACACAATTTCAACACCTTAATTTTTATTTTTATTTTTTTTCATGACAAGGATTACCCACAGCCGCTACCCTTTAGGATTGTTTATTAATTACCGGAAGTCCACCAGGATTTTTTGGTAGAATGGTAACAGTTGAGCCAATGCCAAGTTCTCTTCCGTGACTAACAGAAAGAGGAGATTCCAACTCTGAATCGTAAATGGTTGCTACAAATCCCAATTTTATTTTGACATTCGAAATAGGTGTCTATTTGAAATTAACATAGATATTCCCAACCCTAATGCGCTTATGAACCCGACCCAAATTATGAAGATCAAAGAAACCTAGAAGCGCTTGTTTAAGAGCAATAGTAATACAATCCTCCTGTAATCCATTGTGAAATCAAGTTGACAGAATATAACGTTCAAATTAGTTTCTGCAGTAGATCTTCAACTGATGGCCTCTTTGATTCTTTGCTAGAAAGACAATCCAACACCAACTCCTCAAACTCTTTCGTAAACATTCTTTTACCTTTCACATACTTCAGCTTGTCGTTAAAATATACCGCAACTTTCTTCATTTTCCCTTTCCTTTCTTCTACATTAATCTCCTCAAGCAGATCTTCCAACTTATCTGGCAATTTCCTCGACCTCTTTATCTTCTTGATCATTGCCTCAAAATCTGTGATTGCTTATTCTTAAATTTCCATACGCAAATTCCAATGCTGCTACACCGTCTAACCAGATATCGAAATGAACAGGCAGGCGTCTAACTTAGAATTGTTAATTAACTTAATTAAATTCCCCGAAAGATGAGTTATTTCCTTTGTGTTGGTTAACTTTAAATTTTTTTTTATATTTATTTTATCTATTTTATTAATTAAATATGTTGGCCAAATTATACATTTTTAAGTTAAATCTTTCGTTCTAAAAAAAAAAAAAAACAACAATAACAACATATTCTTTAATGTCTCACACTCAATCACTTTTTACAAGTTTAAAAATGGTTTAAAGGTCAAAGTATTTATTCCTCAAGTAAACTAAAATAAATATATATATATATTATATTCTCTACTTGGTTATTTTCTCAAAAAAGGTTAGTCAAAACTTTGCTTTCATTCTTCAATTAATTAAAAAATGATTTTCATGCTTAAATTTATTAAATTGGTTTAAATTCTTTATTTCAAAAATGAATTAAAGAGATTCTAATTAATCTAGTTTTATTAATATTCTAATTACTTGTATTTCGAGTCAAATGTTTTATTTGGGATCCCTTTCTCTAAAAAATAAAATGAAATAAAATATGTCATTTATTTAACTAATTTCTCAAAGTTAATCGAATATTGCAAATTATTACTCCCTCCGTCCCATTTTATGTGGCAACATTTGACCGGGCACGGAGTTTAAGAAATAAATGAAGACTTTGAAATGTTTACCAAATTGCCCTTTTAAAAAGTAGACTCAATTTCTCTCTCCTCATAAATGTGTTGGAGTATTATTTTAAGATTAAGTGGGACCAACAAGGATAAAAAAGGAATTGTACCTTTAAATACTTTCCATATAAGGAAATGTGACATTCTTTTTGGGACTGACCAAAAAGGAAATGTTGCCACATAAAATGGGACGGAGAGAGTATATATTTTTATGTTAAATCATATTCTTAAAAATAGTCAAATATATTTCAGTCAAGTCGCAGGTCAACCGCATGTTAGTGGATACTTCGAATGCTTAAACCCTTCTCGAAGTGTAAATTGAACCCCGAACCCTCTTTGATATTTTCAAATGATTTTTTCTATTTAAATGTTTGAAAATTATAAGTTTTCTTAATTTCTTTAAAAAATTAAGTGGCGACTCTTTCTAAGTATTTTTCTTTTTTTGTTTTATACTTAGAACATTTCAAAAAGGTGATTTTTCTAGAGATAGGAAAATTACGGCATAACAGAATATTTTAAGTTATTAATTGTTGTGATTTATGATATTTTTATATAACTTTCAAATAACGTACATTACTGGTCACTTTGTCCTAATTTATGTGATATGGATAAAATTACAAAATTAACCATTTTAAAATGTCTTTCAAATATTTTAAGTTGTTAATTATTATTATTTATAATACTTTTTTTGTAATTTTAAAATGATATGTGTTATTTTTTCTGTCCCAATAAGCTTGATAGAATTCTGAGAGTCAACGTATTGTATTATATAGCTTTTAAATATTTTAAATTGATAATTATTGTAATTTTTAATGCTTTTTAAGTCATTTGTAAATGATATATGTTGCTTCCTTGATTGGGACTTTTCCATTTGTGACACATATACATAGATATTTGGTGCCCGTGCCAGCACGGGCCCAATAAATATTAATTTATTTTGTTTTAATTTATGTGATATAAATGGAATTTGAAGATCAGTCGATTTTTTATATGTTTTCTTAAAAATATATTTGAAGTTATTAAATTGTTGTGATTTATAGTATTTTTGCGTTAGTTTTAAATAATATAGGTTACTTATGTTTCAATTCACGTGAATAATCATAAATATTTTCAGTTGTTAATTTATTATGAATTCTAGAAATTTTGACGTTATTTTCAAATACTATTCCAATTAGTCAACCAAATTTCTTATATGATTTAAAAATATTTTTAATTGCTAATTATTGTGATTTATAGCATCTTTTATGTAACTTTTAATAATATATAATTTGTTCAAATTCATATGACAATGATAAGATTTCAAGAGTCAACGCAATAAAAATTTAAATTTTTAAAAAAGTTGTACCTCTAATAAATTTTGTAGCTAAAATATACTCTCTCCGTCTACTTGTATTTGTCATGTTGTGCTTTTTGAAAGTCCATTTGACTAATTTTCAAAGTTAAATCAGATTGTATTAATTCGATATTTTTAAAAAAAAATTAAATATGCAAAATCTATACAAAAAGTACTATAAATTGTAATTTTTTGCCTATGAATATGATGAAAAAACACATTGTAAAATATTAGTTAAAATTCTTATAGTTTGACTCTAAAAAGGAAATCATAACAATTAAAAGTGCATAGAGAGAGTAATAAATAGGTAATTAAATTTCAAGAAGTTTAAAATAAAAGGTTGAAAAAAAAGAATTAGATAGACAACATATATTGAAAATTGAAAACATATAAATAATAAATGGGCCCAAATGAGGTCAAACTTTTTGGCTAATAAAGTAGTAGGTAATTAATGGTGTTAAATTGTCCAATAATATAAATTTTAAAGGTACAACAATAAAAGAAGAATGTACAACACTATCAAGCATATATCATCCAACACTTGTCATGTGTTAAGTAGTAGATATTCCCACTTATTATATATAGTAATATATATTATAAAATATCCCTATAAAATTGAGTTACTACATATATATTATAAAATTTCCCTATAAAGTTGAGTTACTATATATTAATAATAAATTTTAGCTGAAATTTATAGACATTTTTACTCTTTTAAAAACTAAATTAGTTATACTTTTTTAATCTTTTTTTTTTAAAAAAATAAAATATTTTCACTTTTCACCAGTTTACTTAACATAAAGTTTATTTTTTTATTAAAATAAATTTTCTAATTATTATAAAAATGAATGTACTAATTATTGTAATTAAGAAGACTAAAGTTAGTCTCTTTGCCTACCATGCATGACTATTCATTTTCTTGCATAACCATATATTATTATTATTATTATTATTATTATTATTATTATTATTATTATTATTATTATTATTATTATTATTATTATTCATAATATTATTATTATTATTATTATTATTATTATTATATCTATGCCGGATAACTCACTTCTCTTTTATATAGACCATGAATGGATCTAAGTTTTATTTAAATATAGAAGAATTTTAGTATGGCTTCTCGACTTGGTTTCGAGATTGAGGTACAGTCAGATCTAGTACTACTTTTATTAGCTTTGTCTTTATGACTCCGTCTGATGAGCCGTGGTTTTTAGCCCGAAATTGAGTTTGATAAGTAGGGTGCCTCATACCCGATTAGAACTATCAGACAATGGGCTTAATAAAAGTATGTATTAGCTTCTTGACAGGGCCCTTGCTTGGGTAAAATAATTAAACCATGCAGTCTGAGAAACTACGTTAAAATTCTTGTGTATTTCGATTCTTATGTAGTTGGACTACCTCTAAGGATATTGACTTCCTTGATCTATGACTGGGCGGACCACCGCCAGGCCAGTGATCCTGTATCGTTGGTATCAGAGCCTTGGAACTTTCATGGTATCTATATAAAAGAGAAGTGAGTTATCCGGCATAGATATAATTTTTTAACCGGACATAGTCACGGCTTAACTTAGAAATAAAAACTTGAAAATAAAAGGAAGTACCTTGTAGCAAACAACACACTTTACTATTCTTCCGGCCAAAGTCCGGTAAGGTTACAATACTTGAAAATATTTTACAAGTGGGGAGAGAGAAAGAAAGAAAGAAGGAGAGATGGTTTCTAAAACCTGCTCTTAATTAAAGAAAAACAAACCTATTTATAGAAAAAAGAAAGCATCTATGTATAGGATACTAGGCCCCTATCTGGGTCCTGGTAACAGTGTATCTACTGTTGATGAACAGTGTTGCTACAGTAGCGTGGGCCCGCTACTGACGCGCCTAAGCTTTACACTTTGTCCTTTAATTTTGCCAAAAAATCTTCGGCTTTCTTCAGTGTATCCACTGGACTTTCTTCTTCATACTGTTGGGCTTCGTGCATATCTTCACTTGTTTCACTACACATTAAAGAATCTGATTTTGCATAATGACTTATATTTAGAAGAATCTTCTTCTTGACTTCTTCTAGATATCTCATAATCATTTCATTTTGTTCTCCTTCATCATGATTAGAAAATTTTCTAGCCATATGTTTTACAGAGGTCGAGTCATCAGTCATAATTCCTTTATTAGGAATTGATTTATAATCGTGTACGATTTTCGTAATTAGATCCAGCAGTTCTTGTCCGTATATGGACTTTGTTTGAGGGTCTTTCTTCATCAACTTATCCCAAAAATTATTATAATAAGTTCTGTATAGGCAAGGGATTTGTTCCTCAGTGAAATCTACTTCTGGAACCCATTTATGAATCCATGGAACAGAGAATTCTATAAAAAAATATATTTGTTCAATTTGTTGAAAATAACAAATATGTTCTTGATGATATAACTTGTTGAGATCTGGGGAAGCCTTAACCCATTCTTTGTATAACTTGAGAAATGATTCGGGCAATATTTTTATTATTGGCCCGTGGTATAACCACCAGTTTAAAAACCAATTTGGTATAGGATTCGCAAATATCTTGGCACATACTTTTATAAACCAAATATGTTTATGCCTCTCATTGTTATAACAGAGAACTTTATTAAATGCCTGAATATAATCCCAATAGGTAAAGCTTACCATGACTTTGTTTAAACTGAATTGTCTTTCAGTCATTGAGGAAATACCCCAATCTTCAATATGAATGACGTGTTTTATAATCATTTTGGAGAAGTTATTAACATTTTCACTTATATTATATCCTGAAAAATGTTGAAATTCAACACCTGTGCTTATCAGCAGAGTCTCATAATACTTCTGATATTATTACAGATAAGACGCAATTGCAGCGATTTCTGGGAAGTTTAAACTACATTTCCCCATTCTACAAGAATTTATCTCGAGATTTAGCTCCGTTATACGACAGGCTAAAAAAAGATCATAAAAATCCTTGGACTAATAGTCTCACAGATCTTGTCAAGATGATTAAAGAAAGAGTTAAATCTTTACCTTGTTTAACCCTTGCTAATCCTGCTTGGCCAAAAATTGTAGAGACGGATGCGTCTAATATTGGGTATGGAGGTATATTGAAACAAATTAATCAGCATGATAAAAATGAATATCTTATTCGATTTCATTCAGGAAAATGGAGCGATGCTCAGAAAAAATATGCAACGGTAGCTTATGAAATGTTAACTATCGTTAAGTGCGTTTTAAAATTTCAAGATAATTTATATAATCAAAAATTTTAAATAAAAACTGATGCTCAGTCAGTCAAATATATGTTTGATAAAGATTTTAAACATGATGCGTCTACGCTAATTTTTGCTAGGTGGCAGGCACAATTAGCCCCTTTTTGATTTCGAAATTCAGTATCAAAAGGGAAGTGATAATTCCCTCCCAAACTTCTTATCAAGAGAATATCTTTCTTCTGATGGGTTTTCTTGACTTCTTTCCTGATAAAGATTTGGTTACGATTTTGAAGGCAGTTCCTCTTAATAAAGATTTAAAGGAACTTATATTATGGAAAATTATAGACGGAATGGTGATTGATATCGTCAATAATTACATGATTGAACAAGAGCTTTATTAAAAATATAACCTCTTGAATGATTAAAACTAAATGCTATGTTTGCAGGATGGATCCTCCTTGGATAACCAAGGCTAGAGGAAAAGGCAGTTATACTCGCGGAAGGGGAAGATCATCCCCAAGTTCATCAAGATCATTATACGGATCTTCATCATCTAGTACTCCAATTATACAAAAGGGAGGAATGAGTTTATATAACTTAAACTCTAGAGCACAAGAAAAAGCTTCATCATCAATACATCCGGGAAGATATTCCGGAAAGTGATCCATTATATGCTAAACTACAGGAGTTTCTAACTCAAAAGCAAGGTGATTCTTTTGCTTCAATCGCCAAAGAAGAAGTTGATGATATCAAAACATATGAAAAGGTAGAAAAAAGAGAAATGATATTTCTCTTAGAAAACTCTGACATCCAGAGAAGAGAAGAACCTTGGAAGATATTCCAGAGGTATTTAGTTAATGGACTTTATTTCCCGGGTGAGTCATACATTATAAACCTTTAAATAAATTTTTAAAATGGATTAGATATCCTATTCCTAATAAAAGAGATTTATTAACCAGATTATATGATGCTAATATCTTTTCAAAATTTGATTTAAAATCTGGATATTGGCAAATCCAAATATTTAGAGACCATTCATATAGAACGGCATTTAATGTTCCGTTTGGACAGTACGAATGGAATGTAATGCCTTTTGGGTTAAGTTAATGAATGATATTTTCAATCCCTATTTGGATTTCATTATAGTTTATATTGATGATATTTTGGTATACTCAAAGACTCTTGAAATGCATATTAAGCATTTAGACATTTTTAAGAAAATAGTTATTCAAAATGGTTTGGTCATATCTAAACCTAAAATGAGTCTTTTTCAAACAGAAATTAGATTTTTGGGTCATTTGATTTGTCAAGGAAAAATGACTCCTATTCAGCGATCTATTGAATTCGCATCGAAATTCCCTGATATTATTACAGATAAGACGCAATTGCAGCATGTAAAATTCATCATGTTCGCAGTGACAAGTATCACCATGACATTTGCAGGCATCATTCGAATCTTGTTGAACCTTACTAGATGACTCAGGTTGCTCATCCTCCGTTGCATAACTTGCTTCAGAATCATAATCTGATTCGGAACCAGAAGTATATAGAAAACTATAAATCTTCTCTTGAATATCATCATCAAGTTCTAGAGTCTTAAGCTTTTCTAGCTTACAATTTGGAGCTATATGCCCAAATTTTCCACATTTATAACACTTAATCTTATCAAGATTTCGCCTGGACCTATTCCTGGCAAATCTTGATAAGATTAAGTGTTATAAATGTGGAAAATTTGGGCATATAGCTCCAAATTGTAAGCTAGAAAAGCTTAAGACTCTAGAACTTGATGATGATATTCAAGAGAAGATTTATAGTTTTCTATATAATAATAATAATAATAATAATAATAATAATAATAATAATAATTATTATTATTATTATTATTATTATTATTATTATTATTATTATTATTATTATTATTATTAAGAAGGTGTAAGTCAAAAATTGAATAATAAAAATAAAAATATTAATAGAGAATTGTAAGATATTTTTGCCTTTTTAAAAACTAAATTAATTACATTTTTAATCTTTTCATTAATATTTGTTTTCCGACCAATGTACATGCCCTTACTTAAAAAAATTGAAAGTTTCATTAATTTGATTGTAATTAGTTCTATATTTTTCTCCTTTATTTATTATTTTTTCCTTTATTTTTTTAGATATTCACTTTCATAATTCATATCTAATTAATTACTTATTGCTACATTTAATATCCATTATATTCTCATGTTTTTCATATTCATAACCTCCAAATATTTACTTCATAACTTTAAGATATCTTTTGATATTCCTCCATTTTTATCTATATAAATTCATCTTTTTTATTTCAAAAGACCTCTACTCAAGGTTAGCCTTTTTCATTCTATAGTTAAAATAATGAAGCACTTATGTCATTGTTGTGCTATTTGATTCATGCATTGATTTGACTCGATGAGGAGGCCTCTTGAATTATTATCGGTTATGGGATAAGGTGTCAACAAGAATTCGAAAAAATATGTATTCAATTATTTATTTTGTCCATCTTTATTATTATGATAAAAAATTTAAGAATGATGTGTATTGTATTTTTTATTCTTCTCTATTTATTTTTGTATTTTATCTCTATTAGACCTCTTTAATTTGATTTTCTATGAATTTCTAATTGTAGCAAGTCTGTCTTTTTATATGGGCTGGAATTAGTCATTTGTGACTTTATTGGAACTTTGTTAACTACTTAACAAT
This sequence comes from Solanum commersonii, assembly GCA_029007595.1. Classification (NCBI taxonomy): domain Eukaryota; kingdom Viridiplantae; phylum Streptophyta; class Magnoliopsida; order Solanales; family Solanaceae; genus Solanum; species Solanum commersonii. The sequence goes on from JAJTWQ010000224.1 coordinate 611,205, forward strand.
GTTTAAAATTTACAATTGGATACTTAAAATGCGCCACTCATTTGATGTTTCTTATTAAACGTTTAAAGATTAATTTGTAATTGTTGCATTTGATTACTTATTATACATGTATTTTTATGGAATCTTAATCATTCTAACAAATCTATAATACTATAAGTGGAAACAAAAAAAGTTAAAAGTTGAATTGCGGTTTTGCCCCTACTATAAATTAGAAGAATGTTAGGCAAAAGTTAGATTACCGTTTTTTACTTTTGATTTTCTTCCTAATCTAAATTACTCTCCCATTACCTATAAATGTTCACTTATTGCTATAATAATTATATTAAAGAAGGAGAATGAAGAGTTGCCGGTATTAATTACGAGAGAAATGTTCACTTATTGCTTCAACAATAATAATGATGAATAAGGAGAATGAAGAGTTGGGGTAATTTACTATCAGAGTCAATATTATATTTGTGTAGCAAAGAGGTCACCCGATGGTTATATAGCAAAAATGCATGATTATTAAACAAACTTTTCATTTCACTCTAAATACATTAGTTGATTACTTATCACTTTCATTATATTCTTTTATTTTTTACAGGAGAAAAATGTACGTTTACATTCTAAAACTTCATACGGAGCTTGCAATGTGATGGGAATGAATGTTGAAAATCTTTGCGGAGGTTGAAATTTATCTTTTCACAAAGTTGGCCTTCTAACAAGCATAGTAAGTAACTAATACATTTTCATGTTTTGAAAACTTCTCTTTTAATATTTTATTTTTAGGCAATTATTGAAGAAATTCAACGCGTTTTCATTGATTTACATACTTTGGGTAAGTGAGATGAAAACTCTCTTCTTCATTTCTTTGTCATTTGACTTAATTATGTTATGTAAGTTGATCATCGAAAAGGTGCTACATTTATCTTTCTGTCGTTAATTTTATTCCCCTTATTTTATAAGAGCTTAATTTTTCCTGTTTCATATCATACCTAGGCCCTAGCTAGCTACAATCTTTGGAAGAAAATTATTATAGGTAATAATGATGGTCATATCTAAGTATTATGTTGATTACCTAATTTTTTATTGCATTCAACTAAGTACCGGCTCAAAGTGTACAAAAAAGACATCCACGTTAGTGATGTTTAGGTGCACTTCTTAAATTTAGAGCAAGAGTTCATTGATATGTCACATATCATCAGATGCTATATTATCTTAATCAGTTTTACATAATTCAACATATCTTTTTTTCCAATCAAATAACTAAAAGTTAAATGAAAAGAATTAGTTGTCACCCTTATATTTGTACAGCGAAACATATATTTTTAGATATTTTAGTCTAGAAGATTATATTTGAAATCCTTCTTTTCATTTATTTTTGGATGCAAAAGTAAGCTTTATATAGAAACATATTAATCAATACAAGCTTTATCGTATTTATAAAAATATAATGTGATAAATATTTATATAAACATGAGATTAGACTTACATAAATTTTAGATCGTAATAGAAGACAAACGTGCAACGCATACTCCCAGAACTAGTATATATATATATATATAAAATGAAAGTTTTGGTAAATCTATTAAGGAGAAGTAGAATTGAAATTGGATTCTATTATTAATGAGTCCCATTAGGAATCGGATTTGTAAATCATGCTTATTTATATATATAAATAATCAAAAAGATATTGAAAAAACTTGTATCATTATTGTTGTGTTTATTGTGAGGCTACTCAATCGTGTCAGTATGATGATGAGGCTATTCAATCGATTGAAGAGTGTACAATCATATCATACTACTTCTTCAATGTTTCAGAGACGCACGCAGACAGAACCCCATATCTTCAACCTCTCACAGAGACAGAGACAGAACCCCAAATTCCAAGGTGAAACTAATAAGGGGAAACATTGGTGGATAGCCGAGTGGATTCTTCTCCTAGGAGGTTTCTATTTTATCATAAATGATAGAGACAAAAACCGGTCGAAGCTTCGTGCCGAGTTGGAAGTATTAAAAGAGGCAAATCGACAATGTGAAGTCGAATTGGAAGAGTTAAGAGAGTCAAATCGGCAATCAGAACCCTAAATAGTTTTGGCTGGCTTTTTTTTAATCAATTATTTTTAATTTTTTTTTTTTAATTAAAAAGGCGATTGTGGACTGTGGTGATTGCTTTATGTGTGTCGTTTTCAAGGTTTTAAGACATATTTCAATGAGACTCTTCTGAAACTATTGGTATTTTCTTTTTTCAAAATCTTTGTTCATATATTCTTATAAAGTCTTTTTGCGCTTTTTAGCTATACAGGGGAACTGTAGAGGCTTGAACACCACGTTAAAACTCAGCCTATAAGTGAAGGGAATCTCCCTTGAGAAACCTGTTATGTGCACATAGCCCAAACTTGTTTGGGTGTGAGGAGCAGTTGTAGTAGTAGTTGTTGTTATGTGAATTGGTTTGTTCTTTTTGCCATGTCTGATAAATATTGTAGAATGTATATTCCATATATGCTTTGGCTCAGGCAAACCCCTTACAGCTAGGTCTTAGAAAGTAAATTAAATGTAATGTATATATAGAGTATCTGGCTATTTCAGCTCGACAGATAGCTTGTTTGACAATCATACAAGGTATTCTGCTTCAAGGTTCAAATTCTCATATTGCTATCCCTTCCCTTGTAGAGTTCTCTGAGAAAGTACTCACTTGGGCTCCCTGTTTTCCTTTTCATGTTCCTATCTCTCTTTTCAGACCTAATCATCATTCTGCTATTTTTTCATATGCTCTTTGTAGCTATTTTTTTTTTATACAAAGAGCACTTTGTAGCTATCATTGATTACCTTTTGCACTCAACCATCCATTTTTCTTCAGATTTAATAATTATAATAAGCTTATGCTACAGGGCTCAAGGAAGCAAGGTGCAAGAAAATCAGATTCTTGATTTTCTTGCTTTCCATTCATCACTTCTTCAGGAAACGATTCTTTCTCTTGCGATCGTTAATGTGTTACTATATAAGTCAGTTTTAGGGGAATCCCTCATTTAGTTCCTGCTACTGTTTACCTATATCAGATTAAATGTTGTAATGTATTTCGTTTAGATCAGAAAGAGTATTAAAATAATATAAAAAATTAAGGTACATTTTCAAGAAAAGTACATGATATAGAATGTATAATATGTCTATAATGGTGTGTACCGAGTCACCGACTATCCATATAATTATCGTTTGCAAATTACATGGGTTATGAAGTGTGTCAGGACAGTCTCTTACTCAATTATGATTAATGGATGTCCCAGTGTTATATTTCAGGCAAGGAGAGGGGTGAGGCAAGGGGATCCTTTATCCCCTTACTTATTTGTTCTGGCTATGGATTATCTTACAAGACTATTGAGATCATTGAGGAACAATAATGCTTTTAAATTTCATCCAAGATGTCAAAAGCAACAAATATTTCAATTGAGCTTTGCAGATGATCTTCTCCTATTTAGCAGAGGAGACATACCATCAACTACACTTCTGTTTGAATGCTTCCAGCAATTCTCCAAAACATCAGGTCTCATAGCAAATCAATCAAAAAGTTGTGTGTACTTTGGTGGAGTCCTAGAACCAATTCAACAACAGATATTGCAATACACAGGTTTCACCAAAGGAGCTCTCCCTTTCAAGTATCTTGAGGTGCCACTCAGTTCAAAGAGGTTATCTATTAGTCAATGCCAGCCTTTAATAGATAAGTGGTGGGGAGGATCAACACATGGACAATGAAGTTTCTTTCATATGCAAGAAGGCTCCAGTTGGTACAAAGTGTCTTAACATCAATTCAAGCTTTTTGGTTACAGATCGTTCTCATTCCTAAAAAAATCTTACAAACAATAGAAACAATGTGTAAGGGTTTTTTATGGAAAGGAGATGCACAAAGCAAAGCAAAGCACTCATTGCATGGGACACACTATGCTGGCCTAAGGTTGCTGGTGGCTTAAATATAACTGATGTGTATATATGGAACAAAGCAGCTATACTCAAACACCTGTGGAATCTTGCAAAAAAAAAGGACAAGTTATGGGTTGTTTGGGTCCATACATACTATATTAAAGGCAGGAGACCATGGGAAGTAGCAGGACAACAAGCTTCTTGGATGGTGAGGAAGATAATGCAAGCAGGTCACTGGATTTCTGAGGCTGGAATACCAATGACAGAAATCATGGATGCAGATGATTTCACCATTAAAGGTATATATAAGAAGCTTAGGGGGGATTTCATCAAGGTGCCATGGAGAAGATTGACATGCAATAATCGAGGGAATCCAAAATGGATCTTCATACTCTACTTGACCATACATAGGAGGTTATATACCATGGATAGGCTGGACAAATGGGGGATACACACAGATCAAGTATGTGCACTGTGTAAGCAAGAGCTAGAGACACACCAACATCTTTTTTTCTCATGTACTATGGCTGCTAGGATATGGCGTAAGTTATTACAGTGGTTGTGCATTACCAGGAACACGATAGGGTGGACAGAAGAAATGGATTGGGCTATTTCACATGCCACAGGAAAAGCAATTCAAGATGAAGTATATAGAATGACCCTTGCAGCAGCAGTATACTATGTCTGGCAAGAGAGGAATTACAGAATTTTCCAAAAGAAAGAAAGAACCACAGAGGTGATCACCAGGAGCATCATTCAAGAAATCCACTGTAGAAGCAGTATGCAACCGAAGCTGGCTGAATTCATTCGTAATTTCAATTATTATCCATAGAATAGTAGTTTAGTGGTAAGGGTAGTAGTACGAATCTGAGATTGGGACTATGTCCATATCCAGAATTTCAAAACACTTTGTACATATTGATATATTTGGTAATAAAGCTTACAGTTACCAAAAAAAAAACTATCATTTGCAAATTCTTATAGCGCGAGTTAGCATTCGAGGACAGCCTAGTCGATAATAAAGCTAGAATCGATCAATGGAGACTAATTTTTTTTTTTCATAATGGTTTAAATCCCAATCGAAACAAAAAAGAGTGCTCGGTGCACTAAGCTCTCTCACTATACACATGATCCGATGAAAGGCCAGACAATGGCTTGAACCTCTGCCTTTTTAGTCATAGGACAAAAACTCTTATTGTTGCTCTAAGGCTCCCTTCAATCGATACATAAAACACAACAATGTATTCTATAAATGAAAGAAAAGACTTAACAAACAGAAATGAAAAGAGAAACAGTTAGAACAAAAATATCCCATATATTAGATAAACTCGCAAAACCAAGTTTCTAATGAGTCTATAATGCTTCTGTACAGTTTATACTATAATGAGTCTGAATATTAGTATCATAAGCTATATCCCATCACCAAGATTGTCGTTGGAATTACCCCATATTCAACGGGCTGTGTCATTTCAGGATTATCTCCTTCCATCCAGTATTCTAATAGTTGTGAATCATCCTCAACAGGCTGTGTCATATCGCATAGACAATTGGAAAATTTCGCGATCAACAGGCCTATCCAAAAAGCTTTTTTCTTTTTTTTTTTTCCTTCTAACAATTTTTTCTTCAGTTTGTATTTACCCAAATATGTATATGGGCAATATCTCTTTAAAGAAAGTGGTTACATGCCTCAAAGTCATCTTCTTCTTCAATTATATTTCCTCTATTATTTTTCCTAACACTGATACATGGACTTCAAAATCGCCAAATCCTGATCATAATCATAGTCATCTTCTTGCACATTTTCGGAAGTTCCAGCACCTAGTCCAGGATTTGAAAATGTAGGCACAATGTGCTGAAAATTGAAATTCATATAATTCTGACATGGGATGTTTTCCTTTTTTGACTGCCTGCAATTTTCTTGATTTCTTTTTTCATCATGTAAGAACTGATTGAATGATTCTTCATTTTCTTGCTTTTTGTTTATCGTGATTACATCGACATTGTCAACTAGGTAATAATCTCCGGGATAACCCCATAAAACAGGGTGGATTATATCAGGGACCAGGTAATGTCCCGCACTTGCAGTTATTTCCATAATAGAAAAGAATTGATGCTCTAACGCAACAATCTTAATCACCAATTTCCGGCCATGAAATTTCAAGTTGGGAATTGAAGCCTCGATGTAGTCGACAAAACTCTCTGAATAAGTATATGGAATTACCCCGTGATTGAAGAAGTAATGATAGATAGACTTCAAGATTGCTAAATCATGATCATAATCATACTCATCTTCTTTCTTCGATTCATTTTCGGACGTTCCTCCTTGTTCAAGATTGGAAAATGTAGGCTTATTAATGGGCTTCAATTCATATGATTCAGACATGGGACACCTTCCTCTTTCTTCAACTTTCGAAAACATATACTTCAGTTCAGATTCTTGGAGTTTTCCTTTTCCTGTCGCTTTCTGGTCCTTTGTTTCGTCTGCAGAGATTATTGATTCTTCATTTTGTAGATCATTGTTGAAGTGCGATGGATGATGATCTTTATGTGGAGGAGAGGAGATAGGTGATAAAACTGCATCAATTTCAGATTCTTGATTTTCTTGCTTTTCATTCATCATTTCTTCTGATGGTAGCATTTCGGACATTGTGATTCTTTCTGAAAATGTTCAAGCTGAGAAAGAAAGAAGAAAGAAGAAGTTTGAACTGATAATGAGGAGATGGTTCTTTCTCTTGCGAGATTTAAATGCGTTAAGGTGATACTCTTTTAAGTCAGTTTTAGGGGAATCCCTCATTTAGTTCCTGCTACTGTCTATCTATATCAGATTAAATACTGTACTGTATGTCGTTTAGATCAGAATAAGTATTAAAATAAAAATTACGGTACATTTTCAAGGAAAGTACATGATATAGACATTCAACTGATTAAACTAAATGTAGACGACAAATGTATAATATGTATATGTCTATAATGGTGTCACCAACTATCCATATTATTATCTCGATGATCCGTTCTTCTCTCGCCCTTTTCCAAACTTGTCTCAGTCTTCCATGTTACATCCTTCTCATGAATCTAATAGGCTAGTCATTCAAGAGTTTGATACGGAGGATGATGACGAAGATGCACCGCTAGAACCAGATAAGGAGAACGGGGACATGAATAGCTCTAAGAAGAAAAGAGCTAGGGCTTATGCTAACAGAAATCCACTTGTTGAACATCCTGAAGACCTAACTGATGGCAACTCTTCCTTCTATTTTTTGTATCCTCAACTAGATTCAATAAAACAGATTACGCTACACTATGTGTCCTCGAGGAATTTGATCTCCTCACTGTTGCTCCATGATAGAATGGTATTGTTTTATTAAAAAGTATTTATAAAAGGAAAATGACTGAGTTTTCAAAAATCGATTAAACTTATGATTTAAGAGAAATCGGATTTCCAAAAGAGACAGAGTCGCCACTTAATTTTTAGTAAAAAATCAAGAAAAACTTAAGATTTTTCAAAAGGTTTAAACAGATAAAATCAATTGAAAATAAAAGGGTTCGAAGTTCAATGTACATTCCGAGAAGGTGTTAGGCCCTCAGAATGCCCGCTAACTTGCGGTTGACCGGCGATTTGACCAAAAAATGATTTTGACTAATTTAGAAATTTTAACAAAGTAAAGGAACTTATCACGACTTTGACTAATTTTAAAATTTGAACTAAGTAAGAGAACTCATTTATTTTAACCAATTTTTTTTGGAATTTTAACTAAGTAAAAGAACTTATTTATTTTAACTAACTTATTTATTACTATTACTACTTTTATCATTTTATTTATCCTAAGGGGGAATGAACTAAAGAGAAATTTTCTAAAGGGGGATAACATGTGATAAGACGAAACATAAAAATGAAGCTAAGTATGCAAATATTTCAATTTGGATATATATGTCTATATGAAAGGAAATGGTCATCTTCGGGAATTTAATTAAGTTAAAACCAATTCACAAATAAATGTTAGTCGACATAACAAGCAAATAAATAAGAGCAAAAGGGAAGAGATATAAAATTTGGGTTTTTGGCCCATTTTCGTGTCCAAACGCCAACGTATACACTGATCGTATACCATCGTATATGGGCTGTATACTGGACTGTTTTCTTGTATACCAGCCCATACTCTAAATGCATACACTCTATTTCATCTTCCGAGCACCTGTAATTTCGTTTTTAACCATGTGTACGTGTCGTTTGGCCTATATATCATGTATACTGTTGTATACCAGTGTATCATAGCGTATATCGTCACGTGTATAGTCCATTTTGGATTTCTCCAAGACCTGTAAATCAGTCCCTGCCCCTGTAATTTCTCCCCTTTCACTCGAACAAGATGAGGCTGACCCGAGGAAATTTAACTCGAAGATATGCAAAGAGGGGAGTCCCCAAAGACTCGGGAGTAGGCATGATTCACATACACACAAGACAATCATATTAGCCAATAAAATAAGACAAGGAATCATAAAAAATGACACAAACAATTAAATCACGTTGGCAAGCTTACTGGACTTATGTCAAAAGAAGAAACATAACAAATTTTACACTATCACAAACTTGGACTAAAGCAAGAATAAATAAAAACATCATCTCTGCAAATGACCTTTGCTTTCAACAAATTAAGGAAAAACGTAACTCAATGTGTTCCACTTAAAAAAAAGTATTAAGCTAATCAAATTGTTAAGCATAGAAAGAAACTTGAAACTCAAATGCTATCTACTAATGTGAAAAGAAAAACACTTAAATTTTGGGAATAAACCGGAGGACTCAAGTCTTAACGAACAAGGGAGATTTCACAAATCGTGCAATGAAATATGATTCGGAGTAAAATTAATCTTCATGAAATTAAGCAGATCTGGACAGCAGTAAATAAAAGACAGAATGCTCAGGTTTTCGGCTATGGCTACATACAAACTAAAGAGAAGAACAAACGAGATGAGGAGGAAGAGGCGTGGTTTATTTTTCTTTATTATTATTTTTTGACAGCATATTCTAGCGGTTAATGGACTGACTTCTCAATTTTATTTTAGTTTAAGAAGAGAACAAACCAAAGCAAACCTACTACTCAAACAAGACAATAAGTTGATGAATCAAACCGACACCATAGCATACTACGTAAAATTTTACTAACATTCGACCCCTACTTGCTGAAAATACAACTAAGGCCACCGCGATACCTTTATCTTTTAAATTAATAGCTGCGACTTGTTCATTCATGGCTCTTACAAGGAGTCATAAGATCATCACATTAAAAAGGGTATTCAATGGTAACATGCTTCAACTAATTTTAGAGATGAAAATCTAACATACTAAGATTTAGAAGAAGAAAATCAGAATCTCAGATTCTACACAAGTGCAACTCCAAACAGTATTTCAATTTTAACTAAGTTACTAAACCAAAGAAAGCCGAGAAGGGGGAAAGAAAAATCATAGGAAAATGAAATATAGTACAGCCATATACCATTACATCGAAAGAGATTCAAATATATATATATATATATATATATATATATATATATATATATTGTGTGTGTGTGTGTGTGTCAAATCAGTTTAACGTGCTTCATATAATCAATTTATCTACTCATTTACTCGCTTCAAACAAATCGAACTCCCCACAAACCACTAGACATGAAGACCAATGAAGAATGGACAACTAATGGGTTAATAACGATACTTGACCCTCAGTATAAAGAATAGACATCTTTTGAAAAAGAAAACGAGACAATGAACTACTCAATCACAAGATTTAATAATCGAAACAAACGAGAACCCCTACGCGTCCGACTGAGCAAACGAGCATACTATATTCAGACCCTCAATACGATCTACAGCCAACATCATGATGACTATAACGACTTAAGAAGATATTAGCGAGGCGACATGGATTCAAAACAGAGAAGAGTTGTCAAACTTTCAAGGAAAATGAAGGCAGACAACAACATGAACAATCAGGTAAACTCCATCAGTAGTTTATCGCCAATAATAAGTCGAAATCATTCCATATACTTGCACGCAAACAGCTTCACATAGTTAAGAATCAAATGATAACACATTAAGAGCAAAAGACGCTTGAAGAGAAACGAATGTTACCTTTAACGGGGCAGCAGAACTGAGACGGAACAAGCTACAGAGGACTCCACCGGCGATGTCGAACTTCAGGAGTTCCTATGAATCTTAGCAGCCCCCGAACGAGAAACTAATAAAGGAGTATTTCTTGTGCGGATGTTATTGCCTAATATTACTTTTCTCAGTAAGTTCTTGCCCAGATTCTTCTCAACTCCCTTTCTTTTGACGAAATTTTCCCCCTTCTTTTCACAAAAAATCCCCTCTCATGTGAACAACAAAAGCAACCTATATAGAAGGGAGAATCCGGGTTCGAAAATAGGGGGAAAACCAAAAAATGGGGCAAACCAAGGCCCAATTCAAAAATTCAAAAATAAAAAATCTTTCACCATTTAAGCTAAACACCCTTTTTCCCGAAGTTTCATCCCATTCTCGAAGAGGAAAAATGAGGACAGCTGCGTGCTGCCGCGATATTAATGCGGACAGGGACGTTGGGAAAAAGCCCAGGATCGTACTGCCTACTGATGTACGCCTTTCTCGCTGCTGCTTTCCGTGAATCGCCGTGTGATAATCGTTGTTACCGTTTGAGTCGCAAAGCTGCTGGGTTTTCTTGTCGTTTCTGAATTGTGAACGCTGTTGGCAAACGTTTGCTTTACCGTGTACTCATTGTGAGTGAGCGCTGGAAGTTCTGGGTTCTTCTGAACAAAGATTTGGGTCAGGTCAGGGGTAATGAAAATGGGCTGGGGCGCTGGGAGGGGCTGGCTGAAGTTGGGCTAAAGGTTGGCCCAACTTTGGTCTTTAAAAGGAATTGGATGCAAGGTAGGAAATGGGTTAAACTTGTAATAAATGGCTAGGTTTTGAATTGAGGATTTGGCCAAAAGAATTGCAATTATAACCGATTAGGACTAAGAAATTAACCAAAACAGATTTACTTGGAGAATGTGGCTGAAAAATATAAATAAATAAATAAGATGAATTTAATATTAATTAATTAACTAGCTTCTTATTTTTGACGAAATAAAATAATTAACTTGATAATAATATAATTAATTTAAACATGAACTAATTAATTCAAACTCGTAATTATGATTTAAATTAAACTAAGTTAGTAAAACGCTTAGCTAAAAAGAAATAAAAATCTTTTGATATGATTTTCAAATATTTATAAAATATATTAATGAACATATAAGAACTACGTGTTATTTAAATATTATAAAAATTACTAAAATCACTTCAAAACTTGGAAAATATTTTATAAACCAATTATTCTAAATCATTTGCAATCTAAGAAGCTTGAAAATTAATTTCTATCGTGGAGGAGGGTCAAAATTAGGTGTCAACAGGTATAACTAGTTCTATAAACAAGTATTAGTGTTTTTTATGGTGTCTGTCCATAGTAGAATTCATGCTGGTTATTATCCTTAACCCTACTTATGCTGCAGACCATAGCAAGAGCAAGATCATAAGCAAAGATGTGACTCGTGGAATGAAAGACATGAAATTGGAAGGAGCACAGTCTAAGCCTCAGAGCATGAGCTACAGAAGAGTTACATATGGTGGAATAGACGGGACATATTACACTGCCACGACTACACGGAGGGCAGGAAATGATGGAGTATGTTCTCTTCCGTTGGTATCCTGGCTTGATATTCTTGTTCCTACTGGTTCTGATAGTGTATGTGTTGTTAAACAGAGGATGTTATAGGAGAGCAAGCAAGCAGATAGCACAACTGGTCAAGCAACACATAGAATTTCCAGAGGAATTCAGGATAAGGTATAATATGTGTTTTATTAGTCTTAGATATTTGGCAGTGTTCTTAAAATATTTGAAGAACCTATGGTCTGCTTTATGTTTTGAAGTTTTATAATACATGTTTTATTAAACTTATACTTTTGTCAGTGTCCTTCCTATTCTAAGAAGGCACATAATCATTAATTTATTTATTTAAGGAAGAGGTGATGGTGATTTAGTCAAATGCTCCGTATGATTAATGCTATCAAATGATTTTCATAGTATGTAGGCAAAAGCCTTAAACAACAGATTAAAATGAACGAGCGAGTATATGTGGTTTCGAGGATTAAAAGAGTTGGCAACTAACTATTTGTTGCGGAAGCCAAATATATAGAGAGTGATGAAATCACAACTGCTACATCTAAAGGTAGCTAATAAATAGTAGATGAGACAACAATAAAAAGAACACCAGGAATTAACGAGGTTCGGCAAACTTTTGTTTTCTTTTGCCTACTCCTCGGACACAACCAACCAATATTTATTTCACTCCAAAAGAGTACAAGTGAAATACTACAAGAGAGAAAGAAGATCAAATGCCTTTGAAGATGAGAAGGCAAGTGAGAGGTGTGCTACAAATGAATTAGGAACTACCTATTTATAGGAGTGAATTCTTTCTATTGATGTCATCCATGACATCACAATGTGTCAAAATGTCAAGATTTACCTTGTGAAACCATTTTATAGTTCACCTAAATTTCACCTACAAAAGATGTTATCTTGACTTTTGTACCAATGAAGAATTATCTTCCTAACTACCAAATCTTCACATTAATTCATCTTTGAATCTTGTCAAATTTAACACTATTGAGCTCCTAGATTGCCATGTGCATCTTAGTGGATTCTAATCCTTGTGTTTTCTGCGCTAGAGAGATGCTAATAATCTGTTACAGTATCGATACACAAGCGGACAACATTAATTGGTCGTCTGACTTTTCTCAAATGAATCTTTTCCTAGGCTGGAACCACTTTGTCCGTGGTAGCAATGATGTGAAATTCTAAAACATAGTTTCCATGTGTATTATTGGGGGCTATTTGAATTTGTTGAGAGAAAATGAAAAGAAGTGTTAGTATTTCCTAAAAGTAGTTAGTCTACAACTAACTCCAAGGTTAGTTAGATAGTAACGGTCATAAAGTTCTTTATATAATAGAGGCTTAGGTGTAATTGTAAAAGTAGTTTTTCCCTTCTCTGATTAAGTTCTTTGGTTAATAAAACAAACACATAATTTCTCTCTTCTTCTTCTCCTCTCTTCTCCTCTCTTTAGTTCTGGAATTTACTTCCAAGAACAATTTCATGGTATCAGAGCACTAGGCAAGAGTTTCTTGCTAGTTGTTCGATCCTACAGTCGGAGGTTTCAACTGTGGTGTCAAGTGTGATTCAAGATCTAGAGAGTGTAACAATGGTGAGTACAGAAACTGAAGTTACAGGGTCAAATAGCCATGGCGGATCTCAGCCCAGTGTGATTGACTATAATCATCCTCTGTTTCTTAATCCTTCAGATGTCAGTGGTGTCCAAATCATATCTTTTCAACTTACAGGTATTGAAAATTACTCAGTTTGGTATAGATCCATGCGGGTAGCCCTGTTGGGTAGAAATAAGTTGGGTATGGTAGATGGGACTTGTGCTAAAGATAAGTTTCCAAATGAATTGGGGAACCATTGGGAGAGGGTGAATGCAATAAGATCGCCTCGGATAATGAAATCATTTGCTAAAGAATTACTGGGGGGTATAATGTATGCCTCGATAGCTAAATCGTGTGGGATGATCTATATGAAAGATTCCATAAAGTTGATGGTGTGAGAACTTTTAATCCGCACAAGAATATTGCTTCTTTGAGTCAAGAAAATATGTT